>CM073768.1:102263298-102863298 GCA_037158775.1 Hetaerina titia
GTGAGCTTACGGTAGAAACACTTCATCCATCCCGGGATAAATTGCCACAAATGGGAGAGGATAAAGCCATCAAACCGTCAATGTTGTGAGCCACATTTGTACAAACTTAACTAACAAAGAAGTAATGTTTCATTTACAATTTTCAACATTACAACGTTTAAAATGGGGATTTATATCAATGGCGTAACATACTTAGTTACTGGTCACCTTTAAAACTGCCCATTTTTACCAGCGCTTTTATTCGATGGCCATATTTGTGTACGTGTATTAAACTTTAAAGTCGATGCGTTTTAAATGCAATTTCTCTATCTATATTACGATAAAGGCAGGACTACGCTGACAAGAGCCTAACTCTTTTTATGATCCCCCTTAAGTCTCTTAATATTTTCCGTATGTTAAGTAATTCTTTTTCCTTCCCGAAGAAAAACCCAGAGAAACTGAGAGCTTGAAGGAAAATGAGGCAACTTATTAGAAATGATTGACTTCTGCACAAGATGAAAGAAGACACTTTGCTTTCCCACATGAATTTTTTTATTATTATTATTACGACCTAGGTTTTTTATTATTACGACCTAGGATTTCCACCATGTTACGCTTGAAACTGTGTCATAACCGTTCAAACAAAAGGAACAAGTATCGAAAATCGAGAAGAAATGATTGATATGAAATAATAGCTTTAGGTCTTAAAATAACAAAATTTCATGGGTTAAGGGAGTTTCTTGGTCATTCTATTGACGCTCAATAAAAAACATTGTAATTCTCCTTTAAGTCGAGGTTCGATTCTTTCTTGGAGTAAAACTTTATTACTTCCAATTGATATTTTATTTGAAATATTTAAATAAACAGCGTTGTGTACAATCCGCTAAAAATTACCAAAATATGATCTACATCTACATAAATACCCTGCGAGCCACCAAAAAGGTGTGTGGCAGGGGGTGTAGCACCATGAGGGAAGGGTAAGGGTTGAGGGGGTTGGGGGTTTGGTGAGGAAAGGTGGGGGGAACCTGTAGGAAAAATATGCATACATATATTTCCATATATATATATATATATATATATACACATACATACGCAAACATATATATACATACATACACACATGTATACACATCCTCGCGAAGTCCCTAACCTGTACGTTAATACTTATTGTAATGAACTAAGTCCTAGGGAATTTCGGCTACAAGCATTCTGGTCCCTCATCGTTCTTGGAAAAAATGACATTTTAAACCTTTCAGTCTTGCAGTCTATCTCTCTAGTCTTATATTCGTGATCCCTTCGACCGTAATACGTTGGGGTTCGTATTATATCCTTGATGTCATCGGAAAAGGGCCCATCTTTAAATGTTTTTAATAAGTTTAATCTATATTGGAAACGCCGCTGTGTAAGAGAATCCCAACCTAAATTGTCTAGCAAAGTGGATACGCTGCTGAGTTGGTCATAACAATGTTTGACAAATCTAGCCCCCCTCCGCTGAACTCGATCTAATTCCGAAACCAAATTTATGTTATGGGGATCCCATATACTGGCAGCATACTTTAGGTGGGGCCTGACCAAGGCAAGGAAACATCGTTCTTTCACTTTTTCATCGCATTTACCCAGCACTCTTTTCACAAATCCCAATTTTTTATTAGCACGACCGCATATTTCTCGTATGTGTTTTCCCCAGGACATGATATTCTGGCTAAAGGTAATAATGTCCAAAATTAGGTCTAAATCCAAATCGATCAACACAAACCTATCAGGAATTCTCGCTCCTGGAATTTTCTCTACTCCTGCTCTCGGATCATGAATCGGGGCACTGGCGTTAGATTCGATTTCTCGTGAAATAAATTTTCTCGAGTAATGTCCCTTTTTCACCAAATCACGGTATGGTAACTGATTCAAGTTCTGTTTTCATCCATTATTGCCTCAAACAAAACAAGAGGGAAAATTCCTGCGGGAGGACAACCCGTCCGAAAAGCGCAAAATCTAAAGAGAGGCTGAGTGAATAAAAGAAACCTGCTTCGTTGATTTAAATTCAAATCTTAAAGGGGATATTTTTTGCCAGTTACGACGTACGAATACATTTTCCTCCCAAACAGAAATATTTGCGCCTTGTTTATTTGGGCATGAGTTTCCCTCTCACGGGGTTTCCTTCCCGCCTTCCTGACAATCAACGAGGCGCGGATGCCAAAAATACGGCGACATGAAGAGAAACCCTCACAACCGAAGGGTGAGTGAAACTGGAAAGGTTAAGCCCCCAAAACGGAGGATTGAATTTTGATCTGGCAACTGGAACTTGGCCGTCTAATGTTCCCCTCTTTTGACGCAGGAAGAAGACTTTCGTTCGGGCCATCGCGCGAAGCTCTCGTGACAAGCGAAAAATGTTGGACGGGTTCCAAAGGAATTCGCGTCACCAGGGGATGGCAAAGGCGATCCCGAGGATCAACCTCGACGGTCGAGAACGGGAGATGAGGGACGTTGATCCTTCGGTCACACCTGTTGATGCAAATTAATCCTCGGCGAGCGACTGTCAAACAAGCCGTTCGAATTATGTAGCTCATTCGATCTGAACCCTAACAAGATGCACCAGAGGGCAATCAAATACGATGATTATGCACAACCATGACATCTGGCAAAGAGGTGGCATATGAAAGATCAAAAGAATACCAAAATCAAATTCCATAGCAACGCGGAAAGTGTCAAGGAAACGACATGTGACTTGCCATAACAGGTACGAAGAAGCGCCCGAAGACCGAGGAAAATCCCAAATCAACTCAAAAACTCCTAGTTTGAAATTCAATATTTCACCAAAAGGAAATGCACTCACATTCTGCCTGACTACTAATTGACATGATGGATATTTCGTACCATCTGGACAAAAGAGAAATCAACTGCTGAATCAATTAATTTAAAAGCCAAAGACTTCCCTAGCGCGTCTGGAGCGTATCCGTACTAAGCATGGTGGACTGCTTAGAACGTCTGGAGAACTATCTAATATGCATATTCATTCACTAGGATTCACCGATGGAGATCTATATTTTTGGAAAACAATGCGTAGAAAAATATTAAGGTCGAAAATAGTCAAGGACTGCCAAGATAGTGGAATTACAGCAGTCGCCACGAGAAGAGAACGAAGTGGCTAGCTGCAGCAAAGAAATATCAAGATTGAGCCAATTGAGAAAAAGCAAACCAAAGCAGATCAGGGCACATTTTCCGGGGAAAAAATTACTTGACAACAAAAAAAAATGTTACGTCAAAATTTCAACTCATCAAAAAGTCAAAAAGTTAAAAATTGTTTGCACGTTAGCCGAGTTTTGTTATTTTTCGATTTATAGGTATAAATTTAAAGGGTATTTCAATTACCATTCTCAGATTAAATCAAGGATTTCGAATGAAATTAATTTCATTGACCGCAGTACTCGTTACGATCGTCCGAATCAACCGAGTACATAAAAATAAACGATATATTTACGAGTACGTATTATATGTATTCTTGTGCATATGCATACATCAATTTTCACTGCATCAAATAAATGTAGGAAACACACATGTAGGAAAAACCACTTATATTTCCTTGCTTGGTAAGTGATAAAATCTATTCAAAAATAGTTTCTTGCATAATTTCTCTGGTTACTTCCACGTCTGTCTCGCCGAATACGGCTTGACGCCTAGGTATGTTTAACTATGTGCTTGGCTCACGGTCTTGGCTGCCAACTACAGTGAGCCAACATTTCCCAATTGCAACAAACACTTGAAGATGAAGAAACGCAAAAAAAAACAATTCCTCGACTCGGTTTGGTAAAAATAAACGAAAATTAAACAACGCGATGTTAAGATGATGGGAAATTAAGTTAAACGTAAGCACGATTTACGTTTTGTTGTCTCCGGCGTTACTTTATGGAATTTAAACAACTTATTGAAATGAAATGAAATAAGTACACACACTGCGTGTGGAATTTAAAAAAGTTAATTATTTTATTTCAATACGATTTACGTTGTGTCCCATGGACTATTTATACATAAAAGCGGAAGTCAAACTCAACAAATCCTTAAAGAGGCTGTTGAAAAAGTCTCAGAATATTTTCTAATAACATTCTAGTCAAAAATACCAGGCCGGATGACACATTATCGTACCTTGCATCAGAAAAATCTTAAAATACGTACTGCAGCGCTTCATCGTAATCATTTCAAACAGCATGGGATAACCATTTCACGTTTTGCGGACACTTGAGGAGATTAATCGATCGCCTTCAAAACAAAGTGCACTCCTGAGATTACAAACGTTGAGCAACAAAATGACTGCTGATGAATGCGCCTTTCACTAAACTAGTTTTCATTCATGAATTACCAGCCAGTGATGTCGTCTCGAGAGGAGTTCCATTGTCTCGGCCGCTTTCCAATATCGAACGCAGAACAAAGATAACGACCATGGTTACCCATACCTCCGACCCTGAATTGGGTAAAAGCGCGAATCCCTGTGACTCACATTTTAACTTAGAATTACTCGAGTACTTCGGTTAGCATATCGGTACAAATCTTTTTCATTCATTCATTATTCCATCACCTTCCGGAAATCAACACGAATATTTCATTGAGTTCTCGAATATAAACCAACTTTTGTCTTTCTTTGAAATCCATTAATCATTTTTAAGTTGTAAATTTGAAAAATAATCGTTTTCACTTAAATATTCAATCGATAAAAGAAACACATGTACATTACTCGCCTCTGAATCTTCGGAGATAAAATCTTTTGTGAGTGAAAGATTAAGAACACAGAGAACTTGTGCTCACATCGCTTTCACTTGCGATGTGATATTTCGATACTGTAATAATAATAATAGATTCATGCATAATTACGTACATTGTGTTACTTTAACTTCAATTTACTAATATATAAGTTAACTGGACTCACTAAAAATTGAGGTCTTTGGCTAATTTTTTTCTAGCTATCGTACGTATTTAGATAAAATTTAGATATCTTGTCAGATATTGCTAGTAAGCTAGCAGTGCCTCAACTATTTACACTTGATACGTGATATTAACATTTATCAACTCTCATTGTCCAAAATATACCAAAATAAAGTGTTTACTAGTCTTCCCATAAAATTATATCCAAATTATTTCATTGTGCGTACTAATTAAGTCATCATTCGCCATCTCAAAAAGTAATTGGAAGAAAGAAACACGATCACCTCACTATTTTCTCCAGCTGTTATTAATTTTGGGAATATCTTCCCAAAAAACAGGGACAATGAGAAAGATAAGATCTTTAGGTTACAAGTGGAATTGGAGACTGCCAAACATCTTTCAATACCCGTTGTTTGTTTAAATTACGGTCCAGTGGCGCGGGTGATGAATAAGTGACGGGTACATTTCTTTTAAATGAAAGTATTTATAACCAATGCAATAGTCTGGCGCAAAATGTTTCGGCAATGCCTGCGCGGTGTGTGGTTCGTCTCCACCCTATCGAAGTTACCACAACTCTGAGCGATGCGTTTTGTCCGATGTAGTCATCCTCTCGGCACTCAAGTTGTGGTCGACTCGATATTTTTGTCCACCTAGCCGACTCTTTTCCTCGGGTGCACTTTCCTAATATCGCAAAAAAAATTCTTCCATTCGAAGACCAAAATACAGAGCATTCATTCGTTCGCAGATATTGCAACTAGAATCACGTTCCCTTTGTTATGGGTGTTGGATTCATAATACAGAACATTGATATGACAGAGAATTCAATCACAATCGCATCATTCCGTAAAATAACGCTTGCTATGCTAGTACGCTTGTTAACTAGCTACACGCCTTTTGCTATTTTTCATTTTCCGACGACTTTACGGTCGATGCTTGCAACTTGTCTGCTACCCTTGTGGACAGCCTGCTAACTCGCAATTCAAAACTTTATTTTCCTGATAAAAGGTCAATGTCTCAGCGTTCGGTTGGATAATATAATAAGATTTTTTGTTTGCTTGTAAAAAGAAACTTGATCACTGTGACTGTGAAATGAACGTGCAAGGGAAGAAAGCGAAAGAACGTGCGATTCAGTTCAATTCCGACCCAACTCTTATTAACTTTCGGTTTGCCATAAATGCTAGGAAGCATGCTAAAAATGAGATAAAGAAAGTCCAGACCGACTCTCGATAAGACCTTTGTCTACATAATTGGCAGACACATCCTTCACATGCTGTGAGCACGACCATTATGGCTTACAGGACCAACAGAGGTGTCCCGAACCCCTTTAAACCTCGCCCTTGTAAATACAAGATTGACTAGTATTTTTTCCGAGCGAACAAAGTCGGTTATATTTATTTTGTTTTGGAAATGTGTTTGAAAGGCTCTCGATTACGTATGTATTAGATGTGAAATTAGCATACACCGAGTTGCAAGAGTGAGAAACTCGTTTCCAGCACGCCCTTTGATCTAAAACTACTTTCAAAAACGATTCTCGTTTGTTACCTACGGACGTGATTTGATGGAATCACCTGAGCTTTCTCGCATTAAAAATTACGTCGAGAAAAACTCGCGGTAGCCTAGTTACTTATCATTCGGTTCAATTCGTTAATCGCAGGTCCACGGGAGAGGCGGCGTGACACCAATGCCTCTGAGCTGTTTGTTCAAGTCTTGTATCTCGGGCTACACCGTTTGAAGAACTCGAAAAAATACGACTACTCCGAGGAGAGATACTTTACCTTGAGAAAAACTCCACTTTGAAAGATATTTTTCTACCGGAATGTAATTGAAAATCGAAGATTCCGTACGCACTCCACTGCCCCCAAGGTACAATCACAGTTATTTCGTTCTCCAATTAATCCAAAAATTAGCGTAAAAACGTTGATCTATCAATTGAAATACAAAAAGTAGCATTCCGTGCAAACAATTTCTGACATATTCACCCTCAAAACTCATTTGCATGACAAATTTTAAAATGAACATACGGATTTAATAGATCAAAAAGATCAGAAAAAAATTCCAGGCTATTTGTAAATGAGTTAATCGCCAGCTCCATCACACCTGACCTCTAAAAACTCGCTGGGACCTTATTTGAGCAATCTTGGCCTCCTGAAGGCGAAGTAACTTGTTTGATCATTAAGAGCTTATTTACATGGCATTTGCATGACATTTATTAAGCTTATTAACGCGTGGGAACCATAATGATTCGCAGACCAATTGGTTCTCGTGTGCTCGGAAAATTCCACACTGAAAATAATTTTTAATAACCAGACCAGAAAAACAGTATTTCGCCCGTTTTATGGGTGAGCTCACCCGTACTAAGCCCCCCTGCCAATATAAACGCACATTCGAGGAAAGCCAGTTTCTTCCTCAGTGCCACTTTCTCCCTGCCACACGAGTTCCCATCCAGTACTGAGCATTCACTCAGTAAATCAAGCAGCTTGGAATTATATGAGGTTGCTCTGACACCATTCAGTTTTGAACACAGGGCTCTGGCAAGTAGACGAACGATCCACCCACTAGGTTTGATCAGGCACTTCAAAAAAGTAATTGACATACTCAGCGCAGTGTCTACGTCCCGGGAAGAAATCTAACCGATTAAGAGCTATTTGGAAAGTTCATTATTCACCACCCTAATCCAAATCTCTATGCTGTGATGACCATCAGATGCAAGTGATAAGATCTACGTAATGATTTTCCCTAGAAGTCGCAATTTTCTCCGACGTTGGAAGCGTGAAGAAGGCAACGTTTTCAGTACGCGGTAAAATTAACCGTTGCGGTCGGAGATGGTTGCGCAAGCTGTGTTCCCTCGTAATTAAAACGAGAATATTTCATTCTCATTGAACATAAAGACTGCGAGGACGACTCGTGTCACAGCGTGGCAACTACAGGCATTTGGTAGGCCTATTGCCAATTATTGACGTTGTAATTCTGCAAGCCTTCCTCCAACAGAAGTTCTCAAAAAACAAAATTCTCCAAGAAAGTTTGGACCGACGAGGATAATACGTATACGTTGTATACATAAGATAAAATCTATATAAACTATCAATTGTCCATGCTATATAATATAGATTATCTGAATACAGATAGAGAGCGATATAGAAAACTCACGAAGAGAGTAATAATGAAACAGCTTTACCGGCAGCATTTAGGACGATTAACCCAACCCGGCAATGATAAGCCAACACACCATTGGTAAATACTATATTCCTAGGATACAAATTCCAAGAAAATGAGGGAGACGCCGCGACGGTAACTTTTAGCGAAGTCACCCGCCAAATGTGCATTACAATTCAACAATTTAAGGTGTAAAAATCATTCCCGGTCTAGGTGAACGATTTTTACCCTGAAATGTTTGCATTCCAATGCTAGGATACGTTCGTGTTAGTACCCCAAACTCTCTAATCCTCAGATCGCCTCTTCTTTCCATTAGAGCTTTTTACACTGGTATCCGTCATAAATGATCTCATACAATATTGACACTAGGTCTTCCTCCTAAATTCTTACCTTCTACGTTTACTTTCATTGACCCCCTCGATGAGATAAGCATTAATATTCATATTTTATTCATCCTGTGATGCGGAGAGGTTAACGAAGGCGTTCTTTCATCCCGAAGCTTAGGTTAGTCATTCAATGCTCATCATTAAATATTCAGTGCTAATCGATATTCATCATAATTAAGCATATCAATTGGCTCTCAATTTTTTGATCATTTTGTTGGCCGTCAACTCCATTTTTTGATCGCAGATTACACTTTATCAGTATAGCATTAACAGTCGCCATAACAAGGAGTGACTGGGTATTGCGTGCATTGATAATATATCCGTTGAAGTCGGGCCTTATCCAGCCAGCATATTTCTAAGTGGCAGGTCCTTCTCAAAGTAGAAATTTGGACGTCCGAAACTGGCATGTGAGTATAACATCAACGCCTTCGGCCGCACAAAGTGGGGCAAGCGCGGGCGACTGCATCTCCCTGGCTGTCTTTGAGGGTGGAAGGAGGACGACCCCTGGTTGACCCCTCCCACTCATCTCCGCACCCTTCTGCACTCATCCAAGCGCCCCAGTCACAAAGATGGGGACGCGCATCTCCGTTTATTTCCCCTTCCCGCCCAGCGGGACTTGGAAACCCGCCCCCCCCCCCCACCGAGTCCCAATCCTCATCTTCCCTCGTTCATCAGCAGCCTCCCGCAGCCGCCTCGAAACATTTTATCGACGCCACCGGACGCAACGAAGTTTCCGTGGAATGGGTCGTGGGACGGCGGCGACGGGAAGGGGCGGAGGCGTAAGCGGGGGTTTGGGTGGGAGGAGGCGAGGAATTTCGCAGCGCCAGCGAAGACGTCGTCCGAGAAAGGCGGTCGCGTTAATCTTCTTGGCACCCAAAGGCAGGAGGGAATGAATGAAGGACGAGGCAGCGGACTCGACGATGCAAGCGTTGATAATTCGTTTTGATGACCATTGGCATATAGGACACCATTTCTGTCGATATGAAAAAAATGTTTCTCATCAAGAATAAAACCGAAAACATAGGGCCATAACCAGCTTTGTTAAACGAACCCTGATCTCGTTTCCGTTCCACTTCTGGGGGTGAAATTATATATTGAACGAGCATTCGATTTCGCTCCGATTTCTTGATTGTGTCTCGCTCTTCATTATTGATGAAAACGAATCGTTTCGCTTTCTGAAACGGCTCTGATTTCACTTGACTTCGGTTGAAGTCATTTTGCTACGGAAGAGAAAGCAGTTGAGACAACAAGGAGCGCTCCCGACTGATCATCGCTATCTGTATCATTAAATTACCCCTTTCATGCATTCAGAAGGTTTAGTGACCAACGCTTCACTTCCATGTGTATTTGAAGCCAAAATAAGAAACCATAAATAACGGCCCATTCACCATAACTCTTAGCACGGCTGTACTTTCACTAGACATTCTTATTTTCAGTAAGAATTGGGAGGAATGTATGAACCATTACGTTTGAAGATAATTGGGTCGATATTCCACGAAAAGAGGCTTGTTACCTTAGGCAATAATGAAAAATTAAATTGATATAGCATCGCTCAAGCTTTCCGGCAGATGAGAACCATTTTAGATATTTTATACTGGACAGTGTCAGCCAAACACGAGCGAGGTGTTTTCCTAGTTTCAGTGTAACAGCAGACGACAATAAGGAAATCATTAACCCTCTTCTCTTAATTAATGGCTCCATGTGATAGACCTTTTTAAACGACAATGAATACCGGCGTAAATTAGACCAACCTTCGGATGAAAGAGAGTAGTGTTTATGATTAATCAATCGTTGCCTACTTCTTCCAGAACGTAAATCAAAGATACAAAAACCTAAGTACATTAAATCCTTTCCCCCATCTCTTCATACCAACTTGGTCAAAATTGTGATTTCTTCTCAAGAGAAAAAGTTCTTTTGGTAGAACAAGAACTTGCAACAATTTAATTCCAATACGGTTTAGTGTTATATCCCAGTCATCACATTTTTATAACGACATAAAATATTCCATACATACTTCAAAGGATCTTCCACGCAAGTATGTGAGTTGAATCTAAAACTTTGTCATTTTGCCACTTTATTATAAATATCATATGTTAACTTTAAGTCCAATTAATAGAAGATTTATATTTATATACGTAATACTTCATATTTCTTTGTATCTTAAACCAATCCCCTGATAATAGCAAAATATAGCAAACTCCTCTAACTGAATTCTTAGGGCTCGAGGACTCATTGCAGAAGAATTATTCGGATGGAGATGTAAAGAAGGAAATATTAAGGAATAGGAGGGAATCCCTACACCAGTGATAACATATGATGTTGCAAAAAGTAGGGAGCAAGGATCCAGGGAAGAGTAACTTCGAATATTTCTTCAACAATAGTCTCAAGAGGTTAAGTGTGTTTGAACATGAGACTAAGACCAACCTCGATTCCTTCCGTCATCTTCCCAAGGCGGAAACAGCATTTTTAGTCCAAAAAAGTGGTTAGAATTCGTCCTTGGCACTAAACCACGATTCGTTTTCTCCAAACTCTCGAATTTTTTTGTGGATCCGCGTGAACGCAAGACTGTCCCTTCCGCAATGGCGCATTGAAAAAACTAGGGTGACACGTATAAAAATCCCCGCGTGCGAGCTCTGCCCACATTCGCTCGGAAATGGACAGTTAAACCCACAAACGGACCATTCGCCATGATTCATTCTAAACTTAAGCGACGCCAAATGGAGACGAGGGACGGAGATGGACCACAACGGCGTGCCACCAAGGATCGGGATTCTTTCCTCGACATCAAGGACTCACCTAATTCCTCGGTCATTTACTCGTATCTTTTGGAAACATTTCACTTTTACGCGAGGTAGTCGACTTCGCAACATTCATCAGCAAATGAAGTTATTCGTGAAGGAAATAAGTCCTCATACTTAATGATTACTTTTAAATGCCTCAAAGTACGGGATCACTATACGTTTCAGCAAGGAAATTGAATTGTCGAAATTCATATCGAACCGAAGTTTGGAGCTAGGTGCCCAGGAGAAGCTTTCGTCTTAATTTTTCTTCCTTCTATGAAATTTACCGATAGCCTGTGGGCTTCTCGTGTTGAGGAACTTCCATTTCAGTCCAAGAGATGTCTACGAGACTACAGAATTACAACTACACCCAACGAGGGGTCACTCTACACCCTTCTCACTATCATATCACCTTTACTCTTCCATTTTCCTGGTTGTTTTCTATCTGCAATGGTTCAAATGTGTACCTCCACCGCGATATCTCTGTAATCAGGGGTCCAACAAAAACATATCCGGCATAGCAGTTACTTTTTATTTGTTTATTGCACAGAAAAATGCATTTCAAATGTTTAAATTTAGCATATCATATCCGCAGTGATGAAATCAGCTTTAATGAAAGGCAATTAAAGAGTGACCAAATATCCATGTTTCAAGCCGATCGTGAGATAACGGGCATTAAGTGGTCAGTCAAGGAGCGGGCATGATGATGAATGACCTTGGCTGATTGCACTATTCCTGTCGAAGAAGTTTCTAAAAACCTCACTGTTTGTGGCCCTGTAGGTCAGACAGATTCGAAAATTTCTTCGGAGGCGTTTCGTGTATCGCAGCAGAAAAACAGTATTGTGTAGCCTCAACGTATTCTTGCTCGCACGTTCTTGGGTTATTTCAAATGTACTCGTACTCGCGAAACCGTCAATGGTGGCTTACGACATAGGTACGCATACATAATTCGTCCCCCGCTCCATTTTAATACATTTATGATAAAGTTCTTCTGTAAATAACATGCAATGACACATCGAGGAGACAACAAATACGGAGGGGAAAGAAATTAGGCGCGACAAGGAACGCGATGAGGAGTAAGACGCGGATAAGTGAAGCCGTGGATAAGTGAAACCGTGGCTAAGAGAAACCGGGTATAATTGAAACCTCTGTCAACTGAAACCATTGAAACCTAATCCTCGGATACGGGAGCTTAACTTTGGACACAAGAATATTCGAGGACACAGAACAAGTGGACGCGGTTATTCTGAATTTAAAGAAAGCCTTCGTCAAAATACCTCATAGTAAATAAAGTACTCACTAACCTTGAAGCATATAGCATAGGTAAAAACATCTTGGGTTTTATTAAAGACTTTTTGAATGGTCGAGTACAAAGCGTAGTCATAATTGGAGTTAGCTTAAATTCAAAGGGTATAAATTATCGGGGTTGGTGTAGAGAAATGGATACGGCGAGTGAATGTGACTGAGTGTATAAGGAGGTGTGTATATATATATATATATATATATATATATATATATATATCTCCCACCCACCTTTTAACTCTCCCCCACCAATTCCCCACTCCTCATGTACTTCCAGCAATGTATTTTACCTTCTGGAGTGCCAACTATGCCCTGCCTTTTATATTGGACAGTGACCCCACACCCCTAAATTTTAGTTTCAATAAAAACCGGGCCTCATGCAAGAATTCCCTGATTGGGATGCTCCCAATCCCAAAACACGTCTCCGAACACAACACTACCTTTAATACATCTCCACTTTAGCATCCCTCCCACCCTCCAACCCTCCACTCAAACTCAAAACAATACAACAGGTATTTATCTGGCTCCTTGATTCCTGTAATGAACCAGATATTAATATTAGACATTAATCACCCCAATATTCACATATTTTCATCACCCCTTCCGCTCCCAAAACCTTCCATATTATTCCTACACTTCTAAAAATTTCCCCTCCCAACTCTTCCCATCGCAAATCTTTCCCCACCTTCCCCTTCCGTCTAGCGTCTCCGGTCCCTTCTGCTTTAACCTTCGCCTCAGGTCATTCCTTCTCTTCCTTAAGAAAGATGGCTTGACCACCGAAAATTCGAGAACGCGTGAGTTTCTTTTCTTTTTTGCGTGCGTTATTGTTCGCCAATGCTAACCCACCTAAACTAATTGTTATTTACATCCATGAGACTTGCACATAAGTTATTATATATATATATATACATATAAATATACACACACATACATAATCTCTTTTTCCTTATATCTTAAAAATATATATATTTATATAGCGACCGCCGAGTGCGACCGACGCTTATAAATTCCCCATTTTTCCGAAAATGGCGAAAAGGCGTCGGTCGCTCTCGGACGTCAGCACGGAGCGTGGAAATTCGACCGACTGCCCCTCCCACGCACGATGACGAATTTCCATCGTCAGGTCGACTTTTCTCCCTCTCTTCACCTCCCCCCTCCTCTCGCCCTCTCCTCTCTATCTCCTACTGATGGGGTTTCACCAGCGCTGCCACGCATCCTTGAGGGATTTCCTCCGTCCTCTCTCACTTTACCATCCATCCTTCGCCCTTCTCTTCACCTTTCTCCTTATAATCACCCACTACTGTTGCTTTCACGTCCCCATTGATTTCTTACCACCTTTCTCTCTCCTTCCCAGGCTCCTCCGAACCCCATGTGACTTCTCAAACCACGCTATGAACGGTGTGATCGGAGGACGAATAACAGAGATGTGGATAGTTTAAATTATTAATCGAATGACAACTTTTGAACTGTTCATGCCAATGTAAGCCGCTCGATCAATTTCATTCTTTCCGAAAGCTTCCGTTTTGGTCTCTGGCCGAGGAGGAAAATGTGAACTCAGGCGCACGCGATGCGGACGATTGTTCGCGAGTACGGCGAACATAGAAGTTTTATCACCCGATCCACACTAGCTACACCACTTACTCGAGTCGATGCAATCACTAGGGTCATGCACTTGGGTGCGTGCAATTTCAGCTAACGTCCGCCACGTACTTTTATACGGAAAATCTTCCAAGGTACCGGATGATTATAGCCTTCGAATCGGCGTTATTGGATCTAATTTTAATCACAAAATTTAATGTGCTTCAAGAAGTCAAAGGGAACAATGACAAGCTAATGTCTGTCGCTTGAAGATATACAACGCAATGCATCTCTTTATAACCAACATTTAAAGGGCATTCAATGAGGAAATGTGCACATAAGGGCATACCATTTGATCGAAAAATACATGGGGGTTAATTGAAATGTTTATTATCGTAATTACAATGCTAATGAATAAAGCATTACGCGGAGTTCTGGTGATCTTAGTTGAAGGAATGATTTCTGCATTGTTACCTGAGATGATTAACAGTTTGCAATCGAACTACCTACATAATTATTGATATCGAAGGTAATCCTGCCTGCATAGGATACGTTAAGTGTACGTAGCAGGGTGCCCTACATAAAAAAGTAACATATGATGATGAACTCCGTCGACATTTTACCAATCTTTTTCGCAACCCGCAGCTCTCCGAAATGGCGAACAGCCAAATGCATTGTGAAGCTATCATCTAAGCTTCAGCATTATCTTTCGGCAGCACTTTTCATGAAAAACGAATGTATTTTTCCAACATCTTTAAATTTTCTCACACTTTCAAAATTGTTTCTCAGTTCACCATTTTCCCTAAAACCTTCACACATCTCTACCGGCTCAGCTCAAAAATGGAATACCCCAGGTTTTTTTATCTTATAAACCTCGTATTTTTCCAAGTGAGCAATAAAATCGGAGTGCCCACGTAAGCTTGGACATCCAAAATGAACTTCGAAGTTTGCAACCCGGAGAAATTAAATATTTAACTGTTTTTTCATTTAAATATTAAAACATCATTTAATGTCTGACGTTACGCGAGTTCCAAAAGAAGTGCCTTAAATTTAACTATTAATAAATGCTATAGTGCTTTATATTCTCATCTAAAGAATATGTAACTGCTGTAACTTATGTACAAATATATATTTTTAACAAGTCAATATACAGTCTGTTTTCTCGCATTCATCGCCGAAATTCTGAGGTATTGCAAGTTAAGTAATACTCCTACAGATATAACGTTGAATCCATTTTGTGAATAGCCACTGAATTCGTGATCTATGCCATTCAGTAAAGATAATTTTACACTTTAAAAATATCAGAAATTTTTTTCTGGGGGAAAGTATGCCTCCACCCTAATCGTATGCAACAATCAAACGGGCTACTAATTAGATATACGCCAGGTAACTAACTAGTCGAGGTATTAGCAGCTATAAACTATGAGTAAACAGAGCATGGACAAATTCGTAATTAAAATCATTCGACAATCCAGTTAAAGAATATTAAAGGACCCAATAATTATACAGTAAAAATAAACGTGCTAAAAATATAAACAAGTGTTAACCGAAAAAAAAACTCGCGAGAGAAACGATGAAAGCGCTAGATCAACCAGACATCTGTTACATCAAACCCATCCGCTTTCTCATTCACCAATCCTTTCTCTCTTCCCTAACTCTTACTTCGGCAGCGGCACTCCCACACCCACGTCGCTAAAAGACCTAAAAAAGTCTCAAGATGGGGTAAACATAGCATGGAAGCGGACGACGTGATGAGAGCCCCGCTTCGTGACCACTCAAAATTTGAGTGCAATCGACGCGGCGCATTCAATCAACATGTGAAAGCAACGGCCTCATCCGACGACGGCGACGGGAGTTGCGGAGGGGAACAGGCGGGAAGGGAGGGAACCGAGAGAATGGCGTCCTGGGAGGAGGAGGAGAGAGAGAGAGGGAGAGAGAGAGAGAGAGAGAGAGAGAGAGAGAGGATATAATCACCGAGCGCGGAGGGTGTTGAAATGTTGGCGACGGACTCCCCCCCACCTTGAGCGAGCCCGCCACGAAAAGATCGATGCATTGAAACGGAAGACACGCTTTAATTAAGTTACATTAGTCTCTCGCCCGCGAGGAGACGGCACAAGAGTTCTCAGACTCGATTGTTTTTCTCATCCCCCTTCGTGAGTTGAAAGCGAAGACAACGAGCAAGTGTGCATCTTCTCCTCTCTTCACTCACACCTTCTTCGCGGGGGAAGTTTTTTTCATATATCTGATACAATTAATTGATAACACCATTTTACCTAGATACTTCCATTGTGGAGTCAATACTACCCGTATCAGGGTGCCATCTGCAATGCCAACTACCAGGGCTTCCGATACCATCGTAAAAATTTCTGGTCTCGAACAATTGCAACGTTTCGGGGAATGGTCGAATTCCATCCCATAGTTACTATTTAGTATTTATAGGAGAGAATAGAGAGTAATCCCAGAGTAGGTACACTCTCGTCGCATATCTCGTGCCATTGACCTTTGGGTTACGTCCTTACGTTACAATATTACGCTTATCAATCTCAAGGTTGGTTACGGAGGGTGGCATACAGGGTTCGTCCGGAAAATAAGTGTACTGAGCTCAGGAAAAAAAATATTGCACTTTTACATATCTTAAGCTAATATTCCTCAAAATAGGACCCTTGTGAGTCGATATACTTGTTCCAGCGGCGTTCCCATTCCTGGAACGCTCCCGCGAAGGCATCATCGGGAACCTCTCGAAGACACGTCGTCACGGCCTCTTTGACGGCGTCCAAAGTCCCGTATCGCGTTCCTTTCAAACTCCTCTTTATCTTCGGGAACAGAAAGAAGTCCGGTGGTGCCAAGTCCGGGCTGTAGGGCGGGTGCGGCAGCGTTGCCACGCCGTGCTTGGCCAAGAAGCCCGACACGACAAGCGCGGTGTGTGACGGGGCATTGTCGTGATGCAGCCGTCAGATGTTTTTGATCGCTGGCCGGACGCGGGCGACTCGTTTTCGAAGCCTGTCGAGCACTTGGACGTAAAATGCAGCATTTACAGTTTGTCGTTCAGGTACAAATTCGTAGTGGACGACTCCCCTTTTGTCAAAAAAGACTTATTTGTCAAGACACTTATTTTCCGGACGAACCCTGTAGCTAATGTGATAAGAAAGAAACTAAGCCAAGCGAAGTATGAATGCTACGAATTCAGTGTGGGGGGCACGTCTATTCCCTGACGATCTAATGTTTCTAACGAAATTCTGACTTTCAGAAAATAAATACCACCCCGCTTAGACGACCCGTGGGATGACCTATGGGGGTCGATAGGCACACTCTGGGAATCGAACCGGAACCTATTGGTCGGTAGCCGAGCGCTCCACTCTTACTAGCCTACTACGGAGCCGATCGTTATGTGCGTTAACAGATCGGGATGTTTTTTTGGTATACTCTAAAATTATGCTCTCATTACCCAGTTCACTGCCCCCCTATCCTTCATAGACACTTATTCTTACCATACGTTTATAGTTGGGTAACTATGTCCGAATGCAATAATTTACTTTCGGACCTCCTACACGAGGATCAAACTTAAGATTTCTCAGTACCCTCAACTCAGTGTCCAGCCTAAATCTAGACGACATAAATTAACGAAGGCATATAACGATTAGTAATCGAGGGCAATATCTTATCAACCTCCTGTACCCTGTCTTTCCTTTGTCACTTCGGAATATCCTGGCGGGACAATTCTGGCTGTCAAGGTCCTCAATCCCTTGGATTTTGACCCATAGCGTGATCCCAACTTTTCGTTCGCCTTTGCTCCCGACATCTCTCCCGTTCTCCTTTCCCATTGAACCGCCTTCTGGTTCAAAACCTTCAACAGCTTTGCTTAATGCTGGGGTGGTGGCATTTGTATCATTCGGAGGAATCGATTGAAGTCGTCAGTTCTCACTTGAATTATTTCCGGACATAAAATCCTCCGAAAAAAAACTCCTCAAGACCCTCATGCCCAAGGGGAGTGGGCCAAAGCCGGCGGGCAAACTAATTTGGCCTGACCAGCCCAGAATCGGCCCACTTAAGCGTCATCAAGCACGGTTTTCATTGAGTCCCGAATTTCCTGAGGGGATTTGCTCTCCTTTGATGCTCATCACTCTGCCTAGATTACTCTAAAAAATATAACCGACCCGAAATTCTCCGGACCAACCTTTTCGTGATCGCCGTCAGTACGATCCGCTATGAGATGGAGTGAAGCCAAAATCATTAAGGCATCTTGTATTCCGAGGTATCCATATTCCAAAATTAATTCCGGCTTCCTTCTCGTGCTTTGATTCACTTTGAGGTTTGCGACCACAGACCATCTATTTACCCATAAACTAGGTGGATAAAGCTAAGATCTTAAAAATGTACCATCCCTGAGAGGTGGTGGCTAAAGAGAACTAGATAGATAAAAAGATAAAGGTAACGGATACGTGTAACTCCCGATACCTCACAACTAAGGCTCATCCCTCAAAAGAAGAGATTTTTTCCCTATGATTCTCAAAGTCCACCATGTAACTAACTAAGTTTGCGAATAATATTATTTCAGTCAACCATTTGGCGAATTCACTTGAAGTTACTGAAAGCGTCACCATTTGCATATAGTAAATTTCATAAGATTCATTTAATTGAAAAATTATCTTTTAAATTAATTCAAGATGATAATTAAATTGTACTATTGCTGCTATAACATGTGAGTATTAGAAGTGTTTTTACAAGAAAAATAGCCAGAATTATTATCCTGAAAATACAGCCATAACAAAAAACTACGAATGGTGTCAATCCGGAAACAAACTAAACGAGAGTATACTCGTACATTCATTGACCCCATTTTTCGGGCATCGTGTATCCCGGAAGTTTGTAGCCGACTGGACGCCCCGCCATAAAACGAAATCATTCCTTAAATAACAAAGTCCAATGAAGACGATCTCGATTCAGTTCATTCGTTTAAGACCGGTTTCACCAAACTTACAGTGACAACCAATTATTTGCTCGTCAATCAATGTTTATCATAAATCAATTACGTGTATTATTAATAATGTCATTTCATATAATACTTTCATTGATTCTTCGCATCAATGGCATTCATTGGGAAATTGACTTCAGATATTCGTGAGCGGAAAGCAAGTAGTAGTCAAATCATGAAAGTATAGGAAATAAAGAGTTGAGGTGCATACGAAATATACAAATATACACACACACACTCATTCACATTAAAATAGATACAAGGATAAGGGATAGGAAATTGTGTTTGACCTTTACATGTGCTCCTACCCCTTTGCCTTATATCTATTTCCATGTGAATGAGTGCGTGCATATGCTTGCCACATGGCAGGTTTTCGTGTTTCAATACATATAATATATATACTTTTAAAACAAAGGGGCGAGATGGCGTTAGCCAACAAAAATATAGAAAAACACATGAAAAAGGACAGTCAGGCGTATTCCGAAACTTCCGGTTGCAAGACCAGTTCCTTCCATCCGCAGAGGAAGGTGGTCTTGTCACCGAAAATTTCGGAATACGTGTGTCCTTTTTTATGTTTTTTTCTGTCTTTTGTTGGCTAACGCCATCTGGCTCCTTCGTTTGAATTATTATTCACATCCGCGAGACTTTCGTAAAAGAATACATATTACGGGCACCAAACAGCCCATAAAATACCATTTACAATTGGTGTGCATTGATTTATTCATATTTGGCAACAGAAGAATTCGTGTATTGATTTATTTATATTTGACAATAGAAGAATCGATACTGGAAGTTCCGATTTTTGGAATGGCAGAAAATATTATTGGAGTTTGACACGCATAGAGAAAAATTATGGTCTGATTCCCAGCTTGATGTGGACCTTTTGATTCGGCAAGGAAAAGTAAAACAAATTGCATCAAAATTCATTTATTTAGTGCGAAAAATATTTCAATTAGTGCGTGTCACTCATCTCGTATATTTATAGAGATGGGGCTTTTTTATGAGGACCATCTTGGTTCCTTCTCACTGTAACTTTTTGTAAAAGATGTGGAGAGATGGACCATCCCAGCTTTTTAAGGCTCATCGGTAATTTTCCACCACTTGGTGATTAGAATAAATGAGAACATTACTCCGGCTATTCTACACGATCCCGTGATGGGTAGGGATTCAAAATTCGAAAGATTGAGTCCACGAAAGAGTATAAACCAATCAAGCAACAGTAAAC
Source organism: Hetaerina titia (assembly GCA_037158775.1). NCBI lineage: Eukaryota > Metazoa > Arthropoda > Insecta > Odonata > Calopterygidae > Hetaerina > Hetaerina titia. The sequence continues at coordinate 102,283,585 of CM073768.1, forward strand.
CAATCAGATATAGGTTAAGGCATAGAATTTTTCCTGGCGAAGTGTTCCGTTTCAGAACGAGCTCCGAAACCCCCGCGCAAGTTCGTTGTTGTCGGTTCGTGTTGAAATGATCAAAACGTGGCGATAAAAATGTGGTGCCGCCCATACACCTACATACTTCCTGGAATTCAACTACTGCCGTGCGTGCCTTTCCTGATGTGCTAACCTTTCAAACGCAAGCATCATCGTCTTTTCCGTTTGCTTACGCTCCCACGCTGCGGTTACTGCTTCAGGAAATTTGCGAATACACTCACTGCCCGCTAACATGAAATACGAAAGTAGAAATGGATGAAGGCACACGGAGGCGTAACCAAAGGCGTGCAATGGAAATTATACGTCACAAGATTCCTGAATTTAATTTATACTTTAGTGTAATCAATGAGCACAAACCAGCTTTAATAACGGCCGAGAAAATAGGCTTAACCTGACTTAGCTTAACACTGAGTTTCGAAATCGTCCTAAATTACAACAAAAATGTTGATGCATTAAGTAATAGTGCACCCAATTAATATCTCAACAAGGCTACCTCCTGGATAAGCCAATGCGCCTCAAGCTATCTGCTACGCGGTATTCGCTGCAAGAGTTGTGAGCATCACGGTTCCCTTCACTTTGTTATTGCTCTAAACTCCTTTCCCTTAGCATGCCCTTCATTCATTGCAAATACCTCCATGCAAAATTCCTGCCCATGTCGATGAGCGAGAAAAACCAAGTACCAACACGTTCCAGCCTCCAGAAGACCATTTAACCTCCCCTTTCCTCACTCAGGCGCTAATAATCGCAATTGCTTATGCGCTCCCGCTTTACGTGAACTCAATTACCCAAGACCCCGGGGGGCAATGAGTATTGAAAGGCATGTTATAAGATTTCCGCTGAACCCGAGAGGCAAGAAAATTGTAGGGCAGGAATTTAATGAAGTAATTACGCACCTGTGGTGGGTAAAACTCATATTTGGACCGACCATTACGTCCATAATCACCCATTTGAGGGGTTTTCCATCACATTATCCGGTGCCGTCGGCCATCATTCCTTCGCTTGGCCTGCAGAGATATGCAGATCACTCTCATTTGCTTGTAATTAGATCTTTTTTTCTGTTTTGTCCTGCGAAAAGGCGGGGTGAGAATGTACGTGAGAGTCAAATATAATTGCATCGCACGTCGAGTTGTCTGGGTTCTTCTGCCCGCGCTAGAGTCATGACACCGAGGCACTCCCGAAAAGGGAGGAAGAGAAGGAATCAAATCCAGTTATAGCCGGATACCATCGTCGGTGATCTTATCGGAAAAGCAAATAGAGATAAAAGGCATACTTTTATCGAGCCCCGAAGGATTAAACTTCTCTGAATTGACTCGAAGAAATGCTTCCAGTGCTGTCTCGTCATATGGGTCGAGCCGAAAAAGGAGACAAATCCTTAAGGAATCTTACAAACGAATACACTTGATAATCTGATTATGCAGCTAATATAAGTATATTCATTCGGTGTTAAAGAAGAAATTCAATCTCTTTCAAATCTCGCCAAAAATATTTCAGGCATACTCGGCGACGGCTCTCAGCCAAACGTATATTGCATTAACACTCCACCACTTTTCCGATATCCTTCTCCCAATTAATGAAAAATTTGCAATTTTCCACAAAATAAAATTTAATACAACCGGTTTCAATGTAACTGCATCATCAAATGGTGTTGATGATGTAGTTACATTGAAACCGGTCGTATTAAATTTTATTTTGTGGAAAATTGCAAATTTTTCATTAATCATGATATTCCACCGCATCACGCCTGAAACTTCTCTTCTATTCCTTCTCCCAGCCCTAACTGGCCGCTTCTTTACTTGAAAGATCCATTTTAAAAATATATTCATAATATTTCTTATGTTTGCAGCAGTATAATAACAGCAAAAAACATTGGTGTCTCATTTCCGCAGCTAAAAACGATTAATCTTCAGCTATAATTTTTGCTTAGCACACGAATCTTTGTCTCAATTCCCTATGGCCAAAATAATCCTTAAAAAACCTAAACTCCCCAAAACCCTGCGAAAGTATGCCCTTGTTCTGAAGTTTTCCGTCCACAACGCAATGTTAACATGTCCGCTTAGAGCGCGAATCAAGTCCGTGAAATGAATACCGTGCCATTTGCTATAAATCATTCACTTTCTACAAGTTCACCATTGAAATAGAAACCCCTGGTGCCGACCCAAAACTATACTTGCACGGATGAAAGTGGGGCAGCCATAATAATAACACGGATCCCACTGCCTATGCAGCACGGCCCAAGGGGCGAGCTAAAAGCAGCAGCGAAAAAAAAAGCCACTGAAGTGTTGTTTGAGAGGCGAGAAGTGCGACGTAGAGGAAGGCTGTCACGAGGGAGGAGGCTATGGTAAAGTGAATACGAGATAGAAAGAATACGATAGACAGAGACTTGATCCCAAATTCAGGCTCTGGCTGCTAGGGATTACGTTCTGAAATTGATATTAAGGTGCTTATCATTATTTTACCAATTGGGGTTGAAAACTAGGCCTTGATCTCTTTCACTCGGAAGAGAGAACTTCTCCCGATTGGAAGAGAGATTACTGAGAAGGAATCCCTTTCCCTACCAAAATTCTTCAAATTTCTTCCGCCTATTTTTTATTCTCTTTCTTTCCTGCCAGTATTCCGTCACATTTTAACGTGATCTTTCGATCACCATCTATGGTTTTCGCTATTCATGTTGCATATTTGCATAGCGACAGAAATGAACGACCCACTTCAAATAAAATAGAAAATAAAACAGAAAATATAAAAAAAATTATTTTGTTTTAAATTCGTTTCAAAGATCCGCCACGTCTATTACTAGATCGTCTTCAAATAAATCGTACAAATAATCATTTAGTATCCTCGTTGTTTTCATCATTCTTCATGCCTCGGAGTGACTAATTTGGTACCATTTCGCAATTCTTTCAGAAACCTTCTTTTACGGGGGCAGAAGTCCAGAAAAACAAATATTTATTCATTCATCTATTCGTTCGCTCCTTTATGTCTTCTCTTGTACCGCCACCCCCCACAAAGAAACGTCCGTTTTCGTTCACTCTCATGCTCTGGAAATACGCGAATAGAACTACGTCATCCTGTTACCGTCCCCTCCAAAAACGCGGCTGCGTCGCGACGACCACGACGCATTCTCCCGTAAACCCTCCCACATACCCTCCTTGCCACCTCCCGCATTTCCCCCGGCCGAAAACACGACTTGACTCGCACCCCACCTTGCCCTATTCTCCGCCCGTCGCCGGAATCCCGTCTCTCGCCAAGAGGGTATTCGTTCCGACCAAATCCACGCCGCACACTCCGATGATGCACCAGACTCTCTTTGCCCATTCGGGCCGGAATACCACGCCGTCGCATTCGCCGCGGGGACGGAATACTTGTACAACGATCGTTCTTCCCCAAAAGTTCCCTCGGGTCTCCCACTCGATATTCCAAAATAGCATGAATACAGACGGGCGTGAATGACTTTGACAGGTGCCACGCCTGGGTGTGCCTGTCACCCATCCATAAAGAAAAGCTCTCCTGAGTTTTCCGTGGGAACTTCAACAAAGTTTTACGGGGCTCTGAGGTAAAACAGTACCGTATCTCAATTAGTTCGTCAACGACAGGCGAGTGACATCCCGTTGAAGTGGCGGTAGGAATTTTATCGGTATCATCGAGCGATAGGAAACCGGAAGAGCACTCATAAGATGAAGAATGTTATATCTGGGCTAAAAGCCTTCCGGGGAAAAAACCAATTTTTTTTCAAAATAAACTTACCAATCCGTACTGAGATTGAAATTCATATGCGATGAAACTTTTCAGACGTAAAGCGATACAAAGCTGTCATAGTTACCCTTAATCACTGCCTGGGGGACTGTTTGTGAACTATTATGAAGATGAAAAATGACGGATAGAGACAGTTTCATCATAAACCCCGATTTTTACGAAAAATATGCCATATCTTCTCGAATCATCTCAGAGTTTCCTTCGGGGACTCTAAATTCTAAGGAGACCAGATTAGCGGACTCTCTCTTCGCGAAAAGAAGTTGCATGCTACTTATGGTGAGACAATTTACGTCGAAATGGAACTCACCACGACGGCTTGAAAATCTTGGATAGCGTGAGACGAAACGGTTAATGAGGAGACTGAAAGGTAATTAGAATTCTCGTCGGTAATAAATTATTAAATCTATTATTTGTTTGAACCTAAAAAAGTGATGCATAAGATTTTCTCCTTAATATCTTTGAGGTTTACAAAGTAAATCAGAAAATTTAAATGCACATAATATTATTATGATTAAAATTAACTCTATGAATTCCTCTTCAAATAACTCGACACTAAACATTTTCTGCTGAAGCAACTTCAAATAAATCGCCGATCTGTACTTTTTTACTCTTATCGTATATCGAGGATTGAAACGATACATCGAAATTAATAAATATTTGAACACCTGTGTACTCAAAATAAAAAAGTGCTTTAATTTTTTTATAGATGATTAATTCAATAGCTGATCAATGATCATCGAAAATTTAAATTCGATTATCATTCACTGCAATTATTTTTATGGTGTTCGTGTTACCTATGTATATCTCTATGCAATCTGTAAAAAATATGACAAAATCTTCACATCCAGATTGTTATTTTCTAGCACATTTCTATTTGAGCCCGTGAGCGGGCTATAAGCGGTTCACCGTCATTGACCTAGACGCTTTCCCAAGGACGATGTCACAATCCTTTCACGTGAGTCCATTCCTTTCCGCCCCCGCACAGATATTTGTCAACTCACAGCGTCGCACGGCAAAATCGCCCTTAGATCCGGTGAAATGAATAACCCTCAATTTTAGCAGAATTTAGAATAGCTTGAATCCTTGATTTTTTTTTCCTCGAGTTTCATTTTCCCGAAATATTTTCCAAGGATAAACGCAGACATTTTTGGGATCATCCGTGCAAGTATACAGCTTCCGCCGGGTTGATTGTTTAGTTTTGGAGACCAATATATGCTTACACACATTCCTGCTCGTTTTAACTTCGTCCGATGAAAATGTGTAAGTGCTCAATGCAACATTCGCGTCGACGTTCGAGAGCGAGAAAATTGGTCGAAAACTTTCCGAGATGAGTTGTATTATCGGTTACTTACTAGCAACTCAACGCAGTTTTTATTTGATATGGTAGCTTAGACGAGCATAACAGCACCATGGCATTGGAAACACAGAAGAGGCCCAAAATTAACTCATGCGGATCTCACTAAGAGATTTCTTATAAAGCTCTGAGGCGTAGGCGTTTTACTGCTGTAATCCCTAAAGATAAATACGCGCTTAGGATAACGTTGCTAAAGTTTCCGCGATAAGGAACTTCGTGTTGCGATGCCTATGTCACATGCGGTATCCATTACTTCGGCGCCACCTTCATCGTGCCTTTCCTTCATAGATAGTAGAAATTTAATTCTAATTGTGATGAATGACAGGGAGCCTTCTCCTCCACCAATCCAAAAATTGAATCTATCGATTACGGTTTCCTGTCTTTCACGTTCAATTTGAAATTTTATTTTTCCTCATCATTTACGTCAGGACATCCATGGTCCTTTCATTGCGGTTTGACCACGGCTCGCTTTATTTTTCACTATGCGCTGTAGCAGGACTTATACGTACCTATGCGATTCCAGCGTCACAGCACAAGAGTTCCATGTCATCGTAAGTAGTTAACATAAAGTGAAGAAGTAAGCTTTAGGGAATCATAGAAACTAATGAACCGCCCAAAGGATTTCTAGAGCATAACAAACAACTCATTTCTCTACGTTACAGGGTTTTCAGGCGTTGACCGTTGAAATTATTAGGTTAATTCGATTAAAAGGTAAATAAACGTTAATCATGGAATCCTGGTCTCGTAGTCTATGGATTTAAGGAATGGGTGTAAATCGCTGAAATCCCATTTCTTTTAACCTTTACTTGAACGTGTCGCATAACAAATTGCTAAGTTCAGCTGAACATCGTAATGAATAAATAGTGGCACTTTTCACAGATTTTTATTTTAAATACGGGGGTCTAAATTAAAAATAATTCGAAAATTGTTACTATTTATTCATTATTGTGTCGTATAACAGAGAAATATTTGGGCGATGCTGTTTGCTGCAAGAATCAGGACTTGATTACTATCGCTTCTAACGGACTATTAGAATTTTGAAACCGGTTATCGCCCCCTTTCCTCCAATCTATTTAAATTTATCCTCGCATATACTTACACGTAGATTTGTTGGAACGTATCCTCAGTCAAAGGGAAGCACTCAACATTCATGGATTTTTAGATATAATAACCTCGCTACGTTGATTCTCGTTGAGTCAAACAAGATCTCGGAGGTTCGAGTTTGGAGAGGTTGCCGATGAAAGAACCGAAATTTGCGCCAGGTCTAGAGCCTCCATGGAACCCAATTGGCGCTAGCGTCAGTTTTACCTTTCAAACTACGACAATAGAAAATTGCAACAGCACACGCGGATCTATTACGAACAAATGCAACCAACACCAGTCACGCATTCGACCAGTCCTTGAAACTGGGAACAACACAACGACCGGAATTGCGAAAGTGAAAAGGCGGTAACCGCGCCTCTCGCAACCAAATTCAGCTTTGGCAGGGGAAGCGCCTCTATTTCCTAGCGCACCCACCTTCCACCAAATAACTTGCAGCAGTGCGATGTGAAGAAAACAATGTTAACAACGAAAAGCTCCGTTAGTCGCTTAGAATTGCACTCAAATCATGATTTATTCCAAAAACGACAGGGCAACTAGCGAATATACGGATTTTTTTCTAATAAATGGTCGACAAGTAGCACTTAAAAATAAATTATATTTACAGATACTTTTAAAATTAATACAGATAGGCGATATCTCTATCTGTGGCACTTCAAAGAAAAATCCTGATTCTTCATCGAGAATAGTGGACAATTGAGCTAGGGCTAATGACTGGCCAGGAAGCATTATAAAGCGCCATCTTACTAAATGTAAAAAAGCGCTCTTATTTAAATTATTTTCCATACAAAATATTACTCTATCGCCCCTATACTTTAACGTAAGTCCACCGTGAAAGTAGGCGTTTATGGAAATTTAAATACAATGAGCGACGAATAATATAATGTGACCAAGTGTGAGCGTCCTTTCCCCATTTTGCCTTGCACTTAACCTGGTTAAATTTGCATCCGAAAAATTAAGATGAATTTAACTCGCTAGTGAAACTACACCCCCCCCTATTTCCCCCTAAACATTTGCAACGTTCGTTTGTCCATAACAGTAAAACTAGAACTTTAATAGAATTTTTTGTTTTCAATTTACCAGTGTTTCACAATTTAAATCACGTGTGGTCGTTTTTCACCAAACTGCCACGAATAATATCTTACATTGGTTATTTAGGAGTGCACATCAAGTTAGCGCCATGAACAGAACGGGACGGGAACTCTCAATTGTTTACGCTAAAATGATTCTTTCACTGTGAACTTGAAAAATAAAGCAAAAAGGAACAGAAAACAGTAGAGCATCAAGGACAGCAATTGATTTATTTCAGAATTGATGATTAAAATCGTACTACGTACTCCATCGTACTACGTAATCGTTCAGCGTAAATCGTACCCCATCGTACTACGTTAGGAGAGATCATGTCAATAAAATTAGAGAGATTAAGTGTAAAACACATTTAAGATGTCATTTTTTCCACGAACTATAACATCATAATAACTTTGTTCGACCGCGGTAGGGTCATGTTCGGGTAAAATTATTCTGGTGTGTATTCACTCTCTGCCACACACCCTGGCAGGGGCCTGCAGGGTATACATAAAAATATAAAAAATTGAAGGGTGACCAAATTTGAACTTTGTACTCACTTATGAATAAGTGACTCGCAATAATTAAATTATCACAGTTTGACATTAGAATGTTTTCACCCATTTCATGCGAATGATAATGACTATTTTAAAATAGATCTCTCTCGCTTTTTTATGCGTGTATTTCGGAAGTTTTTTCAAAGGCAAGAGTTAAAGAGTCTACTTATTACCAATATATTTGACCTATATAAAGAGAGAGAGAGAGATATTCGAAATTGTTACGCACATGGAATTTGCACTAATATTTTAAAAGACGCCCCTATCTACATGTAATGTACCCCACGTCACAACCTTCCCCTTTCTTAGGTATCGGAAAATAGGCATGAACATTTAGAAAAAGTATGTAAATATTTCATCATAGAACGGCCATCAAAAGCGCGAAAGTGTAATAAATAGGTCACCGACCTTTAAACAGTGAAACGACAGAAAAATCAAACTTAAATTACTCCCGCGCTTTAACGATTTGCAGTCATGCACATGCGTGAAGTAAATGACGCCAAATTTGTTCGGAGACCTCGTGGAATAATGCCTTTGGACGAAAATTCCCGCAAATCGCTCTCGCGAAAAATGGTCCCCGAACACATAAAATCCCTCTTCGAATGCGGAAAAGACGGAAACGGCCTCAGTTATCTAACTACGTACCATTTCACCATCCGGGGAAAAAACATTACCATGCAAATCGACTACTCTGGAAAGTCCAATTAAGGACGGTGAATTCTTGGATACCACTTCTACGATGAAGATCTAATTAATCACTCCTACAAAGTCGCTTGAAAAGTAAAATATTCACACAGCCACGTGCCAAACACAACCCAACCGACGCCTACGTTCATTACCTCGCTGAGTAAGAAACACATTCCATCGAGACTCTCATTACACTCTGGATTCAAGGATCTTGCCAAGCAACTGTCTGGAAACTGGCTGAAATATTCAGCGACAGGATAACAGTTTCTTAAATTTACGTCCACATGTCATACGAAACTCGAAAAGAGATACACTTTCTCCGAATACATAAATCTGTCCAAGGGAGATGGAAAGGAGGCCTTAGTGACACAACATAGTCGAACGAAAACTTATATTTTAGCACCACTTATAGAAAAAGATTTCATTGTGATAATTCCTGGTCAAAACAGTAATCAGGCTGACAGAAATATGAGAGTAAAATAAACGATGGAACATGAAATTTCTCATCACGAACACATTAATATTCTCCAAACTCGAAGACAAAGTTTCGTGGATCCAAGATGGTCATCAAACTTCTTTTCTTCCGATTCGTACAACGGGGCACAGTTTTTCAGTTCGCCAATTTCGTCCACGAACATCCTGTACGCAGTTGCGTGCTATCCGCCTCCTGCTCTGTAATAAAATATTTAGCACTCAAAAAGCATTAGCCAATGGACCTTGTTGCCAACCCTGCGGAAACATGACACGCAAATAAATGATGCCAGTAAAGAAACCTCAAAATTTTGCAATAACTTGTTTGAAAGATGGCATACGTGCCTAATATTCAGGTATATGCCATGTAATTTTTAACGAAATATCGGCCTCGAAACTTGGAGAAGGATAACACCTATGTGTAAGTGAAAAGCCTGTACATTAGCCATCGTACCATCCCGATCCCCAATTACTTTCGTGTTTGGAGAAAATTATTGTAGGCGTTAGTTGTTCAAACCGTGATTTCACTTTCATTTTTCTTTCAACCTGATTGCAGTCTGGTATTTGCATGTACACAATAGTGCTTTCTTTTTTTACATGTCTACGCACACTTTTTTCACAAATATCGTGCAAATCTCCATTCTGAGGCTGAAAGAACTCTGTATAGCACTGTTTCATTGGACGTTGCCCTGCAAGTGCACGTTCGCTCTTTATTCCATTAGCGGTGGTGTCCTTTATTTTCTGATCCGAGTATTACCACCCTTCTGGTTTGCAAGTGTTGTGATGTAGGCGTGCAAAGACAAAGGAATAAGTTTAGGCGAAAACAGGGTCGGATATCGCGTGTCCTGTCCCTTACAACTCAATAACGGGGTCGATTTAATAAGAACTGCCCATTAAATTTAGCGTCAAGAGACATCTACGACAGTTTTGAATGTGTCGGTTTCGTCGTAGAACATTTCCCTGCACTTTAATTACACTATAATTGTAAAATGAGTATATGTACATTCTCTTTTCGCATGTAGGGAAATACATTCCATTGTCTCCTTATACTACTTTTAGAAAAAATATCTAGAAGTTGACAGAACTTGAGGTGTCTAAAACAAGTTCCCACCATATTTCCAATTAGCATTGCTCGTTGGTAGGAATTCGACATTGACATTACACATCAATAACACAGAGCAATTACACTAGTAATAATCGGATTCATTACGTGGTACTGATTCACATTTAGAATTGCTATACTTTCTTTTCACTACGAATGTGGACCAAGGAGCTGATGTATTTTTGGTATTGAGGCCGATTTAATGTACGTTTAATTAAGTACCCACGACGAAATTTCCAAAAAGTTAAGTTTAATATATTTACGGCATAGGGTAAATTCTATCATCAACTTTAGCACATATCTTCCAGCGGATTATAATTTGAGCATTGGGAATTGAAACTATTCAAAGTTCAAAACTGGGATGGTTGCGTCAAATATTCATTCTTGTCTTCACGAGAAACTGAGACGAAGGCAATCATTGAGTGAATATTAAAATTTTTTGTGGCATTTTTCCAGGTGCAATACTTAACCGCTAACTTCAGAAAAGAAAACATTTGTTCCTGCCTCCTCAAAGAATTATGAAATGCATAAGGATAAGAAAGTATGAGGTTAATGCTATATTTACGACTACATCTTAAAAGTACTTAAATATTTATTTCCACTTTTAAAATTTGAAATAAATCATTCGCAGTCATTTCTTCTGTCAACTAGTCTAGATTTCTTCTAGTTTAGTCCGCTGTTTACTAATCAATGTAACTTTGAAAGAAAAATTACCTCTCCATTCAACAAGCAGAATTAGCCTATTAAACACTAATGTTCAGTGAAAGGAAACATTCTATAAGAGAAAGAGCAAGCATGTATGCTTATTTGTTCTTCCTGATACCATTAGGAGAAGAGAAACGTTGCGATGGGAAATAATGAGCAACTCTTAGCGGAATTCTCACCATGAGGGGACTACAAGGAAAATAACAATGGCCTGGATCCATTACTCGTATTTTAACCAAGTTAATGCAATATCATGTACACTGACAATTTATCATTAAAGTTTATTTAATTTAGCTTTATTGCCAATAGCCATGCTACAAATATGGAGACGGGAAGGATAAGCGCAAGTCACAATAGATTTTTGTGCATAAAAATATAACTGCTTAATGAGTTAAGACAAAGGCCAACGTAATCAACGCAGCGGAAAATCCCCAGCCTCGACAGTTAATACATATATTAACGCCCTATTATTTATTATTAGGTAATCTACCGGTTAAGGTAGGTTTTTGGATGGACACAACTATCAAGTAAACATTTTGTGACTCCCCACCTAGCAAACTAATCCATATCAGGTCCCTCTTCATCTCGGTGTACTTCTTTCCTCCCTTCATCCCGTCCAACATCCCTATCCTGTTCCTACCCTTACCTCGCTTGCCCAACATTCTCCCCTCTATTACCCTCTTCAACATTCCACTACCGCTCAATACGCCTTTCATCCATTTTTCCTGCCTCCATAGGATTTCTCTCAACAAACCCCTCTCCTCCCCCACCATTTCTAGTACTTCCTCATTTGTTTTCCTTTCGGTCCATTTCACCTTCTCCATTCTTCTCCACACCCACATTTCAAAAGCCTCCAATCTACGTCTATCCTCCTGCTTCAGCGACCACGTTTCCGCGCCGTACATAGCTACGCTCCATATCAGAGTTTTTACGAGTCTTGTCTTAACATCCCTACTCAACGTCCCCGTCATCAACTCCCTCCTCCTTGAGAAAGCCTCCTTGCCTAGCGCAATTCTTCTCCTTACGTCCCTACCACTTTGACCGTATTGGTCCAAAACACTTCCGAGATATGTAAACTGTTCTACCTGCTCTATTTTTTCGCCGCCTATTTTAATATTTAGCTTAGCTTTTTTCTTTCTGGAAAATCGCATAACCTTTGTTTTATTAATATTGATTCTCATCCCATATTTATCGCACTGAACCTCCAATACACTCAACAATGCTTGCAACCCCTTGGCTGACTGAGCAACTAATGCTTGGTCATCAGCAAACCTAACCGATTTTACGAATTCCCCCCCGACTTTCATTCCTACCTCCAGTTCTTCCCATGCCTCTTTAATCATTTCCTCTACATATACGTTGAACAGTACCGGTGACAATGGGCAACCCTGCCTTACACCTCTTCCTAACACTGCCCATCCGGACTCTCCGTTCCCCACTCGCACCTGAGCAGTCTGAGACATGTACAGGTTGCGAATCAGTCTCCTGTCCCTCCAATCCATTCCTATTTTCTGCAATACACGCATTAATTTTTCCCAATTCACTCTATCAAACGCTTTTTCGAAATCTACAAAACAGGCAAAAACGTCCTGATTGTATTCTATATTCCTCTCGACTAGTGATCTCATTACTGCAATGGCATCACGCGTACCTCTTCCTTTCCTGAACCCAAACTGATCATCCCCTAAGTAATCATTTGCCTTACTCTCTATCCTTTTGTTGATGATCCTGAGAATAACTTTAGCTGCGTGGGATATCAAACTTATTGTTCTGTAATCCTCACATGACGAAGCCTTTGCCTTTTTTGGAATAGGAACTAACACCGATCTCGCAAAATCTTCCGGCCAGATTCCTTCCTCATAGATACTACGAATCAGTCCATATATGGCCTTCTTCCCACCTTTCCCTAACCAATTCAACATTTCTACAGGAATATTGTCCACCCCCACAGCCTTATTTGCTTTCATCTCTTTTAATGCCCTTTCTATTTCATCGTCGAGTATGCCTGGACCTAAGCTATCTTCTTCTACGTCATGTTCCTTTTCTATGTCTAACCTTGTCGGCCTAAGTTCTTTACCATACAGTGTTTCTATATATTCCTTCCATCTCTCTTGGATTTTTCCTGGTTCAGCTATTATCTTACCCCATTTATCTTTAACTGTTAGCACAGATCTTGCCTTCTTACTTCCCGATAATAACTTAACCTTGCTGTATAGAGCACCAATTTCACCCTTCTTCTGTAAACTTTCCATATCCTCGCATTGCGTTTTCCACCATTCTTCTTTTGCTTTATTTGTGGCCCTTCTCAATTTATTGTTTAACTCTTTGTACTTCATTTTGCCTAACTCTGTGTTTACATTTTTCCATCTTCTTCTCTCATCCATCTTTGCAATCATCTCATCCGTTACCCATGGTTTCCTTATCCTTTTCCCGTTTACGGTTCCTATAGTGTCTTTAGCGGCTTCCAATATCCCTTTCTTGATACATTCCCATTTTTCTTCGTTAGTACTCAGTTCTTTACCGTCATCCATCATTTTCTCTACAGCCTGCTGATACTCCTTCCTCGTTAATCCATTTACTGCTTCTAAATTCCATTTCCTAACCCGCCGCCCTTGCCTTATCTTCTTGAAACGAACATTACATTTCATAACAACTAAATTGTGGTCAGAGTCCGCATCTGCTCCTGGGAAACTGTGTGAATTTATCACACTGTTCCTAAACCTGTGCCTAACCATAATATAATCTAACTGATACCTTTCTGAGTCACCTGGCATTTTCCATGTATACCTACGCCTTTTGTGGTGTCTAAACCATGTGTTAATGATGACTAACCCCTGTCTTCTGCAGAATTCAATTGCTTTCTCCCCGCGTTCATTCCTCGTGCCTAACCCATAGTCCCCCACCTCAACACCATCTCTTCCTTCGCCTACCGTCGCATTCCAATCCCCCTTCACTAGTAAATGTTTCCCTGCAGGAACACTCGCGATGATATCCTCTAACTCATCATACATCCTATCGACTTCTTCCTCCTTGTGGTTGCTCGGTGGCATGTATACCTGAACAATGACCAAGTTCGTCGGCTCTGCTTTAATCTCTACGAGTAAAATTCTATCTGTCGCTTGCTCTATGTTGACTACGCTTCTTCCTACCCCTTTATTTAAAATTACGGCAACCCCTCGTTGGCTCTCGTCCCCGCCGCTGTCTATCACTCTATAATTGTCACTCCAGTACTTCCCGCCATCCTTCCATCTCACCTCGCAGAGACCTAAAACATCTATATTACCTCTTTCCATCTCTCGCTTAATATTTTCTAATTTGCCTCTCCTCAACATTGTCCTGACGTTCCAGGTTCCTATTCTAACTACTTTCGCCTTCTTCTGAGTCTTCTGTCCTGCTGCAGTTATTTCTTCCCTGCAAGGGTTTCGTGGGATGACGACCTCGGAAGCCTTGCCTCTCCCGCTGCCGGGCACGACACACGGCCTCTTGGGCCGAGTCCCGTAGTTGCCATGACTCATATTATCTATAGTGCCCATCATTATATTCTTGGGAATCATAATTGAGGTGGTTTCCCGTTGCCTTCCTCAATAGTGTTTTTAACGTGACACCATCACTTAATGGCCGCCCCACTGGGGTCAGACGCCATTGCAGCCGCCTCACTGAGGAACAGACGCTGCGTGGACTACCTTTCGTCTGGCTCCTAACCTTCGACCTATCTGGCATGGGTGACCCTTCCAGGAGTAATTATTATTACTCCCGCCAGCACAGCTCTAGGGGTCATCGGAACGCACAAGCCCTTCCACCACGACAAGGTTGTAGTCCATGGGAGGGTAACGCCCTATATAAACACGGTAATTAACCCTAAGGTCGGTTTGGTAAGTGATGGTAGAATTCACCCAGTACTAAGCCCGACGGCGTGTGGAATTCACACATCAGGGTAGGGGGGCCAGTTCCTTTCCCTGTGCCGGTTATGGTTTTCCAGGAAGATCTGGTACCCGAAAAATCAACTAGCTTGAATGGAGCTGCAAGGAATAAAGTTTCCTTGACCGGGAGTTGAACCACGAGTCATCGATTGCCGGGCCTATGCGAACTGCATGTATAAATAAATAAATATATATATGTATACATACTCCTCTCATATATTTATTTATTTTTTGATTTTTTTATTTTTTCTCGAGACCCAAACAAAGTGCTAAGGCTGATCGTAAAACTTCATGCCACTGAGGTGGAGATATCACTGGTATCGTCAGTATGGTATTGCGAGACTGAGAAACGAAATTATTTTCTCTCTATGGAAGAAAATTCAACCCAAGGGGTCGTATTTCGGACGCTAGGACAATTTGAGGTACCGGCCTGGAATGGTGACATCGCGATTCTTGATTGACGTCAACCGGAACGAAATGAGCAAGGTGAGTGATCTTCCCCTCATGGTCAGACTGGGGATATTCAAAAAAACATTCCGTTCACCACAAATTTTCTGAAAATCTCATATACACAGGATGTAACTTAAGCGCCGGAAGTTCATTGAAAATTCTCTCTTTCCTCGGTAATTTCCGACTTCTTTTCAAGCGGAATGCCCCCAGCGGCACAAATTTGTTGAGAAGGCCATTCCATGCATGACGATAGAAGGCAATGGAGTACCTTGACTTATAAACCTTCGTAGAAGTAAACGCTTTATTCCAATCGCTAAATTGCCATCATAAAAATTACTACTATTAAATTTATTACTATATTAAAATTATTACTATTTTCACTCCATTGCAATAATAATCCTTAGATGGATAAAAGAGAGCAAATCAAATTATTAGGACGAGAGAATAAGAACTGGGTTACTATTAGAATTCTATGAAATACTTAGGCCAATTACAAAAACAAATGAAGGAAAAATTACGCCGAAGATAGTTTTGCAATTCAGCTAGAAGGGTCACTAGTAACTGTCTAATATGATTTCGACATTCGCGTAAAAGCGAACGAAAAATGTTTTTTCTACAAATGTTAATAAAATAGAAACTGGAACCTTATTGTACGCTATAAACAATTGTACCGTGTATTATGTAGGCTATATAAAAATGTACTGTGTACTGCTGTATTACTGCACAGCAATACTACTGTATTTTTGATTAATTATTAAATTAAAGATGTTTATTTTGTATTGTAAAGATGTTTCATTTGTATTGTAAAAATTGTTAAACAAATGTTTTTAACAAAATTAAGTAATCGTGTGATTGTTCTTTTTATGTGTTCTTAAATTGTTTGTTGCTGTCCAAGTTTTACACACACACAGTGTGTGTGTGTGTGTGTTATAAACAATATATATATATATATATATATATATATTTATGTACATATATGATACCATAAAAAGTTTGATTACTTTGTGAAAAATATGCTTAACTGACCGCTCACTCACCTTTCAAATACACCTATTATTCGTCAGCAGAGTTAGCTCATTACTCAACGGTCGGCCCATATTCTTCTCCCGTATTCATGGATTCGACTGTTCTCTTTGGATGATTCAGACTGTTTCAGGCCTCGGGATACCCAACCGCCCAGAACAATTAAAACGCAAACGCTAAACACTGATAATTAGCAGGAGAATTCTAGCATGGAGAAGTAACGTAGGAATCAGGAGCACTATAACGTGAACGGCTGCCAAAGGAGTGATTTCAGCGTACAGGCCACCCGGACGATTTCTCTGTTATAAAATAAAGCCTGTTGTTCAGGAATTTTTCTCAATATAGCCGATCGTAAATGAACTTGCAGAGAAACCAGGACGGCGATCATCGCTGAACGGGAGTGGTAGGTGCGTAACATAAGCGAATGTTTTGCGTAACATAAGCGAACTTTTGCAGCAATTCAAATGGGAAACTTTCGACCATCCACCGTATAGCCCGGACTTGGCCCCTTCAGATTTTCATCTCTTTACAAAGCTTAAAGACTTTTTGGCAGGAAAAAGATTTGACAGCGATGAAGAACTTAAAGAAGGAGTGACCCTGTATCTCAATGAGCTGGCGGCGAAGGACTATGCAGTAGGAATACAGAAACTTGTCACACGTTATGACAAATGCCTTAATTTGCTTGGAGATTATGTTGAGAAGTAGTTTAAAGTATCCTCTTTCAAATAAAATTTTTTATGTTTGTTAATATTTACTTTTGTGTCTTTATTTCACGAACGGGTACTACTTTCCGGATGACCCTCGTATATACAACGCCATGGGTTGTGCGCTGCGGTCTTGAAGCAATCCAAGATTAAAACGGGGCGATTCAAAGCAATTCGCAACCAATGCACAATTCTAACCTGGCTGAAATATTCGTCGGCGAAGACGCAACAAAAATGCAAGCAGCGAATGCAAGTATTTGCTTTCAAATGAATTATTAACATTTTGATAAAAAGATCAATAACAAAACCACAGCCATCAACCCGACGGTTGATTTGATGGGTGGTAGAGTTCACATAATACTAAGCCCGATCGCATGTGGTTTTCGGTATTCACGAGGTGCTCGTACACATAAGGGCAGGGAGGCCAGTTCCTTTACCTGCGTCACCTGTGTTTACTCAGGAGGGTCTGGCACCTGAATATCGCACAGTTCGGGTAAATGGTTCTCAGAGGCGTCCCCAGGAATCGAGCCCGAACTCTAAATATACCGTCGAAACCTTATTATTGACGTAATGTTACTGTTGCGTTCTACTAAAAAAGTTATTATACTCTTCAAAAAGTTTCAAAAAATTTGTTTATTTTTTACCATCATTACTTGAGCCACGTTTTTTTATTTTGTAATTGAGGAAAGAATAATGTAATTTCTCCACTGGAAAAACGTAATTCGTAGCGAAAGTAGAGCGAGCACCTTTGAGCATGAACGTTTTCATTACATAATAGATTCCATCGATAAAATTTCATACCTTCGGATAGGGTAGATTATAAGCACAATTAAGAGCAAAAATAGTCATAAAATGGTCGAAGACGGATGGAATAGATGGAATTCTCGTAAGTACTGCTTCATTAGAGGCAATCTTGAGCTCTAACCGGGGCAACGACTGTTATTACTACGAGATTACACTATTAATTACGAGAATCATATCCCCCATAACACTCCGGGGGAAACATACTTTCTCCGTTTGGAGAGAAGCATTTTACGAAATACCGCGGGAGGACCGGCCTCGGTGATTTAAATGAACTATTGCGCGCACCACCGCGGCATGCGAAATAAAAACGTTGGGCTGACGCGTGACACCAGAACGAACGCCAGTTCAATGCCCGAATTACTGTGCCAACTTCAAAAAAACACGGACCGAAACGACTCATAGGTTAGTGATCCGTTGTCCAATGGTGGAATGGATGATAAACACCTCAGATTTGCCTAATCTATTGCGAATCTCAACAAGGTCGGAAAGGGCAAACGTTTGGGAAAACTAGTGAACTATCACACCCAACGAACTTTACCAACGAAGCAATTCCAAACTCTCTTTTACCGAGCGATTTTATTTTCAATTCAGAAGGCTAAATCACGGCCCTGATCACGCACTGTTCGTGTTTTAACGTGACGACGGCGGAGGGCAACCATGAGTAATCCGTTGCCGTTGGTCGGCACGTGAAGTTAAGTCACTGACATCACCGGATCAAGCCGCTGAATGTTTTTCCCCCACTTCTTATGTTGGACACGAGATTTCCTTCCTAACTGCAACATTCCACTTCAGCACTCGCCTCGAAGGAAAAAAGCAAGGCTTGATGTAAGTACAGCTTGAGAGACAAACACAAAAAGCAATCGCAGCGTATATTATGAACGTCAATGGAATCCAATCAAAAACGAATACATCAGCATAAATTGTTACCGCACAGCATTTCCTGAATTATACGCGTTGACCATGACCATTTCAAAAAAAATAAATATAAAAGGGGAGGGGGGGAAACGAGTTAACAATGATGACAAAAATGATAATAAACATTTCCCAACATTTATCGCAAATCTAACGAGGTCCAGGAGCGAGCAAGGGTAACAATTATAGATATCTCATAACGTCGCGCCTCATTAACTCTCCTTTGAAACGACAAAAATCAGTTTTACACCCACAGGCCAATGATATAGAATGGTGTAGAATCTACTACTGAAATGCGGTACACCTCTCACGGTAAGAGACTGTCCGCAACGCAGATAGTAATTGCCGGAATACCCCCTCAAGGATATCCAGCCGATTTCCAACGTTGAGGAGGAAAAAAGAACTTTCTGAACTCATTATGTCGACTTACGAGCCATTTAGGAATTGTCTTCCAAAGAAAGGCGTATAGCGTATTCTTTACCCGACTTCCGTCCGCAGTTGAAATGAACCAAACGATTTAGATCACCCTCGAGTAGGTGGGGATTGAACGCAGATGGAGAGAATATTCAAAGGCAGCCCAGCGGAAAAGAATGGTTATGCTATTGGGTATATTTTGTTCCCACTTGTGTGCGAATTCAATGCCGATAGCGCGGCTTAAGCCAACTGCGAATAATCTCCCCTTTGTCCTCAGAAAAACGGCATTGCCTATAATTGATTTGGAGTTCGTTTCCGTCGGTATGTTTTTCCCACTCGGTAGCATGCAGCTGAAGACAGAGGATTTCCTAGAGCTAAAACTAATACGTACACGCACAATCGGAAAGGGAACCGCGCGAATAAACAACTTTTGTCGAGGGAATTGCTAATTGCACGCATACTCTCCGGATTTGGGAATGGGAAGAGAAATTTAAAGCTATTTTAAATTGTTTTGTCAAGCAAAAATAGCAGACAGAATATCAAAGTCGGCGGAGGAAAACCAAATATTAATCCGAAAATCTCTTGCTCTAAATCTGTTTGAACGATCAACTTTTGGAGATCCATCTTCAAACTATTCCGTCTCCAAGCACGGTCGGAAATTGAAAATACAGAAGTTAGCGTCGATTCATATCGTTCGCACGAACTCCGATTTGATGAGGAAAGCACTAATGAGTCTAGAAGGAATATGTTCAGATTTCCTTCTCGATGCAAATTTCCCCACAGTCAAGAGCGTACATTGTTTCCTGTCCCGTTCGTCACACACTTAGCTCTTATTCCAAAATACACTCACGACAGGAAAGGATAGAAAAAAAGGAATTTCCACACAATCTCCCATCATGCAAACAGATAAATTAAATGCAGGGGCACTCATGTACTTCAAAAAAACAATATTTATGAACAGTGGAAAATTAAATACCTGCAGACTCAGTAAACCTTACCTTGAGTGAGACGAATATTGAACATAGAGAGCACTTTAAATACCTAATCTCAATAAATATATGAGCTCACAATCAGACGAAGACAAATATATTACGAAATGATTATCAGATCTGCTTTCACAAATACACAAGCACTATTAACGAACACACTTCAAATTAAGAATGAGATAAGGCAAGTACGCAGAATCTCAATGAATATATGAACTCGCAATCAGACGAAGACAAAAATATTACGAAATGATTATCAGATCTGTTTTCACAAATAGACAAGCACTATTAACAAAAACACTTCAAATTAAGAATGAGATACGGCAAGTACGAAGAACCACAGTTTTTTCACAATTATCACCAAAAGCTGTGAACTCTTCTTTGATAAATGACAAAACTTGAATATTTGTGCCACCCGAAGACTGGGCTCGATTCTATTCTATGCCATTTAAAGGTGGTGAAACGAAGGAGAAATGTGAATTGGTAATAAGGAACTATCCTGGTAGGAAATATTCGGTAATGGAGTAGTGTTAAACCTGCCCAACTGCTCCAAATCGCACAGGATCAAAGAGGATCCTAAGATCAGGATGTTACGGATATTGCAAATCTTTTTTGATGGATGGATCGATGAATATCGTGTACAATGGCAAAAGTTACCGTCATATTTCCATCGTAAACATTGATCTACTTCACTAGAAAAAGGTGAAGGTCAAGCAAAAAACGCGAATTATGGCGAAAAAACCGCATTTTCGTTCACAGAAAAAATACCATAGAATGGGTTATAATAACCTCGCGATCGTAGTGGTCATCATAGCCTCTTAGCTGACATGACAAAATAAAATCTCATGCAAAATAATGACAAAAGCCATGGCCATGCTCCGATGAAGTTAAACTATTCGCGCGCTGAAATAAGACGATCACTTGAAAAAATTGCCGATTCCTTAGGCGTAAATTTGCACTACTGTTTCCACCATTAAAGATCAAGTTGAAACTTCAAAAAACTTTTCCCTCTTAATTTTGTGAGTGCCAATACGAAATCCGGAAGTGAGACTGATGACTTCTCGAACATAAGGAATAGTGGAACTGGCACCATTTTTTCCAAATGAAACGTAATTTAATTTTAAAAGAATTGAAGTTAGATCACCCAATAGAAATTCTAGTGGACAAGCATTTTGTCGAAAAACTTCTAAAATAAGAGTTGCGCAAGTTGTGTTTCACGCAAATGAAAAAAGTAAGCACTGATGATCGAACGAGAGCATGAAGCAAGCGCGCTCGTGACCCTAAGTTTAGCTCCGGATCTCTCAGGAGGTTTGAGTAAGCCGACTTGATCGCCTCGCTACAATGCCCACGGCTGCAAACAATTTTAGTGCTGCGCGCCTGTTTTACACTCCCAATTTAGACACACGTCGCAATACTCAAAACCTCCTAGATGGAGGAGGCATTGCAGAATCGTGGGAAGCAAAATGATTCATTAAGACTCGCGAGCCTCTTTGGGGAGGAAAGAGGCAATGTCAGATCGCCCGTTGGCCTTGCCCCAGTTTTCTCTATTATCCCCACAATATACACTATTAAAATGAAATTTTAAAATCAACAAGCGAATCAATAAATACCGAAGCAATTAACTGGTGATAATATCATTAATAAAAAAAATTTAATTGCACACATTAGATACAATTGCACATATTAAACGTACCAAATAAATAAATAAATAACAGTATCAGGTATTTATTAGGGAAGAAGACCGACAGCTGAACTCACTCGAGCCAATAGGTAAATGTGATCAAATGATAGAGAATCGGTGGAGAGGATCCCGACGTCGGGATTACTCTACACGTTACGAAAGACGCCAATTGGTTCACAATTTAACGTCCCATCTGATACACGGAGTACAGCGTTTGAAGTGCTCTCCACATAGCACCCGATTAGGGGTATGAAAAGCTCTGCAAATTACCGCAGCCGCGGTCGGATTCGAACCCGGCCCTTCCGAGTGAGAAGGTTGAGTGACTAACCACCGTACCAATCTATCCTCATTTACTCAATTTACGTTAACAAATTTTGCTGATGGGTACACATTCAGGACATTCCTCAAAAATGAAGTAATACTCTCGTTGCCCATTATATTAAAAGGTAAACAAGTAAATTCTCACATTTAATATTCCGACCATGTTTCAAAGGTGTGACATCATCAACAGATATGGCCCGGGTCTCCATTATGCTTTAATTTTACCTTGATAATGCTAATGTGTTTAAACCATGGCCGGTATGTTTTAATTAAATGTGAAAACTGTATTTTTTTATCCTTTTGCTGTGATTAAAATCAAATATTATCACAAAGTGACAACCGAGACAGACCCTTTTAAGAGTATTCAAAGATTCACAGTGATTCATCGAAAAATGACTGCGAATTGAGTACACATGAGGAAGACATTTATTTCTTAGTGTTTCGGTGAGATGCTGAAACTGGAGTTTCTGTTCAAGAAGTTAATGCCAACCGAAGGCTGCTATTCGCCACACAGACGTGTGGCAGAGGGAACGACGAAAAGATACTAGACTGTTTCGCTTGTATCCAAAGACGGTAGCAGACGACAGAAAATTTCCAGAGAAGGTACCTTCTTTCCCCATTATCAACCTTCTTCGAAAACTCCTAGCGCCCCCTTCCATCAAATTTGCTCCTTCGAATATCAAAATATATAAAAATGAGGTCAACACAAAGCGGCATTTGCTATAATCAAACAGCAACCCTCAAGCTTGACGCCACGCTGGGAGTGTTATCAGCGACTCTGTGTGACAAGATTCCGAGTTCAAAGGAAAGTGGAAAAAAAACCCACTCCTATCTCATTACATTCACCGACTGTCCATCCAAAGGCGCGAATTACCCAATAGTATGAACCTCATTTTCGACTCGTTGTGGTCGTGTGTAAGTCACGAGACGAGAAGTTGAAAGGCGATTTGCGACCGCTTCATTAGTGTTCAGAATTTAGTTTTCGGCAGACTGTCGGCAAATCCCCCCGTTGGGGAGACTCTCAAGACACCCGGACTCCGAAGGTTTCGACATTGCGTTCGCTGCACTCAAACACATGCGCAGACGACCCGCGTACATTCGAGTTACTGCTCATTCGATATTGAGGTACGCCGAGTACGTTGGAGATCGGAGCGGAAGGGGTGGAAGCATGGCAATCCGGCTCCCTCGCAAATGCCTTCCTTGTGAACGACGAGTAGAAAGCGAGGCGTGCTGAAAAAACGCTAACGCGGCAACTTTCCAAGGCGCGCCCCCGACCCCCTCTCCCCGCCCCAGACCGCCGCGGCTACTCGTTCGCTCACTCTCGTTCTCGCTCGGGCCCCGTAAACGGAAGCGAAAAAGAACTCGCGAGCAGATGGCAGTTTTGAAGCACCCGCTGATGAATGAATGAAAGCGAGTGAAGTCTTCCACGCGGCGAAGTCGTGTACTCTCCGTTTGGCGGGGATAAATTAACTCCGTTGCTCAGCCTGGCAGTCGCTCGGTGAGATTTCAAATGTCCCAAATGGACGATTTTCGAGAGGATTACTGAAGGCAATTCTGTCGCTAAGCCATGCCACTAGCAGAGCATCGCACTTGACACCAGTGCGCGCGTCCACGGAGCACGTCAAATCATTAATTAATTTACGATCGGTAGGAAAAGTTTTATAAGAGGAGCTAGGCTGGACATCACTCACGGAGCTAAGGTTAATCCTGGAGACAACAAAAATTTTTCAGCGGTATCCCGATCCCTACTTGAGGTGCTTTGTGGAGAGCACTTTGAGTGAGTACGACGTCCGTCGGATGAGACGTTAAACTGCGGACCCCTAGGCACCTATCGACAAGAGTAGGCTAATGCCGACGCCGAATTTTCTCTCCACTCATCCCTAATGCCACAAATGACCTTAGCTGTCGGTCGCCTCTCCTAATAACTACTGCCAAATAAACTGTGTGTGTGTGTGTGAGTGTAGCGGTAGTCCAGAAAGGACACTCATGTCTTTTTTGTGTTTGAATGTTTTCATCGGAGTTATTATATATTTGTGCCTTCGCTGAAGAGGGTCCTTTTTCGAAGATATGTATATACACGATAAAATACTATTTCAGTGCATACCACGTTTCCTCGATAGCTCAAGTGGTTAGAGCATCGAGTAAGTCGAAAGATCCGTGGTTTAAGTCCCGGTCAAGTAAATATTTTTGCACTTGTGATCTGCTCGATTCCGCCTTCCCCACCTCTCCTGTGTTTTTCTTTTGCATGTGTTCCTATCCCTTTCCCTTATAGCTATATCCATGTGAATGAATATTTTTTACCATATTGCGGTTTTTCCAATTAGAATTACGAATGTATATACGTGTATTCAGGTGGAAAATCTGGAGGCACAGTAAGAAACCAATGAGAATACACCAGCAAAATAAGCACAAACGAGGAGGAGAAATTCGCCACAAGAATGAACAAGTAAAGACAAATGAATAAAAAGATAGTAAAGAATATTTTAATGGAGAGCAGATATGATCCCGAAACCTGATCTGTGAAAGAAGGGGGATGAAAGCAGATGCTTCCGAAATGAATATGTAGAGGTGAACGGAAAAAGTAAGTTGCATTGAGAGGAAGACGAATGATGAAGTTTCACGCGGGGTGGAGGACGAGAGGAAGTCGTTGAGCGGAATACGAAGAAGGTTGAAAAAAATGTTTAGATGGAATAAAGAAAGGTGGCGGCACGTTGAAGGCGGTTATAGGTGGAATAATGTCGGGTAGGCATGGGAGTGGGATGACTGAGAGCGGGCAACAGAAAATTGAAGGAATGTCGACTGAAGTAGCAAATAATTTAGAGCCAACTCAGGTCATGCTGGGAGGGGTTGATTCAAGAGCCCTCGACGATGAGTCTAAAGTTTCCAGTGGCCGGCAATTGACTACGGTAGACTGTATAGGGCGATGACACCTACTTATGTATTTCCTTCGACTACTCCAGCGGTTGGGCTGAATGGGAACTACTCAAAAGGATTCTTACTGAATGGTTTGGACGTGGGTAGGGAGAGACAACCAAAGCGTGACCTTTGAAACAAAAAACGGTCGCCACCGTCAAGAAACTAAGGAAAGCTTACAGTTGAGTCGTTCCCGGCCTCATGGGGCTCGTTTATACAGAAAAAAATAACTGGTCAGGATTATTGTATTTCTTCTTAATACTCCCAAAACTGCAATAAAACGCCGAGTGAAAGGGAGAGTTCCGGCGGCGGTTGAGGCAATGCTGGCCCGCAAGGTCTCATCCCATTCTCCGGATAAGCGAATATTTTCCACGAAACGGACGATGTAGACTTTGATATCACGCCTCAGGCCGTTCAGTGACGTCCAACAAAACGCAGGATGATCCCCCGCGCAGCCCTAGAAAAAGTTAAACAATAAATTCTGAGACGTCCTTTTTTGCAGCTAAGTTTTACGGACCCTGCCGGCTAAGTCGGTTGCTGGGTTGGTTCCCGAAGGCCACTTAGTGCGCGGCGGTTTCAGGCGACCTCGTCGCAAAGTACGGCGGGCAGGCAAGATCTGCCCGAGATCGGTCACTCAGCTGAAGGTGGGTGGGTGAATGAACGGCCTGGGCAGTTCCGAAATTGAGAAAGGTCACGAATGCGGAAAAGAAACCTTAGGTTGGTTCCGACGAAAAACGTCGCCTTGCACAGGTGAGGAAGTCCCTCGCTCTCCGTGGGCGGTCCACCGCCCTTGAAGAATTACCCCTTAAACATCCAAATGGGAATCGGAACATCTCGTGGAAATGTAGAACTTCTCCTTAAATGTATCGCGTAGATTGCGTAGGAATGGGCGTGCTCCGGGCCCTCTACTTTTGGTCAGTCTTGTTTTCTTTGAATCATAACCACCGCATTACATTACTTCACAGAGGTAAAGGAAATGTAGAAAATTGATTATTTATTGGCCGTTTTCCCAGCTAATATTTCATTCAGTCCGTTCGTTAAGTATTTTTTGATCCCTTCAAGTCGAAAAGATGACAGTAAAAATTTAGTCGCCCTATGTTTTGCATTATTTCACGACGTTCATTCACGAGCCACGTATCATTGATATCCGTTAATTATGGCAAGAAAACAAATACACAGTCAAAAATACTTTCGCAACATCTAATGGAAAGATAGATCATCGGGGCTGTCCGATGTTTTTCAGGATAAGTAGCCAAGAAAAGGGTAAAAGAATGGCCAAGAAGAGACGATACAAACAAAATTCCCAAATTTAGAGTATCTCCTGTAAGTAGTATCAAATCGTAATCGACTATACCATTTGAATATCCATCAAATGAGAGAGAGAAGCTAAATTTATTTGGTATTGTACAACGCGTTTCACCTTGGCACCATCAGGTACAAATGCATGGTCGTAAAGTTGGCATATTCCTCGTCACATTTGTTTCATGTTTTCATCTGGCGTTGGAAATAGGAATAAATACCTATTTTCTCAAGCCGAACAAAGACATTCTGAACCGAGGTCGTTCGTACCATTAGAGAAGGGTGGGGATAATCGGAGGGAGGGTGGAGAGAAACCCTGCGGTGGGGGTGAGAAGCATCAAGATGCGACCATGAATTTGTAGGTGGTTCATTTGTCAGGTTGAATCCGACAGAGTATATACGTCAAATGCTCTTCACACGTCATTCAAGTAGTTCTGTGCCATTCTTAATGTCCATCATCGACCTAGATATTAATGAATCCAGGTGGCGACCATATACCCAAGCGGGGATTATTATCAAGTAGTTATATCGAAAATATCATCCATATATATTGGGAATTTGTCAATATCGTCCATACCGTAGGGAGCCTACCTCGTACACTTCATGTGGCTTTTAAGAGCCTCGGGTCCTCGTAAATCATTTTTAGAAGATGTTCTTCAAATCGTCCATATGGCCGTGTTGACGGTAACTGTGGTCCTGGATGCATCGGTTTCTCCATATTGGCCGAGTCCATATGAAAAAATATTCAAAACTATGTGGATATGTGGCCAGAGTTATGCACCCAAGTAGGCCTAGTGCCTATGGACTAAACGCCCCTGCGGAGTTTAAATCCTGGTCCATGGGAAAAGGAAGGAAGTGCGTCAGGAACTACGCACACCAAATCTATCTCCCCATGTTTAGAACAAAAGCAAGTTCAAGTGATAAAAATGGGGCGAACTGAAATTTTATTAAAATTCATTTCGATTCAAAAAAAACCCATGGCACCCAGTACCCATAAACATTTTCGACTTTTTTTTACTCCTTCCCCCTTGGTAAAGATCCGTGAGATATTAACACACGCCCCTAACGAAAGTATCGGAGTTGGTGTTAATATCACACAGGCGCGCTTTTTCTAAAAATACTTTTCACTACAATCACTGATTAGCTCAATTACGTGTTTGTAATGTATATTACCTTGGTAGGAAACTTTTTTCAGTTAGTGGTGGTATTAGACATTCAGCAACATGAAACAAAGTGTATAAACTCTTTTAATTAGTTGATAAAGGCTTAAATAAATATGAAACAACGGTTTACTTGGTTACAATACATCTTCTTTGGTAATCAAGGATAATTACATTTTTGTACGATGGGGCTAATAATATATTTTTAACATCATCGCTAAAGAGACAACTTTCAATTATTGCTACAGATTAAATACGTAATTTAGCCTCCGCTCCTTATGCGATTTTCCACCAACTTTTCAAATAATATTTTTGCACTGCTCAGTTTATCATAACGTTTTACAAATCTAGTTCCTCTACACTTTACGCGACAAAATTCGTTAATCAATCCAACTTTATGAGGACTTCATATACTAATAGTGTATTGTGAGGTCCAAGCATCGAAAGATACATTGCTCTTTAATCTTTTGGTCACATTTCCCCAATACACTTCTAATAAATCCTAATTTTTTGTCAAAACATTGAAATTGAAGGGTTTAAAACTAAAGCAGGTGTAACAGTTTACGTATCTTGAATATGTGTTGGGCCAAGATGGTTACAGCGATAGAAGAATTGCGATAGACAAAGAAGCTTTCATAGGGAGGAAATTGATGGCCGAAGTAGTTGAGTAGGGAGGTCAAGAAAAGGGTGGCGAATAGTGGAGAGTAAAATCGCCGATACATATAACCTCCGCATATATGCGGAGGTTATATCGTATATATAGGTAAATTTGCGGAGGTAATATAATAATAAGGTGAAAGAGGCAACGGAAGAATTGGAGATTGGAAAGAAAGAAAGGCGGTGGGGAATTCATAAAACCCGTTCATCTGCGGATGATCAAGCTTTGTAAAGCTTCAAGGTTTTGAGACTTCCGAAAAAGAGGAACGCCAAGTTAAAATGATCTAAACTTGAGCATGTAGAAGAGTTCACCAGACTTGGAATTGTTTTGGACCAAGATTGCCGCAGTAGTGGGGCCAAATGAATTGCATTCAGCGAAATATCTTTTGCAAAGAGGAGGGAGTAGTAAACTTCAATCAAGCGACCAAGAGGCACTAAAATCTTGATGGGATGCTGGAAGAAATGAAGGCAAGAAGAAATTATGCGGAATTGAAGAGGAGTTTCGGTAGTGGAGAGGGTACTCTGGTCTTATTAGGCGAGGCTTAGAAATGTGATGGTGTTTGTTCTGTGTCCGTTCAAAACTTATCTTAAGCGGTAGACAAATAAATAAACATTAGGCAAATAAACAATAAATAAGTAGGCAAATAAATAAACAGTAATTGAAATAATGCAATAATGAACCTCACCCTAGAGTCTTGCTGAAACCCCCTTCCCACATTCCATATGGAAACGTAATGAAATAATCACCACTCACATGCGCCGAACGTCTTGCGTAGTTAAGAGCCGCCGCCTTTATCTGGGGTATTTTTCATTTACATAGTACCCTGCAAGACACCGATAGGGTGTGTGGCAGGGGATTATTTCGCACCAAACGACTTTGGATCCTGAATACTTTCATCTTCAAGTGCGGTCCGACAACGTAGTTTTGATTCCTTATCGTTCGTGGGAAAAATGACATATTAAACCTACATCTGTTCTACACTTAATCTAAACACTTACTGTGGTTATGTTTTACATTAATAGATAGATGTATACACACACACAGTGTAATGCGTGGGAGTATGAACCTCAAACAGAATTGGTTATTTCGTAGAAAACAGTATTTTATATTTTTTAGTACCCTGCAAGCCACCGCAAGCGCGTGTGGCAGGGGGTTATTACACACCAGCCTAATTTTGACCCGAATATGACCCTACCGCGATCGGACAATATTATACTCATCCCTTATCGTTCGTGGAAGAAATGATATCTTAAATCTATCAGTTGTACGTACACTTAATCGTTCTAATTTTATTGACATGATCTCTTCAGCTGTAGTACAATGAGGCTAATAAAACATTTTCAACATCATTGCTAATGAGACATCCTTCCAATTTACGAAAGAGATTTTATCTGTAATTTAACCTTCGCTCCGTGCATGATTCCAAGTCTATCTATTCTAACATTTTGGATACGCTGCTAAGTTTATCGATGCGCTACTATGGATACGCTATCATGGGTGAAGGAAATAGAAAAACACATCCAAGCAGGAAAGCAAGATCTAGCCTATCGGAAAATCAAAGCTGTACATTATCAACCGAGAACATGGTCAACAGTGATTAATAACAAAGAGGAAAGGTTGTTAAGAGATAATGAAGAAGTGTGTGAACGATGAAAAGAATATATGGATGAGCTATCCCATGGCGAAGATACAGCTATGAAATGTTATCTGTCGCTGGTTAGGCCTCATTTAGAATATGTTGCCAGTTTATGGGATCCTCACGAATTTGGATTAATTGCCGAATTGTATCGCGTGTAGCATAGAGGAGCTAGATTTGTAAAACTTTGCTATGATATTAACTTAGTTGCGTATCCAAAATATTAGAGCTACTAGACTGGGAATCACTCACGGAGGGAAGGTTAAATTACAGATTGACGCTCTTGCATAAATTGGAAGGGCGCTTCCTTAGTAGTAATCATGAAAATTTATTATTACCCCCATCGTACTATGGCAGGAGAGGTCATGTCAATAAAATTAGAGAGATTAAGTGTAGAACAGATAGATTTAAGGTGTTATTTTTTCACGAACGATATGGGATCATAATAACTTTGTCCGACCGCTATAGGGTCAATGTCCTGGTAAAATTATTCTCGTGTGTATTCATCCCCTGCCACACACCCTATCGGAGGCTTTCTTGGTACGTAAACAAAATAAATAAAATTTAAAAAAGTGAAATGAGATAAAATTTTATTGAAAATAGAGAAAAAGCAGAAAGTGGGCTTCCAATCACGTAGAGGGATTTTGAGCATGCTCTCCAAAAGCTAAATGCTGAAAAAGCTACGGGTGCGATAATGTACCGGCTGTGATATTAAAAAACCTTGGAAATAAAATTTAGGAAAGACTCTTTAAAATAGTGCATGAATGTAATGAAAATGGGGAAAAAACTTTGTTAAAAACAAAACTATTATGATACCAAAAGCGTCACGTATGATATCAAAAATACCACCCAGGTTCCGTGTTATCTTTTATAAATATACTGAGACTGAACTTGTTGACTGCTGAGCGCGTCATCTCAAAGAAGTGTTTCCAAATTTGCAAATTGACTGAGTATCACGCATTTTGGGCCTTCATAGTCCTCTTCTTTAAAGAAGTAAAATTTTCTTTTAGCCTTCCTATTTCTGACCCCATATAGTGAAAACGTAACATTTATTAGCTGTGGCCATTAATTCCTTTTGGAGTTTCTTTTTCGGGTATGTTCGTTGTCAGCAAATCAAGAATATCATCGCTCCTAATTGGTAAAGTGGCAAGTTAATGCAAGGTGTTCTACGTAAAAGAATTCGACGGCGACCTGCAGATATTTTTGTCTTTACCCCCATTTTTAAAACTATATGCGCTCCAATCAATAGGTGGGACATTGAAAACTCCAACGATTATAACGTCGCGATCAGTGCAGACGTTCATCGTGACAGAAGACCCAGTGGAAGCCATCCTAATTCTATTTTAAATGAAAAATTTTTAAACAAGGGCTAGGTTAAAACAATGAAAGTTATAAATTCAATAAATAAAAATTCCTTGGGTTCAACGAAGGCTACTTTATCGTGCAAGCTGATGACACTGACCTACTTTACTGAACAAAGCCCACAATCTATTTAAGATAATGGTTGAAAACACAACATTTGAGATCGATTACAGTGTATGCGGAAGGCTCGAGATGTACGAACGATCACAGTGCAACCGGCGACGCTGCGAGACTTATACGATCGACACTCTTGAATACAAAAAGATGCACAAAATAAACTCTCCTGTTCACCAACCAGCTAATATTTCACACACACGAATAACAAATGGCTGTCATACATTTGACTCTATAAAAGAATAAAATATTAATATAATAAAATGTAAAACACATTGCTACAGCTACAGAACAGCGAGTAGTCGGTCATAGCCATTACACAACTGCATCATTGGTAGGGGGCAGGAGGGTGGGAGATAAGTCAGAGCTCGCTGAGAAACGTCAGTTCAATGAACAGCCAAGAACAAAAAATCAGGAACTAAGGGATCAAAAAAAAACATTGCCGACCGCGGTGGGGGTAAATATAATCGGGTCAAAATTAGTATCATGTGTATTCACTCCCTGCCACACACCCTAGGGGCGGCATGCAGGGCACTAAAAAAATACAAATATTCAAAACATCTTTCCCACCTAGCGCGCTCGGGCAACGTTTTCTAATCCCTTATCGTTCTTGGGTAAAATAGCATTCAGTCATTCTGTTCTACACCTAATCCCTCGAATTTTACTGATATGACCACTCCTATAGTAGCAGTTTTGGCGTTAAATTATGGGATTGGCGAAGGGTTAAATTATTATGAAACAACAGCTTACAGCAGAAGTTACTTCAGGTGTTCCCCAAGGAAGTATTATTGGACCTCTTTTATACTTACTTTACGTTAACGACATTCACTCCATAGTCAACTAGTAAGATACGTTTATTTGCCGACGATGCAGTGGTTTACTGTGATATCCGTCATCCTGAGGACAAATCAGCTTTATCAAATGATATTAATTCTGTACAACGCTTGTGCGACACTTGGCTATTAGATTTAAGCTTTAAAAATTGGGTAGTGATGAATTTTTGGAAAAAGAGCAATTCCACAAGTCGCAATTCAAAAACATCTTTGTGCTCAGCATAGAGGCTAGCGGCTGGAGCTCACGCCTAACACCCAACTGGTAACGACAGCTCAACCACTGAATGTGGTTAGGAAGATTACGGGTAATTATGAGAACAATAATATTCGCTTCGCCGACTTTCGAGAGCCACCATTGCATACACAGAAGTGTACCATTAGAGCGCCCGCAGTATATTATTTAGATGATAACGTAGCTAGAGAACGAAGAAACTAATCTAAATGTGTTGAAAAGGAAGAGAATCCGGCGGAAGTAGCGGGTATTTTAAACCCTCGCAAAAAAAGTTACCCGAAAAAAAATAGCATGTTGCTGTGAATGTATTCCTTCGGGTATGGGCACACGAGCAAGTCTGAAAGTCACATATTATTTTTTACCTTAGTTATGGGTATTCACTTTGTTCCATTTACTAGCAACATTGGTGTGAATTCATGATTATACGAAATTGACCTACATTACTAGAAAAAGTGTGACATTAAACTATATTATGTATTAAAACTTTCAGTAACTCCATTAAAGTAAAAGAAAAACGACTTAAAAATACTTTTGCCTTGATTTATTGTTAGAAATATTCACAGACCCAGGTTTCAATGGGTCAGGCATTGCTGTTAGGTGCCAGATGATGATACAACGAAATATTGCGTTCTGTAAATTTTTTTTCCTGAGCAAGACAATTTTTCTTGATAGTCTCGTAGGCTACGATTTCGAAAATAGACGGTCAATCCTTGGAAAACAAACTTAATTAACTCATCCTTACCGCCTCAACGCTATCCTATTTACACCGCTTATCTCGAAGATCAAACGATCTCGCTTTGGGTCGTAACGCTTTCCTTGCACCACTCGTTTGCGAGTACGAAGGCATGGGTTGCAAATACACAAGCATATGGCGAACGGAAAGGTTCCCATGATGATAGATATGCTCGAGCGAACTATGAACCTCGCGGGCGCCTTGCAGAAAAGTGGAACAAAGCAGATCGTGTCTCGGTCGTTCGTGAAGGGGGGGGGGGAGGGAGGAGGCTCGTGTCAGCAATTTGAACCACGGTGGAAGTGTTGCCTCGCATTGTTGTGCGCAGCCTCAAAAGCGACATCGGAATTAATACGCTCTTCGGTTGGCTTCCCTTTATTTCCCTTTTTAGGAGACTTTATTTTCTTTCTTACTTAAGAATTTTTCTGGGGACGTGACTAAGGTTAGTGCATCCGCGACATGGGGATGATAAGAGCCGCGCCACAAGACCCATAAAAGTGGTCCCGCACGGAAAGAAGTGAACATGTTAGAATTCCAACATTCCTGTTTCAAGAAACGACCAATTATGGAGATGGGATGAGGCGAGGGGATCTACTCGGTCGAAAAAGAGAGATGACGATTTTTTTATAGCATTCTGGACGATGCATCCTAAATCATTGAAGATCCGAAGATTCCTGACAATGGCCTTCCACACTAATTCATTTAAGTGATTATGACTTCCATCACACCCTCTTTTTGTTCATGTGAAGGGCCTGAAGGGAGTTCTTCATAAAATCGGAGAAGAAAGACAAGTAGGGTGAAATATCGTAAACCGAAGAGGTGAGCTTATTCCCAACAAAGTAGTACATACACACGATAATACTACACACCATACCGTGTAGTAATACTACACACCATGGCGGTGACTTTCAGGGCACTATGTAATGTAATCAAGAGAAGGTTTTACATTGTGAGTTGAGGGTTCAGGGGAAAACCAAGACTCCGATATAAACAACAAATACGAACGATGTCCAGCGCAATTACGGTGAATTATTGAAACGGCAAATGAAAAAGGGATCCATATGGAAAATATCTGCAAACCAATCTGAGGATTTAAAGCTAAAGAAGACTTTTTGCCCCTTGATCGTCTCTTTGTCACTTTCTCTTCCTGTTTTTTCGGTTAAGTGCAAGGTCGTACAAGTTGCCGAAAATAAAAACAAAACAATGTCACACAACCTAGCGGTGGCATAGAGGTAGTGTAAATAAGTAAAATATAAGGTCCTTTCGGCACAATAGAAAGGTATAAGAGACGTTTCATCTGTGTTCGAAACTTAATTTTTTTCCCCTTACGATCAGGCACTTGGATTTTCTTTCCTCGTGGCATAAATACTGATTTAAATGAAAATGAACTCGAACGCTATTTCAGAAACCTACAGTACACACCCTTGTTCTTTGTTGAAGAAGATAACGGTATTCCCAGTACCTTGACATTAATATATATCGTATTAATATAAATCGTGAGCCGTTCACTTACATATTCCCAAATGAGAAAGGGTTATTCGTATTGTAATACTTTTAGTACCATGCACGCAACCGCTAGGTTGTGTGGCAGGCGAAAAAAAATGAATGAGTCTTCCGTTCCATTCTATTCGTAGATTAATACATTCATTTTGGCATCCTAGCTCAAATTTTAATTTTTTTAAAGTAAATTTCATTTCAAATGAAACCGAAAAAAAAACATCGTGGATAGCACCTGAATCATTACAAGGCAATCAATGGAAGAGGAGTGTAAGACGAAGAGATTTTAAATATTGCGTCATGCGAAACTCCCAGCTATTCCCGGGACGCCCCGCTCTTGTGCATGCGTTGGCATTCTACCCTAATTTCTGTTTGCAATATTTTTTCTTCCTTTTATATCTTCCCATTCATGATTCTGATTTCTATTTTAGAGAATTGGCACCGTTTCTGAAATTAGGTCAATGTATATTTTTCCCCCTTTTAATTTTTATTTTTACACTCTAATTTGACGACGAATCCCAGCCGCTCCAAATGGACTTGCCCCAAAACGACTGCCTAGAATGTGTTTCCGCACTGAATTCCCACACTCCCTCCCTCGCTCGGTACCTAGGCGTCAAAATCAATTGCCGCACGCTGGACGCAGTCAATTTAATGATCCACCGAGCGAGTGTTCGACGATGACTGAAGTGCACCCACACCGTAGACGCTGGAGGCTATCGCATCCGCCTGGGTCCCCGGAATCCGAGCGCTCCTCTTGGATGGTGTTCCCTCGACGCTGAGCGACTCCCAGCCGAAATCAACGAGACGATATCTCTACCACGTGGCGCCGATCACAATGGAAATGGTAGCGAGTTCGGCCCACCCTCCACACGATCCACTCCGATGGCATTCATGATTCCCCGTGAGGGGAAGCATCGATCGCCGGCATCCCCAAAAACCGGCGGGGACGCCCGTCAGACTCGGCCACCGGCCGACGCAGAAGTTTTCCAGAAAAAGGTCACACGGCCACGTTGTTTTATCATCCGGACAAGGTTCGATTGCACGTGTGAAACCACACATGAGGGAATCCAGGCGAAAAGTGAACTTTCACTGGTGAAGTCTGGGGTACTCATAAGTATGCGGGAAGGATTAGACGGCGGAGGAGAAGAAATACGGTTCCGATAAAACCTCATTACTAAAGAACTGAATCGAACGGGAAAAATAGACAGGTAAACGGATCATAAATTAAAAGATGTCAACGTTGCAGTTCGGTGGACACCGAACCGGGCGCGAAAGAAGATAAAATCTTCAAGCGGGAAGCGGGGGATGTTCGGAGACGGTGAGATGAATCCTCCGCGGGATGTTCAAATAACATTCGCCGGTCCCCCCTAGGGTAACCCGTTGGGGGGCACATGCGATGGGGCGAAGGACGAAAAGTGACCACTCACCCAGGAGGCCCATCATCTGTTCCAGGTCTTGATCCATGACTGCGAGAACCCGTCCCCACTCGTTACCGGCGCCGAATGCCGCGATGAGGACCCCGTCGGCACCCTGTCGTCTCACCGCGCCGCCTCACTGACTTCCACGCACGACTGCGAGACCCCACGCCGCCTCCTCTGCTTCGATCAACCACAGACTGATGGCGCCTCGGGAAAACTGGGACTGGGCGGCAGCTTCGACCGGTCCCAACCGAAACCCCTCGGCGCTCGCGCGCGCCCCGCTCCTTTTACTGCACCCCCACCCCTAATAACCCTCCCTCTACTCCCCTCCCCTCGAGTCTACGACAACGTGGTAGCACCGTCACCCCCTCATCCTCGAGACCCGCGAAATATCTCTCATCCCCCCTCCCCCCGGCCACAAACACGTGTCTTCCCCCCTCACCCATCACCCTTTCCTATCTTCTACCGTGAGTTGAGAATGACGTCACACCAGATTTTCGCTCGGTGTTGCCGGATTTCCTGGACCACTCGCGCTTATCGTTTTCTTCTCAAACACACCTCTTAGTGTTTGAAATCTTTTGAAGTCAAAAGAAGTGAAAATAGAATGACAACGATGGTGAAAAATAAGAGTGGGGAGACAAACGGGTGGGGATGTGAAAGAGAGGGGAAGGAATGAAAAACAAAAAGTAACTAACTCAAATTGAAGTGTAGAAGACTACTTGGCTAAGCTGGTTCGACTTTCTGTAAACTCCGGCGATAATTGAACAGTAGATTCCAGCTGGTAACTAGTTGATCTTCGAGGTTTGAAATGGGTACCCCAGTGGTTGTGAGAGAGACTTAAGCGGAATTGACGTTGACGTAACTTCGGAATGGCAAAAGTTGAACGTGAACACGTTAAGTTTGATCTTGTAGACGGGTATGGCACCAATGCTCTCCTCGCGATCTCCCTCCCATTGGAGGAAAGCCATGACGTCGTGCTCAAAATCACTGACGTCACTCGCGACTTTCGGCGAACAGAATGTCTACTCTCTCCTCCTCAACCCCATCCACGAAAAACCTCTCCGCCCGTTCTCTCGCTTCCAGAAACTTGGTCTTCCAATCCAGCTATCACACACCCCAAAACCATCTCCTCCCCCCTCTGTTCCTCCGCTCTTTCCCCTTTACCCCCTTCCTCAATCCCTTTTTATTTCCCCTCCCTCTCTCCCTTGCCCCCCTTACAATCTCCGGATATCTCCCCATGCACCCGAGAGTGGTGTTTTTGAGCACGCTCACCTGCGCATGCGTACCATCCCTTCCCCTCCAGACGTGCTTCCCCGCCGGAAGAGTGTTTTAAGTACGCAGGAGCGTAGTGGGATAGAGAGAGAGAGCTTTATAAATTACTTTTTCTTTTTTATTCCGAGTAGCCGAAATAAAAGGGGTTACTCGCGCCAAGACGCTCTTGCCGAAAATCTATCAACGAAATGCCACCACAATGCTGTCTTTCAGAGAGACTCAGGTGAACGCATAATTCCGTATTCCATAATTACGTATATCAAAAGACCCCACGAATTGTCGGAAGGTTAAAAACACGCATGACAGGCCCTCGGTGGCGTTATCTTTTGGGATGGTCATTTGAATTAATTCTGATCAATAATCACGGCGGGAAACAATTTCTTACAACTCCGCCATATTCAGAAATACTCGTAGTTTCACAAATAGACGCCTAGGATGCATGAGAGAAATACACTCCCCAAATCAAAATGTGCAAATTCGCGTTCATAACAAACCTTAGGGATTCCTGATAGAAAAAAACCTTATTATCATCCGCCCTTTTCTTTTGCAAACACCTCATGGAATCGGATTTCGCAAATTCCTAATATTAAATTATGCTCTCGTGACACCCCTTGCCACACATCCACACGACTGCTTGCCGGATGTCGAATGGAGATACCCCGCAAACCGCACGCAATGAGCTTGTGCAGGGCATGCCGGGATGCCGGCATAGAGAATGGTAGGTCATTTAATCATTAGGAGATATGATAATTTAGCACTACTTTCAGCCTATTAAAAACTCAGTACTTGTATACCCTTAACGTTCAGTATTTCGCGCCGAGCCGGGCACTTATCACGCTCCTTCAGGAGATGCTTCACTCTCAACTCATTCCAAGTCCAGAATCCAGGACCAAATTGCCAAAAAGAGAATCTGTCAGAAATAAATTATTTGCTTTACAGGGGCTAGCTTCATATTTGTGCTACGATTGCGAATTTCGCGAGAGAGGAGGAATTTATTTAAGTTTACTGTCGGAAACTTGATCACTTTAATTTAGTCACCTTTCCATCACTCACTAATCTTACGAATTTCTTCTACTTTCCTTCTAATTCGCAAGAAAACTCTTGCGATGATTACGAGTAAATTCAGACCGTCAGTGAATCGTAACCTTTCCAATGGTTTTTGTAACAAATATTCGAATAATTTGCTGAACTCTTGTGTTATCGTCGTTCACAATATTGTCAAATTTTCTCCATGAATGGCTCGATTGCCGACACATATCGTACCCACATCTCAATATCCCCACAATTCTGATAAAACTCGTCGAAGACAAAAACTCCTACTCCTTCAGGTACAATTCACGAATTATTTTTTTAATTTTCTAAGATAAGAGACGGCCGAGGTTTTAGAGTGATTGATCCCCGATGGCATTATCCTACTCTTGCCTAGATCTTCCACCGCCTCCGTTGTTCTGAGTCTCCCGATTACAAATCCCGCAACCATTTCCCCCACCTCAACTTGGTTACGGATTTCGACGGGCGGTCATCTTTATTAGAGGAACTCTTTATAAAGTTGGCCTTAACCTGGATTATCACCAAATTTCCATTGAAGCATAAGTTTAAGCTACTGATTTTAGGGAAGTATTCGTTATTTTGGAAGATAACCACCAGCTGAGATTATTTTATGTGAGTAACTTGGTATTGGTGGGATTTCCAGGGTTTGCGGGAAGAGTGGAGAGAAATCCAGCGCCGGGATTAGCCTACTCTTAACGAAAATACCAAGAGGTCCACAATACAACGTACCATCTGACGGACGGCGTACTGCGCCTGCAGAACACTCTCCAGAGAACAACACAGTAGGGATCGGGATGCCACTGAAAAATTCTACCCCTGACGGGAGTCAAGTCTGGGTCGTCAGGGTGGGAAGCCTGCGAACAAAGCACCGCATTAACCCGATCCCCAGAAAGTATTTCAGCAGGAGAAGAGCACTCAATGTGAGGAGTGACAGAATCGGATCAATGGGATGACTAGTGTCCCGGCTTCCCAAACCGTAGGATCGGGCTCGAGTCCCGTCGTTGACGGATTCCTTAGTGATGTCCCGAGCCCTGTTCGAGTGTCACGTCATGTGCAAATGAAATGCAGCGTTCCGTCCGTCGAACTCGGGGCGTAAAAGTGTGTGTGACCCCTTGTTGGCTGCTCATGCCAGGTTTCTCTCCAGTCCCCACTCCGCTCTGTAAAACCCCATTTATTTTGCCAACCAATTCGGTTAAACGTATCATCGGTCCTTCCAATCGCCGCCGATAGCGTGGCGTTTCAGAAAACTGAGATCGGCTCCGAAGAGGCAAACGAGATGAGTTTTGGTTTCTGCTCCCTTCACCACTCCCCGTTTTGGTTTTCGCGCAGCACCCACACCACACTTTTTGAGTAAATTTAGCTCTTGGCGATCGTTTCAATTCTGCTCGATGCGGAAGCGAAACGCTCGACGGCAAAGGGACCCCGCGCACAAAAGCCCGAGGAAATTAAGAAGACGGACTTCTCGGTCCGTAATGGCACTAGAAACGACCAATTTTCGTGACTTCCTTCCCCTCACCATTAGCCCCCGCCGTCTCCTCCCAATCAACTCCTTCACTCCACTCCTCGCTCCGATGAAATGAAACCACTGACAATGAATCTCTTGAAAATAAGTTTCTCTAGCCCCCCTCCCCCCGCGTCTAATTCTTCTTCCCATTGCCGAGGATTCCTAAAGTTGAAATATTTTGTCCATTCCACCTCGGCCCATTTTAGTAAAATCAATGTGCCACCCATCTCGGTCCATTTCTTAGAGGTTATGGGCAATTGGGGTGAATTTAAGATGTCCCTTCATCCCTTCCCTCTTTTGGTCTAATAGTTCCCCTTACGTTTTGAAACTCACACTCATCTTTGTCTCTGCCATCTCAATTTCCGTTAAATGGCCACATAAGTGCAAGTTTTCACTAGTTAACGAACGGCATGCAGCAGGAAAATTGCAATTTAGCTATTAATGCATACGTCCAAATGAGATCAAATAACGGCTGGAATCACGTAATGTGTACTCTTTCCTTTCATCGTCTAACTTCTTCACACTTTCGCACCTGAGATGGCCTGAGAGACGAAATTACGGATTGAAAATATACCTATAAAACAAGCGTCTTTTGCTGATTTAAGGTGTGCTTTCCTCGTACCCCGTGTTTAAGGTCGTTTTTCTTAAGAAGCACTCGAAGCTCCCCTCTGTCCTCAGCTGAGTGACCTTTAATGGAACATTTCTTGCACCAGAAGAAATCAATTAGGTTTTTTTTTCACTTCAATTAGGTTTTAAGAAAATTTATTTTTTTAATTCTAATACCTTGAGGGAGACTCAATTCCACAGTGAAAATTCCTAAAAATAGTCAAATACTGGCCTTGCATTAGGTGGAAGATTTTAAATCCCGTCTTTGGCGCATATCATGGTTTTCTTTTAATGCAGTTCTCTCGATTAAGTATAGTTTACATACGATGTGACCTTAGGCGTTGCAGTAACTCCAGAACCAAAGCAAAATTTCACGCACTACGAAATAAAATAACCAAATATGATTTTATATTCGTAAATATTCTTGATACTCCTATTTTAATCGGGAAGTGATAATGAGCAGTCTATTGGCATGAGAGTATTACTCTGCCTCAGAATATATTAAAAAAATCAACGATGTTACTTCTCAAACCCTCCGTACGCTTTATCAATACCACCAAGACAAAACATCAGTATTTCTTTAGGATGACTTTTTCCAATGGTATTTGCCTCTAGTTTTTCTTTTTTTGCATGGTGTTCCAGCAGAAAATCAAAGGAATATGCCGTAAGAGTCACTCTAAAATATTTGTCCTTCATCTTTTACTCTTTTATTTGCTAGAGGACAAAACGAAATTCAGCTTCCGGCCCAAATATGTAAGTAAAACGCTTATGCCAATTTCTACAAGTCTATAGCTATAAAAGGGTGCTTTAGTAAGGTATGATCAAAAATTTAATGTGACACTCATAACTTCTTAATTTATTCATTTTAATATTCGTTCGTCATTCTACATTTTTTAAATCAGTAGTAGTAGTTGTATTTATTAATAGGGGGGGAGCGACAGGCAGCTAAAGTAATTTACTAAATTACAAAAAATGTTGTAACATTAGGTTAGTTACTAATTAGTCAATTTTGCACTACGAGAGTGCCGTCAAATTACATTTTTAAAATCTCTGATAGCATGGATTTCAAGACATTTTTCGAGATAAATGTGGCAAATGATTATTTCCAAAAAACTGCTATTCGCCAACAACCCGGAGTTGAAAATAGTATACTTGATCAAAAGTCGAATAAATGAAATATAATACAATATTTTCAAAGAAATTATTTTTAGACAAAATAGTAAAATAGAAAAGGAAATTCAATTATTTTACAGTGGAGTTTTAACCAATAAAAAGAATGCAATAACCCTCAATAAACCGTCACTTCCGATTTTCCGATCATATCCGAAATCTTGTTATTCCTTCCAAGCTTAAGAAAAGTGCTAAATGTAAAATTTCGCATCACTCAAATTAAAAACGTTTGTGCCTTCGCGCCCATCAAATCCCAATTCCATAGATAAGCACGACCGGAGATGCATTGAGAAAATAGCCCCTAGTTATGCGCTAGAAAATACGCTTCCTAGTTATGATGCCTGGGCCGATTTTTTCATGAAAACAGTGTTTTCTCTATGTTAAGCGAGTAAAAAGTTAAAATTAAGTGCGACATCGAGATAATATTGTTATCTCCTACTTAGGGAGGAAAGTGTTGGAATCATGGGCTATGTCAGGGTAAAATTGGGACGGGCAGCTTTCAACTTAAGTTTTTGAACGATGGAAAAACTGCCAGTCTCTCCTCAGCAGTCACACTAATTAAACCATAAACTACGTAATTTATCTCATTCATTAATAATTCTCTCCAGTGAAATCGATTGAAACCCAACAAGAGTGTAGAAAACCTTATGCAAATGAGGGAATGGCATTTCTTATTACTAAACAGTTTTCTTCAGCCGAAGATAAAGATGATTTGAGGTCGATTTGTTTAGTGACTGTTTAAGGCGATAAAAGGAATACTACGAGTATTACTACTCGAACTAAGTAAACGAACAATCATATCAATGAACTATGATTTCAAATTCCTGTTTTTTTTTTTTCAACGTTCCAAAATGTCCTAATGGTCTTTCAGACAAAACCCTGAGCGTAAATGAGACATTACTAAAGAGAGAAGATTGGAGAAAGTGTAAGAGATAGTTCGGACAGAGGGTAAGACTAATGACTTAGATTTAAATACGATGGGAGAAGATAGGAAGTTACCAGACGAAATCGGGAGGCAGACAAAGTTGGTGAAGAAAATACCGAGAGGCGTAGGAAGTTGAAGCCCATATCAGAAGGGAGATTTTTAGGTACGCGAAAACGAGAAAAGAGACTTTTTGGACGGCATGAAGTCAGGCAGAAGGTGCGAAGAACTGAAGATGGAAATGCGGTTGGCAAAAAAGATGAATTCACCATGATACGAAGTAAATACATTCGGGTTTGTGACCATCCTAATCCTCCCCGGAATAGCACTGAAAGGGATATTGCCTTTAAAGTGAATATACGTTTATGATGTAGCTGTGTAAAATATAAAAAAGGACAATATTTGAACAAATCTGGCATCTTTAAAGATAAACATCAAGTGTAATTTAGGTGCTTGAAGACAATCATGACTTAAATTCTATAAAACGCTAGTGCGAAATATGAGTATTGGATTTAAACTTTAAAAAGTGCGTAGAGAACAATTTTTGGAAAAAAAGCAATTCCCTCCCGAAGAGTGTGGGGGAAATGTGATGAAAATGTTAAAGAGAAACACTATCTTTCATTGGTTAGGACTCATTTAGTCTTTAGCAGCGATGTTGAAAATGCACTATTACCCCCATCGTACTACGGTACGAGAGATCATGTCAATGAAATTAGAGCGATAGAGTGTAAAACAGATAGATTGAAGATGTAATTCTTCCAACAAACAATAAGCGATCAGAATAAAATAATGTTTGTTCGACCGCGGTAGGAAAGAAAGGAGTTTTGAGTCTAGGGTAGCCACACACCCTGGTGGTGGATCGCGTGGTATAAAATAATCATATTTCCTTTACGAAATGACGGTAATAATGAATGAATTGAGCTCTTACGGCTAATAGTATAACAGTATCGACTAACAGAAAAAACTCCAACGGCCGTAAACAGTTTACCTTTCAAAACGAATTACAAATGAGATTAGTTGGCAAACACCAAAAGTCAAAGGATGGGTTAGAGGGTAAAAAAGGAAAGGGATGAGAAAGGTGAATACGAATACGCGTATTTCGGCCACAAAGTAGTCCTCTTCGGCGGCGTACTGAAGGTGAATCGTCACGACAATACAAATTGAAGTTATTTTAACATTTGTACTTTGTTTTGAAAGGTAAACTGTTTACGGCTATTGGAGTTTTTCTATTAAAAAAAACCATAAAACAGCAATCAACCCGAAGGTCGGTTTAGTTGGCGATGGTAGAGCTCATCCATGTACCAAGCCCGACGGCGTGTGAATATTCACACATGAGGGTAGGGGGGCCAGTTCCTTTCCCTGTGCCGGTTATGGTTTCCCAGGAAGATCTGGTACCCGAAAAATCAACTAGCTTGAGTGGAGCTGCAGGTGCCCAGAGCGCCTTTCCCGGGAATCGAACCCGGCCAGTAGTCCAACCCACTAGACCACCGCGACCCGCGTTTTTCTATTATTCAATGCGAAATGACGGTAGTTTTCTTTATTTCGTACATGTTGATGTCGCTATGACAAACTAATAGTGTAGGATGGGAGCGCTATTAGGGGATCATAGTAATTTAATTTTTTCATTCCACAATGATA
This sequence comes from Hetaerina titia, assembly GCA_037158775.1. Classification (NCBI taxonomy): domain Eukaryota; kingdom Metazoa; phylum Arthropoda; class Insecta; order Odonata; family Calopterygidae; genus Hetaerina; species Hetaerina titia. Next base: position 102,327,678 of record CM073768.1, read on the forward strand.
GTGTACACCCTGTGAAACACAGATTGCAGTTCGTATTAAGAATAACGTGCACTGACTCTTTTCCAGACTTGGGTTACCGAGCGTATTGCAATCGTTGCGATGTATTCTTAGAACATACGTGCGAATTTGAGGACGGGCGTAGCCCAGGAACGCCGTGCGGAAACCGTCCCCACCAACACTAGATCACGCCAACGCCTAAGAGGTGCAAACATCCCCGGATCCAAATCCCTTCCAGTGGGTCTTCACGACACGTAAAAAGATCCGTTTTGACAGTAATTTGTAGCTTTCTTCGGTTGCTATCGAAGAGACTTTCGAAGCGGAAATAAGGCAATTACGGTTAGAGGTATCGGGAATAGTGATCGCGTATGAAACAATGTATGAATGTTACAAGGGCAAAAGAAGTATGGACAAATGTGGCAGTCTTGAATAAATTAGAAAAGAGAGCAAGTTATCATTAGCCAAAATCGGGTTTTTTTCTTGGCTCTGCCCACTCCGAACTGGAACGGCACGCAGGGTATGAATGTATATTTAGCTTTTAAGAAGTGTGTAATACGAAAAACGTATTCCTTTTATTTTCTAATAAAACTTTGTCATAAGATAGTTATATAGTAATTAACCGATGATGAGCATAAAGGAGCTGAAATGTCCGTATTTGAGCAATTAAAATAATTAAAAATTTAAGTAATGCATTTTTCAGCGGTAGATTGCCTATAAGACAAGTAGTAACCATGGAAACCATACATTCTGTTACGCAAACTTGCCTGATATGCCTCGTATGCATTCCAAGAAACTCCGGGAGATGCCGCGACAGTAACTTTTAGCAGAGTCGTCCCCTAAATATGCATTACACTGCAGCAATTTCAGAGTGTGAGAATCATTCCTCTTGATAGTGCCGGCCGCGTGCCTTAGCCAGGTAAGCTACCTCTTACACTCTGAGATTTTTGGAGGCTCTAAAGAAACAAAATGTTGGGACGAAATACCATGAAAATTCCTCGTATAAATGTTTTTAATTTAAAATGAAAATGAAAATATCACAATTTCTGAATGCCGCTGAAGAATTAGCCAACTTCGTATGGAATGGCAGTTTTGGAAAAATGTCAGTAGGTACCCTTCAAAGTATCAGCAATTGGTGAAACTAACTTATGCATCCCCGAGAATTTTAACGGGTGTATTCTCATGTGAGGATGCGGGATTTTAAATGGACCTTCTGCGACCTTATCTGATTTCCCAGACCCAAATGTACATCATTCGTACACGTAAAAGCTAAAACCCATACATACACCCTGTAGTTCTCAAAGCTCAAGTTTTCTTGTGAGTATTAGCATTCCCATAATCGCTGGCCAACCATCTACAGGCAAGCATCCCTGTATTACGCTAGGATGGAAAATGGAACAGGCACAAAAACCGCAAAATGATAAGAAATGCGCTGATCTTGGAATAAGAATGTGGATTGATGACTGAGGTATAAGGATATAAGGACTCTTAACAGAAACCTATTTTTAATTATTTATAAGAGGATCTATTTTTTTATTTATATTTATACACACCCTGCAAGTCACCGCCAGGGTATGTGGCAGGGGTTGAATACACACCAGACTAATTTTGACCCGAACATGAACCTCCCACGGTCTTCTTCGGCCATGTTCGACAATATTATTATGATCCCCTATCATTCGTGGACAAAATGACATCTTAAACCTATCTGTTCTACACTTAATCTCTCTAATTTTATTGGCATGGTTTCTCCTACGATGGGGCTAATAATACATTTTCAACATCGCTGCTAAAGAGAGCTCCTTTAAATTTATGCAAGAGCGTCAATCTGTAATTTAACCTTCTTTCCGTGAGTGATTCCCAGCCTAGCTCTCTAATGTTTTGAATACGCTACTAAGTTAATCATAACAACATTTTACAAATCTAGCTCCTCGACGCTGCACGCGTTCCAATTCGGCAATTAATCCAACTTCGTGAAGATCCCATATACTTGCAGCATATTCTAAATGAGGCCTAACCAACGACAGATAACATTTCTCTTTGACCTCTTCATGACATTTACCAAGTACTCTTCTGATAAATCCTATTTTTTTGTTAGCTTGTCCACATATTCCCCATATGTGTTTCACCCAGGAGAGATCGCGATTGAGGGTAACGTCTAGGTATTTAATTGAGCCTACAAATTCCATTTCGGTGTTCCCAATGCAGTAAGCGTTCGGGTGGGAATTGCTCTTTTTCGAAAAATTTATAACCTCGCACTTTTTAAAGTTTAATTCTAATCGCCAAGTCTCGCACCAGCGTTGTATAGTATTAAGGTCATCTGACAAAGCTGCTAAGTCCTCAGGATCACGGTAAACCACCGCATCATCGGCAAATAAACGTATCTTACTGGTGACTATGGAGTCAATGTCGTTAAAGTAAAGTAGGAATAAAAGAGGTCCGATGACACTTCTCTGGGGAACACCTGAAGCTAATATAGAGATGTTATCCCTTATATTTTTCATCTCGGCGTGACATAGCCTTTGATGTCGCAATGCCTTTCTAACGCCCTCGTTATACCATCTACAGGTCTACATACCATCTACCTGTAGGTTCCGTGTTATCTTTCATAAATGCACTGGAAATGAACTTGTTGACCGCTGAGCGCATGACCTCAAGGAAGTGATTCCACGTATCCTCAGTATTTCGGTGATTACTATCTTTCTTAAAACTAGCAAATTGATTCCGTAGCACGCACTTTGGACCATCATAGTGCCCTTCTTTAAACAAGTAAATTTCCCTTTTAGGCTTCTTATTTCGGCTATGTATATTTCTCCACGAACACATCTACCTACTCGATGTAGCCATGTCGGACTGAAATTTATTTATTCGTACAATAAACTATACTTTACTATTGGAACCCTGCAAATATCCATTTTCTACTCATTCCCTAATTATTTCCAACGGAAACGATATTTTCTTGTTCCTACTTTAAAAAAATTCCATTCTTTAAAGGTTTTTCCAAACTTTAAATCATAAAAAAGGGAAATGGTACATAAAATACGAACTAATAACAGTTTTTACACTGGCAAAGTACTCATTAAATGAGTACCATGTGAGCCAATTTTTTTTCATTTCCGTCAAAGCTATTGCTTTTTTCTGAGAAACTTAGGGAAAACCATGTTTTTCCTTAAGGTGACGAAGAAATATGCTGCACATTTCAACTCTACAGCTCGACTAAAATCAGAACAGTACTCTTCCGAATTAATGGATTTCTCATGGAAACGACAATAGGATACAAGCTTCTCGAATATCTTTTCTTCGACTGAAACCGTAAACCTTTGACTGGTGTAAATTCTAAGTTTCTTACCGCTGAGGAGGAAAGTAGATACTATATTTTCGCGGGGCTAATACTGGGGGGTTATTCCGTAATTGCTATGTCACCCCATGCCATGCTTATCCGAAAATGTCAACGGTAGTTATCCCATAAAAGCGGCCGGTAACGACCGATGCCATCTCTGATGCCACGGAGGAATTACGAAAGAATGAAGTTAATCCCTTATGATTGTCGATCCAAGTTGATGGAAGATTGGCAAAAGAAAAGTATTTTCTTTCAATAAATGCCGTTGGTTGAAAAAATAATGGTTCCCTGCCATTGAAAAACAAAAGTCGCGGAGTATTTATGTTCACTAAATAACTATACAGTTTTATTTTAATACTCAGGGGTTCACTTTTGTATGTTGAATACCTGATATTTACCTTGTATTTTATGATTAGCATTTTTATATCATGGATAGCTTGTGGTAGGTGTTACACCCTGATATGAAACTGTGAAGCAAGAAATCTCTGGTACTATTTTTTTAAGTACTCTCATTGTCCCTTTGTTCACACCCATTTGCCTTTGATTACAAGGCATTAAGGAAATTAGATTTGAATACGGAATTTTTATAGTGCTGAAATGTACCCGTATTTTTTACTTTTCTTTGCATTTGACGACTTCCTTACTTTCAAGATATGCGTGATCAGTGGGCAAGAAAAACATTATTATTATTATGGTTTTGAAGGTTCAAACCAAGCCTACTGGCACGGAAATTCTGTCCAAAAGCTCGCTGGTAGCTATCTTCTGCCATAAATTCTAATGTGAGCAAAATTAGCTTTCGTGAAAAATGCTAATTTGTTAAATTTATCAAACAATGTTTGACATTCAGTATTTCATTCCGCAAAAATATGAAATGATTACATTATAGAGCTATAATTCGTCAAATGTTGTGAAGTATTTTTTCAAATTAAGGTATGTCAAATAATAATCTAATGTTGTGATAATGATGCAAAATGGCATGAGCTACGGAATCTCTTTATTAAATCGGCGTATTTTTTCGTTAGAAGTTGTGGATCGGTGAAATCTATCAGCCTTCAACATTCGAAGAGAGCTTAAAAACAACGGACAAAATCTTCGATGCACACTACGAGATGTTTTGATTTATCCCGTATACTTCTCTTTAGAATTACTACCACTCATCTTTTCACAGCCTGCAGCAAGTGGTCAAAAGTCAGCTCCTGTTTTCATGTTTGCAGTATGTTGTATGACAATTAAGACACATGACCACCTCAAAGTAATACATCTGTCGATGCTATTTCAGCCATGCCATTATGTCACAAGCTCGGCAGCCTGACACTCATACTCGTAGCATCCCGAAATGGCATCGGCGACTTTTACGAAATAGCTTATGATGTAATTTCATGTAGGTGATGCCATGATGACCTCATCGTTATCGTTATGGAATAAGCCCCTGGGGTAAAAAGAATCACAATGAATAAAACCGTAAAATTTGAGCAAGACTTTTCGATCGATGTAAAAAACACAGGTTACAGGCTTCATATTTTCTACAGTTAAGGTACGAAACCTACATGTCAAATTATCTAAAAAAATCACATTTGTCTTACCCCTAATCAAGCGTCAGTTTTAACTTTATTCTTCAGTGAAATTTTTATAGTTATTTGATACGAACATCTCTGGGTGAATACGCAAGGTCCCTGGCTGAAAAAAGGCTAGTATAATCTTATAGTTTAAATGACATAAAAATGAAAACTATTAATCGTATTTTTTGCATATTTTCCCCATATTTTGTGACTAAATTTGGTGCTAAACTTCCTGGTCATGGCAAGTTTTAAACTCGTTTAAATACATGCCAGCCTTATGCTAGAGACTTATTGCATTGAAGAACATTAAAGTACATAGTTAATCTTGACATGCCAGGCATCTTGTTCATTGTTTCAGATGAATCATGTTCTTCTGGAGATCAGGGAGTTGTGTAAATTTTCAGGGTCCGTCAAAAACTACCTTTAATTGGAAAACTACTTATAACAATAGCAACGTGACAGACGGTGATACAGGGTACTTTAAAATACCGAAGTGGAGAAATCAAAGTTAATTACAGTGTACTGGTAGCACAAATAAATGTAGTCTTCACCTCCTGTAGTCGCACTGACAAACAAGAAAATTTTCGCCTTAATAAGTCATATATTATTAATATGACGGAAATGTTACAGAATATTTTCCAATTAAATAAACTACCTCTACGCACTTGAACAGATATGTCTGGAATATATGCAATCAATGTGACGTGTTTCATAAATGACTTATCGGAACCAATAAACATGATAATCATTATCATATGGCTATCATGTAAAAGATAATTGAAGCAAAAGTAAAATAACGTTTACTTTTGACTGACATGGTCATGCATGCATCTAAATGATATCCCATTTATGTGTTCTGTAATCAAAGTATTGTTACAGTGAAATATATAACAAGAAAAATATTTACCGACTTCCTGTGCACCTCTCTGTCTTCCGCTGCTCCATCATCAAACACACCACTCCCGTCACAAGCAATTTAAAACAAAAAGCGCAATGCGTCATCGGTATCTATGACGAAAAGTGAATATTGAATTAGGTTTATTTCCTCCCGAATCTGGAGCATATTCAACAGTTTCATAAATTCCAAAAGATTCTTTTTAAGTTATTAATAATTCATAGTCCACAAAGATTATACAGATGGTTTATAAATTCATCCAACGAAGTAAACTGGTATACATAAATATTTTTTTCTACTTACCTCAGTTAATATCTGCTGCATAGCGTAATAGCTTCATAACTAAATGAATAACAATAATCCCTACTAAATTCTGAATTCCCGCGCTAACTGGACATTGGTATCGATAGTCTCATCCGACGGATCGGAATTCACACCAAGAAAGGTTCGATTCGCTATGGTCACATCCGGCCAAGGCCTGACACACCTTTGAAGATGAGGAATGTCGACGTTGGCATTCCATAGGTAAATTGTTAATAACGCTCGAAACTAGTGTGAAGTAGTAGCAATTAACCACACGCAGCAAAAATGGATCGAGTGGAAGACAATATCAACAAACTGTTAAGTGGCCAAACATTTGAGGAGCCAAATCAATATTGTGACTTTACAATAGCAGACCAAAATGAAGCTACAGGTAATTTTTCCCTATTCTACTCTTGTTTTTTAATTGAAAAACAAGATCTTGGATTGATGCACCTCTGTCAGTGAATGAAAATTTATTTGAAGTTATTATCCAGATTTTTTCAAATGTTTCTAAGTCATACCAAAATAATATTAATAGTTAGCATACTGTTTCGCTCTATACCATTAATCTTCTGCGTCATTTCGTGATTTAGTGGCTAGAGGGGTCACACCGTCCGTCCCATCAGATTTTGTTCCAAAGTTACACAAAACTATCTGTTATGTTGTGGCAGCAATAATAGTGAATGAGAAGAACGAAGTTTTAATGATACAAGAAGCGAAAAGCTCATGTGCTGGTCAATGGTATCTACCTGCCGGGTGCCTTGACCAAAACGAAGACATTGAGGTAAGCAATAACATAAATTTATTTACCTATTTTCAGTGGCATCCCCGTAATACTTACCAAACGGGACTTTCTATCGTATTCAATTGTAAAGTAATTGCCATGCCGAATTTTACGTTCGCGTTTATTTTTTGAGGATGCTGTGATTCGCGAGGTTAAGGAAGAAACTGGACTTGACATGAAACCTACTACTCTGCTAATGGTTCAAAGTACAGCCGATGGTTGGATGCGATTTGTATTCACTGGAAAAATAGTGGGTAAGCTGAGTTTAAAACGACTCTGGGTTTAATTATCAATATGTTTCAAAGAACGTGTGAGTTCTGTCAACAACTGTAACTCATTGTAGAAATTTCAAATTTTAGGTGGAACTTTAAAGACTCCAGCTGATGCCGATGACCACTCAATACAGGCCAAGTGGATTGACAATATAGATGAACTTGATCTGAGGAAAGATGACATATATCCTATCGTTGATCAGTGCAGGAATTACAAACACCATGTTAACAAAGCTGGTGGAGCAGTTGCTGCAGAGGCTAGAGATTTGGAAGGAGCTGATGGTATGTACAGAGTCTCGGTCAGCATGTGCCCTTCTTGGATTCCTGTTACTTTCCTTTTCTGAGAATTTTTACATGCTAAAAACCTTTCTGAGGTTCTTCTACTGTGGAATGCCATAACCAAGTACTTTGCTATTCATCCTTACTGTACACATTTTTAGATAATATAAGTTTAGTTTCTGGTAGGTTTTCAGGAATAAGATTCCCAGAATTTAATTAGTTACAATTCTTTCTTTGATTCTGTTGCATATATTTTTATGCATGATTCAAGTCGATGGTTTGCACATTACACTGAAAGTTAAATCTCAGTTTTTTTTCATGATGGCACCAGCAGAAATATTAAAGGGAGAATTGATAGAAAATATAGAACAGGACTATTGCCATAGAATCAATGATTGGGGTAATTGCCCTAGGCTGTAATCTTTGGTGTTAATACACATTGGGTGTTTCAGTCGCCAAGTAGGTGAAATCCCCAGTTCTCTGAAAGTCTTTTCAGAGTGGAATATTATGCTGGAATTATAAATATTATGGCCGGGTGAATCATCCCAATTGATGAGAATTGATATTATTTATTTTGACAAGCTGTTTGCATTTGAAAATTTTGTTGCAAAAATAGTCTTGAACTAGGAGACTTATGACTGACCCTTTCTCCAGCAAAGATTCCTGAATTACTAACTGTATATCAGTATCATGAATCCACATTTTTGATAAGACATTAATATTATGGGAATCTTGTTTCATCTTGCCTCTGCCTACATGCAGTGAGACAGTAGATGTTACACAGAAGTGCAAATGCTCTCTCATACAGCTGTTGCTCATTTTGTGTTTGCACAAGGGATATATGCCAAGAATACTTCTTCAGTCTCCTCATCCCTAATTATCTTATTTTGAAAGGGTTGATCGCAAAGCTCATTATTTATAAAGGCATCACAGTATGTAGTATTGTAGTTTTTAAGTTGGTTATGTAGTAGCACCCACAGTTTTAGTAGTTCTTGTCTATTCATCAACCTTTCAAAGCTTTCACTCTAATCATATACTTCATAAAAATGTCCATATATAAGTACAAATGACAGCTTCATTCATTGCATTGGAGATAATTATGAAGCAACTTTGAAATGTTGCAGGTTTTTGTTTTTATTTGGTAAAGTGGAATGTGCCATTATGTTGCCAAGTGGTATGCAGCCCATGTTATAATTTCCTAACATTTTGGGTCATTTCTCCTGAATGGAATGGGGATGTACAAGAAAAAGTTCGTACAAAGCAGATGTGTTGTATTTTCAACATGTACGATTTCATTTTTGTATATGATAAATCATTCTCATAATGGGATCCCCCATTTTCTCAGGGGGTGCAATGAAGATATATGGTCTTATGTTGTCATTCTTTGGATTAGTTTCCTTATTATAGATAATTCTCTGAGTTTGACTAAGTGAAATTTTTGTTGATATGGAAATCTTTATGCCATTTATGTATAAAAAACTAGTGCAAAAATGTAATGTCAAAAAGGCATTCTCACACTTTAAGTTATAACCAAAACTAGATTAATAATGAATCTCTGTCAGTTCACACATCATAGCTGTGCATTGTGTGCCCACTTTCCTTGAAGAAGGAAAATCCCTTATCCTCCTCAGTAGATTAAATTATTTTTCGTTCCAACTTCATTGTTAAAAATTTATTGTTGTGGTTAATGTGATTTACTTTTAAAACTTGTTTTCAGATTGTGCTTTTGATTGGCACCCAAACCTTTTGCCAATCAGGAAGTCACACAAGAAGTTGTACCTGCGAGTGGTTATCTGTGTGAGGAAGAGATCAAACAACCGTGTTCATGTTCTTCTCTCAGAGAAAAATGAAATACACCTGCCCATGTGTGAACTTAATCCAGTCCACAGCACTCATAACACCTTCAAGAAATACATGATGGTATGTATGTGTAAACATATTATGGAACTTGAGAGGCAGGACAGTTTTCATTTGAATAGAGCACTTATCCTTTTTTCACAAAGTTATGTTGACCAGAGGCAGAGTTGGTTAAATGAATGCTCTTCTGTTCCTGGGACTTCTAAAATTTCATCTCATAAAAACCTCATTGGCCACATTCACCCATGACTTTCTCCATTTTCTCATGTCTCATATTTCTTTGTTGATTGATTGCATGTCTATTAGTCAAATATGACCTAAGAGGATTTTCCCAATGGATAAAATGCTTTGTAATTGTTTTTAAATTGAGAGCTATGGTGAAAAGGGTCATAGGACATTTTTCATCATAGCTCTCAGTTTACAATTCCCATAGAATTATTTGGAAACAAATTAAAAATTTCCTAAGCCTATTCTGTGAATGTAGACAATGGGCAAGTGGTCGAACAGATATAGCACCGTTAGAATGTCACTATGAGTAACATCAGAATGATCTCTATGAGTAGTCTATGTGGACCTGTGACTGACTTGTAGCTTTGAGAATGGTTTTCATCCATTTTGGCTACTTTTGTATTACTACGACTGATGTGTGTGTAAGCTTAAGCATATGCTCAAGTGGAATTTTTATTAGCAGTAATCTACTGGGGAGAAAAGTTTTTGAAGGACTCAAAAATAAATTATTACAAATTGAGTAGCTTCACGCGTGATACGGTGGAAGTCAAACATAATGGGATCGGTTATGAACACGTGCTACGATTTAAACGACTGTTATTCATAAAAATTATTGCAGCGTGACTTCTTGTTGAATAGCCCCTAGCTAATACTGCACTAAACACACTAGCTGCCTCAATTGCTATGACTCATCCCTTAACACTATCTGTATTGCTTATCCAACTTTCTCCCCGATAGAAGTCTTTGTCATCCCACTGGCCCTCAATATCTGGTGCATAGACTTTTCTTGCCTTCTTTGTTTTCCTTTCTGTCCATTTTGTTTACTCTATTCTTCTTTGGACTGACTTCTGTCTTAAATTGAAATGCATCCCCTTTCCCCTACGAAGGAGTTCTGTAACCATAAAACATTATACTCAATATCAAAGTTTAAATTAATATTTTATTTACTTCTTTTCTTAAGGTCCCCATCTTCAGCTCTCTTCTTTACCTATTGCAATTCTTCTATTAAAATCCTTATAGGTACTAGGCCATTTTAATCTAAAATACCTCCCAGGTTAGTGTAGTGCTTACAATAATTACAAATGTTTACTATTATAAAGCTCAGTTTCACGAACCTTTTGTTGATCCTCAATAACTTGATCAACAATCATAGCCTTTCATTGGCTTTCTGGATATTTTAATAACTTTTAGCAATTTCACTACTGATTACCATTTATTTTAGGTAGTCAAACAAGGATCAGTAATTAAACATTAATTTTTGTTGGGGAAACAGAGCCTGTATTTTATTTTACTCTCTCTGTAAGCCCTATGTATCTTGGAGTATAATTGAATGGATCAACTTTTTTGCCAGAAATGGCTGGGGAAAATTTTGTGTGGTTCTTGTTTGAAACAGTGTAATGACATTCATCATTATCATCAGTATTTCAATCCTAGGATTGGTTTTCTTGCAGCCTTCCATTCTATGCAATGTTCAATGTAATGTCAATGCCCTCAATCCTTTATACCCTCTCTGTTTTACATCCTTGATTTGTCCCATGTCTCTAGGTCTTCCTGGTGGAATCTTCCCTTCTATTTTATTCCTAATCAACCCATTGTGCCTCAATGTGTGTCCAATCTATCTATTTTTTCTTTGCCATAGTCTCTTCATATGGTTCTATCCTCTTCTTCTCTTCTGTATACTTCCTCGTTCGTTATTATGTGTTGGCATTCATATCCTGTGTGGTAGGCCAAAGGTTCTACAAGCAGGCCTGCTGGAAGTATGTATTGTTTTCCAGGGGCAAGTTTTGTTTTTTATACCCTCTTAAATGTTTTTCCCAAATGCATCAGGAAGCTATGAGCTAATTTTCTAAACTTGCATGAACTCTCCTGGTATCATTAATTATATTTCTTCATGAATTCCTAGGGAATATTAATCTATCAATATACAAATAAAAAATTGTGAGTTTTAGGATTTTTTATTAAATTGCATTTGTCAATCAATGCCTTTTTTTGGAATATGTAAATAAGATCACTGATTAATGAAAACTTATGATACTATTTTATTTCATATTGGCATAGGAAATGTTATGCAAGTTATTGCATTTGGTAGCAACTCAAAATTAAGCACCACAACCATTTGTTTTATTTTTTAATGTCAATAATCACCATGGCTGTGGCTACTAGTCAACTATTGAATAGAACTTAACATGAGGAATATTTGGAATACAAATTTTTAAGTAATGCATTCATTTGACCTATATGTATGCCAGGTTTTTTACTGTCAACCGTTCTATGTCAAGCTTCAATCAAGTGGATTATTTCTTCCAGTATTTCTGGAAAATAATGCTCTAATAACGGTAACCATTGCCAATGTTATTTATTTTGGATAAATAAGGTTTATGCAATGCATAATATAGTTTCTCTAACCCCACAGGTGAGCAGAATTCATTATTTCTAGTTTTCTCATTGCAACTTCCTATTTCTGAGTATGCCTTCCACTATTTCAAGCATATTGTGTTACCTTAATATTAAAAGCTTAATTATTCTAAATTAATTCACAACAGATGAAAATTGTTGTTCGTACACATACATATTTGTATCAGACCAAGATTTTATTTTTTAAATGATGTGATATGGTAATCATTGGTAGGCTATTTCCTTCTCCTGCTTTTGTGAAACTACGTAGTTATGTCTTGAAGCACCAACTATACCTAATTTAAAATCAATCTGTGAGGAAACATTTGTAACTATTATTGTCAAAAGTGGCTCACAAAAATGTAAACTGTCATTGGAAAGGTCTGTTTAGAATTGCACTAAACCAACATGAGTAAATCTGAATGTTCTAAGGGCAGTAGGTTAGGGTGCAGAGCTTGACAAAGTAGCATAAAAGTTTAAATTATTTCTTCCCAGGAAATCTTTGGAGCTGACCTTCCTACACACCGTCCCCATGGTCTCATATGCATGGAGCATAAGGCAAAACTGTCTGGCAATGAAGATCCAAAAGCTGAGATTGAAAACGATGGTTTATGCCTTACTCTTCTTGTATCTGTTCGTGATGCCCTTGAGGATGTGGGCATTATTGATAAGTACACTTGGCTCGAGGTGTCAGAGTCCCTTGGGCAGAGGTTACTCAACCGGCTAGCTCGCAATATGACTGTATATTTGGGGCCTCCCAAGAGAGCATAAAAGGTTCATATCTGTCATGATATTAATACTTGCATCCGGGTTGGTTAGACTATGGTTGTATTTTTTATAGTTATGTATTTTAAAAATTTTATGCAAGTTTTATTTGAGATTTAAAAGTTAAATTGTTGATATGAATTTTTAAATTTGTTTACGTTATCACGAAGATATAGAAAATATTTTTATGTTACTTCTACATTGTATTTTGTAGGTAGCAAATTTACTCTAAAGTCTATCATATTATTAATATGTATGCTTAATTTTTTAATCAAATTTCCATATTTCAGTTAATTTCATTTTCATTGTTAAAATTATCAGGTCTTATTTTAATTAACCCAAGTCTGTTACCAATGTCATGCACTCTTACGTAAACATCACGTTCTGCAATATACTGTGATATGCCTTTACAAACATGATTTAACTGTCAGTTTGCTAATTATTAGTAACATTTGATGAAGACTGATGATAATACTGTGTGTAATCCATGTAAAAGTTGAGCATATTTACTTGAAACACTTAAATCTTCAAAAAAATATTTGCTCTATCTTAAAGTTATACAACTCAAAATGCTAGCTGTCACAAGTATAATTTAAGGTTGTGATAAAATTCTTAACTGATGCTAATTAGTTCTATTGAATGGATACATAATCAGGTAACTCTCTATTTACATGGTTTTAATTTATTATTGTTAAGAAACAGGTAACTTCTTTTCCGGTCTCTATTCATCAGCAGTAGTTTCTTAAGAAAATAAATTTACAATCAAAGGAGTGTATTTAACTTGTGTCATTGTCAGGAGTAAATACTATACACAGTATGGCATTTCATGGAATATACATATGATGGCAGTATAACTCTGATCCAGATGATTAAAATTGTCTCTGATAATTAAGATTAATGAAAAGAACAATATGAATGAATAACTTTGGCATGTTTAATACCCAAAGAATTTTGAAAATATTTAACTCCCTACAGATTGTTTTACCCCTGACAATGATGCTCCTGAGTGGAGTTGGTTAGAAGAGAGCAATATTGAAGTGCTGTAGGCACCAAAACTTAAGTAAATTTAACCACTGTCTCATTGGAGCCAAAAAAAAAACACAAATTAATGACCAAACCACAAAGAAATAGAATCTATAGTTTTTTGGGGTTGTCTCTCGTAATTATTTTTTTTTAAGACTTCAAATAGTAGACTAGATACGTGGAAGCCCTCCTCAATTAGGTATTCTCAGCACTTAAACCTACAAATCTGTTTACGCCTTCATATAATCATTTTCAGCTCTTTTCAAAAATGTCTCTAGTAGGCAATTTAATAGCAACGGCTTTAATTGCCTTGTGTATCAGAAATGTAGTTTGAATAAATTAGTGCATACCTCCCAGGACTTGAGGGATTACCTCATTAGGCCATACTAGGAAAGAAGCCTCTAAGAAATATTATATGTTGGACAATCTGAAGAAAAGTGTAACGTATTCCACTGTTTGAGGGCTGATGACCAGTAAAGTATAATACATATACCTATATACATGCTGCACAAATTCCAAGCAACTAGATTACTTCTAGTGAATTACTTGCTCAGTATGTAAAATCTCCATGTAGTGTCATATAGGATGATATTAGGTCACTGTACTTAGAATTTAATTATTCTATAAGTCACCCTGGTCAAATATTTACTAACTTCAAGGAACCACCTTTAGCTTTTTTCTTGAACATTCTTAATCATGAGAACACAAGGCATGGGAGTACATTGCTCAAGAATCCTAGACGGAGTCTGTGAACTAAGCACTTACAATGAAAAAGTAATACCACCAAGATTAACCATAAAGAACTTCAGGAATTGCCATGAAAGTTACTTTAACAAGGTCATTCACTGAAAAGAATGGAAATGCATAAATTTCAGTGTAAAAATCAACTAAGTTTTTTGGTCAACCAATAATAATCATTCAAGTGTCAGGCTAGAGTTTTTGTCACACATCAAAAGACATTTCATGGAGTCCACGAAGTTGTGGGTACCCTGACATTTCAATCATAAAATAGTCTGCAGATGTGTTAAGATGCATTGAATTGTAACTGTTTATTAATGTTAACAGTTAACTTGCACAGAAATCTTAGGTCATGTCTAAATTTCAGGATATAGAAAATGTTCCTTGCGAGTGGATTAATCCAAAAAGAATGAAGTTTTACATAATTGATTTGAAACAAAATACTCTGTTGGTACTGGAAGAGTTTTAAGTTTTTCTGTGCATAATTTGATTATTTTTCTGATTCTGATTATTTCCTCTGGTTTTTGACGTACCATATTCTGTGCCACTTATACAAGTGTCTTTATGTTTATATAAAACCTTAAACACATTATACATATACGTTATTATGACATATATATGTATATTATATTAAAAAGCCCACAGTTGTACACAGTATTACCATTATAATCTTTAAGATAATAGCTTATGGGGATCCATAATGAAATGTCAAATATGCTTAAATACATAAATAAAAAACACAGCAACATGGAGATACTAACCAAACGGAATATAGAAAGGAAATGACTGCAAGAAAATGAATAGGGTAGTTGTTAACGAATATATAAGTTGGCAACGATACAAAAGTTGAATACTCATATATTACATCTTGTCCGTATTCCTTAATGCTATTAATTTACTTTCCTATTATTGAAAAGATGTGGAAATCTCATTGGCTGAAATGTATATATGCTATTCCCACTTCTTTGTCTTAAACCAACATTTCTTTAGCTCTACCTTTTCCACATATTTTGTTTAACGTTACATGTCTGTGTAGTGGTTTCCATGAATCTAACTGCTGGGTAAATAGAGAGTTACCTGTACTTATTCTTATTATTTTATATTTCTCACCTATCTAAGATGCACTTCATATAATGTTATCTAACTGCTTTCCATTAAATAAAGTGTATCAGGTTTTATGGTCCACACAAGATAATTTCACTGTCCGTACTAGTCACCATTGTGTGAAATAAACGCCATAATATTGTTTATAACATATAATCACTCTAGATGTAAATGAGTAAGGAAACTTATTTCTTGTGCCTGCCTTTAAATCTGAAGAGTAAAGAATTATTTCTTAGCAAGTATTTCATAGCTTTGATGGCTATGGAACAGAAACTGCATGGGAAGAGTGAGTGCAGTCACAATTATGGTAAAGCTCAAGAAATAAATTTGAATGAATAGTGCTTTTTTCCTACTCTAATAAAGTTCACGATCCTCCGTAAACATTGTATCCTCTTCTTCAACAATCCAAATGTAAATGTTGCAAGATAACACATTTTTATTTTAATTAAGAGTCTCCATTTGAAAGTAAGATGTCAGTTAAATGAATTATTGTTCAAATTTACTACACGATATATTTATCTTTCAAAGAAGCACAATTAAAAAATAATTAATGATGAACTTGGCCTAAACTGCTTTAATACAATTGTATATGGCAACTAGATAGGAAGAAATGCGATTAAAACAGCATTTGTTTCATAACTTATATCTCTAAATATTACCATTTGTTTAATCTCGTTAAATATTATTGATGCCATCAGTTTCATGCTTAAGGATGTTAAATGTGCTACTGTATTTGTGTTTAAGAGGGAAGAAAAGTGGAATGAATACAATTATGTTTCAGGTACCTAAAGTATTTTATCACCCTGTTTTTATTCATTAGTTGCATTTTTAACATTATTTTTTACTATTTACCTTATCATCAAAGTATTATTTTCACTTCTTACTATTTTTTTGTATATTTCTGATGGGGATGGCTCTTCTATGTCATGTAAACAAATTCATGCATTTGAATTGTCATATCAAAATATATATATATATTGTGCATAGCCAGTGAAAAGTTTTTGATACTCATGTATTTTATTATTAGTTGCAATTTTTAAATAAAGAGCATCATAAAGAATTGTGAGAGTTTTCATTATGTTGATTAGAAAAAGCTTGATTATGGAAAATTGAGAACGATGATTGGTTGATTGGTGTTGTGTCTGAAAATGACTCTGATATGTATGTACATGGGGCTTGTTGAAAGAAAATTTAACCTTATTAAAATATATTGGTGCAATATGGCACTGCCTTTGGCAGACCTTCTGGAATTATTCAGATATTTGCAAGCCATAAGTCTGGTATCATAAATTTTGGGTACAGGCTAGTTGAAACAAATAGTGGAGGACCTCAATATTCAATACTACGTCTACCTTTAACAAATGTTTTAATTTATTATCCTCACACTTATTTACCCTATCTTGAAATAAAATTATATACTGATGATACATCAACATTAAGCATGGGTGAGAATTTCACAGATGTTAACACCTCTGCTCATCATACTCTACCAAACATGTTAAACTGGTGTAGGTTGAACAACTTGCTACTGAATGACAATAAAACGTTTTCTACAATTTCTTATCTATCCATCTAATTTAAGTTCTCTTAGTACAGATTCACATAAATCTATTCACCAGCCCAGTTCAACAAAATTGCTGAGATTATCTCATTGTAAAAATCTTGACAGGTATTCTCAAATGTTGATGAAATAATCAAATGACCATTGGGTCTTGCCTTATCGGGAAACCTGCTCTACCTACCTCACCTGAGACTTGGCGACTGGTATACGATGTCAAAATTCATTCCTACCAGGTCTATGGAAGTTTTCTTCTAAGGGAACTCTGGTGCAACAAGGACTACTGCCAATCAGAACCTCAGGAAAGCGACAATCGAAGAACTGAAATTAATAATTCTACAATCTTGATTGCTCTTTCTTTGGAAAAAAGAATTTTTTTACCAAATTCCACCATGTATCATGACCACCTGACACATGGATGGGAGAATGTGCACCTGAAAAAACAAATCCTTGATATCTCTTCAGAAAGACCCACATCACACTGCCTCACTAATTAATAATAAACTTCCAATGAACATATAAATAAGTCCACAGTGACTATTAAAATTGAACTTAACAAGTTACGACTCCTCAAGTGCTACTATAGTATAGATGAATTCTTGGTTGACAATGGTCATTAGAATGACTTCTTTGCATTATTATGCTCTATGTAGTAATTATTTCATGTATTATTATTACTTCTTTTCCTTATTCTACTGACCTGTCTATGTCATGTACTTGACCAACAGAACAATACAGTTATTTTTATAAGGGAAAACCTATTTTTATGAGCACATCCAATTTATGGACAGTATTTATTTCCCAGGGAGGGCTGTATAGAATTATATAAGTTAGGACATTCATCTTTATGAGAACATCATTTTTACAATACTTCTCATCTCAAATGAAGGTTTTTTCAATTGCAACCCTCAAAAGTCAGCGTTTTCATACAAAGAAAGAATGTGTGCGTAGCTAGAGAAAAGGTTGAAGTGGCAAAAATTGATAAAAGAGAAAAAAGATTATTGGGGTTGTGTGAGATGAATAAAAGAATAGTGAATTCTTGGGACCAGTAATTACTCAAGGTGGGGCAGCATTAACACTGAGCACAACCTGGAGGGATCACTATTGCTGAACAAGGAGCCAGTGATGAATCATGCTTGGCTTCTGTGATGGAGATACGGTTCTGTAACATATGGTTGTCAATCAATTACTCAGCCAATGTACTCTTTTTCCATAATTATTACATTTACCACAAGAGCATCATCAAGAATTTATGAAATGAGGATTGCTATTTATATTATAAGCCTTGATAAGAAAAAGTGCTTTAGGCACCATCTGAAATTTTGACCCGTTTAACGTTTTCTACAGAACATTTAGTCATTTGATCATAACTTATGTTGTTTACAGTGACTCGAATGTCTCAGTGAAAAAATGGAGTTTCCTCGTGAATGCTCGTGGGATGATTTTTTATGACTTTCGATGTGGATTATCAAGACAGGAGTGCATAGATCAACTTACTTCCACTTCTGGCGATGAAGCCCCCTCCTTTGCCACTGTGAAACACCAGTATAAGGAAATCCATTATAGCCACCATTCACTCGGGGACGAAGGTCATCCAAAATAAGTTGTTGTGCCAGAAAACATTGTTGCTGTTCAAGAACTAGTACAGGAAGATCATCACACGACTTATCGTGAGATTGAGGTATCCTTGGAGATTAGTATGACGAGCATCAATATGGTTTTGCATGAACATTTAGCAGTGAAAAAAATTTGTTCGCATTGGATCACGCATAATTTGACAAAAGCTCAAAAAGATGTTCGTGTCAATTGGTGCAAAGAAATGCTCAAGAAATACAATCGCTGTGCATCAAAAGCTGTGTATAGCATCTACGATACACAGGTGACGAATCTTGGACCTATGCATATGAGTCTGAAACCAAAACAGCAATCCACTCTATGGGTCTTCCAAGACGAGCCAAATCTGACAAGTGATTTCTGTACAAAACACTAAAAGTAGTAAATGATGGCCTGTTTCTTTGGAATAACTAGACATGTGGCAACCATACCATTAGAGCAATGTAGAACTTTGAATTCTGAATGGTACATGAGCATTTGTTTGCCAGAAGTGCTTGGTGAAACACAGAAAAAGAAGCAGCAACGAAGGATCATTCTTAATCATGACAATACAAGCTATCACACTTCAGCTGAAACAACTACCTATTTGACTGGCCAAAACATCGAATTGAAGGGTCATTCTCCATACAGCCCTGATTTAGTACCAAATGACTTCTTTTTATTCCCGTTTATCGAGAAAAAATTGCATGACCAACAATTTCAGAACCTGAAGAAACCGTTGATGCATTCAAAGGCAAGGACGCATGCATTCAGTGCCAGCCCCGGTGGCGGCGAGATAACGTCCTTGTCTGCCAATCCAAGTGTCGCTGGTTTGATCCCTCTAGGATTTTTTCCACCTAGGGTTTGGGTGTTGGTATTGTTGTTACTGTTGTGTTGTCATTTTTGGCCGATGTAAAGGCTAAAAAGTGCTGTTTTCGGACCAAGACAAATAAATAAAAACCATTTTGGAGGTACCTCAATCAGAGTGAAAAAGGTGTACAAAAATTGGTTCGAGCGCATGCACAAGAGCATCGATTATAATGGAGAATACTGCAAAAAACAAGAAAGTCATTTTCAACAATAAATTAGTCTTTTCATTTTTCGACTGATGATATAAATAGCAACCCTTGATAAGGAAAAGTCTTACACAATATGAATAAGTGTATGCTTCCGAGCATATAATGAAGGATGCTAAAAAATGAGTGGCACAGTTCAATGTTATTAAGACAATTACTGAGTTTTTAAAACAATGAGTACATTAAAAAATTGTAAATCATAATGACAACATGATGAATGTGCTTCCTTTGGGGGTAAATGCTCAGTCATCCTGATTTAAAACGTAAGAATATCATTTTCTTAATTCAAATGTGTCCTGAACAACATATGGCCCAGGGGGTAAAACATGTAAAACACTGAATTTGATAATTTCATTGAAAATTAATGCTATACACAACTGACCATGCACATTCTCTAGATGACGTAGTAAGATTATACTTCTTGGTGAGATATTTTGGTTTAATTGAGTGCTGAATACTGTTTCAATGTCAGATTTAAAGAGTTTGAAATCTGATGTAGAAGATGCATACAGAGAGTTGCTACTACATGAACAGATGCTGATGAACATAAGTGTCCATAAATTCAAATCTGATGATAGTGTACAAAAAATAAAAATCGAAGAAAATTTGCTAAGTATTGTTAGTGAAGATGATGATGCTACAGTATAGTTAAAAAATAATCTGAAATCAGTGATTTCATTACATACATAGTACATAGTAGTTATTTCCTACGGCAGAATAAGAATTTTGTCAGAATTAATATTATTCTACATATCATACATTTGTATGAGGAGTGTTCAAAACATAACGAGAATTTTTTCATTTCACGGGCTTGGAGAGTCCAATTGTCAAACTTTTTTTTATTATGTTGGTATGCATGCCCCTGAAGTAAGATAAAACTTTCAGCTGTTTTCATTGTGGACTTTGTCTGTGACAGCCACTAAGATTAGACGTGTTTTACGAGCTCGGCGATTTTCTTTTATTAAAAGAAATGGATCAAAGAATTTGTATCAAATTTTGCATAAAAAATTAAATCAAGTGTGTGAAATGTTAACAAAGGCCAATGGCGAGTCTGTTATGAGTAAATCAAGAGTTTACGAGTGGTGTAAGCATTTCCAAGAAGGCCGTGAAGACCTTGAAGATGACGAACGCCCTGGATGCCCCAGCACATCAACAATCGAAGAAATCATGGAAAAAGTGAAAGAAATGGTTATGAATGATCACCAAATCACAATTAGAGAGGTCGCTGATGATGTTGGCATATTGATTGGATCATGTCATGTCATTTTTTGGGTATGAAACCCGTGGCAGGAAAATTCATTCCAAAATTGTTGAATTTTGAACAAAAACAGCGACGAATGGAAGTTGCTCAGGAACCACCAAATGAAGTAAACGACAATGCAGAATTACTGAAACGTATTATAACAGGTGACAACACATGGGCTTATGGACATGACGTTGAAACTAAGGGTTAATCATCCCAGTGGAGGCATTCTGGTTCACCAAGACCAAAAAAGGCTCGACGAGTGCGGTCGAGCGTGAATGTTCACTGTGTTCTTCGATTTTAATGGCATAGTGCATCATTAATTCCTGCCGCCAGGTCAAATGGTCAATAAGAAGTTCTACTTACAAGTTCAATGCAGTTCGCGTGAATCAATCCAAAAAATACGCCTGGATCTGGGGAAAAACAATTCATGGCTTTTGCACCATGATAATGCACAAGCTCACAATTCATTGCTTGTTCGTGAATTTTTGGCCAAAAACAATACTATAACAATGCCCCAGCCTCCATATTTGCCAGATATGGCTCCATGTGACTTTTTCCTATTTCCAAAAATTAAGAGAACCTTGAAGAGCCGTCGTTTTACAACCGCAGATGACATTAAAAGCACATCACTGAAAGAACTAAAGGCTATCTCAAAGATTGAGTTTGAGAAGTGTTTCGGGGATTGGAAGAAGTGCGGGCATCAGTGCATAATCTCCAATCTCAATGGGAACTACTTTGAAGGTGACAATATCAATGTATAAGAATAAATAAATATTATTGTCCGAAAAATTAAAATTCTCATTATTTTTTTAACACACCTCATATAACTTTTAATTTCAATGAAATTGTTCAGATTTGACTTCAAGAATACTGGATTCTTATGCAGAATCCTCAAATACCTAAGCTGAAGAGTTTGTCAAGGGGGAATAAAAACTAAAAATACAGATAAAAACAGGGAGTAAAGGAAGAATATATTTAGGTTTTGGACACTGATACCTTAAAACCAATTGGAAAAAAGTGAATTAAAAATAGTTTTCTCATCAATAGGCAATACATATCATTGATTTAAAACCACAGTTTCTCTTATGCCAAATGAATATACACTAAACAATGTATCAAAGACAACTAAAATGCCTTCCTTTGCTTAATTGTGCCTCCAAGCCTCCTGTTACATCTAAGTAATCAATTTCCTCCAGCTCTTTGGTACAATATCCCCCTACTCTAGAATACTAGGGCTTCACTCTAGTAGAATCTAGAGGGAATCTCCTATATGTCTTACGCACTGAAGCTGCAGACGTTCCTGTTATCACTAGTGTTTCACAGTAAATACACGAGGCGGCAACACCCGTAAGAAGTGACTTCCCAGGTCCACCCAGAAAGTTGGACCTATAAACTGATGCTGTACCACTGCTGGTGGTTTTGTTGTGCCTCATTGAGATTTCTCAGGAACATTCCCTCCCTCACTCAGGGTGATCACATCAAATTTACCTTTATATTTTTTCTGCATCACAAAAAGTAATGGAATATAAAAGAGGTAGGCTTTTATATGAAATAATGCATTTTCATAATAAAATGAAAATTTCAAAGCAAAGTGTGTTGTACAGTATAAGCGGAAGAATTTGTAAAGCAAACTTCACTCTTACCAACAAATATTAAAAACAACCATTTAGAACCAGCAGCAGCCAACTGAGCACCTCCAGGCAAACAACTAGATAACACCATTAACATCTACAAATACGATATGCATGAATGGAAGTATATCTAGACTATTTCATAAAAAAAGACTCACCTAAAACAAATAAACATAAAATAATCGCAAAAAACATAATATGTTAAAAAGTATAGGAACTATCCGCATCTGGAAAATCAAAATCAGCCAATTGACTCATTGGATGGTCTTTCTAGTGGTAAAAACTAAAGCAAACTGATCACAAACTGTGGGAGTTGTGACCACTGGCCTATTAAGAAAATCTCCGATAAAAGAAGTGGAAACTTATGTTGAATTCGCAGGAAATACATTTGCATCCAGAAAAGCGGCCACTTAATGATGAGAGTTGGGTTTCACTGAACATGAATTAATTAATGTAAAACAAACTAAACTGGCCAAGTGTTTGGGCTGTATTAAGATGATTCTGCTAATTAGACAAATTACACTCTCTTAACTAAGAATAAATTTACAATATATACTCTCCTGTATGCAGTACCAATTTCATTGAGCTTTCTTTTAACTTAACCTCTTCACTTTCTTTTGACTCTAATTTTAATACTTTGTTTATGTGGAGGAAATGATTAAAGAGGCATGGGAAGAACTGGAGGTAGGAATAAAAGTCAGAGGGGAATTCGTAAAATCGGTAGGTTTGCTGATGACCAAGCATTAGTTGCTCAGTCAGCCAAGGGGTTGCAAGCATTGTTGAGTGAATTGGAGGTTCAGTGCGATAAATATGGGATGAGAATCAATATTAATAAAACAAAGGTTATGCAATTTTCCAGAAAGAAAAAGGCTAAGCTAAATATTAAAATAGGCGGGGAAAAAATAGAGCAGGTAGAACAGTTTACATATCTCGGAAGTGTTGGTGATATGGAGCGTAGCTATGTACGGCACGGAAACGTGGTCACTGAAGCAGGAGGATAGACGTAGATTGGAGGCTTTTGAAATGTGGGTGTGGAGAAGAATGGAGAAGGTGAAATGAACCGAAAGGAAAACAAATGAAGTACTGGAGATGGTGTGTGAGGAGAGGGGTTTGTTGAGAGAAATCCTATGGAGGCAGGAAAAATGGATGAAAGGCATATTGAACGGTAGTGGAATGTTGAAGAAGGTAATAGAGGGGAGAATATTGGGCAAGCGATGAAAGGGCAGGAACAGGATAGGGATGTTGGATGGGATGAAGGAAGGAAAGAAGTACACAGAGATGAAGAGGGACCTGATGTAGATGACGTTGCTAGATTGGGTTTTGTTTGGAGTTACAAAATGTTTGTTTGATGGTTGTGTCCATCCAAAAACCTACCTTAACCTGTAGATTACCTAATAATAATAATTCATTTGAAAAATGGTACAACCATATTAAATGTAGTCAGAATAAATTAGTTCTTAAATATAGGTAAGATTGTCACAGAACAATTCATCCAATGACTAAATATAGTTGGCAAGTAGCCAGGTCATACCCTATTCTTGAAACCCTGGATACAGTCTAATTTCAACCGAGTAGGCAGATAGTTATACAGCCGAATGTTCATATTATGGAAAGTATTGTAGGCTGTTGACAATCTACAGCAAGTGGTGTTTATATTTGATTTACCTCCTGTGGAGTAGTTGTGGATATTAGATCTCAATTGATAAGTTTCTAGATTAAATTAATACAAATAATAATAAATAATTTAAAAAGTACTCCATTTTAGGGTTTCAATGATTTTCTAGGCCAGCAAGTGAACCATTCAAAAAGATAGCACAATTAATATTTAGCACAAGGTGAAGATTTTACCCAGCCAACAATCATTATATGCCATTCAATAATTCATATTGAAGGAATCGTTAAATTCAAAATTACAGTATGCTAAACACCTACTCCTATATAAATGATCTCAACCTCAATTCTACTTTAAATGTTATATTTTAACTTCTCTTTCTACACACATTAGGAGCAGCCTAACTCACAGAGTTTTTGGAAATCATTCTTATGTCACCAGAATTTTATCTACAATACATGTATGCTTTAATTTTTAAATTATCCATAGATTTCCAGATAAATAATGGTCTTACCAAAAGAAATTTAAAGAAACTAAAAAAAAACAAAGTATTGGGTGAACATGATGGCAAATACTGCTAATCACAGATAATACTATTCAATAAATGTACAATACACATCTTGGTATATATCTGCAACTTTATTATCAAAATTGCTGGCAATGTCCCTTTAAATGAAACTCTGCAAGATTTGTGAATAAACCAGTACAATTCAGAAAATTTCTGAATGCACAAGCATAACCTTAAGCTTTAGATGTCAAACATTCATTCAAACCTCACTTTAACTTTTGGGCATCTTCCTCCTTTTTTGAATCAAAGCTTTTCGTTCTGCTTTCCTCTCTTCGGCAGTTTTACGTAAACCCTTTAATTTCCTTGTCTGGAGTTTATCTATTCGTTGCTTCTTAATGTGAACTCTTCCTAGGGTTGTACCTAGCACATTCTTCGTAATATTTTTCTTGGGCCGGCTCTGGAAAATGTAAAACAAATTAATTATAGTCCTCCTCCTAGTAATACTATATTATGTCTAACTTAAATACCAATAAAAATCAAACTGCATGATAAGAGCTAGTTAATGCACTCCTTAGTCCTTGTCTATCAATAAATGATTGTGGATCAATAATTGTGAAGATATGAATACAAATAGGGTTTTATTCATTTCTGTTATTACACAGTTTTATGCTTAATTTTAAGGGTAAGTCACACTCCTAGATTATGTCATAGAGTTTAAAAAACATGGGTTTCCAACTTGATAATTAATTTCTCATGGACACAACTCAGGCCTGTGAGCTCTTAGAGATATCACTATGATCAACTTATTGTAAATCTGATATAAAAAAAATTAATATCCTATAAATTTGATACAACAAAAGAAAAATTTAATATCCTAAACAGTTAGAAAAAAGGCTAGGTTATGAACCATTCAGCTAAAATCAACCATTCCCATCAATATTTATACACAAAATTTGCTTCACATGTAAAGTAAAAGTTAATACAAAAGTAACCACAAATAAAACAAAGATGAATACTTAAAAGACAAGAGATACCATAACGAGGCAAATGAATATTGATTTAAGTGGCTGCAAAAGCACAGAATTACCAATTAGTCCTTTTTTTTTCCTAGCATTCTAGGCATAACAGATCCATGTATTATTTTCCTAATGTATGTGACATCAAAAAGGTGAAAACACAAGAAACCGTAGGAAAATTCATAAAACATGATGATATTCCTTCATTAGTGTTTAGCTTAAATGAAGATGAAATAAATGCATTCCTTTTTGAAGTCCTGAACTATCTAAAAGATGTTTTCCACCTGGTATTACGAACATGAAACTTCCACAAAATAAAGAATTAACACTTAGAATATGATATATAGATATTTAAATATTAAGTAATACCTATTAATTCTTTAAAATGCAACAATTTAAAAATGTAAAAATCATTCGACTTGACCGGAATCCGAAGCCAGATCTCTCAATGTCCGGTTGAGTGCTTTAGCCAGTTAATCTACCAAGGCTCCGTTAAAGTTACTATCACAATATCTCCTGTAGTTCTTTGAATTTATAAAAAAATCTGACCCTTTTTCAAATCCAGGAATTTATCATTATCTAAACTTGATATTCAGTTCCTAAAGAAAAGTTAAATCTTCAAACATTTTATTTTCTGAAGACTGAATCAGATACAGTCAATATAGCTGCATATGTACTTATGGTACATATGTAGTATAAAAAGGTTTGTTTTATGCCCTTACATTATATGATATATTCAATGTGCCCATGATGACACTGCTCTAACACAGAGTAATAAATATCATCAGTCATATGCCAAAATCACAGGGACTTCTTTCGTTTCAGTGAATTGAGAACTTCACACCCAGCATGCTAAAGAACCCTACCATGAAAAGATGCATATTTATCAATGAACTCCAATTACCTCCATAAAAACACATAAAAATACTCTTAGGAAAAAAATAAAGACACGAAAACAGTACTGAGGGGCGCCAAGCAAAATCCTTAAAAAGTACATTATCTGTGACTTAAAGTCGAAGATAAGGTAAAATACACATACAAATATAATTTCCTTGCATGTTAGTTCCAATATTAAAGGTTGCAAACTATGGAAATGTAATGGTCCTGTACAATAATGAAGACAAAATGGATTAACCAAGTAATACATGTAATTATAACTATAGAGAGAGACAAATGAAGATATTTTAAAAAATTATTGAAGAGAGAGGAAACCGGAAGAAGCCTGAGAATAATTACACATCTTGAAACACGGTAGTTTGTTACAGACCAGAATGTAATGAATTACAGATAACGGCTAATGACGACTTGTGGGACGCACGTCGTCAGCAAAATGAACTATGAAAGGATTTCAAGATTTGAATGCAACAAATACTTCGGAGAGTTGCCATATAGTATATCAATCATCAGATTGATAACGCGATGCCGGTGTGAAAGTTTGATCCATGGCCAAAACCGCAACAGAATATCATATAATTATTTAAACAAACCTTTACAGGTGGAAAAGAACATGGCATCGTGTTACCCCTACATAATACCCCACAGGGTCGTATTTCAGGGGGGGGAGCCACCAGACTAACATAACAGATTCACTCGGTAGAAACAATCAAGAAACTTTCGGATGTCCCCTCCACATCTAATTGCAATCCAGATATTTGCACGCCTTTCAGTTTATTTAAGGACTACGACTACACTACGTGGATTACCTTCGCTTCCTGCGGAGTCCTGCAGGCAATTTTCATGAGGTCTGCTGATGCAATTTTCGTTCTTCTTAAAACTAAATCGAAGGATGGGCCCATTTCCTCAAGTTCAACACGCGGTGTTCGTTGTCCCGATTTTTTAAGTCTTATCCTATAACTTCTGGCGTGAATTTTTCCGCTTTTGGCGTCAGATGTAAAGGTCAATACATGCTCCAAACCAGCGAGGGATACAGCACTGACATGACGTTCACCACAAAACATATCCGCCAGAAGAGACTTCATTGTGACCAAATCCGAATTGCTTTCAAAATCTCCAATGAAATGTATTATAGGCTTCGTACCAACCATTACCTTTTCCCCAGGAAATTCGCTTAAACCTCTGTAAGACTCCACACCCACTTCTACCATATCAAGAAGGTGAGAATCGTACGTACGGCCTGTAAATGAGAAATGAGTTTTTATCGGAAAACCGGTACCCCACTTATGCAAAGGATAGTTTAAGCGAATGAAATGTGCATATTTAGCCATACAGACTCACCAAAAATCATATTGTTGGGACGCTTCTTGTTGTGAGACGCAAAAAGGAAAAGAGAAGAGCACTCTTTAGTCAACAGGTTTTCCACAGGGACAATGTTCTCAAAAGGCAAAAAGTCATTTCTTTTGTTGAGCATCAAGGCATGAAGTTTTTTCATGGAATGCTGAGAAAAAAGAAATTATGTAAAGCCATCACACGAGAGGAAATCCTGTTATCAGTTAAAAATTAAACTTACAATATCCTTCATCAAATTCGTTGTGGTTTCATTAGTTTTTCTTCCTTTAATCAATAATGCTCGTTTAGGATCTTCAACAACCTTAGGTTCCCGTGCTAACAGAACTTTTTTTCCTTTCCTCGTGGTGGGTTTCCTTAAAGAAAGTGACATAATAAGCCCGAATGCCTTAATTTCTATTTAAAAGTGACACAATATTGTTGCCATTATTTCATAAATTACTTACACCACTCTCTGTAAAACTGGCATTTCTGAAGCTCTTCTTCTTTCGAAATTCCGCTAGACGACGAACTGATTGATATACAAATCTGAACCATGCTTTTCGTCAAGGTTTTGTCATCAGCGATAGTCGCTCCCATCGATGGGTCGAAAAAACTTGCTCGAGTGACCTCACGGCGGGGACTTACAAAACTCCGGTGGGTCAGTCAGTTTATGTCCTCCTTGTAAATAAAAGCCCCTTTCTTTTACGAGAAGTATGTATCACTTAGCTACCGTAGTAGATATAAATAAATTTTCTACGATCTGCATCATTTGACTTATGTATACCAACTAAAAATTAAGAAAAATGTATTTGTTTTTGTGCATGCTTTGTGTTGAATTACCTAATGCCACATACTAGCGGTAACTTGCAGGGTACTAGGTAAATTTGGATAAAGTTCAAAATTTTTAATTCTGTTATAAAATAGTAATATTCATCACGCTTAAATATGGTCAAAATTACTTTAGTAGACTCAAAATTCATCAGGAAAATATGAGGGAACTATCAATGTAAGGATACTCTGATATAGTATTCTAACATGATTTTTTCGGTTAATTAGATAAAATCTTTCCTATGGGGAAGAGGGCCATCAATGTTTTTCTCTTCTTTGTTCTGATTTGCTTATATTTTTTAAGTCGTATAGCATTTGCCTTACAATATTAGATTGAGAAATTAGTATTATCTTTGGAGAAGTAAACCATGCCTACCAACATAACTAGATAAAAACCATAACCAATACATGCTTTAGTGTATGAATTAATAATGAAGATACTATTGGTTATGGTTTCAGTTATGTTTTAGTATGTATCTGGGATAGTAGTATACAGAGCATTTGATGATTTAATATTCCTTTTTAGCAAGCTGAAACTTCTACAGGAGGAAATACAATGATTGCTACTGCACAAGGGAAACATTTAACCACATAATTCCCCACACTTGTCAAACCTCAAAAGTTAATGGATCCAATAAAACCGTATACTATGCCAAAAGCATAACCTGCAAATAGGACTAGAAAGAGAATCGATATTAGCTTCTATTTGAATAGAAATAATAATTGAAAAATTTATATTACAAGAGGAAATAAAAACCCAAACCCTTATTGAATCGGTTGATTGGGAATTCTCTACATGGATATATTTTTATAAACTCTAAGAATTTTAGCCCCAGGTTTTATCCCAAGGTTTTTTGCCATGTCAAATTTGTAGGCATAAGATTTTGTGACATAGTTAGAGTTGGGCTCCTCTGAGAAGAAGAATGTACAGAAGAAGCCTAATAAATTAGATTTTGACAATAAGAAGATTTCCCATTAAGTTACACCAGAAACTGTTTTGTTTCAATTATATTTTAAAAATAATCAGTGAAACCCTATAACACCCTAATTTTTCCTCATGGTATAAATATGAACTGAATTTCAAAGCTGAATAAAATGTGGGTATGCATTGATCTGAAAAGAGTGAGAATCATTCCCCTTGATTTCCACATAAAAAATAAGTGTTGTGCCTGTTACAAAAAACAGTGTTAAATTCTACATTATATTTTAATCCTCAATAATGAGGTAATTTGTACCTGTATGCAATTGTTTTTTTATAATTGTGGAATTGATCGAAGTTTTTGCCTTTCTTTTTGTAAATGGGTTGTTCCTTTCAATAAATATCTAAATCCCACCCCGAAATAAATAGTTCTGCTATTCTCCATATATTCTACCTCCTTCATTCCATCCAATATGCCTATCCTTTTCCTACCCCACCTCCTTGTCTGACCTCCATCTAACACAGTCCAATAGTTCATTCCTAATCAAAATACTCTGAATCTGCCTTACCTGCCTCATTTGGATTTCACCCATCAACCTTCGCTCCTCAACTACCATCTTCTTCTAGTGCTTCATTTGTTTTCCTTTCCATTCATTTCACCATTTACATCCTTCCACACTTTGGTCCAAAAAACACACACTATCAAATTTTGATTCTTAAGTTTTCATTATTGTATTGTATTTTCTTAACAACCTTACTCCAATGCTAGTGTCATCAATTCCCTACTCCTTGTGAAAGCTTCTTTGCCAAAAGCAATTATAATTCTTACATCCCTAATATTTTCACTATCTTGGTCCACAACACTTCCAAGATAGGCGAACTTGTCCACCTGTTGTAGTTTTCAATCAATTATGTCTCCAAGCTATATACATGTATCAAGTATGGATCTAAACTAACCTTTTCTACACCATATTCACTTTCTTCAAGTTGCTGGTCAAATATGTGTATCTTTACCATATAGATTGGTGGTTCCCACCCCCCATGGGGGCAAAAAGAGTCAAGGAGGTGGCAGGGGGGGGGCATTGCACGGTCCTGACAATGTGACCTCTTTGAAGGCTCAGTAATTTTCCTTTTATCTCAATTTTTAGAATTTACATTGTTTCATGCTTCTGGAAGTAATTTAAAATGTGTTTACTTACATTTTAAAGTAGGAATGGTTGAAAAATATTTTCAACTCTTTCTTGCACAAGGGAAACTTTTGAAGGGGTTTAATCTCATTCGGTCTTTTGTTGGCACAACTTCACGACACCGAGTGCTTCAGCAGTGAGATTTAGTGTGAATAAAACGGGTGTGAATCTGGAGAGGAATCAACTCATCTGATAATTATATTCAATGTTTTTACATTAAATATTTCCCTAGATAATCATTTTCCAAACAATTTGGTTCCAATGATATGATCAAGGATGTGTTTGTAAGTTATTATTAATTTATTGCATGATATCATTCTTGATATGGTACTATTATATAATTTTTTGTATTATTTTATGTTAAAATAATAATAATAAATCTTTATTTGCCCAGAAGACACTGACACAGTGTAATAGATACATCAGTTAAGAGCATAGGACACGTCATATTCATATAGATGTTAGACAATGATAAAATTCAGAGAAGCATGATACAATATTGTTGACCAAAAAGTGCATGTAATATATTCCAAATTCAATATGGTTTTTTTTGTCTTCATAAATTCCATTACAGAGTAAAACTGTTCTTTCCGTAAAAATGTTATTAATTCCTTTTTGAACAGGACTGGATCCTTTACGTACTTAATATCGTGAGGGAGCCTGTTTAGTACAAGAAGGCCCATTGATTTAGGCCCCAGAGAGGTATTTAAAGTCCTGCAATAAGTTTGAAATGTTATGCAATAATGTTGAAATGTTGGCGAGGCATATTACAAAAGTAAATGGCCAATATATTGTTTATGTTTTCATGAAATTGTAATATATAGTTCAAAAAGAGGACTTTTTCTCTCATACTTCATAAACATACAATTGTACTTTTCCTTGGCCGACTATCTATCAAATAAATTCTCGGTTCACTGATCTAAGTCATGGTTTTAACATTTGATTAGTCATTATTTTTAATTTAATTATTTCAATGTTCCTCATTTGGTTATTCTGCTTCATGATTTCGATTATTATTTTTAATCTATCGATTGGGGGGCATTGAGTATAGGTTTATGGATTCAAGGGTGTGGTGGCTCGAAAAAGTTAGAGAAATTCTGATATAGATGCTCTATGATTCTTTCCATCTTTCTTAGGTCAATTAATAATTTTCCTGAATTTTTTGTGATAGCACAAATTTTCCCTACTTATTGAATAATAGTGCCTTCAGTTTTCTGCTCAGTGACAAATCATTATCACAATGCATAATTCAATTCAAACGCAAATATGCAAATGCAAAAATGCTATGCAAATTCAAAGGAAAAACATCACATTTTTATCTTTGAATTTGGTAAATATATCATGAGCATTATGCAATGAAAGTATGGCATTCAAAACATACACTTGATGACAAGAGGTGTCATCTGGCCTAAGTCACAGGGTTTCAACCACTCCATACATGAATTGCAAAGGATACACAGCGACCAATTTTGCATTATTAGTGGTTTTTGTGATGACATTGTCTCCAAATAAACCCTTAACAGATATGGTTTCAGCTTCCCCCAGTTGTCTCCATGGTAACACAACTTTTATAGCATTCAAGATAAACAAGATGGCATGTTTCAGAAATGGCATTTTCCATACAAACATATTTTCATAAACAATGATATTACGATTGCTGCCAAACAATAAAAGAGTTTAACTTGAATTTAAAGTCAATTATATATGGATTTCAGCCCTCACGCAGCACTATTAATCAAACCCATTGCCTCAAGCTGGACACACTGGAATTTTCAATATTTCTGACAGTGCTTTTGAATTATTCAACTATCTTCTCTCAAAGTGACAGCAACACTGTTAATTTTTACTTCCATTAGAGTATTGGATCATTAGGACTCTGGACACCTTCCTTTGAAACTGATTTTTTTTCACTCTTTAAACCATCTTCTGGTAGAGATATATGGAAGAACAACACACCCTCCATAAGTCTCATTCACCATTAAATAGGCCTTGACTGACATATTTCTTCAACTTGCAATAGCTCTCCCTGATACAATTAATGGAGTCAAATCAATGAAACTTATACCATCTATAAATTACACGTTAAGGAAAAAATGCATTATGAAAGTAAATTTTTGGACAATGAATCATAGGAATAACAAAGTTATAATCACTCTTTATGGGAAAGATCTCCCTGAATAATGTTTAGACTTTGGTTGAATGTCTTAGTTACTTGCAATTAAGATTGTGGCAATATGAAACATTGTGAGCTAAATTATGAGACAAGAATAACTGGATGCAACTTGTACATAAGCAATAGAATCACATGAAATATGCTTTGAAATTACAACCAAATTTCTTATGAGTGGGATAATGAACTTGCCAAAGCATGAATAGCGTTTAACGTGATATCATTGATGATTTTTGGTCATGCAATTTATACAAAATGTAAACACACTAATGTTAAAGGTACATGACCATGTACTGAGTTACTTTTTTTTACTGGGTGAGAATTGTTGGGATTATTGATGTTGATGATAACCCCCCATAACTCAGCTATGTTTGCTATGAACCTTTGTTAAACTAGTGTGAAATTCCTGAAAACATTACCTAGAAAACTATGGGGAAAAAAATATATTTTGTCATTTAGATCTGAACTTTATCAGACAATTAATGCCCTGCCAAAGTAATGACTAACTTACTACTACACTTAAGAGTACTATGTACATGCCTTCTCAAAACTAAGTTTCAGGAAAACCATATGTACCTGGGTTTCAAATACGTGTACACTAGTATGAATTGGTTATAGCTGGCTGCATGCAAATAATCCAACACCCAACATAAATTTCACATTTTTCAAGAAGTAGTGCATAGCTCCTGTCATGCCAATTTTAAGATTTATTGAAAGGGAAATTAATAGCCACCATAACATGATCACAGTCAAGCATGGGAAAGTATACCTTCTTATCACTCCAGCAATTTACAACAAACACATATTTAGAAGAATTCTACAGAGTCATTAACACAAGCAGGGTTGGCACTCCCTTCCCACTCTCCCCCAAGTTTTTGGAGCATTTTACAATCTCAGATATCTTATCATTTTTGCTAGCCATGCCATTGAATCCTAATATTTCTATGCCCTGGGGAAATAAGTACATCCCTGGAAAAGGAGTAGAGAGGAACAAGGATAGTAATGATTAATGAATAGGTTAATAAATGGTTGCTTTTCAACCCCAACTCCCTCCATGGATTACAAACTACCAATACCTGCAGGGGCTCCACATTTTCAAGGTTATAACTACATACAATTGAGATTTCAATGGCTATGCCATCTGATCAATTCAAAAATATTAACACACTGCCGAAGAGTATCAAAATATACACGAACTGAGAGTGGGGTGATTCTAATCCTCATTATGAGGACTTCTACCTTCTGCATACAAGGTAATATTTGGAAACAAACCAGGGGCCTATGTAATTTATTGCATTTTCCCACAATAAGTGTTCTCAAACCTTTCCATTGAATGACTTGAGTTTTTGGTTTGAACTTCTATACTTCTAAAAATTTAATGAAAAATAATTCGAAATGTTTTGTCATAGGTTGACAACACAACTTCTTAGGAAACCCTGACATGGCATAATTTCATCCCTAAAACATGTCAAAGCATTTATACTTTAAAAAAGTATTAACATGGTCCAAGATTTATCAAACTATTCATGAATGTGTGTAAACTAAACATGTCATGCATAAAGTGGTGTTAAATAGCCACTAGTTACAAAAAACGATAACCAAACCATAAACACAGTAAGCAACCTGAAGGTCCATTTGGTAGGTGATGGTAGAGTTCACCCAGTACTAAGCCCAACGGCATGTAAAATTCACACATCAGGGTAGGGGGTGCCAGTTCCTTTCCCTGTGCCGGTTATGGTTTCTCAGCATTTGCTAAAGCAAGGGCATTATAATAAAATGGCCATCCACATGTATTCTTAGTTTATTTACCATTTTTATATGAGAGATGGTCAACAGGATGATTGTCATCTTACTCAATGTGAATTTGTCAAAGGTATTCATCAAAACTGCTTGAAAAGATCCCTATGCAATATGGGCTCATTCAACTAATCAGACGAATATTAAATTTTCTTTCACACATATGAAAAAATTATGTATATTCCAAGCTTTTCAAATCTAAGAATTCCTAATTAAGATTAAGGCTATCTGCCCTTTTCCAAAGTTGCGGCCTTCTCTTAGGTTTGCTTGAAAATTTTAACCAATATCTATTAGTCCCATTTCACTAATACTTCTGTGATTTACATTGCTCAAGATAAACGATAAGGAAACGTGACAATAATCATGTATTCAACAAACCTATAAAGAACATAACTTTTGGCCAAATGCATTGGATTTTATATAAAATAAAAGCAGATCTTGGAAAATATGACCATCTTTAAAGTTTCATTGCGAATATAAATATAAAACTAGATAACAAATTACTTTAGATGAGTTTCTCAAATTCTAAACTTGGCAACATAGTTGAAATAATACCATTTTATAAAGTAGTACACTTACACATATAGAGGCAGGGACAACTAGGAGCCAAGGAAATCATCAAATGCAAACTCATACAGAATAGAGTCCAAAGTAACTGCCACATTTCCTAATCACATGTTATATTAATAATCAATCACTAGGATTGTTTAGTATGGTAATCAAAAGGAAAAAACCAAATTCGGATTGAATGTTACCATACTAATGACTTTCCATATCTGGTCATCATACATAGAATCCATTGTGTTTGAAAAAAGTCATAGTCCTATTCTTATCTATCTTCTAACTGCTTGTCCCTTGTTATGACGAGATCGTCAAACTTCACCATATACGTTGTTCCTTTATGCCAGTGAGCAGTCACTTTTGCAGGCTGAAAGGAATTATTATACATATAAACAATGAATGCCAAATTTTATATGTGAACATTTAGGATATTGCAATGCTATTCACTCCACTTTTGATGTCAAAAATGTTTATTAAACAAGAAAATTAGATAATATTACAATGTTATTGATCTATCAGTTTCTGTAATTATACTCACAAAGCCACACCCACAAAGAACAGCTTCCACGATGCCAGCAGTAAACACGGCACAATTTAAACTTCCTTTATCTTTTGGAACAGATATGTAACGATTGACTAAGGGTTCTTTCTCAATGATGT
This sequence comes from Hetaerina titia, assembly GCA_037158775.1. NCBI lineage: Eukaryota > Metazoa > Arthropoda > Insecta > Odonata > Calopterygidae > Hetaerina > Hetaerina titia. The sequence goes on from CM073768.1 coordinate 102,363,801, forward strand.
AGTACGTTCTTTCGTCATCATTGGCATGCTCAAGCATGTCTGCTTCTTTTCCAAAGAGGGACTGGAAATGAAATACAAATAAGTATACAAATACACAAATTTTGCGACGTTAATGATGAAATTATTTAAACCTTAGAAAGACTAACATGTTACAAATATTCTATTTGTTTAACTCACCTTCCACAAGGTTGACTTTATAAAGAGTAGCATATTCAAAAGTTTAGTTTCACGTTTGCCATTTCTCTCTCTCACAAAGAGAAGATCAATGAACTTCACTCCTACTTCGCGGCCCATTTCTGAGAGTCTTTGGATTTAAAATGACAATAAATTCCAAAAAAAGACTGAAGGAAAATATGCACAATACAAATGATGTAACATTAACCTTACTTGTTTTGAAGTTCTGGCACTGTGTAAACCCTGTTTTGACAGTACTGAACTAACTCCGAAAACAGGAGGGCGAAACAACTTAGACTAACTTCTCCTTTACCTTTGCTTAAAGGTTTTTCCAATATGCTAGTCCTGGGTCTAACTGCTGATATCGTTACACTCATTTTTAATTCCAATAAAACTTCAAGAGTTCAAACAAACATAAACGACTTCGTATACATTCACAACTGTAGTACTATGCAGAATTACCAATTTAAAAATAAAACGATTCGTTCATATGAAAACATTACTGTGGTACCAATGGAATGAAGATGAAAGTAATTTAAGATAATGCAGACTTTCGTGCGTTACGTCTGATTACAGACACAAGTCGATTATATGCTTAATTAGTGCGTTGAGCAAAGCTTAACTTTTTCATAAATAAACGAATGTTGGTCATCATGTATTAAATAATCTGGTCGAAAAAAATGAAATTGGCTAAAATGAGTATAACAAAGCGCAACAAAGTTATTGAGTGGTAGGTCGTAATTGTTCTGCTGCAAATTATTTAACGCACAATGAGTGTAACTGCAGATCCTCGGAGACCCGACAAGGAGCATAGGTTAGTCTATATATTCAAATATATAACTGTACTCGTTTCAAGTTAAAGCATTCAATTTAGGGTACTGAACGAATTATTCACGCAAACAGGTACAAACCTCCAGCACCGACCTCTCAGACAGCTCCAGGCGAGGATCTAACTCCGGATTACATGAATATTCTGGGAATGATCTTTAGCATGTGTGGGCTGATGATGCGGGTAAGTATTTTTTAAAAATTACAGAAATGAAATAATACAAGTGGTGCCCTTAAATCAACCATGTTTCTCTCAAATTGTAGCTAAAGTGGTGTGCTTGGGTTGCCCTATACTGTTCCTGCATAAGTTTTGCCAATTCAAGAGTCAATGATGACACTAAGCAAATACTTAGTAGTTTCATGTAAGTAGTCAGTTTTATAGTTTGCTCAATGAAGCCATTATCAGACTTAAATGCTTGTAATATGAACATAAACTCTATATTAATGAAGTATAATCTTTTGTTTGATTATAATTGCCTTCAATTAAGGATATCATATATATAGGTTGTCATTAATAAACTTAATGTTGGCGATATTAGTCAATTTTTAGATATTCACGTTAAATAAAACCTCAATTGATGACAGTATTTACATGGCAATTCAGAGGATATCCGCTGGGTTATTTATGATTTACCCACAAAACGACATAGTCTGCAAAAACCCTTCTTATGGTATATATAGCACATGATAGGGATGCTAAGGTTTTCCATCTTATGCCAAGTGATTATGTTCTGGGAATGCCGCTTGACTGTTAATGGCCCCATTTTTTCCAGAGAAAAGTCGAATTAATTTTTGGTGCCTCTAGAGAAACCCTTTTTTAAGTCACATAAAGCTTCAACTCTCTAAACTTATACGTACAGATGACACAGTGCCATATTAGTTTGGAAGAATCTTAGCAATACTGTGAACAATGATACTAAACTAGAAACAATATTCATTTAAATTATTACATGTTTTTCTTCATAATGGACCACTATATTCCATTTCAAAAATATAAAATCTCTAGCATCACCTATTCAGTTCAATGATTTTGATATAATTATTTTTCTTGAATAAATCATACTTTCGTTGGAGGCATTTTTCATAATAAATTCTGCTAAATACTCATTTATAAATATTTCCAGTTGTGGTTTTATTTCTTAGCTGTATTGTCTGCTTTTTGGGTTCCATGCCAATGGTTTCCAAATTAATGAAGGATATTGTGTTTCAGGTTATCAATATCAGCAGTAGTTATGTCTTACCTGCAGAATCCACAGCCAATGAGCTCTCCTTGGTCTTCATCTTTCCAGTAATTATGAATCATGGATTTGGGCTGAAACAGTGGCACACACCAATGCTCAAACCATCACAATCTTTTCAATATTCTTAATAATGTGGCACAATTTTTATATTGTTATTAAAGTTATTCATTGTTAATCACTTGTTTTGCTTAATGTTTTTGTACATCCAAAATCCACCCTATAGTTGATGTAGGGCATTGAACCGTTATCATTTGCCATAGTATCTCCATCAGTTTTTAAGGTATAATAATAGAAAAAACGTAAGATTGAAGAAACAAGTATTCCAGCATCTGTAATATCACCTTAATAATCTTAATTTGCCAAAAATTTGATCAGCTAATACATTGTGAGTACAAACATCACTATGATAGTCCAAATTCCACAAAGTTACTCTCTTAATCTCTCACTATCTCATGAAGACAACACTTTAGGAAAAACATGCCATGTAATGACTGCTACTATCTATTGCAAACTAACTATTTCATTGAACCAAAGTATGACAAGCTTTTTTATTACATTTAGGGATAACTTTGTGAAATACCCATTCATATGGCTTCTGCTTATACAATTGAAGTGCCAGACACAACATTTCTTATGCCAAGTTTTTGCCACAGCTCATTAAGTTCAGGAATCTTTTGAGTGCCATCACGGTCATCAATCTAAGGATTGGTTTGCAAAATCTCCCCAAGCTATCCTCTCAAATTGTCAATCTCTATTTACTTTCCCAACTCCATGCACTGACATTTTCATCACCTGCTTCACTTAATTCATCTTTGGCTCATTATTCACTACAGATGATAAAAAAAATAAAATCACAATTTTTATTCACTCGGTAACAATATGAATCCATGAATTATTTTCAGATAAAATATAATTTCTTAAGTGACCCATAAGGTAGAGGAATTATGAGAAAACCTTTTAATAAAACAAGTTTGCATTTTAAATGAAAATTATTTGTGTACTGCAGCACAATAATGAGGCCACCCATCAAACAATTACAAAGCTAAATTCCTGCTGGGATCCTCCATCATGGTAGATCATGTGCATGCACCATCATTCCCATTTTTTTTTTACAGATTCAAATGTGTATGTCCACACCACACCGATTCACAATAAAGAGTTCACTCAGACTTTCCAAAAGCAGAACGAAATAAATCATCCATAGCTGAATCACTCCAGTTGTTAGGAATCGGTGCCATGAAATTCACCAGCTTGGAATGAACAACATATCTTATTTTCCTTCCTTTTGATGCCTTAGTGTCAACTTTCTTCTTCAATTTTTTACGCAGTTTCTGCAACTCTGTCCATTGTCTGGAATAGATTAAGTATGGCATTACTTTCTAAATTTGGTACAAGCACTATTTTAAGGACAAAATAAAATTCATCATAAATTTTAAATAGAAACACCCCATGTTTGAAGGTGGCAAAGGATAACAAGATTTGATTGATAAATTTTGAATGTTTTCATAATTCATAGTAGAGAAAAATTAATACAAAAAGCATCGAGGTCAAAAAGATATACCACCCGAGTCACTTACTCGCCACTTATCAGACTAGCCGCAGTAACTTATAAATTGCTTGACATTTCATATACTTCCAGCATAAAAATATGTTTTCCGACTTGCCCAAAGTCCAACAAATGAATTGAAAAAGGAGGAAATGCAATGAAACACACAAAAGACCATTGAGAGGCAAATTGTTAACATAAATATTTGAGGTTTAAGGTACCTGCATTTAAGGGTGAATTATGAGACACTCGTGCACTCATTGTTTTGAAAGGAATTCTATCTAAGAAGAATGGCAGGTAAAATGGAGTAGAGCAGGATTTAAGAATTATGGAGTGCACATAACTTCCAGGCATTGTAAATAATTACAACTAGTTACAACTTGTAGTCACTGCATAAATGCCAGAAATTGGTTGAATATTCTGCAAATATGTAGACACACTACAATCTCACCATTTTTCACAATTACTTTTTAAAAAACCCTTAGCAATTTTAAAATAACAATAATGCTACACTAACATAGGCAAGTTGTTAAGGTTTGCAGTTGCTAAGAGGCCAGCATCTCGTCAAATCAAATAGCCAAGAGAATTACTACCTAGTAGCAAGCAGTTGGTCCCTTAGAACGAATGAGTTGACCCTTTCAAATTTCAAGAAACTGGGAGAGATGCCACGACAGTAACTTTTAACGAGGTCATCAGCTAACATGAATTTCATTGCATTCACACTCTAAAATTGTTGCAATGACTCTTTCAAGTAATTTGAATGAGCTGTTACTGCCTACTATCGGCATAACAACTAATACAAGTTCAAATTTGCAAATAGATAAGCTATTGAACCAATACAGCTTCAATATTGAATGACCCTTGAAGATAAGAATTAATTCATCAATTTGCAGATTTTCTGTTCTATGATCAACCCTATTTCATATTATAAATTTACAGTTTGCTATTAAATAATGTAAATTGAAACACCATACACCCCAACACAGGCAAGTGTCACTATATTCAATGCTTACACCAATTGATATCTTTTAAATAACCTTTAATCTTTGAATAATCATCATATGTAGTGGAAAACAAATTATTCCAAAACTATGCAATCCTTTATGACTAAATAAAGATCCTTACATGCTTATACACACTAGCATGTTTTACACAGGAAAAATGAATGAGGTCATGAGTTTAATGCAACACACCAAGAATTTAAGATGTCATGAAAAATACTTGTGTATCACCATGATATCAGACCCAACTCTGGAAAAACATATACATTTATCACATTGTGCAGTGCAGTTTAAAAAACACTTGATAAACACACATGTAGTCTAAAAGAGCCATAAAAGGGTCCAAAATATCAAATTTCAATGGGAACTGGATGGGGGCCCCCAGAGACTTGAAGATCTATGCTATCTAAACTTATCACTAAAGTATTAATATTGCCATACAGCATCCGCCTGAGAACATTGTGGTAAAATTAAAGAGACATTATATAATGAGTGCTAGAGGTCATTGTTAACAGGAGAAATACAAGATTATTCACTTGAGGGTAAGGTTTAAACACAGAAACATGACATAGTATATGGCATGAAAGCTCATAGAATGCATGATGAAGGTACATGCAAACAAAATTCCAAATGTCATTCACCAAGAGGTACAGGATTCCCCTTAGTGCAAAAGGAGCACTGTCAATTAGTCAGGCATTTTTAATGGATTTTATAACTACCATGCATCTAAATTAAAGCACTTGAAATCCCGGTCAAGGCAAATGATTTTTACGCTATGAAATTGTTGCAATCTAAATTAAAAGTACACATGAGAGCAATGTGAAAAATGAGAACCCAACTCACTTTCCGCATAGTTTCGAATGGCCTTGCTTCATCATGGAGAGGGAAGTAATTGGCAGATGAATAGTAGTTATTGTAACCAACTCCTCTCTCACGAGATTAACATTGAATGCTTCTATCCCTCCCAACACAAAATTAATGTTCCTAAACATTAGGGGTTCATGTTTCATAAGGTAATTAAGTGTAGGCAGAGGGATGACTGGTATCATCCCATTTCATTTGAATTGCTTCATGCACTGACATAAATTTGACCTTATGACGTCATTAGATTTTCAACTCCTGTAACATTCCATGATTCTCAATGGCATGTAAGGGTGCACAGTGAAGTAGCACAAAATAATGCAATGTGGGTCACCAGCCATTATGATTACAGTACTTGACGAAGCAGATTGAATTGCTCTCCAAATGCTGGACAAAGAGTCTCTCTCATGCCTGTCCACCATGCAGGCACACATGATTTTAACATAGCTTATGATGGAATAAAGGGTTAATGGAGAGGTAAGACTTTTGTTTCACTTATGCTTACTTCCATATCCATACCTAAGAGTTCCATACTAACACAACATACCATAAACACAGTAATCAACCCGAAGGTCGGTTTAGTAGGTGATGGTAAAGCTCACCCATGTACCAAGCCCGCCGGCGTGTGAATATTCACACATCAGGGTAGGGGGGCCAGTTCCTTTCCCTGTGCCGGTTATGGTTTCCCAGGAAGACCTGGTACCCGATAAATCAACTAGCTTGGGTAACACAACATACAATTAGTATCCAATAAAGTGATATAAACAAATGAAACAAGGCCAAACAAAGTGGTTTCCCAGTAAGTTTCATACTTTAGACATGCCAACGGCTATGCCTGGAAAATATTATCTAAGTTAAACTATTGTGATAATTATGGTTTCATTATGTCATATAGACCAAATTTTCATTTACATATATAGTTATTGTTTTGGCTGACCACCACAATGGTAGTAATGCATCATCATTGGCTCTTTGAGAATATATACCAATTAATGTATTATTGAGTAGTACTAAGAGTTATGATGATTTTGAGGCAAGAAGCCAATTATCAATAGGAAATTCATTTAAAAGTATCCAGAATTTCTACCAATGGGAGTATCATAATTGAGCACTACTAAAGAAATTGTCAATAGATGTACCAGGCATTTTTACAAAATTTCTCACATAACATACAACTATGTGAACAAAATCAAAGAAATTAATCAATAGACAATCAATTTCCATGGTTATGCATGCTAATATAGGTTTTCTTAATCCAACCCCACTTTATGAAATAGAATAGCATCACTTATGTCATATTACATTACTATGCTGTTGCTGTAGATTGTACAACAACAAGTAACTTGTACATATCACAAAAATTACCTTCCTAGCTGAACAGGATCAGTAACATCTGCTGTCTTCCTTTCAATTAACTCACGAAGTAATTTATGGTAGAAGTCATCATCATCATAAATTTCATGGTGGAACTCATCTTCAATATCCTGCTCACTCTCCTGAAAAAGAAAAATTATTTAAAGAGCCTACATTATTCCTTTCTTCATTTCTTTGTAACTTCTCCCTGCCTTTATGCTGTCTAAAAAGCCTCCTCTCTTCCTTCATCTACCCTGTTTACCTTCCTTCTATCTTGACCATTAAAATCACACTACCTTGTATTATGGATCCTTACAAAATGCTTATAAAAATTACATACTAAGGCTATAGCAGGATAAGATGGTAAAATCTGCACTCGGCTGGATTCTTATTAGGGATTAGGCACTCGAAAGTAAATATTTAGAAATCCCTTTAGCCAAATTTTTAGCTCCCTAGGTGGCCCCAGGGGTTTCCTGTCACAAAAAATATGTTTTTCTGAAAAATAATTTTCCTGAGCAGTGATTTGCTTTAAAAAATCTGAAAAAATTCATGAACATACATTTTTATGCCCAAAAACATTCTGATTTTTTCAGATTTTTTAGGTTATGTAGGTAATTTTTGGAAAACTTCTAAATATTTATTTTTCATATATTTTTTCTGTTCTTTTGGATGGCACAAATTAACTTAAAATATATTTATCTCAGCTATTAAAAAAAAAAAACATAAATATAACCATTTAAAAAAATACAGGCCCTGAAATATGGGTTGGAAGGAGAATGTTAAGCTTCAATTGATTACATTAAGTTAGGATGAGTTACTGGAAAAGGGAAGTTAGAAAAGAACACTGCTCAAATTAACATAACCAAAAATTACTTGGCATGGCACACACAAAAAGATAAGTTGAGAATTGAGTAATGTGGGATGAAGATAAGAGTAGAGCATAGAGATAACTGGGGTAGCAATAACATTTAGGACCCATGCACGCATATTATTCATAATAACGACAACCAACTTTCAGCTTAGAATAGTGTGGCCTTCATCTAACTGAGGAATTCTTGTCCTCACATTGCTCAATGTCTTTTACTTGCACTGCACTCTTACTCTACTCCTGGCAGTACAAAATAGTGTCAATTGCCTGTAAGTATTAGTGGGTCTTTCTTTTTTTTCAAATTCATAGAAATTCTTCTCTCTAAACCCTAAATGTTGCACACACAGGATAAAGCTTTTTCAACTACTTAAAAATAGACCAAAGGGAAAAAAAGGGTTTGTACATACCTTGACTAATGGCTCATCATCTTCCTTGGATGTTCTCCCTGGCTTCCCTAATATATGGTACTGAGATCTTCTTTTCTGAGTCCTTTTAATCAAGTTGTCTCGATCACTTAAAACATGGTCTATTTGTTTCACCACTGACATGTCAAAAGCACTAAAATTACTACTTTTCAAAGTGTTTGATATAATTCTGGAGCGAGTATACCATTTATCTAAAACAGTATTTCGATATTCCCTGAAGTCATTGTGCTGCTTATCAATGGCTTTAGAGAATTCACTTAGTTTCCTTCTCTTTGGAGGTTTCTCATCTTCATAAATTTCCATATTTGCTTCCTCAGGCTTTTCTTCATCACTGCTTGGTATTTCTTCATCATCACCAGCAACTTCCCTGGAATTGAAAGAGGAGAATATCTATAATTGCTCAAATTCATCACCATTATAGGTACTCTAACAATTAAAAGTACGATTTGGGCAGTCCCTAAGAACTAATTATATTGGGTGATAAAGATTCTGGTAGAATACCTTTCATCTCGCTTCTAATCTTCAATCTATTTGAAATTGGTGAATCTACCAGGATGAGTTATAATTAGTTCTAAAAAACAGTTCTAGGGATCAAGGGAACATTCAATCCCTTTCATCACATCAAGGTTGAAGTCTATTTTCCCATCCATTTCTAATGGTGCAAATGACCTAGGATATTGGTTGCCTCCCCTAAAACTACTACTACTAGGAGGGTCTCATACACATACTACTTACTCATGCTTAACTATTCACAACTATTTGGCATATACAGCCAAAGTGGCACTAATTAATTTGCTATGTTTCATGTATGTGTGTATGTATGTATATTTGTACACACACATGAAATACAAACAAAATTACGTACAAAAATTCTCCATATGTACTTTTCTTGACTTATTTAGATGGATTTTACAGACATCCCTACTACTTCGACCATATTGTTCCAAGATATGTCAACTTGTTTTACCCTTTCAATTTTAATGTTTAACATAGCCTTCCTCTTCTTCAAAATACTCACAACCCTTGTTTGTTTTAAATTTGAATTCATATCATACCAATCCACTGATTTTCTAATCGTGATTTTCATACTACATACTTTTAGGAAAATATTCTCAGAGTTAAAAAAATTATACTCTTGTTGGTGTAATTGGCACAACTGAAATGGATTACTGTCAGCAGTAATTTCACTAATAACATAAATAGTTCTCCAATCAGTGTCCAACAGTGCTCATCTCTAAAAAATTGAAGCAATACTTTTAAGGTGAAAACTCTTCCAATTTATCAGTACATTTAAAAATAAATCTAGATCTAACAATAAAAACCACAAAAGAAGAAGTCACATGCAATTATGACCTTAATGTGAGCAATGCATCATTAAAAAACGTATGAATGGTTACATCATTACGTGGCACCACATGATGAGTCTAGAGGCTTCACAAAGAGGTAATATAGAACCCATCATGGGCATGCCTGGATGATAAAATTTTATTGTCTTAGTGAAAGGTAAGTTTGAAACATGGTATGAACAATTAATTAGCCACTCAATTCCTCGTGGGTGCCTACATAAGAATACCATTAAGATTAAAAACTAATTAAATTCTGCTGAACCATCACAGGATGCCAAACATGTCAAGTACATGTAATAATATTTCTTAAAAATTCAGAAAATAATTTATGAATAAATGTACGCACTTTGATTTACCAGAAATCGTCTGCTGAGTTTCAGGGTGTGACAGCAGCATTTTTCTCTGAAATATAGAAAATATTAATTTTGTCCATTAAATATACATTTAAAATACATAGCAAAAGAAGTGCACTCTGTGTCTAAAGTAATTATTATTTCAAGAGCCAAGACATTAAAAAAAAACATAAATATCAAATAAGAACATTTCTGCAAAAATATATTATGCAGACAGGAATAGATAAAATTCCACATGCTGCCATAGTGGCTTGTGGGGTACTATGTAGATGTAAAATGCAAATAACCATCAGGGATGTCTGTATAATGAGGGTCAAGCATAATAAAATCATATTCTGATCTTGAAAAAATTTAATGGAAAAATGTTTTGTTTCCAATACTGAATACCCTTTTTCATGGGATGCCATACTCTTTCAGCCCCATCATCATATTTTACACACAAAGCTTATTGTAAGGAATATATTGAAACAGCCTTGGCATAATCCTTAATTTTAAATAAATAAAAATATTTCTTATAAACCATGAGCATTGAATCACAATGTTCATGATGTTTCAGGGAGCAGATTTGGCATTCCAATTTTGATGCTTTTAACACTCAAAGGGTGAAGTAAAAACTATGTACTCATATAATTTGTATATTGCGCATGTTTCTACTATTATATTTAGTAACTACTATTAAATTTTGATCTAATTTATGCCTTTGAAGTGGTATTTTGAATACATTTTTGTCTGATTAATCCATTATTTTAGCTATCAATGGGGCTCAGTCTTATGATGGCTGGATAAGACAGTCTATTATGGGTCACCTTTACTGCACACATGCATTCTCTTCACAGAAAAGAATGTTCCTAGAACAGCTGCAAATCTCCAATGATGTCACAGGCTCAGTGATGAAACCAATGAATCATTTTTTGTTTACATCCTAATATTATAACCAGAGTCAAAAGACAATCACGGCATACCTGAACTTCCATTAATTTCTCCAGTAGGCGGACTCCTTCTTTCTTGCACTGAGAGAGTCTATTTTTGAAATCTGGTTCGCCATAACTCCTGAATGATTGAAAGGCATCATACTGTGGAAATTTATTAGATGCCACTAGACATTTCTGCAATTGAATTCGAGCCTCTAAAAGGTTGTCCCAGAGTTCTGGAAAGGAGAAACATTATAATATGCTACACAGCCCATCTAGAAGGGTTTGCAAAAGGCAGATTAAAATATTTGCCTTTACATCTATTGAACCACCAAAGAAACAGTGAAAACCATCTAAGCACACAGAATTATATCAACCATTAAGGCCTCCACTTTCTAAGACCATTTCTCACTTCACTTGGTCACAAAGCATTGAATATAAGAACAGGAAACTAGGGATATCATGTTCCAGCATATTTATGCTCCCCCAAAAAGGGCATAACTAACAAAGTAAACATATATTCATTTAAAAATTTCACATACAGTAGTGATGACAATCCATGGTGGAATATAAAATCAGGAATATGTTGAGCTTACATAAAGATATCAGTTTATGAAAAGAAAGAGAAATGAAGCCAACTTGTAGTTTTACATCTACCCCTAAAAGCAGTGAAAAATATAAAATGAAGGGAGAGAGAAATAATTCAGCACTGATAAATTAGAGATTATTACAAAAAATCTGAATTAAGTGTGGAATAAGCTCACAAAATTTCAAATAAAAGCATTCAATAGAAGACATAAAACACAAAAAATGAGGACAGAAGTAAATAAATACCGCCGACTTAACAACTTGTAGCGATATGTGAAAGTTTTTATAGATAACTATTCTTTTGATTTGATTTTAAATTTGATCAAAAATATGCAAACTACTAACATTAAATTCATAATAAGTTAATTATTTCAGCATTTACCTTATGGAATTTCATGAATTTTACAAAGATCGATGTATTTCATTCATTTGAATCACTCACTAAAATACGCAAGTAACTTTTCATGTTGGAAGAAAGCTACATTGAAAGAAGAGATGAAACATATTTCACATAATAGGTCTGATTACCCCTGGTCAGCATTCATTACTTTGAAGACTTAAAACAAAAAAACTGTGAACCAAGGTTTTTCTAATGCACCAAAAGAATTATGTTACAGATGCATGTACATCCATTGCATTAATCAACCACAATTAGTTGGCCCACAAATCACATGGTCCATCAAGTCATTCTACTGACTTGCTGTCAAATAAGGTGCTGTCACTACAGTGTCATATTCTTTGGCAATCTACACAGCTTTGCTAACTGATTACCATTCCTGATCACTTTGAGAGTGGGGACAAATATTACATGAGTGTTCCATAGACCCTTTGGTTGTTTCAAGAAACCTCCCAAAAAATATGGCTTCGACTCTAGGTGCCCTAGATTTGATTCCAATTATGTCCAAAGATCCAACTATTTCCATTGATTTCAAATATATTTTTGCAACCATTATACAGAAATGTGTGGAGTCAAAACATTTCATACTGGCCTAAATGTGTATGTACAACACAACAGTTGCAAGTGCAGAAGCCTTAAGTACCTCATCAAAAATTACATTTGATTACATATAAAATTGTTTTTCAATGTGAAAGAAAGATGGATTGAAAATAAATAAAACAACGGGTATGTAACAACTTTTATACAGCCAATTAAGAAAAATTTTAATCCGGAAGGAATGAAAAATATCACAGGAACTACTTTCAAGAAGAGATAGAAATCTACACAACATAAAACTGAAAACTAACACTCAGTTGACTGTAAGCATAATAATAATCTTTGGCTTCAGTTTAATTTCCTCACATAGGGTCTTAGGGTGGTGCAATTTCTTGCAGCAATGACCACTCTTCCTCTGAGATTTCAGTATTTTCAAAAGGAACTTTGTTTTTCTTAACATATTGTGCAAGTAGTACAATGCTTACAAAGTGAGACCGTTTTCCTATATTAGTACAACGGTAAACATAATATACAAACATTGTAGGGGCATTTTTATCTGCAATTAATCCTGTATCTTCCATACTTTTTAAGGCCTACTTTATATTTAGTTTGATAAATCGTCAAAAAAAAAATGACACAGGCTATATAGAAAGTTTTTCCGAAAACACAAGCATAAAGGAGACATTTGGTGATGGAAGAAGTGTGAATATTTTCCCTTAGTTTCATGATATGAAATTAGGTAGCTGTACTCTACTGACATAAGCATTGGGCAGCTGATACAAAGATAATAGGAACCAAGGGTTGTGAATTCATCTGCACACCTGTGACGTTTCTGTTTTGGTCACCTTGTCAACTGCTCTTCTGTTGGTCATAAGGGATGGGCTAAATTAAGGAATCTTAAATATATCATAGATGTAGATTGGAGGCTTCTGAAATGTGGGTGTGGAGAAGAATGGAGAAGGTGAAATGGACCAAAAGAAAAACAAATAAGTATTTTATAATAATGAAGTACTGGAGATGGTGGATGAGGAGAGGGGTTTGTTGAGAGAAATCCTACGGAGGCAGGAAAAATGGATGAAAGGCGTATTGAGCGGCAGTGGGATGTTGAAGAAGGTAATAGAGGGGAGAATGTTAGGCAAATGAGGAAAGGGCAGGAACAGGATGGGGATGTTGGATGGAATGAAGGAAAGAAGGAAGTACACAGAGATGAAGAGAGACCTGATGTAGGGTAGGTTGCTTGATTGTGTTTTGTTTGGAGTTACAAAATATTTATTTGATAGTTGTGTCCATTCAATAACCTACCTTGACCGGTAGATTACCTAATTAAAAAAAAATATATCATACAGTTAAAATTATGAATCAGGCTGCTCAGAAGTTAATATGACCATAGTAACATTAGGAGATTGTCTTTTAAATTTGAGGATTGAACAAATTTCTTATGCTACTATTTTTTTCCCACCAGGTTGGAGCAGTGGAAAAGATTAAAAGAGGTTTTACAGAAGAAAAGATGATTCCAACCACTTCAAAATTACAATTAATAATAAAATGAAACACTCATCATAATTATGTAATTCTGTAATAGGAATTTGGTTTCAAATAACCCAATGACTAATGGAATCCTTTTCATATAAAGCAGTAATTCTCAATCTACAATTTGATACAGAGGCTATATTTATGACCATCTAATTTCGATCCTTATATATTAATACCAAATGTACAGGGCTGGCTCCAAGCCTTAACCCCCCCTTTCCTTAACTTAATCTACAAAAGATAGCTAAAATAAGTTCACTTACTCATCTGGGCACGGACTGCATTCCCTTTTGCAAGTTCTTCAGCAAAGTTAGTCGTTAAAATCTGACTCAATGAAATATCCTTTTGCTGGCTCTCTTCACTTTCATTGTCATCACCATCAATTGCTTCATCTTCTACATCATCATCTGATGATTCTAATTCTTCCTCACTCTCCTCTGCATTTGAGCCATCACTGAAATTATTTATTTATCATTCAGTATGAGAAATTTTCAAATAAAAAAAATTGATCCTTCCTCAATGAAGTCTACTAAAAGTACTAGATTAAAAAACTATGATGAGCACTCATCCTTCTGCAATACCAATTGGATGGTAAAGATACTTCAATTACTGCTCTAAAAAATAGATTAATTTGTAAAATATTGTAGTACTCCACTGAAATTTGCAGGTCTACTGATAGATGGTTTAGTGTGGGTATATATTTAAATATTCCCTGTCATTCAAACAAACATTTGCATAGACTTATTCTAAGAGACTTTTTAAATGCATTTAAATTGGACTTCTGTAACCCATATCAACTACCTATGTGAGATAAATAAACACATGCAAATTTCATTGGTAAACAGTATTTCCTAATTACATGAGGTTATCATACTTTAACAGGGAAATCGATGGAAGTTTCAATTTAAGAACAAACCAAATTATCCTAAGTCCATGAGGGAAAGGATGAATATTACTTAAGCAAACTTAGAGGGGAGGAAAACTAGAAATTTTAGTTATAAATTTACATGTGTAAAGGTACAAAGTATCAGTTAAGTCAATGAAAAATGTTTTGTTTATAGCAACATTAAGAGCTTATTTACGTTGTGGATTTTAAAATAGCTCTTTTTGAAATACCTTGAAATGCTTGCTTGTCTAGAATCCACACTCTCTTCATCAGAGAATTCATAATCGTTCACGCTTTTCGATAGTCCTTCCATATGTGAAGACCCAGTCTCTAAACTCTTCCTGGAAACTAATTTTCCCGAGTACTTGACGTCATTTTCATCTAGAAATTTACCCTGAGACAGTTTAAGAGCAGTTGGAGCAGATATATCACCATCATCATCAAAGTCTTCGGGTACCCTCTCAACGACTTTGGCTGTTGTTTCTGAAATGCACCAGAATAATGATGACTATATGATGTATTAATAATTTCTAGAAAGGCTAAAATATATTAAACTTATTAAAATCCAGATTGAAGACATTCTAAACAGAAGAAAAATAAAAATAATGCATAACAGCTTCAACGAACTAATGAAGACATATTTAATGTTGATAAATTGATAATACTGGTGATCTTGTGCTTTTGACTGATTTTAAAGCTTGATAAGTAATCATTAGCAATTCCGACAAGTTCATTATTCCAAACACAATTGTTTGCAACTTAAGTTGCTACAAGGGCAGTTCCAGAAACACCACTTTTTTAATTGAAACTAAAAGTGCTATTATGTATTTTTAATGGCTTTGAAGTTGAAATGAGGGCATTATTATATTTCCCCCAACATTAGTTTGCTAGTAAGATACTTCAGCCGAACCAGAAAACATCATCATAAACATTTGATCGATCATGATTTATAATAATTAAAAACATGGATTAGGTCTCCTGTGACTTACCAGAGAAATCATTTTCTGGATCATGCCATACTGGATTTGGGTTGATCAGTTCCGTTATCTTTTCGGAGAGAGGTCTCCTGTCCACAGGCATGATTGGCAAATGATTTTCGACACCGGTCACTTTAATTTCTAAGCCTCGCTGAACAAGACAACACAGGGGATATCCAAAACAGCGGACAAGTGAAGTTTATTTGAACTCAGCGTGAAATTGGAAAAACATTTCGTTGACTTTTTCCGTGGCTAGCGCGATACAAAACCCTAGGGCCAACGTGACTTTCCAAGGTGTTCAACAAAAATTCACATTACCACCCCTACCACCTTTCGATTGATTTCGATAGTACCGTTGATAGCATCGATAGGTTGATGCGATCGATATAGATCGACGTGTTGACATGCACTTGTTTTGACAGCAATTTCCATATCGTACTTACAGACAACAATATATTTATATAATGATCATTATCCACATTGTTTTTTACTGTGATTCCTATTTTTCGAATACACGTATGCATTAATGTTACTTCCTTCAACTGACTGATTTCTCGTAATTTACCATTAGAAAACCCAAACAAAAATGTATATTTATGTTTCGCATGACGTTTTTTGTCTGTTGTATTTGAAATGCGATTTTAGCGGAAACAGAAGGACGTTTTTGTAGAAAAGATAATGATTAATGTCTTTCTGTACGAAAGGTTGGAATTTATGAATACTCTTTCATTCTTATGAAGACATAGATTTTATATACGTACTCCACAAACGGATTTAGCGTTAAATCTGAAAGCAAAATTGAGTTGAGAATTAATGAAAATGCAGGCTGTACTCCCTGCTATCATAATTGGATGATATTCTACGGTGAAATGGACTACTTTCTATCATCGCATGCGTAGAATATAATTTTGGACCGATAAAATTCTATACTTAATAAAGAATGATAATGGAAAGTGTTATCAAGAAAAACTCTAGGTTAAGTGCAATTAGTGGCCAAGACTCTTTTATGGCCAAAGATAGTGAGACAAGTGATAAACATGTTGGAATTAAAGTATCATCAAAGAAGTTGACTGGGAATAATGAGAAGAAAAAATTACAAGCTAAGAAGATTGAATCCGTGACTGAAATAGAAAATCCAGCGAAAGCGTCGAAAAAATGTCTCAAAAAACGGAACCCATACACAATTTTTGTGGGAAACATTCCCTATAAGTGAGTTACAAAATATAGCTTTTTAGTGAGACATTGAACTGTTGTATTAAATTGGAGTACCCTTGTCGTTTTGAGTTGCTCTTATATTAATGTGTGCCGTATTTTGCCCTTAAGAACGTAGTATAAAGTAATTTTTTTTATGTCCAAAGATAAACGATCCTCCTAAACCCTCAATGTCTCCTAATCACTTTCTCGCCAAGAATTTGCTTTTTTTAAGCTTAATTTAGAATTAGAACAAGATTTATCAACTTTTTCAAATCAGCTCATCATGCCCTTGACAGTTCTTTCATTTGTTTGATAATTATTTTGTTCAAGGGCTACCAAGGAAGAAATTAAAAAGCATTTTGAAAAAGCTGGAGAGGTCGTTGACATCCGAGTGCCTACTCATAAGGGGACTGAAAAACAAAAGGGTTTTGCCTACGTTGAAGTTAAGGACAGGATTACGTATGAGGTATGTGTCAACCGTTCTTGGATAAGCAAACTCTTCACTATTACTTGAATCCTGAAGCACTTGAATCTTTTCTCAAACACTAATTTCTTTTCCAAATTCAATTTGCATGCTCAAGTGTAGTTTCTGCATCTTTTGTGGATAAATATTTCCTCTTCTCTCTGCATAAATTATTACGATTTTCCAGCGTCATAAGTTCTTTGTTCTATAATTCTGCATTCTACAGCTTTATTTTGTGAGACCATCCTAGGAGGATTTCCCAAAATATTTAATACAATACAGGTACTGTCTGGGTGTTGAGTTAATCTTATGCTATGTAGTCACAGTACATTCTAATATACCCTAGGAAAGTCGACCAGACTTAGCCTATCTTGGATCGGAGCTCCCGCGAGGCTAGGGCAACGAAGAAGGACTTAATTATATGTCATTTCCTTCATTCTGATTATTTCTCACTCTCATGATAATATCAAATCAACGAATGAAGACCTCATAACTCAAACCGCACTCCCCATCCAACCCTTCTTTTGATGTGAGGCATTTCATTGATGTTAATGCCATGGCAGCAGTAAATACTTTAATTGGGAATGAAGATGGTACATACCGAATCTCACATACTAAAGTTCTAAATAAGTTTACTTTCATTCAGTGAGATGAAGTGAGCACAACAATTTCCCATGGGGAGTTGTTCAATTTGAAAATCAATTATTTGGAGTCATAGTAATAAGAGGAAGTGATATCTTCTTTCGTGAATTTTCAATTGGAATAGTGAGAAAATGTAAGGAAAATATGCATTTAGTTTTATCAATAGTCATCATTTGATAATTGTGCTATTGTGTCCCTCCCAGAAAATCAATTATACTATGCCATGGTCATGTTGAAAACGTACCAATTTATATTAATAAAATACATCCACATTATACCCCGCAAGCCACCGCAAGGGTGGGGGTTGTTAGGTCACCACCCAAAAGAGAGAAAAAAACCACATTCAAAACCAGCACATACATGCAAACCCAAATCCACAGTGGTGCATACGTTCATGGAAAAATCCTATCATTTTGCACGCATGCAAATACTTATCTACCTCCTTTCATTTTACATGCATGCGATTACATATGCTATAGTGTAACAAATAACTGCACCATAGGATGCAGTAAGAAATTTATCCAATAACGTGCAAGCTAGATTTTGGTAAGTAACAAGGTGAAATTCCACCACCATAAGAACGTGCAACATAAAACGCTCTCCTCCCCAAGGTAAAGAATTTGACCCAATGCTGCAGGTAGAAGGAGGGCTCCCCCATGGAGAGGGACAAGGGATGGAAGGGGAAATTTAGGGTACCAAAAGCAGAGCAAACAACACTGTAAAGGGCACTACGTTGCTTAATGGCATTCCAATGCGGTCATGCAGGAAGGGTTTTGATAACAACACAGAAGAGGTTAGCGAAGGAGCATTATACTGGCATAATACTCCTTCATATTTTTGTTCATTGTTGTTATGCTTTACTTGGCTATTTTCCTGTCCTCTCTCTTCCAGTTATCAAATATCCTTCTTGGGCCATATTGTCAAGGACCTGGTAAGGTTTACGAGCATATTTCAGAAAGGTTACCTTTATCACTTATAATTTCACAATACTAAAGGTATTTCTCATCTGTCACATTGCAATATTTAAATAAAAATTACTAATGTAAAAACTTTTAGGGAGCAACCCAGTTTCTCAATATTGTTTTAAGAAAAATCTTACAGCATCAAATAAAAATGAAAATATATGATAAATATTTCATTAGATCTGACAACAATTTAAGCAACCATTCACAGGAAAATGTTTTTTCTGTGACTTTCACAGGAAAAAAAAACTTTGCCTCTGCAACTATGAAACATCAATTTCAATCTTCATTCATATTAAATACAATATATATGGGGTAATTTTGTAGGATCATCAGCCAATAATTATAAAATACTCTTCTGTTTCAATTCCACAATCCATGCATGCCCACAAAAAACATTCATTGCAGTTCAATGAAATACCATGATTGGTTTTGATTTTTGTCCATTGTTGATGGTGATGTATTAGTAAAACCTCTTGGTGATAATTCATTGGCATCAAAGCCAGTCATTAAAGTATGTGAAATATTAAAAAAAGTGTTTTTTATTTATTTCATCCACATCGTTGGTTGATTTTAAAATATGTAAAGGCATTAATTCATAAATGCATCTTCAAGCAAAATCCATCCGCTCAATCAATGGTTTTATCTTAATGTTTCAACGGTGTTGTAGTAACACAATAGTAATAGCTTCACAGCTCTATTTTGAAAGTATTCACAGTGGCCTTGGTTTTTTTTTGTTTAATGGCAAGCTATAAAAATAATCTTGGTTGAGAGATGATCTATACCTTTCTCTGGTCCATTATTGGCATTTTTTCAGATTTACATTTTCCTCCTCCATTTCACATGTCAAATGGCTACAAAACAGTGTAATTTGGCAAAATATATTGAGCATTTTTTTCACAAGTGGAATGAAACAAATATTTGAACATACTTTAAATATTATGTAGTTTTCAATGTATTTTAGGTAGTTTTTTTGGATGTGAAATAGATTTAAGTACATTCACATAGTTAATTGGTATTAAAGTGGATGTGCTAGTCCAGTGGGTAGATCACTGGACTACTGACCAGAGGGCCAGGGTTTGATTAGTAGGGAGACCCCTGGGCAACTTCAGCTGCAAGAAAGCTTTGTCATCATTCAGGCAACAAATCTTCTTGGGAAAAAAAATATGAGGCACAGGGATATGAACTGGTCCCCTTACTCTTATGTATGTATTTCACATGCCCTCAGACTTATTAATGGGTGAGCTCTACCCTCACCTATCAAACCAACCTTTAGGTTGATAATTAGGAGGGGGATAGGTATAAGTGTGAAAAATTTAACTGCTATCATTTCATTTCAGAAAGCGTTATCACTGCACCACTCGCATCTTCATGGTCGCAAGATCAATGTTGAATACACCACTCAGGGGAAGAAAGGTGGTCCCAAAGAAGAAAAAATAAAGCAAAAAAACCTGAAACTGAGAGCCCTTTCCAAAATTGGTATCCTTTTCCCACGTAAAGGATTGAAGGGGAAACCTAAAACCGAACCAAAATCCACATGGGCAGTTGATGAAGAAAAAAACAGTAAGCATCCATTTAATTGTCGTATGTCATTGTTCCCTGAAGTTCTTATGGGTCATGTGTGGTAATGCGTACACTCCTGGCTTTAATCCCTCCCTTCCTTTTTTATCTCTGCATTCAGTATTTCTACTCTATATTTATACTGAACATCAAGTTTAATATATATTTTTCATTTTGTCATATTTTGAACATAGGCAGTTCCATTTTTTAAATGATTTACCATACAATCAAACGAAAACAACAGTAGGTGCTCGAATGATTAATCGATCTTTTTATTGATACTGACCTTTCTCTGGTCCCATCACCCTTCTCTAAAAATAGGAATGCTTCAACTGATATGCTGTTTGAAAAATTTTCTCTTTTTGATAAACAAAATCTTATTTTTTTGTTTTTTGTAGGGAATTTTTTCCCTTCCACATTTTGTTTTTGGATGACATTGTATTTTGGCTTTTAACTTCGATTTAAGCTTCGAGTGCTTCTGCTGGGTTGCATGTGGTAGATTGACTGTTAGCTATAAAAACAAGCAAGCTGCAAAACAACTAAGGTACTCAATGAATTATTAGTTATGGACAATATTTGGTTTGTGGAAAACTTTTAGAGGGCGTAAAATGCTGCTGCCAATCACCAATGCACCACAGTGATACAAGTTTACATGCCGGCATCAGACTATGATGACGATGAAGTAGAAGTTGTCTGAGGATATTGTCAAAAGTAATAAAAAATATGAAATGAGAAGAAAATCCAATTATCCATTGAGACTGCAATTCAATCATTGTAGAGGGCCGGTATGGTATAGGAAAGCAAAATATAAATTGAAAATGGCTTTTGGAAATCTGTCAACAGTATAAATTGGTGGTGGAAAACACTCTCAGAATCACCCATGAAAGTTGCCAGAGCCTAAGAAGTTACCTAATTGTCTGCATAATCATGAAGCAAAGATATAGGAATCAAATAAAAGAATGCAAAATTTATGTAGTAACAGATATTGGCAGTGATCTCAAGTTAATGCCAATGTTATGCCATCTCAAATTCAAGGAGAGAATGGAGATTGTGTGAGTGAGAAAAATTGAAGAAAACAATCTAGGATAAATTTCCAATGGGAATTGGAAAAGGTAATGAAAAAGATGAAACATCATAGAATCAAGGTAAGAATGATGTTAAGAAATGAAGACTAGATTTCAGTCACAAGTTACAAATAAACCTATCAACCAAAAGAGATCTGTAAAAGGTAAATCTGTTAAATGAATTACATATAAAGCACTTGACCTGGTTGAAAAGAGAGGAAAGTATAAAAACTTAAAGACTTGGAAAGGTCAAATATGGTGTTGAAAGTTGAGAAATGAAATCAGCTGAAAATTCAAGGATGAAGACCATTTGCAAAGAAATACACCTCGCAAAAGGAAAAGTTAAATCATCATATAAAACATGAGAAACTGTTTCAATGAATTCAGAACTAATAGCAATACCATTTAGGTAAACAGAGGTGAAATTCTTATTGAAGATGAAGGCAAAACAAAGAGATGGAAATAAGGTGTAGAGAATTTTTAAGATGGAAAAGAAATTCAGGCTATAATACTGGAAAATGAGGATACTGTTGATAAGAAAGGAGGTTACATCCTCAGGCCTGAACTTGACTCTAAAGTAATGGGCTTAGTACAAAAATGAGCTTAGCTGTGAGTACGCCATAATCCAGAAGGGTAATTTGAAAAGTTCTTGGAATGGAATAGAAATAAATGGCTTACCTCAGTGAAACATTTTTATTTTTCAATGTAGTCTCCCTGTACACTAATTCACTTGGTCCAGTGATGCTCCAATGTCTTGAGCCCATTTCGAAAATTAAGATTCCTTCAGGCCTACAAAATACCCGTCAACTTTGACTGTTAGTTCTTTTTTTTAAAGAAAATCTCCATCCACCAAGGAAAATTTTGAGCTTGGGGAAGAGATGGAACTCTGATGGAGCCAAATCAGGCGAAGAAGGCAGATGTGGCAACAGTACGTTTCTTAGGCCATGTTTTTGTGCCTTGGCAACAACACTTGTGTGTGGGTGTACATTGTCTTAATGAAAGATGACTTTCTTCCTTGCCAAACACTGTCTCTTTTCATGTATCTTTTGCTGTAGTTGACCCAGAAGGTCAGCGTAGTATTGTCCTGTAATTGCTTGACCAGTGGGACGATAATCAGCAGAAGCGCTTTTGCATCTGAGAAAACTGAACCCTTAAGAAATTAAAAATTATCTTTGCTTTCTACAGAAATAAAACTTTATTTGTCGACTAGTTTCGTTTACACTGTAACATCCTCAGGACTAGTCCTGGGGATGTTACAGTGTAAACGAAACGAGTCGACAAATAAATTTTTATTTCTGTAGAAAGCAAAGATAATTTTTAATTTCTTAAGTTAAACATGGATTTCTACAAAGTTAAGGCCTCAACCATTCAGTGCAAAACTGAACCCATCACCTTTCTGGTTGACCGTATTGCCTTTGCTTTCTTTGGTGGTGGTGGTGAATTAACATATTTCCACTGCATTGGCTGCTGTTTTTGTCTCTGGGATATAGTAGTGGACCCAAGTGGATTTTCTGTGCTAGTCTGTGACCACAGACTGGCGCAGAAAAACATGTTGGTTGCTCTTAAAACAAGGCCAACAATGGTTTGGAAATTTCCATTCTGATGCATTTGTGATGTTGCATCAAGAGTCTCACCCATCTGGCAGATGATATTCTCATATCAAATTTTACAGTTGACCATTCAGTTGACATCCCTACAGCTTCAGTGATTTCTTAAACTTTCAGTCGGCGATGCTCCATGACCATTTATGCAATTTTGCAATAGTTGCTCGGGTAGTGGCACATTTTGGCTGACCATGACGCTGATCATCATCTAAGCTGTCCTGACCAAACCTACACTCGTTTGCCCTCTTGGCAACAGTCAAATATGAAGGAGCAGAGTTCCTCAGAGTGTTCTGAAAGTTTGCATGAATTTCCTTTGCTTTCATGTCTTTCTTTATGAAGTATGTAATCACCACTCGTATCTCAATTTTTTCCATCTTCAAAAATCACTACATAGGAACAACAATAGAGAGGCATCCACATCACAGATCTCTTCCCAGAGCCCTGACACATTATGCGTTTACTCATAAAGGATTACCTTATTACTACATGCGAAACTCATTGTGCTAGGACTGACATCTGATGGTGATTCCGAGCACTTGCAAACTACCCTCATGCAGCACACTTGGTGCCAAAAAGGCATCAGGTATTCATGAATTTGAAACTAATGATATATTTTGTAAATAAGATTCTGACAGCTATACAGCTAATGTGTGACATGTATATGGGAGGAGCAATGGTAGCGTCCTTGGAACATGTTTTGCAAAATAAATTAAGTCATACCCTGTCTTCTCAAAAAGAAAAAGGCAGGAAAATATGAAACTTCAGGACAATTAGCCTGATAAACCAATTGATAAAAATTATACTGAGTATAATCAACTGAAGAATGTTGAATAAAGCAGAGGAGTATTAAGTGAGCACCAGTTTGAATTAAAAAAAACAGAGGAACAAGAGGAGCTAGAGTTCTTGAAAAATAGAGTCATTGTAGGAAAGAGGATGCAGGAAAATCAATGGGCATGTTGCATTTGGTGAGCTGGAGGAAGATTTTCACGTTATGAACTCAAGTTCAATGTTACGTATCTTAATAGATATTGAACTACAATGAGAGGAAATGGAAACATGCTCTATATAGAGAGCAGGCACAAGGGATTAGATATGGTCAAAGAAAGGAAGCTGCTTAATAAAGAAAGGAGTAACTTTGCTTGGAGGAGTAACGGGTTGCTTATTATAACCTTTGATTATTGTATGTGTGTGTTGGGAAGGCAATGAATGAAATTGAAGAAAAGATAAAGATATGGAAGAGTGGGTAAAGATAAATTCTGAAAGAATGAGTGTGCTGTAATTTAAGGATGACATAGCAATAGTCACTGGGAAGAAAGAAAACATGAATACTACCTGCAATGGAGAAGGAGATGAAAAATACCACCTCGAGATAAATTTAAACCAAGGTAATGTCTACTCTCAAAATAGGGATGATAATAACCAAGTAAGACTAGGGAAATACATGCTGAAATAAGTGGAAGAGTTTTGCTATTATGGCAGCAAGGTCAATAGTAATAGTAGGAGCAATGACAGAGCAGTTAGTAAGTATTCTGCAATAGGAAGCAGAATAAAAATTGTGAAGAAGATTCTATCAAAAGAAGCAACTGTTAATGGATAATACAGACTACTACAAGCTAATGCTACATACAGAAATGAATTTTTAAAACTTAAACATACATGGAGCATACTTTTCTACAGATATGAGACATTGATGATAAAAGAAGACTGGAGGTAATCAAAGTACAGTGCCCCAGAAGAATGATAAAAACTAAATGGATAGACAGAACAACAACTGAAGAAGTACCTGCTGGGTGAAGAGAGAAACTTATGGAGGGCGCTTTCAAGAAGAAGGGGAAACTAATTAGACAAGAGGGGGATAATTATCGTACATTAGAAAGTTGAGGTTGACCTGTGGGAAGGAGGTAATGGAAAATGTTGGTACAGCGAAGTCATGAGAGAATGAAGATAATGACCGCAAGAAGGATAGTGTAGCGCAGGTGGGGTGAAGGTTTACCTGGTCTATTCGTGATTTTTCAAAAAAAGAAATGCACTTACAAGGTTCCAGGTATGTTTTTAATTTGCTCAACTGGGGGTTTATTTATATTTTCCAGCTGTGTAATTTTTCATTTTGTTTTACTTATCTCTATGGTAATTTATCTTTAATTGGTAAAAATTTATGTATCCATTACCATAAGGCTGATGTAAGGAAGATGGTGAATGGGTATATCAGCTATTCTTCCAGGTCTACCTCCATCCTTTTTTTAATTTACTATTATAGGTAACCACTTTTTCTCATGATTTGGATGAAAAGAGTTTTTTTATAATGAAAGGAATTATTTTCTTGAAACCATCTGGATATGCTACTGATTTGTTTTTTTATGAGATATAATTTAAAAAATTGGTAATGTATGTAAACTGCATTTCAATTACACAAGAAAGAATCAGGAGAGTGATGTTAAAAGGTGTTAATTCTCTGAGTTGTATGTGGTCTGGTCTAGAGTTTTTATGATCAGGAAGATGGTCGAGAGCAGTTTTTTTATTAAATTGCCACCCTTGGTAGCATAATTGATTTCTGAGACAAAAGAGCTTCTTAGTGGACAGGGCCCTCCCAGGCTGCCGCCTACCTGGAAAATCTGGAAAACCAGAAAAAGTCAGGGAATTTTTTAGGGGTATCGAAAGCTGGAAAACTTAGGTAATTTAAGAAAAATCACTGGAAGTATTTTTTGTTCTTTGCTTTTATCCTCTTCAAAACAGTATGGTGCCAAAGGTGTCTGGTGTTTTGTGAGTAATTTTTACTCAGATATTCCAGTTTGTCTTGCTAATGATTACAAAATAAATGAAAAAGATCTGTTCTTGACTGCTAGATTCTTACCCTCATCAAGTTATCATGCATGTCTTCGCATGACTGCTCTCTTAACCTGGGTAAGGGAGGTCAGGGTACAATTAGATCTGAGAAAGTATTATATTTACCCTAATAAATTAGGAAATGAATCTTATTTCTCTTTTAAGTACATATTAAATATTTGTTACCAAAATCATATTTCAAATTTTGTTGAAGTTCACCTTTTGATTTTCACAGAATGTTTAAGAAAATTCTTATATCCATATCAGTTATTTAATATCTGTAATGGGTTCATACATGAAGATTTAAATTTTTAGTAGGGTATGGAAAAGAATATTTTTGGCATGAAAACCCTCGAATAGTCAGGGAATTTTGAAATCAGTTACATGTAGCAATATGTCTTCTTGGTTACATATACTGACTTATCTAGGTATATTCACTGTTAATCTATTACCAAAGAGGAAATACATTTTGTTTAAATTATGGCAATTTTTTGTGCACTCATCTTCCATTTTATTTAATTTATTGCTCATTTGTAACATATATATCATATTCATGGTGTTTTATTACTTTTTTTATCAATTCATACTCCCAGGTACCATTATTTTGTGTGATATGTGTATAAATGTCTCTATTTTAAATACTTTTAGTGTGTCGAAGATAAAATGCAAATGTAATGAGATAATGTTTGTCGATTTTGTCCATACTTTTTTATCATTAACTGGCTACCCAAGAAATGTCAACAATCTTATGATTAGTGGGGAATAGAAATAAATATTTTGTCTTCTTTGGGTGATATGTTTTGTTTGGGAAATTGTAGATCAGCTGAATAAAATCTGAGTTCTGTAAAACTTAAATGGAAAAATAAAAACTCATCAGAAAAATATGGTACAACAGCTTCCCAATTCCTGAATGAATGCCTATCAATAAAAATTCATAAACTTAAGAAATAAGTGGCAATATGAAAAAAATGAAATAAATGTAGTCAAGATTGGATTTTTGGCCTGCATTAAATCACTTTGGTTATCACTTTGGTATGCGTCAGCTCCATTCGATTTTGATCTTAACTTGTATTTTCCTATGACCTCTGCTACAAAATTTTTTGGCGGTTTATGTAGTGAAATAAGTCCTTATCATCATCCATATAACAAGGCTGGGCCCCTTTCCTTTTCTTGGCATTCTGGAGTCGGTTTTCAAATCAACTTTGTTCTCATGCTTTCATAACCTTAATGCCATTTCCTGTTCATGGTAAGCAAAGTAAAAAATAAGCTTCATTTTTGTTTCATTTCAGGAAAAGCACAGTGTTGCTTTTTCCTTCCAAACTGCCCTATCATTCCATACTTCCTTCACCTATATCACTTTCATACATGCTCTTCTGTTTCATCTGATTTTTTTCATCTTTAGATTCTCTCTGTCCATATTCACCCATGACTTTCTTCTTTTATTCCGTCCTCTCCACCCATGCCCTTTTCTCTCTGAAATTTGCTCGATGATTCAACTTTCATCCATTCTCTCGGTATGATGAAACCAGCGTAGCACACTTACTTCACAGCTCCCTATTGCTAGTTAATCCAATCCACGCTATTTCATGACTCCTAAACTTATATCTATTCTATTTCTACCAAAAATCTCATTAAGTATTGGTCATCATTTAGTCAGAAATTAGTTAGCATTTATGTTTACTCTGGCAGACCCAATTCTAACATCCAAACAATTGTGTAGGAAGTAAATTTTTGTATGGGGTCATTTTTTTCCGTTTAGGAAAACTTGGCAATAAATTTTTCTGCATGCATTTTTAGTTGTATTTTTACTGTAAAGTTAATTGTGAGGATTGTCCACATTGTCCATTCACTACTTTCCTCCACCATTTCCAATGTGCCCGTTATGCTTTCAATGACTATAGCTCACAGTAAAGACTATGCTGATATGGTTCTCTGGACAAGATATAGAAGAGGTGGCAAACAGTGGCATTACTAATATGAACATGCAAGTATGCACAGTGGTACAAATTATTAGGGGAGACCCTACCTCATCCCACTTATACTTGACCCAAATTCTCGTAAATGGCCTCACACCTTCTGTAAGTAGAGGCTTTTATGATTATTCAAACTTACCAAAGTTTCACTGCACACCCCAAAACTAATCAGGCAACACATTAAGGATAGGAGAGGGAGAATTGGATGGGTAGTAATCAGTAGGGCAATAAGAAGAGTTGTACATTATTGGCATTGATTTTTTATGAATATGCTGAGGAAATGGTTTGCCATGGGAAGGCTTGACTTGGGAATGAAGATAGTAAAGAGCTGATTGAGTTTGTTAGATATGCAGATCATCAGACCTGTGGGCATAGTGCCAGGTAACCAGACAGCTGAAGGATTTTAATTATTACAGATTACATTTTTGGATCGATAGGATGAAAATCAGTCAGAATAAAGATGAATATCAGATAGGATGACGAAAGTAATGAGAATCCTAGTCAGTAAAATACTAAGTTAAATATTAAAGTAGGAATTTATGGTAGCATTTTACCTTTACACTTACTTGGGTAGTATTATAAAGCAAAATGAACATAGTAGCATAGTAATTAGGTCAATTAGATAACAATCCTTCAATCTTTCCACCAACCCCCCTAACGGACAACAACCTTGACTTGGTGGAAGGACTTGTGCGTTCTGATGACCCCTAGAGATGTGCCAATGGGAACAATGATAATTGTTTCTAATAGGGTCACCCACACCAGAATGGTCAAGGGTGGGAACCAAATTAAAGGTAGTCCATTCAACATTTGTTGCTCAGTGAGGCAGCTGCAAAAGCATCTGACCCCAGGGGCATTTGAGTGGTGGTGTCATTTTAAGAACACTATTGAGAAAGGCAACAGTGGACTACCTCAATTATTTATCACAAGAAGTAATGATAGAATGCCGTATGAAAGTAGGTAAATGAGATATGACACTGAGAACAGAAAAATGCCTAGCAGGGGGAGGCAAGGTCTCTACAGTTGTTGTCACAAGAATGAAATCCTTGCACAATCAGGTGAACTGCATCAGAAAGAAGAAACAGAAGAGAGCACCCCAGG
The DNA here is from genome assembly GCA_037158775.1 of Hetaerina titia. Taxonomy (NCBI): domain Eukaryota; kingdom Metazoa; phylum Arthropoda; class Insecta; order Odonata; family Calopterygidae; genus Hetaerina; species Hetaerina titia. The sequence continues at coordinate 102,393,009 of CM073768.1, forward strand.
GAGAATACGGGTTTGGAACATAAGGATGGATGATAATGAGGACAGGAGGAGAATCATAATTGTGTGGTGGCTAATGTACTGACTCCCCACCCAGAGGGCTCAGGTTCAAATCCTGGATGCGGCAAATTATTTTCAGTGGTATCCTGATCCCTATTAGAGGTGATTTTTGGAGGGAATTTTAAGTGACTATGACATTCGCTGGATGGGACATTAAGCTGTGGACCCCTTGGTGGCTTTTTTAAATAGAAGGCTAATGCCAACTCTCTCCAGCCTTCCTCCATTCCCATCCATCCCTAATGGCAAGAATGACCTCAGCTGTCAGTTGCTTCTCCTAAAGCTACTACTAGTATGAGGACAGGAAAGTTGGAAAACATAAAATGCATGTTAGGTCGGTGCAAGATGAGAGTGAAAGTGTGGTTTATTGGAGTGGTAGATACAGAGTAGCCATAGTTCTGAATAGGAAAATGGGGAGAAGAGTGTATCTCACGGAATAGGAGAACGACAAAAACGACAGCTGGCCTGGTCAATATAGTGGTAATTCAGGTGTGCATGCCAACAAACTGTCTAAGAAAATGGAATGTAGAAGACTTAGCTAGGGTCAAAAGGAAGGAGCACCAAGAGGGAGTAGAATAAATATGGAAGTATTTAAAATATGGAATAAAGAAAGTGATATGTGAAGCATCAGGAATGGTAAATATAAAAATGGTTAGGAAGTCATTGATTACAGAATATATGCATAATTATGAAAATGGAAAAAATTACACAACAATAGGGAAAAGGAAGTTCAAAGAGCTAAACAATAAACTGAGGCAATGAAAATAGGACCGTGGTGGAAGGACTAGTGTTAGGATATGGAGAGTTTACAGACTGAGGAAATTGGGTGCACTATACAGGAAGGTGAAGGAACTCAGGATGTAAGAAAGAAAATTCCACTTATGATATGAGCAATACAATGGGTACAATATTAATCAAAGAAGAAAAGGTTCTGACACAATGGAAATAATGTATAAAGAATGAAAGAATATATAACTATGTGATAAAAATAATATGCATGTGAACTTGGGAATAGGAAGGGAATATGATGTTGATATTGATAGATTATAACCAGAAATTTAACTTTAAGAAAAAGGAAATGAAATTGAAGAATGCTGTGGGAATAGATAACATCTCTGTAGAACTACTTTGAAATTTAGGAAAACAGAATGAAGAGTTTATAATAAAAATTCATGGTATTTATGTGGGAGGAATTTGGCTAGAAGACTTCATTATATTAATATCTTATCACAAAAAAGGGATAAGCAGGAGTATGTTAGGACTATAATTTTGATTTCACATGCTACAAAGATTGCATAGAATCATTAACAAGAGTTAACAGTTTCAGGCTTAACTTTGTGGAATTCCTTCATGATGAGGGTAAAAAATAAGGGAAACTTTACACTTCCACACACTTTTACTGTATTACGACCATGGTTTCGATGCTGCGCATCATCATGAGGTCCTGATGTTGATGATGCACAGTATCAAAACCATGGTCGTCTTACAGTAAAAGTGTATGGAAGTGTAAAGTTTCCCTTATTTTTTTACCCTGATCTATAACAAGATGATAGAGAAGAGAGAAAATGAATAATTGGGCCAAGATAAGTTTGTGTTTAGAAAGGGGAAGGTACATGTGACACCATAGCAACAGTATGTTTGTGGGTAGAAAGGAGCACAAAGTAGAACAAGAATGTATTTGCATGCTTTGTGGATTTTGAGCAGGCATTCAACAGAGTAAACTGGGAAGAATTAATGAACATTTTGCAGAAGATTGGTATAGGCTGGAGGGATAGACAACTATTCCAGGACCTGTACATATCTCATACTTTCTGGTGTTAACAGAGAATGGTAAGTCAGGATGGCTATGTTAGTCATGGGGAGTAAGACAGGTATATCCATTATCACCTATTCTTTTCAATAAATATGTGGAGGAAATGTTCAGTAGGGAATTGTGGGAAGAACTGGAAGCTGGTGTGAAAGTAGGCAGGGAACTTCAAATCAGGTAGAATTGTAAATGATCAGTATCCCCACTATTCTACTAACTTTTTTTTAAGTTTCCTTCTTGCACTTTAAAATATCAACGGGGTTTGTTTACAAACTTGCTGGAGATGACCTAGAAGTAGTTGATATGGTAAAATACCTTGGTGTTACTTTAACTGACAATTTATCATGGGGTACCCACATATGTAAAATTTGCATGCAAGCAAATAAGCAATTGGGATTCATTATATGCATTTTTGGAAGAAGTGAGTATAAGGTCAAGGAACATTGCTACCATGCTCTTGCAAGACCTCTCAAAGAAGAATTGTGTGGGACAAATAAGTATTTGTGAAGAATGGGTTTGATGACAGACAACTTAAGTAAAAATATAACGAAATGGTGGTGAAAAATTTTGTATGGAGCATAGTTTTTCATGACTTGGAAACTTGGTTGTTGAGGCAAGAGGAGATAAGCATAGACAGGAATCTTTTGAATTGTGGGTGCAGAGAAGAATGGAAGCAATATAATTGACCAAAATAAAAGCCGATGATAAAGTTCTAGGCAAGCTAGGGGAGAGAAGTTTCTCAGGGGAAATTCGAATTAAATGGGAAGTAAATGCAGAAAATAATGAGAGGTGATGGGATGCTTAAAATAGTAATTGATGGAAGAATGCTGGGAAAGTGAGGTAGAGAGGGAGAATGGAGGAAGAGGATAGGCATTTTGGATGGACATAAGGGAGATATGTATGCTAGAGCTAGAGAATGAGTTATTATTTTATTTATTGTGGGATTTTTAAGGCTTTGAATGTAATTTTAGTTAGAGCTAAGAGTAGAGCAGAGTTAAGTGCCAGGGTCCATCCAGAATCTACCCCAAGCTAAGGCTAATAATAGCATAACTTTATAGACTTGACTCCTGTCAACTAAATGGCTTTTGTGAAAGGATTTTGTATTTGAAAAAAGGAAGTTATGTTGCCGCACCCTGTATTTTGCTGTAAATTTTGCCACGGAGTTGCTAATGACTCATAGGAGAAACATTCACAGAGGACTCAATGAGGAAACTTTCCAAATAAACTGCATGATGGTTTTGAGCATTTAAAATCATAATAAATGTTAAACTTCCTCCAAGTCCGAAATATTTATTCAGATTTGGTGTGGAAACTCTATATGGCAATAACTGATGTTGATACTCAGCGGATGATGCCATACACCACTGTGACAAAACAAATCTATTAAGTCCTCTATAAATAAGAATATTTCATAAATGTCATCAATATGGAACCAATTGTTCATCACTGAATACCTTTTGGGAAACTTTCAGACTGAACAAGTCAACTGTTCAGTTCTTATTAAAAAGATAACACTTTGGAAAATTTATTGTTTTTTTTCTATTTTTTGGTTTTCTGAGACATAAATATTCTTTGATCATATGAAATCTACCCTGACTCATACCTGACCCCATAATGATAGGGGCCACTTGCTATCTTTATGGTTTGTGTGAATGGTCATATCCTTGTTCATGGGAATGCCTGATGCTATCCCTTCCAAAAATGTAATGGGTTTATTTTCGACTGAAAAATGTGAAATAAAATATCTAAGGAGCAGTGTCCACCTCTCCAAAAATTAGGAAGTCTGTCATACCATGCCCTTGTCACTAGTTCAATGCAACTTGCTGCATTGTAACCCAGTGGTGCCCATTCAAATTAGGATACCATTACATATTTTTAATTCTTCCAAAGTCTTAAAAAATATATGATAATATGTTGGTCTTGCACACTAGTTTCAAATGTTAATGTTTTCTACTTTGTTTATATGATTCAAGGGAAAAGTCCTTGATCTTAGTTGGATTTTGTTGCCGTCTCTGAAAAAAAACGGCTATCAGAGTAATTGGAAACAGCTATGCAAAATTACAGCTTTTTATATTTTGAAAAATGAAAATTGTCGCATATGATGTGTCATATGCTCAGGTGGGTCGCGGTAGTCAAGGGGGTAGAGCGTTGGACTACTGACCGAAGGGTGCCGGGTGCAGCTCCATCCAAGCTATGAGATTTTTCGGGTACCAGATCTTCCTGGGGCGACCTTCGGGTTGAATATTGTGTTTATGGTTCTATATCCTCAGCTGAGTTGCTGTTTTGTATGTTTAGCGTGAACAATACTCTGCTGAAGGCGTATTTGCATTATCATTAATGTATTTATATTTGTCATAATTCAGGAATTGAGAATTTTTGTGTAAAACTCTGAAATTCTAAGCACCTTATAGAACACATCTTTGTAGATTCACGTATGGGAATGAATGTATTGTGCTATTTTATTCACTAATGACATGCGGCTATTGCTGGAACCATTACACATTATTTGCCTGAGTTTAACCACATTATTAATGGCCGGCCACTGCCAATCGCTAACAATAAAATGATTTTATTTTTCCGTTCTATTGATTATACTTTAGAACTAACCCCATTTGATGTCAAGCCACGTATAATATTACTATGTAGCTAATTTCAAACTTGGTGATGCTGAAGGAAATAAACAGTTCAAAGAAAAAACTGATAGCTCTCTGATACTTTGGTGTGAATAATAACGTAGGGCAGTAAAATATTTAGAATATTCAATGAGAAAAAATACTTGATATGTTATAGGTTCATTGAAAAAGAAATGATACATCAGCAAAATGCCGGGAAACAACATTAAAGAACCCGCAAAAACAAATGCCTATCAGCCTTTCTGTGCTGCCGCTGGTGGTAGAAAGTGAATGTATTGAGGAAGCTTCCCATGCCAAGCTTCTCTCCCACTTGGAATACTGCGATGCTACTGCGGTTGTGAACCACGTGGTGTTTTGTGAAAAGTTGAAACTTCAACACCAAATTAAGTGAAATTAAGCTTTCAACTGTGGTTACGTGTTTAATTACGTTAGTTGTTTTCATTTTACACCATCTGTTGATCAAAAATATCGATTATTTTAATGTGATAAGTCAATAGTTATTAGTCTTGAGATTTTTGCGTCGGCGTCATTTTGGTTTCTGTGACTGATTCATTTTGAATTACAACTGTTATTGTACTTGTTTTAATTAACTAAATTTTCTTTTTAGCAGATAAAATGGCCATTTCTAACGCGAAAAGAGCACGCAATACATCTGAGGGCGAGGATAAGATTGTAAAGAAGAAGAAGCATTCCGAGTTAACAAGCAAGGCAGTGTCGTCCCCTAAATTGACTCCTAACAAGAAAGGGGCTCAAGTTAATATGGCTCAATCTAAGCAACAAAAAGCAATGAAGATTGCACCGGAAGGTAGCAGCAAGAAGGTCAAAAACTTGCAAGCAGCCAAAGGAGCTGGTAAAAATCAGTCGAAAAAAGGCAAGGCCGGTAAGCAGGCGAAGGACGCCGACAGCGATGAAGATGATGATGAAGAAGAAAGCGAAGATGAAGAGGAGAGCGACGACAATGTAGAAATGGAAGCTGAAGAAAGCGAGGGGGAATCCGACGAGGACGCTAATGAAGAAGGAGAGAATCAAGTTGCCGAGAACGAAGAAGAGGAGGCAGATGATGATTCCGAAAGTGACGATAATGAGGCCGAAGGTGCTGGAGGAGCGGAAGAAGGTGATAGCGATGATGAAGATAACCAAGGCGAAGATGATGATGACGAAGACGATAGCGACGCGGATGAAAGCCCGCCAAAGAAAACCCCCAAGAAGCAAGATACCAGAGACGATGATAAGTCCGATGATTACACAGCCTTTGTTTCTAATATCCCCTACAGGTATGTTGCATGTTTGTTAGCTGCTCATAATTCTTCAAAAACGCGCTTAAATAATTTGACAGTGAAATTCACATGTTTATATGTTTTTAGTGCCGGACAAGAAGACCTAAAGAAGTTTTTTGGAGCTGCTGGCACAGTCACTAGTGTTAGGATACCAGTGGACAACAAAACTGGACGACCTCGTGGTTTTGTTTTCGTTAGCTTCGAAGATGAAGACGGCCTTAACGTAAGTCAATAATACAATATTGCAATTATTTTATGAATCTACTAGTTTCTCCTTTTCTAAAGTGTTAAAAATGCTTCCTTTTATATTGTCGACTAATAAATGGCTTTTATAGAAAGAACGCCGTTTGCCTATATCGTAGTTGATATTATTTTTACTAATTAAGTTAGTTTGCTAAGTAATTAGGTATGTCTTGCTAGGCACTGGTGATTAACATTATTTTGTGAAGGGATTGTCGATTTTAGTAATCTGACATTAGGCTTTATCCCAAATTGATTCTTTCTCGGTACTGTCTTTATTTGTAGGAACTTACGTATGTGGGATTGGGTTGGTAATACATCAATAAAAAGGTTCCATTTTTATGTTATCTTGGCCACTGTAAAAAGTAATTTGGTCGTAGAACTAATTATTCAACATTTGATACTTTTCTTAAAATTGACTAAGTAGAGATTATTTTACTTATGAATGAGGGCGCGTCAATTTTGTCTTTGTTAAGGTACTGATACAACTAACGAATTAATATTTTTATCACATAAGACCTTAAGTACTCTGTGTGATCTTTGTATTAATGCGTCAATTGAATTCTCAAGTTAAATACGTAGGGTTCCAATGTGGTCTTCTCAATATTGACAAGTGCATCAGCTACCAAGTGCCAAATTTGATCAATTTTGTTCAAACAAATAAATGGCAGTATTTTGATGTGATATTGGTACAATGAGCCTCTTGTGAGGTTTACTTGTTTTTATTTACAACCTGAGGAGATGTGTTTATGCTTTTTGTAGCTCTGAAATATTGCTAAGTAGTGCAATTTTTGTAATAGCAGTAGTCTCTTATACATTGAATAAATGTTTGAATTAAAATGGAAGTTTTCTCAAGGAATCATTAGGCCTTATCAATGTGAAATGAAAGGTAAGATCAGAAGTTATTGAAATCTGTTTTGGCATAGACTAATTCTGTGATGCTTTGTTTTGTCACAAATGGGGTAATGCCTGCTCCTTGTGGAAATTTATTTGTGCGACTTGAGTTTGTCACAGAATTCTGTATCTTCAATTATATGTGGCTTTACTTTCAGGCTGCTTTGGAAATGGATGGAGAAGAGATGGATGGCCGTGCTCTCAAAATCATGAAGAGTCACAATAGTGGAAAGGGAGACAGGAGAGAGGGTGGATTCAGAGGTGGCAGGGGGGGATTCCGGGGAGGAGACAGGAGGGGTGGTGGTTTCCACAGTGGTGGCAGGGGAGGTGGGTTCAGAGGAGATAGGAGGGGAGGGGGTGGCTTCCGGGGAGGCGATAGAGGTGGACGAGGGGGTGGATTCAGAGGAGGAGACAGGAGGGGTGGAGGCAGGAGTTTTAGGGGGGGAGACAAGTTTGGAGGGGGTGGTGGAAGGCCATTCCGTGGTGGTGGAGGGAAACCATGGCAGAAGGATGGTGGAGACCGGCATCAAAAGCACAGTGGGGGTGACTCTGATTGATTAGATGACTTATTAATGTTTAATGTAAAATGTACGACATAGTCGTAATGGACAATATGAGAACAATTGTGCAGTCTACCTTGTACATACTGTGCCGTGTTGACTTGTGATTGATTTTATTGTTGAGACAAAGTTTTGTATGACCAATGACAACTTTATCAATGTGAAATAACAGGAGTGAGTGGTGTGGAATTGTGGTATTTTATTAATTGCCAGTTTATTTACCCTAATTACCTGTATTCATTTTGATTTTAGGGTGCTACACCTTGGTTGTGGCTAAGGTGAAAGATTTCAATTTAATTTACAGATAGTTGAATCTGTGCCAAATTTCAATGTAAATCAACATTGGGTAAGCTAGGTCATTTTTTTCTTGCTTTAAGTAAGTTAATTCACTTCATTCTCACATCTTGTTTGGCAAAGAATATCTGTCATGATTTTTGTGTATTAGGTTGGAGATTCCCAGGGTTTATGGAAGATAACAGCGAAACCCAATATTGTGGATAATTCATGAGAGTAAGCCTGTATATGCTGGCCAGGTATATTAGCCAGCTACATTGTACCTACTTCTAACTCTAGGATATTTGCAAGAATGATATAGTCCTGCTTGTAGTACACATTGTTTTTGTCAAGTCAACTGATAGTTTGTTGCTTTGAGTTCAACAGATTTTTATGGAATAGTTGCATTGTAAGGTCATGGTTGAGATGTGGGAAATATCATTTGTAAGTTTGATTGATATTAAAGGGTTAACATTTGTTCCTGGATTTGAACTTTATTCCCTATAATGTTTACACAGTCAAAGCATGATTCTAAATACAAATCTGTGAATCGAATATCTTTGCAGTGCACAAATGTATTTGGTTGTATGTGCATAAGCAGAGGAGTATTTGCCGTCATTCTAAAAGTGTTTTATCATTTTTACCATAGTCTAATCTGCATCCTTAGTTTTAGGCATGGAATTTGGTAACATAACTTCTCTCTTGAGTCGATGGTTGAGATTGGAAGCTAACCATTCAAGCAAAATTTTGCGAGTGCTTGTGAATTACTTCCCCTTGACCAGATCAAGGAGACCATAGTCAGTTTAATTTATCAAGACTGCAAATATGAGAGTTCTTTTTGCTGAAGTTTGAGAAGCAATTTTTCCGTGGTTCCACATACCTGCAAACCCTTCCTGCAGTTTCCTTTGATTTACGTATATTTAGAAAGTTATTTTGTAAATTATTATGGGAACCTTTTCTCGTCTCTCATTGCTTCGCAAGTGTAATTTTTATATGCTAATTTTCAATCTTCGAAAAATATATAATTTTTATTTCGTATGTTCCATTCTTAGGCAGATGAGATGGTGAATCCCTGCCATAGATTACATGTCTTTGGGGCTAAATTAATAAAAATCCTTTTATACTATCCAGTCTCATTATTTTGCATTCGCTATTAATAATCTTGGCATATAACAACTTGTAAATCACTTTGTTTCCAATGGGGAATTGAAGACTTATGTAAATGGAGAGCATATAAGTACATCACTGTTGTGCATTACTGATATGGGCTGTTTGAGAGAAATGCCTTCCTCAGGACCAGCATGTTTGCAAGTGTTAGTCATCTTTCTGAAATTAATTTCTTGCTCAAGACTCATTTTCTCATCACTTGTTAATCTGAAGTAGGAGTGGTTTATGATACTATATCTCTTAGGCAGGGCTTTCTCCATTGATATTAATTTGAACTGTGAGAAGTCAATTGAGATACCACATAAAGGTGTATTCATTAATGAGAAAGTATGTGCAATGTTTTGCAGATGAGATGGCTTTGCTTTCAGAGAAGAAAACTTACAAGGGTATCCAGTATAGAGAGGGGAACGGAAGATCAATATAATAGGTAGGAATTGGGGAAGGAGGCTTCCTATCATAAGAAGCGGTTACTACATGAAAATAGTGCTTGCATGGGCATATGGAGAGAGTATTCATAAGTCTTAAAATGAAATTGGTCAGGGTTTTCATATTTGACAATCTTCGGATAACTTTTGAGCCCAGGCTGTATCTAAATAGGGTACGTAGGAAAATGGAATGCTGCAAAGTTAAGGCCTCAACCATTCAGTAAATAAAGTACTGTGGAGCCAAAATATTTTCATTCATATATGAATTAATTACATTAATTTAACCACAAATTATATTGTCTTGTTAATGTCATTCTACTTAAGAAAATAAAATGATTTCACACTAGCTAATGAAAGGCAGGTGTGGAGAGAATCTTTGGAGGACACTCAAAATAAGAAGAGAACTTATCAGAGTTACTGGGGGATGATAACTAATTAAAGGAAACGTGTTTCCACAATTTTCTTTATCTATCCAGATATATTGGGTTCCCTATTAATGCATGCCTGGCTTAAAAAGATTCCAGAGACAAATGATGGGTTGGCAACTCCCATGCCCAAGGGGGATGACTTCAATTCTGCATAGGCCCAAATTCACCTGTAGCGATCTCCCGTCTATCCTGTTCCTGCATGTAATTCTCCTGCTATCAAGTATCACGAGTGGCTTGTACTTTCATTTTATTGGTTTCCAAAAATTCATATAAAGTAGTATTCAACAAACTTCCATTATGGTTTTTTCTGCCTTCCCTTTGATGCATTTAACCTCGACTTATTTTTTCACACTTTCAGGCATCGGCTATATTAAAAGGTGCCAAAGCCGTCTTCAAATGGAAAACTTTTCCTTCACAAGTACAGTGACGGCAGTTGTAATTCTTGGGTAGTTCTTTCTGTTATTGTTTCCATTAAAGTCTTACCTCCCCTTGGACCACAGGGACTTTTCCATGACCACTACTTGTTACTTGCGGCCATATCCAAGCCAGAATAGCTTTTCCAGTGCTTAATGCTGTGGGTACATCTTCAGATATTGATATAAATAGTTATGACCTCATCAAGACAATAAAAAAGGATAAACAATCCTGCAAATATTGATTGACAAGGATGCACTCCCTTAAAGCCTATTGTTGTCGAACCTTGTTGAACCTCAAGCTTATTCTCACATAACTGCATCTGGTGATATTTTTAAATAATAGATTAAGTACAAAAAATAATTTATCTCAACATTTTTTAATTTCAGACTATAATTATTTGTTCTACAATGTTTTTCAATTATATGGTCACAATATTAGTAAATATTACTGATTTAGATTTACTAAATAGGATCCTGGGTAAGGAGCTGAAAAATCCTTAAATTATCAACAGTACTTTCTTACCATGCTCATTCAAGCTAGGTGAAAGTAACATATTTATTGCAATTTTTAAGCGTATTTACCAATATAGTTCTTGGTGAGTACACAACAGTTCAGTTACTTCACCCTTGGTAAGAATAAGATATACTCGTCAAATTAGTTGATGTTACCCACAAGGATCAATCCTTGGGCCCTTCATTTTCTATTTTGCAATGACCTACCTCTTCCTTTGCCAAATAGTGTTGTAGTTTGGTTTACTGATGATACTTTCACCTTGAATTCTGATATTCCATCTACTGTATTGATAAGCATAAATACTTATTACAAGCAGGTTCCTTTGGTATCAAGAAAAATTTTCATATTAAATTATGACCTGTTTAATGCAATTTCATTGTAAAATATCCCCTACCCTAATTGAGCAGGTTATTAAAAATTAACAACCAGCCATAGTTCTTAGAGACAAATTCCTCAGTTTCAACTTCTGTGAGGATATCAACCAGATCACTCGCAACAATTATCTAACTAACTCTCTACAGGTATTTACATACTAAGATAGCATAGACAATCTCCATCAACACCTTTAAAATGGTTCACTATGCTAGTATTCCATTGCAACTCTCATCAGGTATAGTCTTCTGGAGTAATTAAAGGGCTGCCTCTATGAAGCATTCCCATAAAAAAAATCAATTCAAGCAATTTATGGGGTATCCATTAGATCTCCAGGTAGGCCATTATTTGAGCATCTTAACATCATTCTTCTCTCCTATAGATAAATACTATGTTCTAAAATTAAATGAAATTACTTTGTCTGTGCATATGTAAATTTGGCAACCTGAATGGTATTAAATATTCTGAATCCCACCACTACTTTTAAAATAGAAGTGAGTTAACAGTTACAAGCCAAGTTATATTGTAACGTGGATGAATTCTTCATAAACAAACTCAACATTCACCTACCAATGTCTATAATTTGTTATATCCTTGTGTATGTTTACTTGCCTATTTCCTCCACATTTTCTTTTGCCTATGTAAATAATCATTTTGAACAATAAAGAATTATCATTTTCTGGAAATATTATGCCAGTAGATAAATATGCATCTACTCATTGAAGTTTTCTCCTTATTTTGAAAATAGTAGAATTATGATTTCTTACTACAGAATTATTCCTATTAGAAATAATGGATACAAAACAACAAAAAGCACAGGTAATATCAAATACCTCTGCATTGGCAAGGAAGCTAATGCCTTCCTGTACTCAGGTGCTAAGGGAAAGATAAGATTATAAGAATTCCAGATCATGACAGCCTTTTGAACTAAAATAAACTGGATTCGGTTACATATTCAATATTAGTCCTTTAAGGACATTTTAGTCCAAGGGATAGAGCTGATGGCTACTAACTTAGAGGGTCCAGGTGATGTCTCTGGGCACCAACCCAAGCTTTGATTTATCAGAACTCCATGTGAAGGGCAGGTAGTCTAGCCAAAGTAACTCTCCCTCCACCCTGATGTTTTAAAGTTGCACATCGTTTTGAGTGAACTCTGCCTCCACCTAACAAACCAACCTTTGGGGTGATATTTTTCTTTAACTATGCATTTCTTAGTGGAGTGCCCAAGCCAGTTAAGCTACAGAAGATGTATAACTGGCTGAAGCACTCGACTAGACATCAAGATATCCAGGTTCAAACCCCAGCCAAGGTGAATGAATTTTACACTCTGAAACTGTTGCATTGTAATGCACACTTAGCATATGACTGTTTAAAGAAACTGCCATGAGATCTCCCAGTTTCATGGAAATGCAGTTTTTTCCTACAAAATATGCAAATCTGTCAATTTTGCTAACTGAAAAGATAGGCAATGCTTATAATTTGCAATGATGAATGTGATCATAAACATAAAATGAGAGAAGTTTGAGAAGAGTCAGTCATGTTGTGCAACCCGATTGCAGTATAGGGTGGAGAAAAGAAGAGGCATATCTGCTAATCCATTCCTTCTACCATCTACACTCTTCACCTTTACTCGTACAAATATCCATTCTATTATACAAGCCTCTAATAACTCTGCATGTGAACTTGTAAATTTAAACTGCTAAGAGTAGTCAAATAAGGATGAATTTTTTCCTGAGAAAACATGTCAAGTATTAAACTCAGCCCAAGAAGTGGCCCAAAGAAATCTATTTAGTTTTTGTAACTATGGAGAATGTAATTCGTTGTCTCGGGCATGACTTCATGGAATCGACTTAACATAATGAAAATATTGACATAACATAATTTTCATTATATGGAGAATGTAATGAATCGTCAAAAGTTGAAATATTGTATATATAAACATTGAAGTTGGGACAATATTAACTAGAGCAGGCAAGATACCCATTTAGGATAAATTATAGCAAAATAGTACAAAGCACTAAGGGCATCATAAGAAGAAAGTAAAGATTTTATCACAAGAACGGGCTGAAACCCAAAAAAAAACTAGGTCTTGCCTTCATGTAAAGATGTAAATAAAAGATTACAAAAATTTGACATTGAATGATATGTTGTACAGTTATGAAACTTGATCTTCAGAGGAGGATGAATGTTGATAGGATGCTTTGAAGTAAAAATGTGGAGAAGAATGGAATCAGTGAAAATGAGAGATAGGAAAAAATCGAAGTCCTACAGACAACAGGTACAGTCGATTTGTGGCATATTAGAAATCAATATGTCGAGTAAGAATTGTAGAGGGAGTAAAAGAATAGACATACAGGACACAATGATGGGAGGTGTGAAATACGAAATTTTGTATTGTATTTGATTACTTTTAACATTTTTAGAATGTTTGGGTTCATAAATTAAGTGTCATAAAGGGGTCTTAGAAGTCTACCGTTTCTTAGTCCTTAAGATTCATACAGAACCCAACTTGTACGCTAATGTTAATAATGACCTTACTGGAATTTATTGATTCACTGTTCATAGTATTTTCTACTATTGACACACATCAATTAGTCAAAAGGTCTCAATTTAAATTGCAGTATCCTATATCATTACATAATTCTTAGTTTAAATTGTAATATTGCTACAAAATTGAAAATACAACAAGATGCTGTATTTGCTCATTCAGAAACAACAGCCTTTTCTTTATCATCTTCAGGTCAACCACTAAATTTATCACAAATGAGGTACAATGGTACCAATAAAATTGGCCGACATGAAAACATACTTTTTTGCTTTTATAATTAAAACTTATACAGATGGTTTTTGGCATGATATTGGTCACAGAGAATATGGAAGGCACAAGCATGGGCTTCCTCCAACATATTTTGATCAATGGAAAAGCAAAATGCAAGGAATTGAAATTCTTTTAATTAAACTGCCAAACCTCCTTGTTTTATATACAACTGCAGCAACAAACTCCAATCTTCAAAATGTTGAGAACTTGCAAGTCTAAGACAAAGTAAACGCCAGAGTGGGAAGATGAGATCACCAAACTTATGCTTGATGCACCAACTTTCAGTTCAAATGAAGATGGAAAATTGGTAATGATGAAATCTATAGTGAGATACTCGAGACACCAATCACATGGTTAACTCCTGCAAAATATTCAAAGTTACATAGTTGAAAAATATATGGGTACCTAAATAAGAATAATAAAAAGTTCAATAAAAATGGTTAAATTCTACTTGCCATTATTGCATTGACAATATCATTTTGATTATTCTTGAGGGCTTTCACTGCTTTAGCTCTGCTCACATTAGCTTGTGACATAACCAGATCTACATCCTTATCTTCAATTCCACTTTCATCAACATCTTCCTCTTCACTTTCTTCTTGGATTGTAGCAGGAGCCTAAAGATAGATTTCAAAAATTAGTCGAAGATCATACTCTAAGACAATTTATGCTATTTATTGATCAATCATTTCATCGGCCCTGATGACGATGAAAAAGGATTTCATCGAAACGTCGGCAGCGATGGAGATGGAGGAGATTACCCGGATGAAATCCCGAGAAGAATTTACTGCCATCATCCGCCGGGAGAAATTGAAATATGCTGTATTGAGCTTGCACATACAAAGTGCATTCGGGCTAAGGCTTATAGCCTTTGGATAACAATAGGAATTTAGCGGAATGTCAACAGCAGATACCATTAAAAAATTACATGTATTCACTGGTCTAATCTTGGGATAAAATTACTTCTCCATCCGTTTACATGAGGGAAGCACCGTTGACCAAACACCCTATAACCTTTTATTTTGTACATATTAATTATAATAATGAATAAACTTTTCAATTAGGAATAAAATAGGCAAACCAAATAAACATGTGCCATTTATTTTGTTGATGTTTTCTATGGAGAGTAGATGAAATTTTTTACATTTTGATTTGCTCAAACTACCAAAATTAGAACTTTTTAAGCCCAAAACCTACTGATGCAAACTAGTGAAGTAAGTGTCACTGCACACTAGCCCAAGTGTACCCATCATATGTCGGTCAACAGTAGCAATTCCCAGTTTGGTACAGCTGCTTTTAGAACTCTCCAGATCATGGATTCTGATAACTTTAAATGAATCGCACTGTCTATTCAGTAATAGACATTTTAAAAACTTTTCAACGAACATTAAGCAATTTGGAGAACTTTGCTTTGCTACAAATATTTCCTCAAAGAAATCAAAACTTATCATTTTGCACATGAAAGCTACACCTTCACAAACTAATAAATTTGAAAAACATTGACAGTAAAATACTTCAAATATTTGCTCATAAAATGATTTATATTCTGGTAAAGTTACCCACCGTTATACTGCCTCCCGCCTCCACAACTTGGGTCATGGCATCAGGTGCTTTGAACTTTTCAGCTGCAGCCACCTGAGCTTGTTGGCTCAAATCTTCAATCTTAAGTACAAGAAGAAAACAATCAAAATTAGCATCTTTACCTAATAATAATATCACCATGAATCTTTATTTGTCCCAAGCAAGTATTATAAAATACAGAGTACACCTGGCCTGGTCGTATGTCGAAGGAAGTAGTAAAAAAACAAAAATTAACAACATAAAAAAATACCAATTAGATAACAGAATAACCCAAATAGGAGATGTAGAAACTTGATGACAATATGAGAGGCATGAATATAAAGAGTACAATAACAGGACACCAAACAAAAAATAACCCTAATGAAATACAGTAATAGTATTTATAATTCATTATCCACATACCCACTCACAGAGGAATAAATTAATTTGTATGAGAATTTTTTAGAAACAGACATCAGAAAATTTAAACGATGAAATTAATGCAGCCTAATTTATTAAGTCAAACCCAGTTCCTTAGGCCCAAGACTGGCTTTCTCAGTTCCAATGGAACTGTAGCAGTTTCCTTCTAGAAGAATATATTTTTTTTGTCCATGGATAAGTATTTTATAACAACATGATGGTGAAATGCATATATAATAACAAAGGCTTCACCTATAACCTTTATCATATATAGGGGGGGGAAATTGGTCATTAAATTTGATTGGCTGAATTATTACCCAGAATCCAAAACTCATACCCGGGATGGGAACATCATTCTTTTTCACCACTTACAATTAATTTCTCCAGGACTTCAAACTTATCCCAATATTTTTCTAGTGTGCCCGACATATTCCCCTCAAAGAACTAGATGACCATAAAAAATAGGGTTAAATAATTTAATTGTTTGTTGCTATCCAAATTTCAGCCTTTTCGTGTGAATGAAATTATTTCGAGGTGAACTTCTCTCAGGCACTTAAGAAAGATAGTTCACTTCAATAGCTAGAAAATAATTTTTGAGCCAGTTGTCACACTTTTATATTTTTTCATATTAAAGTTACTGTAAATAGCTTTGCGAGAATTAAACCACATTTTGTATTCCAGAAAAATGTCCACCCTCGATAATTGACCAAAGGAAAAATATTTTTGGTTTGTATGCATATACTGAATCATTTAGAAACCCATGCACAAATAATAATTGTGTTATGAAATACGTAGGCAACTTCATTCAATCACATTAGATGATTTGATATGGAATGGGATATTTATAGAGTTCATTTAATACGTAAATCAAGTAAATCCTCACCTCCAATGACACCTTGTAAAGTACATTCACTTAAAGAAAATTGTGGCACACTTTTTGCTTCTCACAGGCATAATTCAATAACTAGAAAATAGAATCAATAGGCACATACCTTAGCTTCACCAAATACAATATATGTGTCAGATGCAGGGTTCTTGTATACATCTGGTTTATTGATGACAAATAAAATATTTTTAGATTTCCGGATGGTTACACGGCTGACACCTTGGACCTGAAACATTTGCATTAAAATAAGTTCACCTGAACAATGATCTGTTTAACACAGAGCAATAGTAGGTCATATTGCTTCACTGTTAACTTACAATCAAAACTGACAATAACTGACATGCATGAACAAACTGAGCATTATCATTTACTTCTGCATAGTATGGCTTCGTAAAAATTGGAATCAGATAATAAACCCCAATGAAATCCCCAAAGCATATGAAGATACTGAATTTGCTCAACACACGAACATCCTGCACTATAACAATTTATATTCCTGCAAACACGCAAAGATCAAATTTGCAACAAAGAAAATATTAGTGCACGATTGAGCAACCACAGTCGATGGCATTCAACTTGGCTTCACAGTATTTTTTACTAACTTCTAATTAGAAATTTACGAGTAAATCAAATAATTTATAAAAGTACTTCCCAAGTTATACCTCTAAAACTTTATTAAAATTCATCAAAAAAGAATAATTGTAAGCAAAGAACTTGAGAAAATAATTACCGGTTTTAGTCCCAATTTGGACATAATTTTACGGGCCTTCTTTTCTCCCCTGCTCTGCTTAGCTTTACTGACCATGTCCTCCGGCAAGCCAGCTGCTGCAGCAACCTAAAACATAGTCAATGTATTATCTATTTCTAATATAAATGCAATGGCATTTTATTTATTCGCGAATAACAGGAATGAGAACTTACGGTAGCATCATGAACAAATTTAATAGCGTACTCTCTAGCAAACCCAAGAATTAAGTGCTGGCGAACAATGACTCCTTTTATATAAGGCTTTCATGGATATTTTCAATGGACTTCACTGTTACGTCTCCGGCAAGGGTTACTGCCAGTGGCTGTTCTACAAATCAACTGCCATAATTGTCATTGTAATTTCACCAAAATTTTCTAAAACTGTAAGACCTTTCTCAACATTCCATACACTTGCGTCACGTGTAAGACATGAACAAAAACCCTTGGCCAACAATCATTTAGATTAGACTTTGGGGGGAAGGTGAGAACTCTATTGCTGGTGTTTACTCACAGGGAACTGCCCCTGGGTCTGTGGTGCATCTTCTAACTCGGGAATTGTACCATCTGAGTCTGAATCTGTCCCAGATCCAGATGCTTCCCGCCTTTCGGTGATCGAGGCCGTAGCCTTGTCAAGTTCCGTCAATTCCGGCATCTTGGAATCGTTGCTGGTGCTGTAATTTTAAACGTGAAATAACAAGTAATAATTTAAAATGGCATAAAATATAAAATACTAATCATGAAAGCAATCAAACGTAATGAGAAAAGTAAACAACGTGAAGCACCGAAATACACTAAAAATAAATGCATTAACAAATGCACGTGTATGGAATAACAATAAATATTAATGTCACATTTTGAATAATGAATCTTCTAAGGTCAAATTCAATAATTTATGATTATCAACACATTAGAGATGGATTCACTTTTCGATGGATACCTTTCAGCCACTTTCGATGATTTTATTTAGCCTTGTGGTAACTCTCAAGATGGCTGAGTCAGGTGGCGCAGTGAAATTTTAGCATCGAATATATTTCTCGGCCAATAGACTTTATCCAACAAGACCGCCAAATTAAATGAAACACTATTATGAAATTTTAACTGTCTGCGAAGGAATAATTTCTTCTTATATTTCCTGCAGCATTTAAAAGTCTTTTGAACAACAGTAAAATTAACATTCTTGTAAAAATGCTCACTTAAAAGAAGCCTCATTCAGTGTATAATTATACAATATTTTCTTTGTGTTATGTACAACCTATGAACAGAACTTGTCTGAACCGTGATAAATAAGGCCTTACGTAATATTTGTTAATCACAAAAATGATTTCATTTCGTCTTAACAGCATGGATTGTTATACACAATGGTATTTTTGGATATTCTAAATATATTTTATCTTGATCCCATTATTGAACACATAGTTCCTGTTGAACGATTCTTCAAATGAATGTCTGAATTTACATGCTTTATCGGAATGATTTAATAATTGTAAAATACTTCAAAATTCCCTGTTGTTAATTTCCAAGCCATAAACACATGGAAAATTCTTATTATGAAACTCAATGTGAGGCTATAATTTATAACCTGGTTATTATGAAAAAGTGTGATTTTCATTGGAGTTTTCACCGATTCCCTAAAAGTAAAAAAAAACCCTAAAAGTAAAAATGTAACCCTATTTTTTATTTGCCTTCCAATCTTACCATGCGAATAATGCACTAATTTTAAATGTGCACTACCATATATGAATATATAGGTACATATGGCTTGTAAGAAAGTTCCTGGTATATACATGGAGTCTTTTGATGAGGGTGTAGGCAAAAGGGTCAGTTGAGAATTGCGAAAATCGCGTACCTTAGTCCAACTGGTACAGCTTCCTACACAAAATAGGCATTGCAAAAACATCAATAAAATTCAAATTTCAATGAAAATATTGGCAGGAATGATTGCACGTACTGAGACCCCTTGCAAAATTTTAGGATACATTTCAAACTTTTTGAACTTGCAATGTACAAATCATTAGATTGTTTTCTGGAAAAGTAGGAATTTGAGCTTTTGTAGGATGCAGAACAAAGAGTAGCCTCAAAGCTTTCTAGCATGTGAGAATAGTTCACCAAATTTAATGGGAAGAGCAGTTTCCAAACACTTTTTCTCGGAACCATGTCCATTAAAATAAATGCTTAGAGATAAAACCATTACAACGCATCATCTATTGCAGGTGATAATGGCATTCAATCAGGACTTATTTCTTAAGACTCATGCTTCTTATGTTGTGTCTTAAATTTGGGCGATTGGGGTCCACAAATACATGTAAAACATGATGATGAATGGATGATATGTGGTCATTAACCCTAATCAGCAGACAATGGATCACTCAACATCAGCTAAAGAAAAATGCAATTGATTACTATTCCTGGACTCCATTAATGAAACCAGTTTGGTACCACATATTACTAATAATTCACCTATTTTATCCATCAACACTGTCCTTTTCATTACCCACCGATTTCCAGCAATGGCTATACACATAGATGAACAAATTTACTACATCTGTATATTCACACAGGTATTTCAATTAATAAAAGCAGATGTCTGAAATATTTCATCCATTTTGTTTATTAAAAATCATTATTTCATAAAATATTAATATAGAAAAATGATATAATTCACTATATTCATTTATTGAAGCAAGTATGAGACTATATAAGCCTATTTCCCACCTAACCTGTCAGCATTACATTGAAGACTTTTACAACCACTGCCATAAGTGAAGGAATACCCACCTAGCTGAAAATGGAACCCACTACCTCTAGGTTTTCAGGAAGAAACATTATCCTGTCACCAATGGTAAGCGACTATAAGGAGCGAATAAGCCTAACTAATCTTCATACCGAAAAAAGGAAAGGAATATTTGTACTTTTCCACAGATTTTATTAGATGGTACAACGCGTTTCACGGACTTGCGGCATCATCAGGTACAAGTTTGCTACACAGACAGTGGCAGAATATATACCCTCAGGACCGAGTGGGGGCGGGAAGGGGCGGAGGGGCCTGAGAGGGGTGGGGGTCCTCAGGTTCGTTGAGGGGTTGTTTTACCCATTTCCGGGCTAGTTTCTCGGAGAGGAGTGGGGAGGGGTATAGGAACAATTACTCGTTACAAAGGGTCGTGTTAGGGTTTGCTAAGTGCCTTCTTATCTCTAATTGCTCGAGAGCGTCCATTTTTAATCCTTTTGGGAGTATGTGTAATATCTCCGGGACAAAGTCACTGCTATGGTCGAATTCCAGTAAATGCTTGGCGAAGAGAGAGTTGGTGTTCTGATTTTTGTGACACCTCGCGTGTTCCTTGACTCGTACCTTGATGTTCCTACCTGTCTGGCCGACATAAACACTATTGCAATCGTCGCATTTCAGTTTGTAAATGCCTGATTTGTGAAGATTATCCTGGGTGTCTTTTCCATTGACTAGGAGTTTGGAGAGGGTTACGGGTGAGTAGAAGGCTGCTTTGAGTGAGGTGGGTAAGCAGTTGGAAATTCTATATGAAATATCCCCCAGAAATGGAATGGAGCACCACTTGAAGTCCTTAGATACTGCAGGCCGTGAAACGAAAATATTTTTTAAGGCCATTGATTTTTGTTTTTTCCGCAGTAATGTGTCAACTAGCTTAGGGTTGTAACCATTGTTGGTAGCTATGCTAGTAATTGTGAGGAGTTCCATATTGAAGTTTTTGGGGGAAATGGGGAAGTGTAGGAGGCGGTGAATCATGGAGTGGAGGGCCGCGTGTTTGTGAGAGAAGTGGTGTGCGGAATCGTTAGAAATTATATGGTCTGTATAAGTGGATTTTCTATAAATTTCAAATTCGTGTCTGTTTTCCCTTAATGTAATTGATAAGTCGAGGAAGTTGATAGTGCCATTGAGGTCCTTTTCCATGGAGAAGGAAATATTCCGATGAATTGAGTTCAGGTGATTAAGGAAGGAGTCTGCCGGTTGGTTCCTGTCCATAGGCATAGAATATCGTCCACGTAACGAAACCAATAACCCACGTTTTTGTTATGCTGATTGTCAGAAGATGTTCTTCTAGAGAATTGAGGAAGACTTCGGCTAGGAAGGGGGACAGTGGGGAACCCATGGCTAACCCATCCGTTTGGCTGTAAAGAGTGTCGTTGAAACTAAAATAATTCTGGTTAACTGTAATTTTAACTAATCTTCATTAAAAATGTCTCCCTCATTGAGACAGCCTGATGATTTCATGGATCATTAATTACAACCATGTACGTTTGTTTTCAGACCAACTGGTAAAGGCAGTTTATAGTGAGACTTCTCAAACAAAGGCAGAATATTGTGGCACTTAGACATTAAACCAAAATTAAATAAAATAGAATCAAAACAAAAAATTAATTAAACAATTTATTTTATATCCTCTTGTACCATGTGGATTATAAAAAAATGTACACAATTGTTGAACACAAGGAATCCTTTGTATCCATTATCAAATTGCATCACAGAAAGAAATAACTTAGGCATAAGATATGGAGGAATTACAATATGTCCTCATGACAAGGAGATAATGTTATGGCCGAACAAAACACACTGAAGGGCTGGCATTGATGAACTCTGTTTTCCATCACATGCATACTGATACAGCTGAAAGCAAAAAAATAAATTCAATTGGTTTTTTCACTTTTCCTTGGCCATATGTTCTGGAACAGATAATGGCAACAAAAATAAACATCATTGCAATGGCCACACTAAATAAAAATGTCCAAAGAACTCATGCTTTACACTTTGTGATTTCAGATCCGCTCTTAATAAGGTCATAGTCTGAACATGACTGATTATTACAATAGGGGGGAAGGGGGTTGGCATGGTGGGCAGAGAGGGGGGGGGAGAGAAGAGCCATACTGAAATGTTATTTTCAGGTGATTATGGTGATTTCGTTTGCCACATCTACAGAATAATTCAAGTTCGCACTACCTTTGTCACTCAAATAAGGTTTAAAAAGAGGAAACAATTGCCATGTGGAATAAATATTAGGAAGAGGAAATTATAGTTGAATTTCTTAGTGAAAAAAGATCATCAGAAGAGAGATAAAAAGGAGGGGCTATGGTTGAAATTTACACTTCTGCGCCATAATGCTGATTGTATTAGCTGTAGAAAGTGCCAAGTGATAGAAAACATTAGGGCATGATAAAAAGAGCTAGTCCAAAATGAACATGTAAATGTATTTTAAAAGTTACAGATATTTAGCAAGTAATAATTTTCATTTGGTTTTCCAGTTTAAATATTGAAAAAATATATGGGAAACTTCAATTGTTTCAGGCTCAACTTTGTGGAAGTTCATGTTCTTTAAATGAAGAACACAATGTATATTTCCACTATTCTTTATTTTGGTACTACTAGTTTCAATGCTTGGGTATCATCATCGGGTACAATTAGTCATCCCCTTCAACTCCTGCCATCACATATCTCAAAATCTATGCACTTTTCATTTCCTGCTAAATAGATTGTGGGTCATTCCTTTTTCTAAAAGTAATTTTGTTCAAGAACTTAAAACGATAAAAGGTACTACAATGAAAAATGGCTGCAAAGAAGATTTAATCGAAAAAATACTACACAGAAATTGTTCCCTTAGAACAATCTTTTGTTTAAACCAATTAATGTGCATGTAAAAGATTACAAATGGTGTAGACTCCCTTATTATGGATTGATTTAGCAAAAGATAGTTAAACTCTTCCCTGGGGAAAAATTTCAGCAAGCTTTTTACAATACGAACAACTTAAAATCATTCAAGACAAAATGGAAAAACAAAATAAATAATAATATAAGTGGCATTTATAAGATAACTTGTAAGGACTGTAGTACTATCTACATAGGCCAAACAGGGAGATAATTTAAAACACGAGCGGAGAAGCATAAATGATGTTTCAGAAATTGTGACCTCACTTCGCCAAGCATCTGTGGGGAGAAAGTCATGGGAGTGATTTCAACCCTGAACTGATACACCAAATGGACAAAGGAAGGAGGATGGACAAGTGGGAAGAGGTGGAAATCAGAAAGAATTTGAAAAACGGTCACTTGGTCAATGATTTATTGTTTGAATACCTCTCCCCAATCCTGGAAGCACCCTTTCCTTCATAGAAATACCTAACTACCCCCCTTCCACTCAATGTGACTCAACTACTCCACTCCATGGTGAAACCCACTAATCGCCTTTCCTGATGCTTAACACTCCTCTCCTTCCCATCAATGCTGATCACAACCACACCACTTTCCACTCTCCTACCCACCCATTCCCCCACATAAATGTTATATAAATGGACCACAACTTGACTAATTTGTACCTGATGATGACACCTAAGCATTGAAACTAGTAGTACCAAAATAAAGAACAGTGGAAAAATACATTGTGCTTTTCATTTAACAAATATAAGGGGAACAATTTGACAACAGGAGAATTATACTACCATCAAAATGGTGGAAACATTCAACTATAAGAATAGTATGAAATGTGGAATTTATTAAAAAACACATTATAATAACATTTTATGACATTGTAAATAACTATAAAAACATAAGAGAATAAAAACGATGTATTATTTACTTTATTTATTTATTTTCTTTGATATTCCTGAAGCAGATGATGCTAGTTCAGCCCATGTTGAGTTAACATCTGCAATGCAAGTAAAGAATGAACACAATATTAGTGAAACTTCTACGCCAATGGAAATGAGAAACAACTTCTACTTACAAATTACAATTATCAAAAAGGGAACGTGATGTTTAAATGAAGAAGTTTGCATACCAGAAAACAAGTTTTGCTAATAATTTACAATGGAGGAAAAATAAAATAAATGGAAAAGCAACACCATAAAAAGAGTGAAATGTCTCAGATTGCTAAGGAACAAGTAGAGAATGGAGAGTCCGAATGGGCAGTGGTTTCCCATTGTCTTCCTCAATAGTGTTTTTAATGTGACACCATCACTTATAGTTGTCCCACTGGGGTCAGATGCCTTTGTAGCCGCCAGACATTAACTCTTTGTACTTCCTTTTGCCTAACTCTGTGCTCACATTCTTCCATTTTCTTCTCTCACCTATCTTTGCAATCATCTCATCCATGATCCATGGTTTCCTTGTCCTTTTCTCGATACATTCCCATTTTTCCTCAATAGTACTCGGTTCTTTACCCTCATCCATGATTTTCTCTACAGCATGCTGATATTCCTTTCTAGTCAATCCATATATTGCTTCTACAATCTATTTCCTAACCCACTGCACCTTTTCAAGTTTATGGTCCTGGTATTTTTTTGTTTACATCCACTGCACCTGCCTTATCTTTTTGGAACGGATGCTACACTTCATTACTACTAAATTGTGGTCAGAGTCTGTATCCATTCCTGGGGAGCTGCGCAAATTGAACACACTGTTCCTAAACCTTTGCCTAACCAGAATATAATCAGATACCTTTCTGAGTCACCTAGCATTTTCCATTTATGCCTACGCCTTTTGTGGTGCCTAAACCAAGTGTTGCTGATGGCTGACCACTGTCTCCTGCCGAACTCCCTGGGGTCATTCCTCGAGCCTAAACTGTAGTTCCCCAAATCATCACCATCTCTTCCTTTGCTTACCGTCGCATTCCAATCTCCCATCACTATCAAATGCTTCCCTGCAGGAATAAATGCGATTATGTCCTCTGATCTGTATCCTGATATGTAACTGATCATATATCCTATTGACTTCTTCCTTCTTATGAATGCTTGGTGGCATGTATACCTGAAAAATGACCATGTTTGTCGGTTCTGCTTTCATCACTACTAGTAATATTCTATCCGTTGCTTGTTCTATGTTGACTAGGCTTCTTCCTAACTTTTTATTCAATATTATAGCAATCCCTTGTTGGCTCTTGTCCCCTTCACTGTATATTACTCTATATTCCATCTCTCGCATTATATTCTCTAATTTTCCTGTCTAACGATAGTCTAACGATAATCTAACGATACAGAACAAAAACATAGAAAAACACAATAATGATGAGAAAGTGATATGACAGAAAAAAGTGGTTTGAACATTGAAAATTCGGAAACATTTGCGTTTTTGTGTTTCTGTTTTTGATCACTAGTGATATCTTGATGTACATTATCATTCATATCATTGAGACTTTCACATAAGTTATATAGAAATAGCAAAAAAAAAATTGTGTAGCCATTTACTATTTACGGATAGGAAGTTATAACAAAGCAATGTTTTATGGTTATATTGATCATTTGATAGAAGGGCTATACCAGAGGTGACATTGTATTTAGATATCATGGATGTTTGAAAAATGCCATAGTATTTAGGCCTTGCGATACAGAGAGGAGATGGAGCTTCCTATTCAATTAAATGACTAAAATAAATTTGTGGCCATCAACTGAATAATGTATTAATGTTAGGCATGGAAGAGACAATTAAGATTCCTATATCTGTTTAATCAGAGTTGTAAAATTGATTCAAATAATCGGATACTACTAAATAAATTCATACTTAGGAAAAATTCTTGGATTAAGGCAAATGTTGAGAATCTGGTACTTTCTTAGTGGAGTTCTCTAATACCAAATTTACTTAATGTGAGCTCAGTAAGATATAGATAATGGCAATTAACTATGGAATAAATATTTTTGAAATTGTGTCAATAATATCCTTCGTTCTTAGGAATTGTCAAAGCAAACTCCAGTAATATAAGAACCCAAAATTGTGTAAACAAGGTTTCACTTAGGCACATATCAATAGGCATCTCCCAGCACTCCTGAGAGGTGTCTTAAGCTAAAATGTTACATGTGATATCCGGTTGATGAAAGTTCCTTGATTCTCCTAAACACATTTTTTAATGTAAGATATGCTCCTATGTTGGGAAATGACTCAATATGGTCTATCCCATAACATAAAGGCTCAAAGTACACCTCCTTAATCAGTATTGATTAATTTCAAAAGAGTTACTGTAGAGAAGAACAAAATATATCCATTCGTCGTTAATATAAAATAGCCTTGGGGTGCATACTCTCAAAAGTTTTAAGTACCATGATCAGTACAGAAATTTAGTAATGCCAATTTACTCATCCCCTTTAATCTCCATTGTAAACTTTTATTTAATTAGTGTTTGTTATGAAGTTTTTTCTTCCTTCCATCTAGAAACACAACGGAAGGCATAAGGGCTATTTCCTACACTTTCAGACTTTGAGTACACGGTTTCACGCGCTCATGATTGTGCAACAGTCAAAAGATTACGGATTTACATTCATGCGTCAGGCAAGATAATTAGAAATTCAGTTGAACTTGAGACATTACATACAGATTTTCTCACTATTGGGAATGTTTTCAATGTTCCCTTTAACATTTTCAACGTAATATTTTCTTTGAATGTGTATAAACGTAAATCAACAAGTTTACGAGTTATCAATAAATTAAGTGGCGACACTGTGAAGGTAGTCTATAAAATTCATGGGAAATAATTATGACAGTTGACAAGTATTTTTAAACTGATTATTACAGCGTAAATATTAATCTTACTCCATGATACTGATCATATTGCTCCACTAGAATCAATTGTATATTAAGGTACTTTACCTGCCAGTAATTGCTGATTTACAGCCATTCCGCCTAAATCCCTTCGAAAATATGCCAGCATATCCCTCATCCTTTGTAACTCCGATTTCAACCTCTGCAGAGTATGTAATTCATTTTCCAAAGCTACAATTTCATTATCTATCTCACCATTAACTTCCATTTCTTTTCTAAAGACTACTATCTAAAACAATAATATACAATAAATAATTGCAGTGACCATATATATCCTGTAAAATTATTTGGTGAAATATCCACGAAGGACAAAACTGACAATAGTTTCATATCTCAAACGAATATG
Source organism: Hetaerina titia (assembly GCA_037158775.1). Taxonomy (NCBI): domain Eukaryota; kingdom Metazoa; phylum Arthropoda; class Insecta; order Odonata; family Calopterygidae; genus Hetaerina; species Hetaerina titia. The sequence goes on from CM073768.1 coordinate 102,420,387, forward strand.
CGCGGCATAATAACAAAACAATTTATAGATGGCACCATAATCCAATGCAGGTGCTGATTGCCCGAACTTTTGAATGATTATTTTCGTTCACTCGAGATGTTATAATATTACCTAATAAAGTACATTATATGAAAATATTTCACTTCAAAATTTGAAAGACACATGATTAAATCAGAGTTTTACTTTATGATAGCGCTTCGCTTAAGCGATCTAAGCATTCTGAGCACTCTCCATTATTTGCGATTCAATCGCTTCCATCGCTTCGAAAATATTCGATTGTCCTCTGTCTTTCACACATAATCCAAGATGTCGAAAAGAGGTACGTGGATTGTTATACCTTTTAGTATCCATATGTATCCGTATATAAACATCGTATTTAAATAATATAATCAATATTGTTTTCACAGGCACACTTATTTTAATATATTTCTTGCGCTCAAAGTCAGGAATACTTGTTGTTTTTCTGAAAATTCTACAATTTATCAGTGGATGACCCACGTTTCTTCGGTATTATATTTACGGTGTCTCTGTGTTAATTTTTCAGGACGTGGTGGTTCCGCGGGAGCCAAGTTCAGAATATCTTTGGGTTTGCCTGTCGGAGCTATTATCAACTGTGCAGACAACACGGGTAAATTTCACATTAATTCGTAATTTGCTGTTTTTTCCAGGTTGAAACGAACATGTAATGGTTGGCGTAATTGCTTTCAATCTTTGTTCATTGTTTTAAACTCCTAGTTTTACATTGCGAAACAATTTTTTTGACGTTTAATAATATCAAGATGAACTGAACAAATTTTCGAGGACGGAGTTTTTGACAGGTATTATATTAGCAATATATAGATTGCAGACATGCCAACTCTCCCGATTTAAGCGGGAGACTCCCGATTTTTCCTTCTTACGTTCTTGATGAACTGTTCAAATTGTGTACTTAGCTTAACATGTTAATAAAGTGTGACATTCATTAAAAATTGGCAAAGTGTCATAAAGGGATTAAGGTGCCATGCAAATATTGTGGTAATTAAAAGTGATTACTTCGTGATACACTTCTAAAAATCTCCCGATTTTTCATTTTTGAAAGTTGGCATGTCTGAGATTGTGAATTTGTATGAGATAGTGATGTACGTCGTAAATGTTGATTTGATTGGGACTTTTCATCGATTGAATCAGATTCAAAATTTACGCTAATCAACTTTGATGTAATACTGATGTGTTATGGTAACATAGCCTTACCCTTATATTTTCTTCGCCGATGCTCCTCACGTGTGATTTTACAAATTCTGCCCAGAAATACGTGTTCGTGATTTATCTTTTTCACTGAATTGTTAGTAATCAAGGAACACTGGTTTAAGCGGCTTGGAAAATCGAAGTTTTGTTTAGACACACTTGGTTAAAGCAATAATGTGGAATTGACTGAATAGTTAAAATCGGAAATACTCTGATTTAGTGTATTCTAATTTTTTTCGATCCTAGTTGCATGAATACCTTGATATTAATCCTAGACTCTGCAGTAGAAAGGCCACTACAGGTCGGGACGTTTTCAAAAACGCGTGATTGATACCAAATAGCATGAAACCAGCTAATGTAAATTTTTCTGTCATCTCTTTTAATGAATATACAAGGTTTTGCTATGGTGTTTAATATTACAGAGGTGTAAAAATGATATACGTATTTCAAAGTATGTGTGTAAAAAGCATTAAATATTTCAATTTAGATTTCACCCATTCGAATTATAATTGAATACCTTGGCTTTCACTAATAGATTTTGATTTTGATATCTTTAGTCGAAGACTATCTTGTCGTAGTCAATTTAAGAGTTATTTTAAATTTTGTTATGGAATTTAGTTAGGCATTAGGAACAAACAAAAAACCACTTCCCTACATGTATCAGTGAATCTTTTGTGTGATAGCCTCAAAGTATTCCATATTGTGTCAACTCCTTTGTAGCGTGTACTATTGCGAATATATTTCAATGTGTAACCTCTAATATGAAGTCTAGTCATAAGACTCCATGGAACAACCATTGAAGTACTTCGATGAAGAAACATCTTATTACCTAGGACTGGAGATTGAGTCATCACTACATCTTTCTCTGTTTCGCCGGACCTGTAGTAGTTTCGGTTGCGTTCAGTTTTCTGCCACTTCTGCAGCTAAAACAGGCCAAGTAAAGAATTTTAGAATGAATGGTGGTTCTGTTCTGGAAATAGCCAAATTTTATCGTCGCTAATTATTCCTAAGCTTGTCATTGCAAACTGCCAGTTCATCACAATATAATTGTTCACATAAATGGATTTTGCTGAAGCCTAGTTTGTAGTTTATGGGCATGGTGGTAGGTCTTAAATCAATTGTTTGGCAGGTTCAATCAACAGGTGTGTAGTCACAAATCATGTAGCATTATTATTAGACCGGTTAAGGTAGGTTTTTTGAATGGACACAACTATCAAATAAACATTTCGTAACTCCAAACAAAACGTAATCCTGCAACCTAATTTACATCGGGTCCCTCTTCATCTCCGTGTACTTCTTTCCTCCCTTCATCCCGTCCAACATCCCTATCCTGTTCCTGCCCTTTTCTCGCTTGCCCAACATTCTCCCCTCTATTATCTTCTTCAACATTCCACTACTGCTCAATATGCCTTCATCCATTTTTCCTGCCTCCATAGGATTTCTCTCATTAAATCCCTCTCGGCAACACGAAAAGCACAACGTTTCATGGATTTTTTAACGAGTGACCAGTCTAATTTTGAGCCACCAGGCCAGCATCTTGCAAACTAATATGTGAATAGGAAACAGATGTAATTGCAAACATGGAAAACCAGTGTTAAGCATCACTTATAAGAGGTGAAAGCAATTTTAGTAGGTTATAAACCATGCATGGAATGCAAAATGAGAAGTCCAGGAATTATACAAGGAATCTGTGTCCATTGCTCTGAGTGTGCAGGAGTTGTGGTGGCCTTTGCCCATGCCTCTAGGGGTTGTAGGTGGGGGGAAAAGTTTTTTTTTAGAGTATATTAGTTCCCTACTACTCTACATTTTATTCACCCTACCCACACTCTCTCTGGCCCCCATACTTGCAGCACATTTAGGAGATGGTTTGAATTAGTAAAAGTGTTCTCTTGTCGGTACCAGTGGTGGTACCGACACTTTTACGGAACAACTACTGATGCTGTTTGAAAAGTAGCTTCAGGCAGCATACGAATTACAGAATAGTCCCTCTGAACTCTGCAAGATTGCAGGAGTTGCTGGATAAGGCATCTGTGCACCACTGCTTTTATCAAATTGAATATTCATTCATTCATTGAAATCTTGTCACTTACATGACATGCTGTTTGAAGTTATAGTACGGTTTTTAACAATGTAACAATGAATACCAAAGTTGTTGGGAGTTCTTTGTATATTTAATAAGTAAGATTTGATCAAATGTTTCTTTTTTTTATTCATAGGTGCGAAAAACCTCTATGTTATCGCAGTTCAAGGTGTTAAAGGCAGACTCAATCGTCTGCCTGCTGCTGGTTCTGGTGACATGATAGTGGCTACTGTGAAAAAGGGAAAGCCAGAGCTCAGAAAGAAGGGTTAGTGTTTTTATTTTGGCTATGTTAAGTGGTAATGTTATGTTTTTGCATCCTATATCAATCGGTGTTGCTTCCTCCCCAGTTTTCGTGGGAGTAACCTGATTTTATTATTGGGGTTTAGGGATTTAGTGTTAGCAAGTAAATGTTATTTAGAACTGCAAATTATTCTCATGGTAAATTATCAGACATGGCATAGTGCACTTCAAGTCAAAACTTATTTAACTCATTTTGGGATAAGAAAGGTGCTTCTAATCAAAAACTTGTTTTGGGGAAAATGACTTATATTGGGTCAATACAAGTCATTATGTGTAAGATATGTAGCATATACACAATTACAATTTTTCTTCTGTACCTTTTTGGTATAAAGTAAAATATGAAAATGGATTTGGCTTAACTTGCTTGGGGATACAGTATGCATCTTGAAAAATGTGTTCCTACTAACTGTAGTGAATATTTAAATCTTTGAGCTTACATCATAGTCTTTCTCCAATTGAACCAGAAATGTGTGGACACTGGGAGGTAGAAAGCAATAATCAATCTCACTCTGTGTATATGGTCTTTCCTTTGAGTTGAAACTCATTGCCATTAAGGTGTTGGCCATTAGGTTTCCCAACCCTGGAAAATGTGTTGACAATGTACATTGTTTTGTGGGCTGTCTTTGATGAAGAATATCCTGAAAAGAAAATGACCGGAGATTAGACTGATCCGTCTACAGATCAATTGGGAAATTCAGGAAACACAAGGAAAAGAAATATTGAATTTTGGCTGAAGTTATATATTTTTATTTTAAAGAAATGTTCTGTTGCAATAGGTTTCATTCAGGGAAATTATTTTTCTGAAAAGGCTATGCACCACATCCAGGGCCTATTCATGCATGTAAGGGCATACATTTTGAACTGGAGATGGTTAAACAAGTGATGATCAGCTTGACTATGGGCCTCTGGTTTATTTATATTATTTCATAATTTTTGAATGCATAGTCTGCATTATATCATTCCAATGGTTCAATATTGCCTCATTGACAGGAAAACCAAGGACCAGTTGTAACTTGAAATATTTTTCCTGGATACTTTGCTGACCTGGTTTGTTGTTGAGTGAAAGTATGAAATATGCATAGATGTATCTTAAATTACTCACACAAAGTTAAAAAGGTATCACCTCTTCAAGGTTTGAAATTGTGTCCTATTCCTTCTGAACTCCTCTCATCATTTCCTGATATTGCAGTATTGCCTCCTAATTTTTTATTGTGATTTTTTAAGTTTTCAATGATCGAAAAGTCAAGAAAAAATTGAACTTTTTCTCGGGTATTATTGTTGTTATTAGTTATTCCAATGTTTTATTGTATTTGTATATTATAGTTAATGTTTTAATTTCAATGGGAGGTGGTGGCCATTAGCTTTCCTGACTTTGGAAAATGTGTTCACATTATTAATGTGAACATATTTTCCAGGGTCTCTCATCCCAGTCAGCATTAAGGTTGACTGAGTTTTACCTAGTTGAAACATCATCTGTAATCCCATTCAATATGCATGTACAATTAACAACATAATTGTGGAACTACTTATTAGCTTGTCATTGTTTTGGTATGAGGCGATCTGGCCAGGTTTCATATTGTCACACCTTTTGCCTTATCAAGTTTCCAATCTCTTATGTGACATATTATAGTTTCAGGGTAAAATTATTTGGTATTTTTTTACCTTTTTACTTACGGGATATTTTGATTTCATGTATGTTGCACTAGAATCACGCATGCCAGCATAAATGAATGTTATTGTACCCCATTCAGATCAGGCCAATCACCTTGCAACCATATAGTTAGGGGAGCCTTAAAGGATTGCTAAATGCATGATCATGTACGTAATGGTGTGCTTCCTGAGAATTTTCACTTGTCAATGTTGAATCCTAAATATAATACTCATAGATCGGTTATGGAGTATGGGAATGGTAAATAATCCGCAGTTACACCGTATTTGAGTTATTGGTATTAATGGTTTTCCAAAATTTACAGCAGTTTTATCAGGTCCTATAAAATTTCCTAGTGGAACCCTGAATTTACCAGATTTAATTTTCAGTTTTCTGCTATTTGCATCTTAAAGCTCTGAAATAAAAAAAATCACATTCTAAAACAGTTACTCATGGAAATCAATCTTTTTGACTTGGTTTCTTACATATATGTCAAAAGATGGCAGAGAGCAGTAGTATGAATGGTTTTAGCAAAGAATTTGAATATGGTGGGAATTCAGGGTGCCAGAAATGTGATCTAATTGCAACTCCTCTGAAAGTTACCAGGAAAATATCATTATATTTGAGTGAATGCATTTGAAAACTAGGATATAGCTACAAATGTATGCATTGTAATAACATCTGAGGGAGACTTCATTTTGGACATGAAATGAAATTATGGGTAATGAACGTGACTCCTGCCCAAACGTAATGAAGCATGAAAAATGCAAGAACTGGTGACTAACATCTAGGATCTTTTGCACTGCCTTGATTCAACAGGTATAACTGTGATGGGTTCCTTAACAATAAAAGGCTTTGAAACTAGCTTTATTGCATAAAAACCACTGAATCACAAAAATTATGTTTGAATAACATTGATACAACATCAAGGTGTTGACAGGTTAGCTGAACAATTCTTTATGATTACCTTTTGTATGGTCACAATAAGATGTCAAATTTGTGATTCCATTGATGATGAAAAAATATTTCCATAACATGCTGATCAGTTCAGGTTTCACGGGAGTTATCTTACCTCATGGCCAGCAGTTCTTGAAAACTGGGAAGGTGAACAATGTTGAAAAAATGGCCATGCCATTAAAAGAATGTACAAGACTTTTTGAAATGATCCTTATCTATTGATTTGGGAAGATTGTTAGAGTAGACTATAAAGAAGTATTTTTGTAGATTATTGCATATATTAAACTAATATCGTTGCATGTTAAGAGATTAAATGAGTTTTATTGGTTATTAGCTGTCCAGCTGATGCCCATTGCCACTGAAATTGAATAAAGGCTATTAGTTCTGGATTGATTTTTTTAGTTACTCTCGGAAAGAGTATCACTGTGTAATTCTATTTTCTAACATTGAAATATTTCACAATGTTTACAATATACCAGGCCTCATCATTGGACTAAGTTGATGTGTTCCTTTAATAGAATGTATTTCAACCAAGTAGGAAGGTCCAGGGGATCGAGCAAAATAATCTGCCAAATAGTTAACAAATTTTCCCTTTAACATAAACATAGAATCAGCTCATATCTCCCAACTGGCTGTCCACTCTGTTCACAACATTAGACTTGCTGGGATATAGGTGAATAGTACCAAGCATGTATCTGAAACCTTCAACAATCTTCAACACTCATGAGTTTTTACAATCCCATAAAATCTGGATTTGAATGTTATTGATATTGTAGTTCATTGCTTGTTTTCACATATTTGTTAGACTTTGTTCGTTTCTGATGCTTGTCTAAATTTCATCAACCGTCTAATGCAGTTTGTGTTTAATTAAAAATTGGCAATTTTCCACAAAAATGAATTTTTATTAATACGACCGGTTTCAATGTAACTACATCATCTTCTGGTAACAGTCATTTCTCATTGTCTACTAAATATACATATAGTATAGTGATGTAGTTTGATTGAAACCGGTCGTATTAATAAAAATTTATTTTTGTGGAAAATTGCCAATTTTTAATTAACCATGATATTCCACCATATCACGCCTGAAACGTCTCTCTTTATGCAGCTTATGTTGTTTCCTGTGGGGTATTTTTTTGGGATGCATCATTTGCTTTTGCCAGTGCATTTTAATGTTTTTCCTGGCAGATTATTTTTCATCAATTGTAAGTATCGGTGTCAGTCCACTTGCATCTGTGTCTACTCTTAATGCTAGTTTAATATTTTCCTACTGGTATGTGATGCTATCAATAATGTATTAGGGCTCCCATCACTATCATCTAAGTTGTTGCTCCTCTCTGTAGCTTGCTTTCATTATAAACTGTTTTTTTCAGTTATGCCTGCTGTGGTTATTCGCCAGCGTAAGCCATTTAGAAGGAAGGATGGTGTGTTCATATACTTTGAAGACAATGCTGGTGTTATAGTAAATAATAAAGGAGAAATGAAAGGCAAGTCATTAATGATATATAAAAAAAATTCTCATGTTGAAATTATATTGTTTGTCAAATTTTACTTAATTTACATTTGTTTTGGTCATTATAGGTTCTGCTATTACTGGACCAGTTGCAAAAGAGTGTGCGGATCTTTGGCCTAGGATTGCATCAAACGCCAGCAGCATTGCTTAAAAATGTATAATTTTGGCAAATAAATTTATTCCCAAAGTTCGTTTTAGTTTGTGACTTTTATTAGTCTTTTTTACCATTCACATTTGCCAGTTATGCTAGTGAAATTTCCTAAGCTAATTTTTACTTGTTTTTTATTATATTAATGTATTTAAGTGCATACAATATGGCATTTTGGTACTTGATAGTTCTCTTGTTCCACCAATCAGTTGATTACTGATCGAAAGACTTAAATGTTTGAGGGAGCTTAGCTGTTTAGACTGGTATTTAAGTTATCTACCATTGCCACAGCAATCAACCCAAAAGTTAGTGTGATGTCAGGGTTGGGTTTAATCCAGATCATTTTGTTGGTTCATGAATATGATACTTTGGTGACCGGTCCATTGTCACCAGAATTCAAACTGGTTAGTAGCCAAACCCTAGAATACAATGATCTCAGAGTGAATGGCACAGTATTTACTAATTCACTTAATTTTTATATTACAATTACAGCAATTCAAGCACATGCTTTGCATGATGGTAATGTATTGAAAATGTAACATTAAATTTTTACCTCTGTACAGAAAGTGGTGCCACAAAAATTTTCTGACTTGATATGTAACATTACAGAGATAAATTGAAAGTCTCAAATCATGTGCCTAAATATGCCAGCCCTGGTGGAATTTGAGAAAACCAACCTGCTCAGGTTGGTTTCCTCCAATTAGGGCTTGCATTGTCTGTAACTGTTCAAATGTAGTATTTAGGGATCAGTTGAGAGACTTGTCTCAATCTTACTTCAATCTTATTTGAAAAATTGGCAATATTTCTGCAAGTTATAATACCTTTAACTCGAATAATGGTTATATACTAAGGGTTTTACCAAAAGTTTTTGGCTTTGCTCTGTTTAATTGAAAATTATCTTCAGTAGTTTTGATTGGGATCCATTACACAGGCCTACAAAAAAAATTTTTTTTTCGTGCCGGGAATCTTTGTGATGATTTTAACTATATTTGTAGAGCTGAATCCAAATATGAAATCGTTTTTATTTAACAGCTCTACTTTTTTAGATATGGCACATCTTATGATTAGTTGTTTTAATATTTGATATATTCCGGAAAATTATTTTCAAAGTTAAATAAATCTATAAGTATACTAATTTATAACCACTGCGGTGTTCCTTTTATTTTCAATAAACTGTCAATAAGTTTTATGTATATTTCTATATTGTAGGCCAATGAGATAATTATTAATATAATATTCCCATATCATGTAGAAGATTTTTTTTACGCAAGTAACAACATCTATATCTTGAAAACTATAGCTGATAGGAAAAAACTAGTGTCATAATTGGATTCAGCACCCCAATTGTTCTTTAAAAGCTCCGGCACCAAAAACACTGTTGGCCTGTGTTATCTACCCAGTTTTTCAGTAGTTAATGAAGAATTGACATACTGGTGCAGAAGAGAAAGGCATAATAAATTTTTTTACTGTGTATGTTGAGGGTGTCAAGCTTGTGAAACAAGTTGTGAAATTCCTGATTTTTTGTAGCTGGTGAACATTTAGTTTAACTTATATCAAAATAATGTTTGTAGGTTTTTAGGGTTGAACCTCTGCTGATGAGATTCCTCTTAACATTGCATTGGCCATTGATGAGGTTCAGGTCAGAAGTAGTACTTCTGGCCTGAAGACTCCTGAAAGGCTGAATGTACTCCACAATGGGAAATGCAACACACAGAAAAGCAGGGAATTTATAAAATTGCTTATTTATTCTGGGAGTTTATTTAGTACTTTGTGACTGATGCAAAATTCTGCCTTATTTATAGATCGCTAAAACTCATACTGTAGTACTTTTTTCATTAATTACTTTAATAGGTCTTCGGCTTTTCTCTTTTATTTTGATGTCATAGCCATTATGACAGAATAGCACAGTAATCTACTTCATGTATTATTTAATACCAACTAGTGTAGTTGGTATGAAAGAAGCTATGAGATAATTTCAAATGTTTTCCTCTGTTTCTGTAATTCTGGAATGATTCCACCAAATAATACCTGAATGTCTATTTTACAGCAATAACCATTGTTTAAAAATTTTCCAATCTTTGCCTGAAGCCGTGAATTTTAGGCAAAAATGTGCCCTTACACATTCACTTCATGATGAACAAATGTAAAAGCAAGTGGTGAAAGTGATTCTGGTCTTCATTTTGTAAATTTATTATTAATCAAATGCTATTACTTGAAAAAATAGATTAGTGCATTGCATAGTTAGGTTTTCAAATTATTTATTTGGGAAGAGTGAAAAATTGTAAGGCATTCGTGAAAGAACAAACATTTGAGAAATTATCCACAGGAAGTGATTTGGATAAATCAAGTTTGCAAAGACTCGCCGGTTTTGGTATGGCAATTTGGATGTACCTTTTCATCATTCGGGGAAGAGAATCTTCAGTTTAATTTGATTGTTGTCTGTTTTGAAAAGTCGAGCAAATTCGGTAAATTTGTGCGATAGTTTCAAAGTTACTGCCGTAGGTTAAGATAACCGTATTTTACATGCTGTTATATGAATAGATTTCATTTAAAATAAAATTTTGTCAACCACGTGGAGCATTTATACTTCATATAAAATGTGAGATCTTTCCTCACTCGGAGAAGATAAAGTTAAAGAATTATTCAAATAATAATCATATATCTGGTACAAAGTAATCTCTTTTGGGCCTGCATTGAAAACCTAATTTTTAGGTAATGATTTCAAAGTTCTAATGGGTTTTAATTTTTGTCGATTTATACAAATATGACAGTTCGATATTATAGTTGCTCGTTCCGAAGTTTCTTATGTTACAAACTAGAGAAAGAACGACTGCGTGATTTCAAGTGAGTAAACTCGTTTTTCACGCTGCGATTACATTAGTCTCAATTGTACTAAAATGTTGAAAGGCTTGATCATGATAATGGATCACCATTTTTGTCTTCATTATCTTTTGGGACTTTCCATTTCTTACTGAGTGCCAAACACCAACCTGGAATAGAACCCCAGAGTAATTCTTCATCAGTTTCTTTGGCCCGCCTCTTGTATCAGGGAGTTTCTGATTGGTTTATTGTTCGAAGGCATTGCTATGTTCAGTATTGTTTCCTTTAAGGTAATGAAGGGACATTTTAATTTCTTTGAGGAGGATGAACAAGTAATTAATTATATTACGGACTTATTTAACAAAAACAATTGACGAATATAGTGCCGGTATGTAGAGAAACAAGGAATTCCGACGCACTTCAAAATTTTAATAGCGGCAATTGGACGTGGATATTCTTATGAAGTGATATTCAGTTCTTTTAATTTTTTACATTAATGTAATAACGTGAAATGCATTCATTATATTTTTATAAATAACTAAGGCAAAATAACGGAAAGCCAATAAGGGTGATGTTCCAAGAGTAACTGATTTGACTACAATTCGAAAGTTGAGTATAGCAGTAGAAGATCGTCTCTGCTCATGAGCTTGGTCAGTAGGGCATCTTCCGTTCAGTGGTAACAGTCGAGGATTAAGAACGTAGAGTTGACGTACGAGTTCTAATTGTGACAAATTAGTGTTGTTTTTACACTAGTGAAGGACGGAGGTCAATTGAGTGTATAGTTTTTAGTGTTCACAATGAGTAAAAAGTGTGCTAGGTGTGAGAAAACGGTGTATCCCATCGAGGAGTTGAAGTGCTTGGATAAGGTAAGTAGTTCTTTTTCTGTTTCAATTTATACATTGTGATGAATATTCAAATTAGTTTGTGTTTGCTCTGTCATGAATATTCGTTACCATGAACTGTACGTCATCTCCTGACTTATTTCCGAAGGTAGTTTGTTTGGTGGCATATAAAAACTTGTTGAGTTTAAATGATTATACGCTAAAAGCACTGACTTTTAATTACTTCATAGTGCGTTCGGTGAAAAATAAGTCATCAATATCACATTCTAGAAAAGTTTATGTGTGATCATGCGTGAAATTCATTGAAATGAGGAAAGGTGTGTCAATATTTATATCCGGGGAGTTAACAAGCTAGCTCTGTGATGGAATTTGTTTAGCTGAAGCATACGGCGAGAGTTAGGGTTATACCTTTAGCCGCGATATGTTACAAAAGTAGTTACGATTTTCTATTTTTCTTCTTCGCTTACCTATGAATACTGCGTTCTTCTGAATAGATTGGAGCCTGGTTTGTCAGTAACCGGTTTTCTCCCTGCGGATGGGAAATTACTCGATTCACAATGGGATATTTGATTTTTCTGCCCTGCATATTGTTTATGAACTTTGAAATTAAGTAGATAGTCCATATAAATAGGCCTTTTTCTAGAACTGATCAACGCATTATTATTACGGGACTTGCTTGTTCATTTAACTTTTTGTAATCAAATATAAAATATGCACGGAAATTTAATCCCCGCCTTCGAAAATGATATTTTGAGTATGACACAAGTAATTTTGTTCTTCACATTGACAATGAAGCAATGTTTTTGCTCATTCGACAGAATTTTCATTCTAAATAGTAATAAAATTGCTGTAGTTATTGCTTAAAAACTCGCCCCTTACGACGATTTTATTTCGTTGAATTCGTAATGAAAACCTCGTTTCTTTTTGTGGAAGTATGTAGAAAGAAAATTTCTAAATTTCAAATTTTTTGAACAAAATTAACGATTATGGCGGTTTAACTGGTTGAAATTTGAAATTGCTTGGTTAAGGTGCTTTGGGCATCAGTAGGCTCTTTCATACATGGCTTTGTGGAAGCTGCTATGGAATGCCTATTGTTGTTCGAAATACTTTACGGCTGCTTTTGTGTGGAGTGAAAATAATGTAGTTTATGGCGAGACAGATGTTGATACATAATTACCGAAATCGCATTGGACCAATGGTCAATGTAGCACTTTCTCGGCATCTCCTCAGCCGATGGCAAATAAAGTGATTGCAATTTTTGGGGCTTCACGCTCCAAGAGTGTTTCAACTTTTTCTTGAATTTTATTTTTATTTAACATTTATCAATTTTATTCGCTGTCATCGTTAACCTGTCTCCTGATTTAGTCTTAACAGCGAAAATGCCAGCTTCTATCATTTTACCATTTTACAGGTGTTTTATTTTATAATCGTTCAACTATTGGAGACCACAGCGGTAGAAAATAAAAAAAAACATCGGGTTGAACTTCTTGAATATCATTAATCGGGAATTATCCTAATGACTGGTGATCCTGCACTCCCTGCCACATGCCCTAGTGGTGATTTTCTGGCCAGGATGTCGATGCATAACATAGTACATACACATAACTGAAACAATTCTAGAATGGGAGCTCACTCGATATGGGGGGGGGGTCATAATTAACGTAAAATTTCCCTTCAAAGTGATACGTATTTTGGTCAATAATGGCATGGTCTCATCATTTGTTAATTTTTGTCGGAATATAGTAATATGTTAAAACATTAAATTTCAGCCCTATATGCATGTACTTTCTGGCTGAAGGTTTTCTTTTCACAATTCCCTAAGTTTACACATTTTGACTTTCTTTTGTCTTATTCACAATACCTTGCCGATGAACATTTTCGTAATTCTCAATGCTCTTGCCTAGTATGCTAGCAAAATTGCTCATGATAACTTGTTGTCAATCGTATATAGATTGCTCTTTGTACTTTTTATGTGTACAATAGTTTAGAAATATTTGAAGAAAACGACTTGTGGTATCCTCGTCGGTAACTTTCCGGTATTATATAATACAACTGGTAACCCTTTTTCAATCATAAACGGAGATATGCTGTTTTTGTTTCAGGGCATTTTTAAGGTTTTTCTTCAGGGTGAATATTTCGTTTAAGGGTGTACGGCATAGCGGCATGGAAATTTTATAGACCACGCTTCATGAAAGAAAATATTAACCTTCTTATCAAATGAGGAACAGGGAGGAGCAGAGGAACTTCTTACTAATTTCTCAAACAATAATTTACACATATTTGAGCGTGACACCTTGAGTGGTAATTTATCTTACTTTTGCGATAATATGGCAAGATTGTATTAATTTGCTTTTCTTGTTTGTTGGTGACTCACAGTTCGTTTAGGTATCGTGCAATCAATTGTTTTTGAGGGGATCCGACGCAAAGGTCATTTAACAACAAATGCAATTAAGCCAACGCAGTGATGAATAGAGGAACTCCTTGTCAATCCTTTGGATTCCAACGGACGGTGATTCTATGGAACTTTTTCACCATGCCAACGATCTTAAAATAATGATGATGATCGTCTTTGGCGCATAATGGAGTGACCCACGATTGATATCTGAGATCATCACAAGGCAATACGCACAAGAGTAATTTCCTCTAGTTATCCACGTTATTTTCATAAAAGAATCATGAGCACCTAATTGTTGGAATTGTTTATTCTGAACGTGTCATTTCAGTAAGTTGTCAATTAAGTTGATGTGTTGAGGGGAAAGATTGAGTTTTTATTTTCTATTATTCAAGGTGGCGGATTGTTGACAAGTCGTTAATGGCGTACAAAGAAGTGACATGTCTCGTATTTTCATGTGAAAATAACTTCGTCGATCATTACAACGTAGACCTTACCTTATTCGCCCCAATTTTTTACGCCAAAGCTGGGACTCCAGATAATGATTCCCACTCTGCATGAATGGGAGCGAAGATAATTTAGTGTTAACACTACATTCGTTTGCTTGGGTCAGAGGAATCTTTTTCATGTATCGGGGAAATTTTGCATCAAACATGACGGGTTATGTTTAGGATTCGCGTCTGGGGTGACGATACTCATCTGACTGCTGGTTAAGATTCCATAACAGCTTTTTCCAATTTCAAGTTCAAATGAAGGACCCCCGCGAGAAAAATTAGGGTTACGAATTCCCCGCGTTGGTTTTTATTGCTTCGCGAATTTTTGCGTTCAAACGGTATTACGGTAAAGGTGATGCTACCCTTTTAATTTTTTTGATTAAATTTCGCCCTAGCCGGAAATCAACCAAGTTTTGGATTTTTCATCGTTTTATAAACGTGAAATAACAAGGACGATCACAATCACCGAAACCGTAGTTGAAGGAGAATACGCGTAGGTGGGGGAATCAAAACCGTTGCCGAAGGTTTGGAAGGAGAGTGCGTTCGTTACTCCGCCGTCACAGGGATCTGTTTGGTTTGCAAATGGGATTCTTGCGTGTTGCTAATGTATTTGAATCAATTACTGATACGCTAGTGGGAGCAAGCATTCTTGCTCGACGATGCACACAAATTCTCCGCTCTACGTCGTTCATCAAGATACTTTGTGTGCCCTTTCCAGTTTGATTTCCGTTATCTTGTGACCACATCTATTCAACTATGCGCATTTTTATCGTGGCATCATCATTTTATTTTTATGCCACGGAGAAGTCGCCCAATGGGGCGTTTACCATTTATTGAATGAGTCGCTTGGGGGAATGGGGGAACTCCCTTTTGTAACTTTGGCGCGACCTACGTATGCATTTTAAAAGGCTGAGCCTTCCAGCAGCCCATCGCTGAATCAGCAACGGTTGACTTGAGTTCCTAAGAAGCAGCGTTCCCACGCAACCTGACTCACCGCGGCAACTTATGGGTATACTCTTAAGACTCGCCCCGTCTATTGAGGCGTTCAATGTTAAATTGTTAAAAGTGCAGCCTGATCAAAAATCATTTTACTTCACCTTGTCTCCTGTGCGTACTTGTATCCAAATTTGAGTTGGCATCAATTAGTTTCGCAGCCTGGTGCGAAATAGGAACCAAGGACTTCTGGGAAACAGGGTCTCTTGCTTTTATCATATGGTTTTTATCTCTATGTAAGCAGAGGTGTCCGGGGTGCTAGCATGAGTGAGATACTTTATGCAAGGGGTGGATGGAGCTTTCAAGCTGAGTAAGCAGTAGAGAAAGAATTTCTGGTCCAGACAGTAGTCCAACTATCGTGAATGGTTTCCGGCGTGACTTCGTGGCACTGCTTCATGATTAGAGGAACTCAAACACTTAGTTAATTCCACATGAAAATCTTTATTACACCACACTGGTTTCGTTGCTTTCCGATATCTTCCTTTAATTGGTGGAACTGGAATCATTCCAACGGAAAACAGCCTTTCGTCTTGCCTGAAGAACCTTGACGTTTTTCGCAGTAACCAGTCCCTCCTTAGCATCTTCAATCTTTGGTGTCTCACCGTCTTCCAGTTTCACTTTATTTTTATCTACCCGTAAAAGATCCACGGTGCTGAAGTACGCGCAAATTACGTTCCCACCTTACTGAGTAGATCTTCAGGAAGCTCGGTTCCTTATCTCTATCTCTGTAAGTTGTGTTCAGCATCAAGGCTTTGGTGGTCTACTGGTGTCTACAAAGTTCACGAACCGCCGATTGGTGTCAGGTTAGACATTATTCCGATTCGTTAGCGTGACGATGGCCTTAGTTTTTTAAACCCTCCGTATTAATCAACCTGCGAGTAATGCGCTTTCTGACGTGCTTCTTTAGGCGCCTGTCTTATTTTAATCGAGACTAAGAATGAACGAATATCAACTTTCATCAAAGATATGAATGGATTATGGGCCATCAATAATTATAATGACAATAGAGAGTAGGACGACGCTAATTTTGCATCTATTCAGATCGGCGTCTAAATGTCTCTCGGTGGTTCTTATCTTATTCAAGGTAATGGAACTTAGTGATACAGTCGTTATCAGCCGCGGAAGAGTATCGGCGAGGTCCGCAATTTGAGGATCTCTTCCGTGATATCTAGGGAAATAATTCTTAACAACGAGATAAATTTAATGTCAATTTAGCCAATGATACACATTCAATATGGATTACAGATTCAGGTGTGATATGGTGGAACGGTTGTATAAGAACAGAGACGAAGACCATTACAATTTTCCACTTAATAGTATATTAAGGAACCCCTTGGGGCCTTTCGACAAGAGTAGGCTACTGCCGACGCCGGGTTTCTCTCCATCCTTCATCCTTTCCCATCCATGCCTAATGGCGCCAATGACCTCAGCTGTCGGTCGCTTCCCCAACAAAGCTACAACTACTAGTATATTAAGTGGAGAATTGTAATAGTCTTCGTCTCTGAAACACATTAAATTGAAATGAGATTGGATTGGTGGCAATAAAATTATTCTTTATGTGCATGGTGTATGATGCATCTATGTAACGTACAACACGTAGTTGATATCGGGTTTTTCTAATATTTAAAAAGCTACTGACATGCCTTCGAATTGTGAGTTTTCTTGACTGACCCCCTCTGCAAGCTTCCGATGTCGGGATCTTGATTGGAACCACCTTTGCGTTGTCCTCATTTTGCATTTCCATTATCGGTCGTGATGTATCCGTGAATGTGTTAGCCACTCTTTTCGGCATATGGCCAACATCATATCTTTCATCCGGAGCCTATTTTAGCTGGTGATTGCCAGAAGAGTACCCGTGTATTTTGTACCCATTTCAACTCCATGCTTGGTTAATATTAATTTCGGAGAACGTATCGATATGAGGTTACCCAGAGATAAAATAGATAAAATAATATTTAAGATTTTATTTCGCGACTGTATTCCAGATGCATCATAGTGCTCAGTAGCTGTACTTTTAGTAGTAATATATTTATCATATATCTTGCGTGTGTGAATGGATTTTATGGTTCTTCACGAAGTGATGCGGTTCATGGTTTTAGAAAAGGTCTTATTTTGTGTTTATCTATGTCTCCTCTAAAGCGGATCGTTGTCCAATGTTATCTAGTCTCGTTAGTGTACTAACATATAGTCATGTCACTTAGTGACATAGTGGCCCAATGGGTAAAACTTGGACGTCTGAGCGAATGCTCCTGGGGAACCCCGTTGAAACCCATCTTGTGAGAGAACTTTCCAAGCCCTTGTTCGTAGTGACATACTGATATCCATCTGAGCTTTGGTTTAATAATCGCAAATGTTTGAGTACTGTATTGATATTGAGAGTGCACATACCACATGATATTACTATTCTGGTGTATTCCATTTATTTTTTTGTTAGAGAAATTTAGAGTAGAGAACGAGGGTGTTGAGTGTTGTGTAGAAAGGTATGATGTCGCCCGGGGCATATCTTATTTTTGCCCCCTCCCCCTTCCCAGGTTTTAAGGCATGGCATTCTAACGCCTCTTTGAGTATCTCTTCCATCTCTACACTCGTGGACCATGGTGTTTATCATGTTCCTTGCGAGAATGATGGAAACGCTAGCGCCTGCCCTCTTTTGACGGAGACTTGAGCTGAGGTATCGCGTTCTGGAAATCAACACACCGCTAATGTGATCGCGTTTCGGCCGACGCGGAATTAGAGTATGCGCGAGCATGCTCTGGAGAAGGGCTCGCGGAACCTTTTACGGGCATTAAGCCGCAATCCATTTATGTAAAGCCATATTACCTTCTAATATTTTTAATGCGACGCTGCCTACGATCAAGTGCATAGATTACATATCTTGTAATGGTTCGCTCGGTACAATCGGAAATGTCGGGCCTTTTTATTAGCCATCATATTTTGTGAAGTGAACATTGCGCGTATATTCAATTCCATTTTTTAGCATCTGATTTCCCTTTCCCAAAGAATTTTCGATTTCGCTTCATTTAGTGTAATATGAGGGTCGCGGTGGTCCAGGGGGTAGAGCGTTGGACTACTGACCGGAGGGCCCGGGTTCCATTCCCGAGCAAGCCTATCTGGCCACCTGCAGCTCCACCCAAGCTGTGTGATTTTTCGGGTACCAGATCTTCCTGGGAAACCAAAACCGGCACAGGGAAAGGAAATGGCCCCCCTACCCCGATTTGTGAATTTCACACACCGCCGGGCTTAGTACTGGGTGAACAGTATCATCACCTACCAAACTGACCTTCGGGTTGAATATTGTGTTTATGTTTTAGTGTAATTTCGTCCCTTTTCCCCCATACCCTGCTGTATACCCTCAATTATTAACTACAATTAGTTTTATATCTATTAAAATGAACGTATTTTTCTTTTCTCCTGCTATTATTGTTTAGTGGGTAAAATGTAATGGTAGAGAGATTCTCCAAAACAACACTGAAGAACATTGTTATTATTAGTATTATACCTGTTAAGGTAGATTTTGGACGGGCACAGGATATGCCAAGGCACAACAATACGATGAACATGAAATGTTCTTTTTTTCTTCCTCCTGGAAGTCTCTGTTACTTGAACTTTTTCCGTTGAATCTTATGCTCGACTGTCGCTAAGGCTGTTGTCGTTTTATTTGTACGGTGGAACTGAACTACCGTGTTAGTATTACTTCCCTGTAGTGACATATTATGCATGCCAGATCCAATGCTGTCACCGTGTTATTTGTACGGTGGAAATATCTTGTCATTATTATTACTGACTCTCAGTGACAGATTAATACGTGTCCGAACCAGCACACGAAGAAGCTTAATGTAGGTTATTGCTATTTTTGTACGTGTTCGTGGAACGTCTTGTTGTACAACGAGATTTCACTCGCCACTCGCTTAGCGTGCAATGCGTATCCTGCGTCCGTGAAAAAAAGATTGGACTTTCTCTCATTCATTTATATTATTTAATTTTATAAAAATATTAGTGTCACTAGAAATGTGGCGTAGACTCTCACTGCATACTTTCTGAGAAAGTTGGTGGGCACTGTGTAGTTTGTTGACGGGAAAGCGTCCACGTATCGAAAATTGTGTCTGTGCGCGAGATCTGTTTGGGGAAATCCTTCGATATTCGAGGGTGATCTGAAAATTAATTCGGAGGAGAGTGACCGAGGAGTTTGGAAGGTCGTGGCAGCGGAGATTGATGATGTAATGGCCACGGAATTCGGAAGTGGGTCAAGAGCCGTGGAAATGTTGACTTTGGGGCTTCCTACTAAGGCGTATCTAGTAACTCCCTCCCGCAAACCTTTCTGGTTTAAGAACATAGGTATAATAGGCATTTTAAGTGTGGACATGCTTTTTTTGTGCTGATACGGAGATACTTTACGTGAATGTCAATTTGCACATTTAATCAATGTTGTAATTATATTATTTTTTGGCTAAAACCAGTATGAATGAGTATGAATGATCTCGAATTTCATTTTAAACATTGAGCACTTAGAAAAACTTTTCTGATACCATACACTCAGATTAGTTGGCTCTGAATTGTCAACTCAGGTTATGATCCAGGCACAGTATCCATCATATGCCTAGCAGTACCTTATGTCAGTTTCCGTTTTAGTCCAGTGTAAAATCTCATTGTACCTCTCCGGTTCATTAAATCGTGCGCATTAAGTCTCGTTCTGAAAGTGCCTGTAGCAGGTTGAGCGAGCCTGTTACATTATACTTCAGATACCTTGCCTGTGTGCACTTCCTTCCTAGTTTCTAGTAAGATAATGAAGTGGTAAGAGCGATGAACTGTTGGGGTCGGAAGACCTTCGGCAGAAGCCTTGTGCACTTGTTGAAAATTGAGCATCTGCGATGCAACCTTTTCAGCGCAGGCGTTGAAGTCCGCATGACCCCGTTACGGGTTACTGGAAAGGTGACATTAGTGTAAGGGAAGAGTGTTACGGTATGGAGATGTTGAAACATAACAAATTATTTGCCTTTAGTGTCTAAGCACGATATTCAGTTATTTAAGATATTTCAGGGGGCATTTTTTCACAGATACGGAATAATTTTTATTGATGGAGTGACTCTTAGTCCCATAGCATAATTTGTCGTCAACCATAATAAATAAGATCGTATTACGGCGCCATTAGGTTTTCTGTTATGCCGTTGATCTACAAGGGGTCGGTACTGTGGGGAATGTGTCGTAATCATAGTCTTTGGGAGGTGTGAATGATTTTCATTTGTTAGCTCCGTCTTTTTTCCATCGGTTTTATTGAGTTGTCCAATAAGCTCCCCGTAATTATGCTAATTTTATGAGACCTCGTCCTTCAGATGTTGTTGAGAAAAGTTCCAGCCTCTACTAAGATTGAAAACAAGTCATTCACACTGTGGTTCAAAAACATATTCAGTGCATATGAAAAACTTGACCGTTTTTGTTAGCACGTTAGTTTTTTTGCCCTATGGTTTTTAGTTACAAAGGTTAACACGTTTCCAGTATACTTTGTCATGACTTTAATCATATTTTGAAGAGGTTCCCATGCACTTGGAAGACATTTTTTTTCATTCGTGGTAGTTGTGAGCTTCGAAATAGTTATTAATAAGCCAATATAATTGGCAGAGGGAATTTTGGTTATCAAGGTACTATACACATTGAGAGAGTTGTTAATATTCTCTCAATGCCCTATTTGGTTGTCAGTATGTACACGTGTTTAAAGCAGAAGTTATCAACGTAGTGGTGATTACCATGTTCCCGGAAATGAAACGCATAAAAAATGTAGTACTTGTGAGAAATTATTATTTTAAAACGGTAAACGTCTTACATTTTCATTGTTACATTTTGTTTTTTTAATCAGTTTGATATTTATTTGGAAAGCGTATTGCTGGGAAACTTATTATCAGCGACGCAATGGAGATCCGAAGTGTTGTGATTCAATTTTAATAAGCGTATTAAAATGTCGGTGACCTATAATGAAACATTACACAGTTTCTTGCTTGTAAAATTAATTTTTGAACACCAATACTCGGGCTGGAATTACGATGATAGTATTAATGCGAAGAAGATGATCGTTATGCCATTACGTTAATGAGATTACATACGAAAAATACAAAAATTTTCAGAATTAAGTATCTCATCAAATTGTCGAGGATTAAGAAATATATACATGGGCTGTTTTCTCTTATTAAGCATGTTCATTTAGGGGTCATGGGTAAGTATGCCTGGAATGGTTATATCCCCTTATGGGCGACGACTCCATTAGCGTTGGTACGCCAGCTCCAAACATCTCGAGAATGTTATACTTATGTCGGTGATTGAATATCTTCGTGAAGGACTGAACCACAACTTTTTTGTGTTTTAAATTCCACCCCTTTGCTTGAGGTCATCCTCGCCAGAAGTTCCCTTCTGGGCAAGGTTCTTCCGTTCTGTTCTCATCATCCGTGCCCGGTGCCACTACAAGCACATAAATGAACCGTGGAAATTTCTGAGGTTAAAAGAATTCTAAAAGATGTTTTACAATTTGATGAAGCCATTCTGTTCGTTCCATGCGTTATACTTTTTATTAGCTTTGTGGCCCAATCCACTACCTTTCAGTCGCGCAGGACTTTGAAGAAATTTGATCGGCAGTCCTCTAACCGAGTCATCAACCTTTGCTTGGCATCTGTGTTGTTCTAGGGATTTTAACCGTTGAGTTTAATATTAGCTGACCAGGGTTTCAATTCACAGTCGTCCTGGCATGCGTTTATCCCGCTATCTAGCAAGAGAATGAAAGAATACGGGTTGTATCGGGCTCAAACGACCGCTATGGGAGTGTCGGAAGATTGCCAAGGGAGAAATTTACCTGAACCGGGAATCGATGCTCGCAAGTTCCATTTCCTGGGTCAAAACGTCGACTACCACGTCGAATTGAATGTTTGATTTCAGAAAATCTCCAATTGAAATGTTGATAGGCACTGCAGTTCCTTCCTGAAGAATCCTCAGTCCGTCTGTGCATATTTCTTAGGTCGGTCGACTACAGATATTTGAAATGGTTGGGGATTGCTCCCATGGTACAAACGAATTCTTCCCATGGTAGAGGACGACGTAGCTTGCACTGAGTTTCCGAACGCTATGGAGTGGAGAAGACTGTCCCCAGTGCGGCGGTGTAGAGATAAAACTGTTGTTCGTGGATTTGTAATTTACTTCATTTCCGGGAGCTACACAGGAAAGATGGTAAAAATGTCATCCGCTTACTATCAGGACATGGAATTGTGGCCAACCGCTGGCTTCTCGAGTGATGAGAGGGTCGAGGCTTGATAGTTCGCCTTCGTAGAAATCATCGAAGGGAAGGCGTAGTCGCCGTTCATTGGGTCTCCCGCTGGATGAGCAGTCATGACGTTTAAGTTTTTGGCTTCGCTCTTTTGAGGAAACTTTTATCGGTGGCTAACTTCTTTCGAGATTACTTGGGAGGCCTAGCCGAGATACGGTAGATTTAATTTCGGTAAGCTTTGTGCTTCCTTTTGTTTCATTTTTTCCATGTGCATTGGTTAAAATAGAACCGGAGTGAGGACGAAAAGGACCCATCGATTAATGTATGCCGGGGGTAAATATTTTACTTATTTAACAAAGCACCCAAAAACTTCACAAAGGCTTTTACATTGGCTGACTAGAGGGAAGCTAGAATGGAGGTCATAAACTAATTGTATAGAATGGAATTGGGTTTATTTTTCACATTTGAAGTGCCCTACAGGTACCTTATTTTCATTTGTAAAAGAAGCCGATTTGATTGGTAATAACAAGGAGGTTGAAAAATACTGGAGGGGCCGCCATGCATGTATCTGGAGTAGCAGTAATTATTATGATTGACAGCTAAGATCTTTTGACATTAAGAATATGTGGGTGATTTGATAGAGGTAAGGTATTGAGGGAGTAAATGAAGGGTGAAGTGTAACCCGGCATCGATTTTGCGTACTGTTATCGAAAGGCGCTGATTGGGCCGCTATTTAAGGTCCTTTCGGACGGACTGTAAAATACTTTCCATGTAGCGCCTCAAGTGGGGATCTGGATACCACTGAAAATTCCTGCTACCACAAGAATTCGAACCCGGTTCTTTGTAGCGGAAATCCGGTGCACCAGTGACCGCACTAACCAGATCCCCATGTGTTGCAGGAGTGTGGTTCGGATTAGGGGTGTGCCTGGGAAGGTTTGGGCGCGCCTTTGACCGAAACATTGGAATCGAAATAGAGTTGTGGTAAATGCCATTAAAGCTAATCAATTCCACATGAAAGATTCGAATATATTTCACTCCTTTGAATATGAGACTGTTAATTTCTTATATGGAAATATATGTTGTGTTCCAATGGCATATTGTGGGGAAAAGTTACGATTGCTAACTGCGAATTCATGTTCTCCAATAAGGTATTTTTGTCGTGATGAACGAGATATTGCAGTACAGGAAATTTCTTATGCGGACTTCTCGCAGCAATATGATAAATAATCGTAGCATAAGTTCCCCAAGACGGACAAAGTGACGATAGCAAAGTTATTAAATTGACAAACCAGGATGGTGGAATGAAAACTCTCCCAATAATCTTAGAAGGCACCTTGAGTGGATTTCAACCATCTAGCATAAAAGCTTAGACTGTAGAGCTACTGTATCAAAGTCGGTTACACCTTAGGAACTTTTCCTTCAAAGTCGAAGTTCGTGATAAAATAGAAAAACAGCAGAAATTGTAATTCTTATTATTGAATTTCAACTTTTATAATACTCTGCCTGACTAAACGGTACTGGTCGCACGATTTTCCTTCATTCTTGTATTTTTTAGTGATCAGGGTAAACTCGTACGATTTCAGTTTTTATTAGTACCCATAGTTAGCCTTAAACAAATTCTCGAGAACACTTGGTTAAAAAAATACTCAGTTTTTTTATTTAGGGGCATGATCTGCACATGCTCATGATAATAAGTTGTGATAGATGTCCAAAATTGCGTATTTTAAGAAACTGCAGCTCTGGAGTGGCATGGAAATATTATTGGCTTCAATCAAAGAAGTTGATTACCTCACCCGTAACTTTTAAGGCAATAAATCTATAAATGCTATTATTCATAGGAGGTAGGAGGAATTACAGGTGTTCGACACGTATCAGGTTGTTAGGCGCACATTTAATCCTTCTAATCTCATACTAATAGCAACACTGTGATCTGTTTTGGTTAATTTTTACGGGAAGCTGTGAAAAGATCCCTTCTTTTCACTGCTTCTCTCACCGACTATTGGCAGATTACTTTCTTTGGCATGTCATTACATGCCAAAGAAATTAATGTTTTTTAAAAATTATTTTTGAGATTTATTTACCTGGATGAGTGTGTGGAGATGAACTCATTCTCATTGGTATGCATGTTTATGAAGCGTTTCATTTGATGACTTCAAGCAGCAGAATGTGTGCAAATATTCAATTTAAAACATGATATGGCATGATGATAAAGCAGATTGGAATATCCACGTTTAAGTTTCCTGCAGCACTGAAAAATATACGAGCGTCTCGATAAAAAAATAGGTTAATGGTCGGGTGCAACATCACCTTGTGTCACCTTAAGGATGACTGACAGCGGCAATATTGGTTAAAATGCTGGTTTAATGAGCGAATAATGCGGATGCACAATTGTTTATTTTTTACTCAATTCGCTTATCTTTTTAAGCTTTGAAGATAAAAATCAATCTTTGAGGTTTGAATAAATTATACTCTTTCAGCAAAGGGATGAAGTGGGGTAACAGAGGAAAGAAAAGCGCAGTAGGGTATTTTCGCCCGGCATGCCCCGAGGTTTTGTCTGTTCGTATTAAGGCATCGAGCGCAGTTGCCCTCTTCTGAATGAAGCAGTAACAAAAATTAGCATCGTCTCAAAATGTGACAAGCACGCGCTCAAAGTGGAACGGAATTTTTACCCGGAGGTAGAACTCGATAAGAAATGAGATAAGCACCAAGGACGGTCTTTCCTATGGTAGGGCTGATGGAAACTCACGCGAAAATTCACTGGAGTTTTCGTTCAAATTTTGCAAATAGCCTTGAATGGGTGAAAGGGGCGCACAATTTTTTAGACTTCTATGACTTTCTGCCTGAGGTGTACTACTTGTGGTAAAATGCTTCTGTGATCCTGTCCTTAGGGTTCATCCCTTTCGTGACTGTGTACTTTTTCGTTTAGGGGCACGTATGTTTGGAGATGTTGACCTCTTGACTGCCATTACACATTCTGACAAGAATCCCATTAACTTACGCTAAAAAGAGTGTTTAGGTATCATTGCTAGATTGTTTAATCATTGTTAACCAGCTTCCATTGTGTGCTGATATTTATTTAGTGATCTGTGCCCCAATTCGCCCTGGATAGTCTCATTTTTCATCATACCTGAATATTTCCCCTTGGTACAGTTTGATAAGGGGACATTCTTCTACATATGTATTCCGTTATTGATGTGCTTTTGCTATATCGTAGATTGGTTTTATTCGTCGACACTACACGTTGTTCATCGCTCCGATAGCCGTATTTTCAGTGAAGATCGCATCACCCGATCAAAATTGAGGTATTTAGAGTACCGTTTTTGGTAGTTTTAATTCTTGTTTTTTCCCCTGGAAAAATTGGCGATCCAAAGTTGGCAACCTCGAAAAATTTCGTGATAATCAGATCTTGTTGCCGTGTACCTTTGCCTTTCACGAGTACTTGGTTAACATTATTTCATAACTCGTCGCAATTACTCGTAATTTCTCAAGACAGACTTTCAAACACCCCCTCCCTCACATCTACCTCATAACCCTCGAGCTGTCACGAGGGCGCGTGGCATGTGATATAGAGTCACCGGCAATTAGAGTAATTCGTGACGTTCGCGGCATGAGTTGATAGTGGAGGATGGAGCCTCGGGAAAACGGATGTGATATTCTTTTCGGAAACTTTTGACGAAATGGGCTTATCTGAATAGAACAAAGAAATCCGTTTTACCTCTATGAAAACATAACTTTGAACGTATACTTAGGGCGGGATGCATAAACATTCGCGTCGAAGATTCCCGAAGAACGGACAGACGTCGGGTTCAGCAAGGAGTGAATTGACGGCGATGACTCTCATGTGCTGTAGACTCTAGGAGTGGTAGGTAGCTTGTTGATTGTAGGAATCTGGTCCTGTATGAATTCATTTTCTTCCTGTTTTATTTCTAATAATATTATTGGAACATCGTCATGTTCTATTGTCGAAACCGAAAGCAAATTGTAGTGTTAATGTAATTTGCGTGAGATTACAGTTCTACGAGAAACTTGATGTGTAATTTAATAATTTTTGGTGTTCTAATGTGATATACTCGTTTTTTCGTTTATTTTACAATCTACTGTGTAATTTTTTTTAGTATTTTTTGCTTTATTGAAAAATACTACCCGTAGGAGGGTTTTGTCTTTCCATGGGTCTTAACAAACTCAATGGAGTCGAGACGAAACAAGTTACTTAATTGAAGGTGAGTTATGAAGTGTCATTTTCGAGAATATAACGTTTATATATTATTATTAGGTAATCTCCCGTTTAAGGTAGGTTTTTGGATGGACACAACTATCAAATAAACATTTTGTGACTCCCCACCTAGCAAACTAATCTCGTTTATATATAGGTATACATAATTCATGTTTGCGAAAATATTTATTATTGTTCAAGACCGTTGAATTTCTTTATTCTCAACGGTTTCATGCGAAATCTACGGAGATGAGAAGGTCTGGATCAAACCTTGTTATAGCGTGGAGATTATTGGATTTGGAACTGTGTGGCTTTGTTATTTACGGCCGTGTTCCTTAAATAGCTCTACTCTGTCCAGTACGAATCGATAAAAGCGTAGATGTAGATAGGTATTTGCGAATGCAACGACTGAAATAGCACTTATATGGTATGAATTCAATGTTTAGCGAGCTTGCTTCCTGTGACTATGGTTTATTCGTGAAGCTGACGACGGCATTTTTGTTTTCCTTTGTCGTCTTCTTCTATTTATAATTCTTTAAACATCATTTATTTTTTCTCTGCCGCTCATTCATTCTATTTTTCATGTTTTTATCGTAATTCATTTCCAAAGAGTGATTAGGTAAGTAGGAAGCCTCGGAGTGACAGCTTTGGAGGAAAGCATACGTTGCAGTCTCTTGCCCCGCCTTGTCATTTGGCAACCCTTACTCATGTGAGACTTTGCTGGTTTACTTTCATTTCGTTATTCAGCATTCCTCGTCTACATTGTAAAAATTATCTCGTTGAGCTGTCCCTTTTTGTCCACGACTCACGTTTGTTCATTCTCAAGAATTAATAAAAATAGTGTGTTTCTGATAATGAGGTTTAATGTTTTTCTCTGTCTTTTCTTTCTTTTTTTGTCAATGCTTCTTTGTCAGAGAATTTGTTCTTAATTACTTGCCCAGGATTTCACTGCATAATTTGTCATTGTTACGTCTCTTCCTGTGTGTCACGTGGAGAACACTTTGTGGACCTCAGTGCACCATCCATTGGAGTAAACGCCAAACCTTGTGTTTTCTGTTATTTCGATAGTAGGCGGCTAATCCGGACGAAGTATTTTTATTAGTCGCCTTTACTCAGTTTTGACCTTAATTTATGATTTAACAAAGCAGCCAAAATCACCGCATATTCTTTTAAATTGGCTCACGGGTAACACATCCACTATACATAAAAAAAGAAAGGGTATGGGCAACGTACAAGAACGAAAAATTAACAAAAATAAATGTCAGGGACACCTGTAAGATAGCAGGAGAGCACATACGTAGGCAGAGAGGCCCGAACGCCTATCTGACTTTAAAGGAGGAAGAAGGTGAAAGCGGTGAGTGAGGAAGAGTGGTCCAGGGAAGGATACTGAATGGTTAGAGAGTAAACTGTAGCGGGGAGTCGATGGAATAGGGGACTTTGGGATATCCAAAGACGGAATTTTGGAATTGAGTCAAGTTACGTGTTGGTCGAAAGGGAACACGAATTGAGAAGAAAGAAATAAGGTCGTTGGTACAGAGAGATCCGTTGAAGATGCTATGTAAGAATTTCATATCAGGTATCAATCGACGGCGGGAGGGATGGGAAGTACCAAGGGACGAGAGAGTAAAGTCACAGGTTGTGTTTTTGAGGGAAGGGATGCAATATCGGGTAATGGCAATAAGGAAATAAGAGAGGTCTCTTGGGTAACTCTAAAATAGTCGGGCACATCTTTCCCTAATCGTCCAACCATTCATTCCCGGTGTCACCAACGATCCCAACTCATGCGCCAATCGCCCTTCCTCAGCAATGGTGTCTCGTAGGGCAATTGCAAATGGTTGGCGTTGCGGGAATTGAGTCATGGCCGTCCATGTTCTCTAATATGACCTGAAATATGTATGTTGGTCCCGCTCAATTCCTTACTTGACGTTACTTGAACTTACGAGAGCCTGGAGCATTCTAGGGGGCATCTTCTGCAGTGAGCGCAGGGGAAAGAAACCATGCGTTGTCTTTACCACTGCAGATCGTCAGTAGGGAAGACATAACAATGCTAGGAAAAAAATTAAAATTTGTATAAGTCATGGAAATTGAATCTTGACCCCAGAAGATCAGCTAAATTCATTGAATTGCCTTGAAATTGCCACCTATATTCATTGTGATTTATCTGAAGAATCAATAGGATGTTCTATAACTTCTCAAGGCCGGAAGAATCTCTTTTCTGGTCTATGATCAGTGCATCTGTTGACGCTGATTAACTGCTATTTGGCTGATGAAAAACTCTCGAAAGCTTCGTGCAACCAAACATTTCTGTCTATATTTTTTATTCAAGCATATTATCTTATTGGTTTTAGTGCAAGTGTTTTTGTTGAATTTCATTTTAATTGAACGGTTAATACTGAAATTAATGTTCTTTCTGACATTTTAATTATATATCAGATGAAATTATGCGCTGAAATTTTAGTGGGTTATTTAAGTTCACAATTGAGTAGGTATATCAAGATCTGCGAATAAGCGTCGCTGTCTGTTGTTCTCAGAGTTTTGTCTAAGGGTTATTAGTTTATTTATTACATTCTTGTGATTTCTGCGTACCCGGCGTGTCCCGAAAACCACAAGATGAGGGATACATCACTTTGAATAAAAAATTTTCCAATACATGACGTCTCCATCATGCATAATGTCAATTAATCGTGCGTTTATTTTTTTCGCAGATATGGCACAAACTCTGCTTCAAGTGCCAGGTGTGCAACATGACTCTCAACATGAAGACGTACAAGGGATACAACAAGCAGCCGTATTGCGAAGCGTGAGTACTCCACTAAGCGTGGCCCTCCTTTCCTCCCCTCCCCTGGCGCTACGCGCTTTCATTCCTTACTCTGTATTGATTAAGTTTCCTTCCCAGCCCTTTGGCCAGATCTTGACCGATCGTGATGGGGAATGGGCAAGTGATGACATTGCTTGCGCATCACGGAAAGTTGAAACACACAGTCACAGGACTAATATGATAAAATATTATTACGGTGATCTGTGTAAATATATTGAGATTAGTTTTTGCATGCTGCCGTCTTTGCTGCACTGAGGCAGTTTCTCTTTTTTCCAAAATACCTTCGGTATTTTTAAATCAAAACCTTAAGGCTCCACCCTAGTTGTGGATAGATGTCATATTAATTTTCCCAGTGCAAATATCAACTGCATTCACCGCAATTCGAACCGTTGATTATCATTTTCATTTGATTGCATTGCTTTGACATAAAAAGGTATCACGTATCGCAATGATTTGAGTTGTTGTCGTGACAATGCGGGAAAATCCTATAGAATTAAGCATGCTAATAATGTGTTTGATTCTTCAAGAAAAAGGCATGTTGCTTTACCGGGGTTTGTAGCGAGGCACCAAAATTGCTAAATAGCACTGCCACCAGTGAAAACAAAAAAAGGCATCATCATATAGTATGCTTATTATCATGCGATACCATTAATATCACGCATTTACACACGTCCAATAGGTGCACATCTAAATCTTACTTTGCCAACCGCCTCGAGGGGTTGTGGCGAGCGTTTTCTGTCTCCAGCCATTGCTTGGTGCAGTAAGTATATTACACGCTTATATTAATGGTGATCGGTGAGATTCCGAAAATGCACAATGTCTACGTTGTGTTGGCTACAACAGTAGAAAACAACGTGCGACATAAGAAATTTACAAATGCCATTGGGCTACAATTATTCTAATGGTTGGTGACCTAACCCACCTTGCCACTCGCCCTCGAATGCCGTTTCCAGGGTAATATATATTGCACATGCATTTTGTTCATTATAGTGTCCATGAAAGGATTGTTTTCTTGGTGAAACTTAACCAAATCTTACTTTGGCTTGATGCAAATTATGATAAATATTCAAGTGTTATGGCGCAGGCATTATCCGAATACGAATAGCTCTATATTGAATTGCCCTTCGTCTCCTTGTTTCCATTTATCATGGGTTGTTGCATATATTTGCTTTATTTGGACTTGTAATTTCACAAAGGAAGTAACCTATTACGATCTTATCATCATTTTCGTCCTTTCTTTTAGAAATTATTGTTTGTGGTTCTCATTCCGCCCCCCTGGCGTGTTTTCCCGTAGTCGATTTGAAATTCTTTTCATATAGATTTGGGTTCTTATTTCAAATTCTAAAAGTGTCCTCCCTCAGTAACATGTCGATTTTCAAGGGTGGGAGTAAAATTTATTTTTTACGTTTTCCTAAGGCGTGTGGAATTCAGACATCAGGGTGGAGATCAGGTCCTTTTCCAATACCGCATTAGGGTTCCCAGGAAGTTCAAGGGTGGGAGTAAAATTTATTTTTTACGTTTTCCTAAGGCGTGTGGAATTCAGACATCAGGGTGGAGATCAGGTCCTTTTCCAATACCGCATTAGGGTTCCCAGGAAGGTATGATCCCAAGAAATGTCGCAAAGCTCAACAGAGACGGGAGTGTGTTCATACCTATCGCCCTGGATCCTCCATTTGGTGGCCAAACGATCAACCTGCTGTGCGCCCTTACCACCACTTTTGAAAGTGAGTCAATTAATGATAAAAACTTCTCGGAAGGGGGAGTACGTATAGTTTCATCTGATAAGCAGAAAGTTAGGAAGATTACCTCGCCGCACATACTATGGTAACATGGGTCTCGAAGGGTTTCATTTTTTCGTTGTGGATTTTTTTCTAGAATCGGATTCGATAGGTATTCCAACGTTTTATATTTTGAAACGAATTTTCACTTTTCGGTTCTCTAAACTTTAGATTTGTCTGGAGAAGTGAAAGTTCGAAATGTAAATCTTGTTTTTTCTTTTAAACTTGTGCCAGTAAACTCGCTGCTGGATGTAGTCGTCTGCCATCAGTGGTTTCTTTCCGTCAATAAATCGTTCGTTCTCAGCTTTTTCCAGCCAAATGTAAGCTGAGTGAATAATCCACATGATTAGTCAGAGCACTGAGCTAGCGATCAGCGTTTTAGCCAATCAAAGACATGAATATCGCCAAAGATTGTAATGTAGGCAATTGTAACCCTTCATAAGCCGTCAGAAAATAGAAAATTGAAATAGAAACAAAAGCACCGTGTTGGCATCCCGTTCGATATCTGACGGGAATTTGATGGATGAAGTGTTTACAATGCGTGTCGAAATCGGTGGCTTCGAAATGCATGTGTGGATCCGTACCATGGTATGCAGTATTAATATTATTTATTACACTATGTAATATGTAGAGGTCGCAATAGTTCAGGGGCAGGCGTTGGACTACAATATTTATGGTTTAAGTAATATATGATTAGAGAGGCATGGGAAGAACTGGAGGTAAGAATGAAAGTCGGAGGGGAATTCGTAAAATCAGTTAGGTTTGCCGATGACCAAGCTTGTTTGTCAACCAGCCTAGGGGTTGTAAACATTATTGAGTGAATTGTAAATTCAGTGCGATAAATATGGGATGAGAATCAATATTAATAAAACAAAGGTAAAGCGATTTTCCAGAAAGAAAAAGGCTAAGCTAAACATTTAAATAGGAGGGGAAAACATAGAGCAGGTTGAAAAGTTTACGTATCTCGGACGTGTTATGGACCAATACGGTCAAAGTAGTAGGGACGTAAGGAGAAGAATTGTGCTAGGCAAGGAGGCTTTCTCAAGGAGGAGGGAGTTGATGACGGGGACGTTGAGTAGGGTGGTGGTTAAGAAAAGACTCGTAAAAACTTTGATATGGAGCGTAGCTATGTACGGCGCGGAAACGTGGTCACTGAAGCAGGATGACAGAAGTAGATTGGAGGCTTTTGACATGTGGGTGTGGAGAAGAATAGAGAGGGTGAAATGGACCGAAAGGAAAGCAAATGAAGAAGTAAAAGGCATGGTGGGCGAGGAGAGGGGTTTGTTGAGAGAAATCCTATGGAGACAGGAAAAATGGATGAAGGGCGTATTGATCGGCAATAGTGGGAGTTGTTGAAGGCTGTAATAGAGGAGAGAATGTTAGGCAAACGAGGAAGGGGCAGGAAGAGGATAGGGATGTTGGACGGGATGAAGGGAGGAAGTACACAGAGATGAAGAGGGACTTGATGTAGAATAGGTTACTGGATTGTGTTCTGTTAGGAGACACAAAATATTTATTTGGTAATCATGTCCATCCAAAACTTACTTTAACCAGTAGATTACTCAATAATAACAAATATATACATATAGATAATTTAAATCACTAGGTATCTTAGCTATAAGCCGGAATATTGTTACTAAGTTCACTGTACTTTGAGGAGAGAATACTGCAATGCGGAATGTCATGGTGAATTTCAGCATTTCCTTGGTCAATTTGTTTTAATTTTATTAATGTGGAAATCGCTAATAATTATTGGACTATCAAGGCAAGAAGGACTTATACTCCTTCGTAAAATTTTTTTGTCGTTTGTATCACTCGGGAGATAATGTAGCCATTAGAAAATGTCAGGTTGATTTTATGAAATGCTTACGGAAGCATTGTGATTCATGTGAGAGGCGTCTAAGTCCCTAAAAACGACGTGCACAAATAACATTGACAAAGTTGGTGGCATTTGATTCTTGTGACTTCTGATTTTCTACCATACTCTTATGTTGGTAAAAAAATCGCCGTTTCTGAATCCCTTAGATTCCTCATGCTTGAACGATTCCCTCGACCCTGATGAAGGTATCAAAATTGCACGACGAAACGCCTGCTGTCGAGTCAACACCGTGGTGTGTAAACCAACTTTATTTCACGCTCATGCTTGTCTTTGAAACGAACTTTACAATTTTTGGGTAGCTGCTTACAATTCTTTTTAGCATTGTAATTCTTGGAGCAACATTCCAACCAACAGAAACAGTATTGATTACTGGAACATTTGGCGGTGGATTTATGCAATAGCCTTACTACAAGAGGAGAGATATTCCTCCTGACTCTACGAGTGATCCGATTAAGAGAGGTCCCAAACCTTAGCTGCGACGAGAGAGGTAGCGCGACTCTTTCCTCTCACCCTAACCCCCCCCCCCCGTCTCTCCCATCAGTTTTCGAATTCTGCTCGCGGTCGAAGCTCTGTATTTTTTTCCATCCCCTCCTCATTTGTACATTTTACTGTACTTTTTGGATGGACAAATCGGCCAGACAAAAGTATTTCGCTCTCCCGTCTTTCGACGGTGATCGTCGTGTCTCAACATGACGTTGGCAGCGACCGCATTCCTTCGCCAGTCAGTCCCTCGCTGCCTTTCTCATCGTCTCCATCTCCCGCCCCCACCCTTTCCTCCCTCCCACCTCATCCCCCACGCCGACTCTTTCGCTGTGCCTTCCCCCCCCACCCTATACGTCCACCTCTACTCATCTCGTTTTTATAATTTTGTCATGTATTTTTCTTTGCCATCCCACGATTCTTTTCTCTTTGCTCTCCTCATTCTCTTTTTGAAAAAATCGCGGTCTCGCATTTTTTTATATTTTCCACATGGGTGGTAAATACATGATACTCGTAAATCTTGTGATTTGTGAATCCGAATCCCTTAATCCCATAGCGCAGTGATAACAGATATTTTGTGATCTAATATGGTGACTCACCACCAAAGAAGTGGCGGTAATAACAATAGAACGTCTTTATTGTGGCGAGATTGAGACTTGAGCTGATCTTTTCTTCCACCTAGCCCCTAAATAAAGTACGTAGGTAATAAAATCTCAAATTGCGTGAAGCCGAGTCTTTTTTCCCACACTTATAAATAATAAATAAATAACGATGAAAATGACAGAGTCAAATTCGTTCAATTGTTCCCAAAATGCATTCATGAACGATTGTTTTACCGGTGCCGTGGTGTCTTTTAATTATGATGTTAAGTCAAAGCGATTTTGCGCACAGGACTGCGTTTAATTTCAATAACTATTTTAAATTAAATTATTGACCTTGTAATCCTACATGCTTTGAAAAAATTCAATTACAATTTTTTCCCAATGTCAAGCACTTTGAAGTCATGGTAGACAAAAAAATGGGCATCCCTGCTTGGTGTTCATCGGGTTTCAATTAACTATCAGCTTTGTATGTTGATAATGACGGAAGGGTAAAAAGTACCATATTCGTTGAGTAGTTGAAATGAATGTATACTGTCAGTATGACAATTTTTTTTACAAATATATGTAAATTTTCGGCGTGATTACGGGAGCGAGCTGCCAGTCAGTGACTGACTCATCATTTTCTTTGAAAAATATCTTTGAACAAGCAGTTTTGCCAAACTCCTTCACTCATCTTAGATCAATACCTTTAAGATACTTCCGGTAGCATCATTTTCGGTATTACTCGAGATAGTCCGCCACACGCGATATTTTTATATTTGGAACGGTATTTGATGTGCATTATTGTAAGTAAAAGATATAATTTACAATACGAGTTCGAGATCGCACGGAAAGAACAATTGACACTTGACTCAATTACCCACGACTGTCTTTGCATTCTTACAAGGGAACGGAATATGTTAGAATGTGTATTAACTTATAAGGCTATAAACTCAAATTTGACTGTCTTTAGTTCTCATGGTCGCCCAGGTACTATCAGGATAGTGTGGTGTCGATCGTCGGTATTTTCTGTTGTTGTTTGATTTAGTTCGCCTTCTATGAAATCCGGGACAGCGTTTCAATACGTGTCTGGCGTTTGGGCGTGGCCGAGAAATTATGCATGCGGAATTTTTATTAAAGGGCATCCATCCCTTTTATTAATATTCATGGTGGCGTTCCTCCCATACCGTACCAAGTTAACGGGATATTTCCTTCTATATTTGTGACTTATATATGCGTTCCTATCCTATATCGCCCCCTTCCCGTTTTCTGGTATTGCTTTCGTAAAATCGGTCTCGATCGCGTCCGACCACCTACTCCACATTATTTCATAACATCGTTTCATTTTTCGGTGCCCAGTCTTGTTATATGCATTACACTCTTCCAGGGCAGGGGGTGATGAGTTTGTGTATTGGAGGTTTACGTGTATGTGGCTTTTCGAAGCAATGGATGCAACTCGTGGCGGAAATGGGCGTGCCCATCATTTCGGGAGGTCCAGTGAAGTCCGACTGAGCGTTAAGTCTGCTTGCAGTTGACTTAGCGCGAGGGAATGTGGAATGGGGAGGAGGGGATTAGCTTGATACTTACTCAGCTCTTAGAATAGCTAAGTCGTGACTGCTCCACCAGAGTGCAAACTCTTTCCGGTGCGCGACAAAAGGAGATAATGATGCCTGTTTCTCGCTTATCATGGCCTGCTAACGCTTTTTTCGTTGCATGTAGATGCTTATTGAGTGCGGAAATAAAATTCAAAAAGTTAATTTTGTTTTTTTGTATGCGAAAATTTTAAATGTTTCGATATTCTATCAACTGTTTTACTGTAAATATATAATGTCAATCAATGCCAAGGTTCCACTCGACGAAGTTTCTAGTGTCAATATTGCTTCCTTTCTTCTTCTGTCGACATCAGTAACCTCTCATACTCCAAGCCCTATGTCCTGTTTCTTCGCGTTTTAACTTTTTCAAGTAAGCATACATATTTTGGGATAGCCTCGTTGATTCGTGATTGTGTGTCTCATTTGGGGTTTCTTGTAGTTGGTGTTTCAGTAGGTCTCGGGAGATAATAGGAAACCTTGGAATTATTTCCGTGTATTAACCGTGTTCCTCCCGGGATCAAAGAGATGAGGGAAGGTTGTACCGGTAAACGGAAACTGCATGTACTTTATGACTGTTAGTCTGTAGATCCAAAGAACAAACAAATAGTAGAAGATTGAACTGAACTGGTGAACTTGCGACAGAATATCGTTCAATTTAAGACTTAATTGTCATAAACTCGGCTGGCAGGTCAAGAAATTTACTCCCCCGGTCCGAAAACCCATTTATTTAAATTAATCCGTTATACTTTCTCATTTCACTTAATTTCAAAGTAGATGCAAAAGGTTTTTCGTATGAGATGATTCAAAAAGTGTTCCGAGTTAGGGATTTTACTGTTTCAGGCCGTCCCCGTAGGACCCGCTCCAGTGATTTATCATTGGTGATTGAGCGGTTAATTTCAATATTAGGGAATCATGCTTGGATTTTATTTACTGAAATTTATAATTACCTTTGAAGCTGTCTTTATGGATGGTATTGCTGTAGTTCATGTTCCATCAGTGAGAGGACGCAGCTGGCTTAGAGAGTAAAAGGTCATCTCAGAGCTTTTACAATTATGCTAAGCATAAAAATGAGCGTAGAGAAACATCAGAGTGTTATTATTTTGTTGAAATGTATAATTAAAATTCGTAGTGACAAAACTAAATGACTCTGAAAGTATATATTGGCGCAATCGTATTTGAATTACCAACGTGCATATTACTATTTCCGACAACTCATACCATTTCCTTGATTCTCTTTATGCATTTTGATTTATACATCAGTTTAATTTAGTTTTGACTGCCAGTTGATGCAAGTATGTTTGTACACCCGGTGTATACATACCAAATACCTTCATTTTTCTGGGACATGCAAAAGAAGAAGGAAACAGATAATTCCATTCCCTGCAACTTACCCTTTGTGGATACTGTCAAAAATCGAAAAGCTGTCTCCCCTTTGTGGGCGGTTAACGTTTTGTTCTTTCCTGTTGAAGACTTGGGAAAGATGTTAATAGAATCCCATTTCCTTGAGGGCTTCAGCAGAGGAGGAGAAATGCAGGGGAAACACCTGATCATAAAGCGTATACCTAAATACGACTCATTGCGCATCAATGAACCGCCAAATCTGATTTAGTAAAACAATGTTCTAGTCCGTTGACCGTTCGGCTCTCAATGCTTTTCAATAAAAATTAATTTTATCAAGGAGTCTGCTATTTATCAGAGTGACGGGAGTCAAAATACGCCGTTTAAGTTTATGATAATGGTTTTCAAAGTACAAATATGCAAAAGGCTCTCCCATTTGAGTAATCCTTCCGCTGACTCATTTCCACTTCGCCAATTGTAGAT
Organism: Hetaerina titia; assembly: GCA_037158775.1. NCBI lineage: Eukaryota > Metazoa > Arthropoda > Insecta > Odonata > Calopterygidae > Hetaerina > Hetaerina titia. The sequence continues at coordinate 102,458,203 of CM073768.1, forward strand.
AAGACCCATCTCCAGATATTGAATCGCCCTATCTGCTTATACATGTATAATATGCATTATCCTCTATTGAAATATTTATAGTCCTGAGTATCCGAATTTCTGGGAACGTTGATAACGAGGTAGTGGAATGTTGGAAATGAGTAATCACTCCTCTGATTTGTGGGGCAGGGAAATAAGAAACTTGAATATTTGCATTTCTTAGTTTTTTTTTTAATTCATTAGACAGGAGTATGGAGACGTATATCACCTCCCTTATCTCCTCCCCTCTCTTTCATATATCTCTTTCTCACTGTCGTGTCCTCTCCGTTTTTCTTTCCCAGTGCCATCCCCTCCCACCCCCTTCCTCCGCCTCTCCATTCTTCTCTCCTCCTCCGTCGCTTTTTTACCCCGCCATTCTCCATCCTCTCCTTATATGTATACGGCCACCATATTCCTGCTCCCTCGACCTCTCCCATCTCTCCCCTCAGACCCCCGCGCCTCTAAGTTGTCTCCTTGCCATCACCCACGCCTTATCTCTTCCCCCCCTCTACTCTTTTCGCCATCTTCCTGTCCTTCCTCTCTCCCGCCTCGTTTCACCATTGTCGCGGACCACCGCTTTTGAATCTCTCGACCTCGATTAAAAAAAATATTGTTGGATGGGGTGGAATCGTCGCTTGAACCACGAAACGTACATATATTTCCATAAGTCTGTGTGGAAAACCAGCGGCGCACGGGGAATTTGGGAAAGGTGAAGATGTTCGTTATATCTCTGTATCTATGTCCACACACAATAACCCGAGAGCCGCCATAAGGGCGTGTGGTGGGGGGTGTCAGTGCAACATTTTTAATGGATAAATATTCACTTAAACATGCTTAAAAAATGTTATGTTGTATTTCAATGGCTGGCTTGCATTCCGGCCCCTCAAAAGTGACAAAACGTTCGTAAGGAATTGACTCACGGCATAGCGAACGTTTTCACCTTGTCGCGCTCGTGACTTGTCTTGGATATTTTTGAAAGTGATGGTACATAGTCATGTGCATCCGAGTCATGCGTCTTCGCGTGCAGGGTCAAATCCGCCGGTTTAGTCTACGGTACGCTCGGTTGTGAAAGGTTATCGACTGGCGTGAAAAATCTCTCTTGCCGATCCTCCGTCTCCCCCTTCTCTCGCCATCTCTCGAATCGAGAGTCCCGTGCCAGACTTCGTAATCTCGACCCGCATTGTCTCCCAGGGATCGTCGTGTTTACAGGTCGAACTGTCTCACGTTCCGTTTTTTTACGTGTATTTTTCTCTTCCGCCGGCTAAATCTCCGCTCGGCTCGTTGCACGGAAGCCGTAGGAAATTCCTCCAGCCATCCCTCTCCCCACCACCCTGTCGGGTCCCGGTAAAACCCTTAAACAGGTGACCCTGTTTCCCTTTCGCATGACCCGTTTTTATGCGTTAATTTTTTTATTTCCGTCTAAGGGCCGGAGACCTGTTAGTTCCCCTGTCAAGCGGAATTGGGTCGAGGGTTGTTGAAATTCTCGGAAATCACACCAAGGCGTGTTGTTGTGCTTTTTTGTCCGTCCAAGAAATCCGGGAGGAGTAAAGCAAGAGCAGCAAGTAGGGGGGGGGGACAGTATTTTGACGCCGCCGCGCCGCTTTAACGACTTTCGAGCGAAGAAGGTCTCGGCGGTCAACGTTGAGGATAATGGACTAAGTGGGTTTCGTTGCCAGCATAACGGCGTAATTCGCCCCTGGTATGTGACAGCTCGCTCGGTTTACCAAAGTAGTTTCCAGTGTATGGCCACGCCGGCCACTCGAGGAGACGGTTGAGGATTCAAAAGAAGAGCTCGCGAACGTTTTTTTCAGCTCAAGGAATCTTCACGGAAGATATTCGCGTAAGCTGCAGGTGTCTGTATTGAATTCGGAAACTGAGCATTTTTTTAAGTTCTTTTGAGTACCAAGGTATCTTGCAATATTTCCTAGAACCTAAATAAAGCCTACTGTAATCGATGGACTGATAACAATAATAATTTATATTATTACCACCCCATGCATAATTGATTGAGGGGAAGCAGTATTACATGATAATTGTTGGTGATTAATTGAATGCGTTACTGTTAATTTCTCGGATAAAAACATTTATTTTTCAGAGGAAAATACCCACATGAAGATAGTTGCAAGGACTTTAAATGACGGGGTGCTTGTTCACCTTTCATGCGCATGGTGATTTTTCGTGTGGAAAAGAAGATTGTCACTTTTTAATAATCCCATTGTCCGTAAATAATTGAATTGCTGTAATGAACGAAATTGTTTCATGATTCGGGTCGATTGAGTAAATCTATAGATTTTTAATATTGTATACATTTTCATTGGTGCATAGAATAAATCAACGCAACTCATAACAAATTGGGAATTATTTTAGAAACAATCGGTTTAGGTCACTTTTCCTTTCGGTTGAGAGTTTGACGAAAAATAAATGCACGCATTAAAAATTTTAGTTGTCAGAGAAGTAATGGTGTTGTTCCTACATACTTTATCATATGTGGCTATGGTTATGTCGACTAAATTAACGAAATTCTTAGAATTGATACCTCTAATCCTTGCCAAACCCGGTGGCTGCAGGGTAACGCCATCGCCGGTCAACTAAGAATTCGCGGGCTCGTTTCCCGCCTGGTGGGTTTTCTTCCACCTAGGGCTTGGGTGTTTGAAATTGTCTTTACTGTATGCGTGTATAGGGTAAGATTGAAGAAGGGACAATTAAGTCTCAATCTTGCCTCAGTAAAAAAGTCGTTAAATAAATAATTAATTACTTGTTGTTTGTAGAATGAGATTGTCGGTAGTAATTCTATCGCTGGTTTTGTCATTATATAAGGACCCGTACATTTTTTTAATTCCAACCCATAGTTACCTAGTTAAAGAAGGTTGTGGCGAATGGGCGGACTAATTTATGTGGACGGCCTACATTCAAATTCAGAAACGTGTGTGATCTCCGCTTGATCGGTAAGTATTGCCGGCGAGCCGTATTTTGGATCAGCCAGAGAGATAAACATCGAGATTTTTAGCTCCTAAAAAGAATTCACATTATTATTATTTTTTATGGATAACTATATATGTAAAAATATTCTGGTTTAGTTACTACTGCCAATGTTTAAAAGTGATACTTTGTCTTGCAAGATTATTTGCGAGAAGCAGAATATCACCATCTCTTCAACCTGTTTGTTAATCAGGATATCCACCTCGACCTTGCGAGTTCTCTGCGTTGAAGGTATGTACTAAACGTAATTCCGCCAGAATAGGTTTGGGTCATTAGTGTGTTAAACGTCTCCTTTCTTGTAAAAGGTGTTATAACGCATAACTGTTAGGAAATACGTTTGTTCCAAATGCAAGAAGAAATTCCGCCATTGCGACCAGCAATGTATCAATCGGAATGGGGATTTAAAGGGATCGAAATCGTGCGGTGGCTAACGTACAGGCTTCCGACCGTGAGGGCCCCGGTTCGATTCCCGGAGGCGGCAGATATTTTGCAGTTGTATTCCGATCTCTACTTGAGGTCCTTTGGTAAGAGCACTTTGAGTTAACTTTGAGTACGACTCGACTTGAGTCTGTCGGATGGGACGTTAAACTGGGGGCCCTTTGGCGACTTTCGGCAAGAGAAGGCAGCTGTCGTGTTCGCCTCCCCTTAAACTACTACTACTTCAAGGTATTAACCTTAACATTCCATTGTTCTTGAGCGGTATGGTACTATGAAAAGGTTTCTTAATTTCAGCCGTCAACACTTGTGGCGTCAGTCTGAATAGCTTTACCTGAGAGGTATTAATGTATCTTTTTGCCAATTCTCGAAATGTGTCGTTGCAATAGCTTCCAGTTAAACGAAAGTTCACGATTTATCCTTTGGTCAGTCCAGTATGCAGGCATAATGAATGCTTTCATAGGATAAGTGGCTTACAAGCAAGGTCACTGGGTCCCTAACGGATTGAGAAAATTATTCGGTTCCATCGGATTGATCACTGGAAATTTGATATGGCCAATGCTTCCTTTCCAGCGACTAAATACGTTTAAAGATTATGTTAAAATTGTGAAATTAATTCCTTAAAAAATCCGATCAAATCAATAATGTGTGAATAGCCATGATTTTAACGATAATTTATTATTAAGTATTAGCCAAAAGGAGTGATTACCAATTTAAGAATCTGGTGATCAACGATGAGTTGATTGATTAAGAAAATGGGTCGGGGGACACGAAGAGTCCCTGGTGCAGCTACAATCATGTTTTAAGTTTTTGTATATTTACTCGACCTTTCTTCTGCTGCGTTCATTTCTTTGTTTTATTTTTTCCATGTAAGAATCTCAGGTGGAAGCCAAGCTTATTGCGGCGACGTATTCCCAAGCCAGAGAAATGTTACACCAGGTAAGAGGGCCAGGGGAGCCTAAGGCCTACTGCTTACGCCAAACCTGTCCAAGAGTCAATCGAACTTAGATTCAACACCGGAATTTTTTATGCGAACAAAAAAAAAGGTATCCGCAAACTCGAAGGCCTGACCATTTCGACCCCGTGGGTCTTCCTCCAAGGTCGCGTGACGTGCGCCGGAATAGAAATTAGTGAAAAGTAAAAGTTTTGCTTCGCTCGAAAAAATCTCAAGGTTGGCCGGCGTCGGCTTCCAAGGAGAGACGAGACACATCGAGTCAAGCTCCCTCAGTTCCGAGAGGAGCGGAGGGTCAAAGAAATGGTTCTTGTGGAGGGGAGGAAGGGTGTGCTAGAGAGGGGTGAAGTCGTTCCGCTGAGGAGTGGAAGGAAGAGAGAATGAATGGAGAAGAGGGGGGGGAGCATCAGATGGGCAGGAATGGGCGATCCCATTGATCCCGTAGTTCCCTCTCCCAGCCGCCGCGCTGTCCCTTGTCAGAGCGGTGGCAGCCATGGGCCAGTCCGAGGCGGAGGGAAGGAGGAGGGCGGCGACTCGTCTCGTAACGGCCGACCGGAAACTCCTTCCGTCGGCATCCAGACCCTTCGGAGAGTTCAGCACTCTAAATGGAGTATTTTTTTCTGCGCAGTCGTAATTCCCCCCTCGCGAGTTCGATGGGTGCTGCTTTTTTGGGATGAGGGCTTTTTTTTAAATCGTTTCTGTTAATTATTGTGGCTTGTGCCATTATTACTCTTGCTCCGTAATCTCGTTTAAGAGGATTGAGATTTTGTCAGTCTGGTCTCGGGGTCAGGAGTGATGCCACGTGCCTCCCCAGCAGTTTGCTGGCGGGGTCGTAGTGTAGGTCTGTGAGGTTTTATTATTTGCACAAGATCGCGGAAGTTGAGAAATGGCTGATTTTTAAATGAACAAGTTCGAATTTATGGTTGCATTCATTCACTACTACGTGCTGGACGACACGATATTTTTTTTATATTTTGCGTTCCCAAATCTTCTCACCTGGGTGCTATGGACAATGTGCTCATCAAAAAACCTTTGAGGTGATGTTATTTCACCTCAAAATAATGCCTCGCTATCTATTTTTGCAAACTGGTCTCGTTTTTCCCGAGAAGAGAAACTTTTCATATCATTTACATATTTATTATGATTCTCACCGAAGTGTATGTCACAATTTTTTTTTTTACATTTCAGGTAGACTCATTTTCTTGTTGAATATTTACGGCAGAAACATTAGGAGCATGCACTTTTCTTCGCCAGTTGGCTCTAGAGCATCTTTCCGTCTTTTCTGGAGAAGACCAAAGCATATTTAAACCTGCGCAGAGCCTCCCTCTCCTGGCCAGTCTTTCTCCTCGTCCAAATATCTGTTCCTCCGACTACGCCGGCGGAAAATTATTTCACGAAATTTCTTGTTTTTTCACATCTTTTCCTGAGCTTCAACGCCAAGATCGCGTGCGAATCTGTGAGAATCTGCCCTGTTTTCAAAAGCTCTCCTGGGCGTCAGGGATGATACGCATTACAGTTGTAACTTCAGTCGAAATATTGTCCTTGTTGGAGTCAGTAACCAAACGTTGGAAATTGTTTATTTAATGGATTATCATTTTGTCGCACTATTTCCGTATGGTGTAGGTTGTATTTTTGATGCAGTTATTTTAATTGGCATTTCATCATTTTCAGGAATCGGTGTTAAAATGCGCTGTAGTTATAGATATATGAGGATATTAGCGCTAGTAAACGAAGAATGTCATAACTCTTTATCTCTTATCTTAACGCTCTGAGATTTATTTCTTACGTTTTAGGATGGCTGCTTTTCAAAAAAGATGTTAGAAATTGTTTATCTTCGCGCTTATCATCTCGTTAATGGCTTCCTAAGCGTTTGCGGATTTTGTCCGCAATCAAACTTCTTTTTAAGCAGTGTAAATGAAAGCTCTTTGATGTTAAAACCATATTTGTTTGATCGAGTAGGCCTTTATTTTCAAGGACAACGTAAAAGTTATGTTTGTAGAAGGCGCGATCGTGTTTATAATGTAGTTTTTAAGAGTGCGTCAACTTTTTGAGATTTTACCCCGTGGAAAAGAAGAGGATGTTTTGACCCCACGATATCTGTTGGGGTGCCAGCTGTATTTGCATGAAAGGATGTCAGCAGTGTCTTTCGCGTCTCGCTCTACATTAAATAATTAAATAAGCCATTGATGACCTTATTTATTTCCTCGTCGGATGCCCTTCATTACCGCATCATTATGCACTTGTGGAAAGGGGAAACTCAGGCGAATTCTTGATTCTTGCACAAGGTCAAGTTTTACCACTCGGGCATATCGAATGAACTCTGCCCTCCATCTGGGAGTGAATGTTCTTGATTTACGATTCATTCATTCTGATACTATCATAGCGGATCCAGCGAGAATTCTTAGGGGAGCAAGTATGTTTGTATTTGCTATTTGATGTGTTTTTGTTAAATATTTTTACTAATCAATCGTCATCATTATGGGTTATAAATTTCATGATTGGTTTTTAGTAGGCCCCCAAGTTTCTATTAGGATTTATTTCATAGTACTAATTTGTAATCAGACGGATTTACCAATGACAAAACATTTTTCTTTTGCAAATCGGGTATATTATTGAACAGCTATTAATATTGGTTGGTACTTGACAAATCTGCCTTGAAGAATTAAATAGTTATATTGAAGCGGACAATGTAGTCCTTCATCCTTTAGCTGTTTATGAAAGAAGCCGATATTTTCAAGTGTAAGTCTTTATTCGACTACGATCCTTCAGAGGTATTTCCCCTTCCCTTTGGTGGACCATCCTCCTGTTGCTTATCTGCGTCGATTATGTCAAGTCAGTTGGAGATTCCTTTCACCATGCAATCCGTTATCAGCATTAACTCTCGGCAGAGCGCCAACTCCTTCAGACCTCTGTCCCAGTGGGAGCTTGTCAGTGAATTTTTATCGGACCCTCCCCTTTCTGTTATCACGAAAAGAGACAGCCCCTGATTTCTCATTTGGCGGTTCTCGGATTTAATACAAAATATTCCCCCTCAACTGATAGATGAGGAAAATATGACTATCTTGTGATGCGGATTGAGGATCTAATTGCTTAAGTTAAAAGTTTTATATGAAGATGACGCAACCATCTTTCTTTTTCAGCTCAAGTGCAGAAAATGCAATTGAGACGTAACCACCTTTCATTGCAGCTCTATCTTTTCAAACCACACAATCGTCTGTTGACTCAAAGAGTCCTCTTATTCGCGGTTCACTCGACCTCTAGAGATGAGCGTTGGACTATTGACAGAGGGGTTGGCCCCGAAATCAATATTCCAGGTGATCTCTTCGAACGGCGTTATCTAAAATTATGAGTGGTGCCCATGTTTTAGATACCAGATCGTCGTGGAAATCCGCTTTAGGCTCGGAGAAAGAAGTCCCCTCGCATCCCCTCCATACCCTGTTCGTGTGAATTTAACACGCACAGGATTAAATTCGAGGCGACCAAGATACTCCCACCTATTAATATCAACCTCCGGGTTTATTCCTGTGATTTCTGTGCGTGCACTGATGTCAAAAGTGCCTCGAGCGCATACTCGGCTCTAACGTTCGGCACGGCGCCTTCACTGGTTCGCTAACACATGCGATCCCCTTAGAATACGGCGTTACTAGAAGGCGGGGATACTATATTCGACTTTAGTGAGGTGTGAGATAAGGTGAATTGTAGGGGGAATGTGAATGGCTTTGTGCTGCGCGTATTCGATTTTGTTGCAACACGTCTCTCGTTTTCCGTTCCGCCCACGCCGTGTGATCACCCCGTACTCCAATATCCTACTCCGTAAAAAAAATTCTTTACACATGGGAGTGGTTACAGCTTTTCCTTTGTTTTTTTTTAGGTTTTGCCTTTTCCCTCAAACAGATGTTACATAGTAAATTATTTCCGCCGTTTTCTTACGCTATTGATTTTTTGGCGTGGTCCTGTTGTGTCGCCCCGTTTTTTTAGCTTTTTTTCATCTGGGCGACAGGAATTGTCGATCACTGGATTTAGTTGTGCCTCGTGCTACGAATTTTCTGCGTAATTTCTTCCGAATTATCACATTCGGGACGCTCTAAGAGGAACGAGTACAGAAAATTTTATTAGGCCTAAAAGGAAGTGATTTATCGGGCGGGAATGAATTACTGTTGAGAAAATGGAAGGTGTTCTTTGATCAGCCCACGTGATCTCATAAATTGTGATTCTTTATTATTATCTGGCAATTATCGGTATGGATACTATATACGGGACCTGCAGCCCAATCCACTTGAAGAGTTTTTTTCGCTTATAATTCTTGAAAAATAACAATAATTATATAATCGGCATTCGATTTTTTTTCTTTGGCTGTATAATGTTTTTCAACATTTGTGCAGATTGTAGATTGCTTCAACTTGATCGTGACGCATTATACCACGAAACCCCTACTAATTGAAAAAGAAATTATATTGATTTTTCGTAATTTTTTTCTATATTTTTTGCCATTCCTAAAACATATATCCGGTATTGAATGTATTTTAGGACCGGTTTTTATGTTCTCGTTGAACTGAAGGTTAAATTTGGGTCGTTTGGTGAAAGCCCGAATTTTATTATAAATTAATTATTACTTAACAAATATATTGATTAAACAATAATTAATGTAAATATCAATGCAACAATTTCAGAGTGTAAAAATCATTCGCCTTGACCGGGATGACTCCGTTAAAAGTTACTGTTACGGCATCTCCCGCGGTTTCTTGAAATTAATGTAAGCATATTGAATAAATTATTATTTAAAACAAAAGTTTGAAAATTGCAAGTCAATTTGCTGGGCAAATTGCTGCGATAAGTATATTGACGAAAGGATCATTGCCATCTAAATTGTTCGGAAAAATCGGACCAATAGGTAATTTCTAAGTTAAATTAACGAGAAATAATAAATCCGAGCCTTAGTACTCCCAAGTATCTTCCAAAATTATTGGGTTAAACACATCAGTAAGTGGATAGTTTCGACGATGATGCAATTCAAAGTTTGTAGTAGCGAAATTATGACTGAAGCAGTGAGAAACGACAACATTTGAATCGAGTATTCGCATATACGAGTACTAGTGTGGCCCCCTGTTTTCCGGTTTCTTTTTTTGCTTGCTGTGAAAAGTTGTCACCATTCGCTTCCTTGACTAATTTTCCCTCGTAACTAATGCTCGAGTTTTTAAGATCTCCTTCTTATTAAGTCGTCTTTTCTTTCACCTTAATTACGGTATGTGATCAGTTCCGCTAGATACTTATATCAATGACCCTGACAAAAACCCAAATTTTACTAAAGTAGTATTGTTTTTTTTTAAATATTAACCTCCATACCCCGAAGGTAAAATGTTAATCTATGACGAAACCCCCATTGAAAGAAGAATTATTTCACGTCTGAATGTTCGATCACTTGCGTATCTGCTTTTACTGCTGTGGGGTCATCCGTAATCATTCCCTGATTTCCACGACCGCGCTTTATCGTTCCTGAGCCCCCGATTAATAAGACCTTCAATTAGAACGGTCCGTTTTATTATAATGTTTAATACGCTTTTCCTTCTCGCGAAAATAATCGCAATTTCCGTTACACTCCGCGAAATGAATGCAGTTCGCTGCGGTCTTATCCTATATCACAATCAGAGAATGTGCGTGTATCGGGAGGGAAGTCAGGTGGAACATGACCTCATTCAAATTGGAAAAAAAACAATTCCATTTGTTTGACAGACAAAATTTCAAGCAGAAAAATGACAGTCAGCGTAATGATTAAAAACAAATTTTTATCCGACAAATCTTGAAGAAAAACGTTTGTTATGGATGACTTAAGCGTACATTTCCGTTTTTTTCACTGTGCCCCTCTCCGCTTATCGCACGCTTTATCGCGAAAATCTCCTCAATTCTGTCAGCACACTCGCCGATCTAAGGCTTCTCTTGCGAAGTCCGGATGCCTCCGGTCTGCTTCAGACCAACAGGGTGGACTGAATGGGATGCTCTCAGCTGCGCAGAAAAGTGCATCATCCGGCTCCTCCGGGATGGTTCGCAATAAAAAGTTTACTCCCGAGCAATCGCCCGACTCCGAAGTCATTGTTGTGGAAACGTGACAACGGCGCGGCGATGTTGTCAATGGAGCCAGGGAGGGATGGATATAAATAAATTCCGTACGAATTTGCTCGCATCTGCTCGGGAGGAGTGACGGGTGTCAGGGAGAGGGGATCATGAGGACTCAGCGGGGAGGAATGAGGGTCGGTTCTCTTCGCGGCAGTCGCCGACACAATAGGAGGAGGAACGCCCACTCGAGATGGTTCTTTTCCCGCCCGTAATGACATTTTAAAAGTCATGATGCGGCGGGACAACCGGGGGAATGGAAGGGGAGGGAGGGGGAGTCGAGGAGGGAAATCATGCTGCTTTCTAAGGAGTGTGCGATGACGGTGGGGGGGGGTCGGGAAGGGGGAATGCTCGCCGCGGACGTTACTAAATATCGGAAAATGGGGACGTGGTTGGTTGGTGGTCGTTTCACTTCACTTGGCCGGGGGTTCGACTTTGGTGAGTGTAGCTGGCCACCCCTTCTTTCGTTCGTTCGTTCATCCCCTCCCTCGAGGGAGGTAGAGAGTGCGTTGTCCGAGCCCGAGTAGGGGTGTGGGTGGAAGGGTCGCGATGGTGATGAGTAAAGGGTTTTGTAGATGCGGGAGAGAGAGAGGGAAGGGTTAGGATGTGAGAGCTGGGTTGGAGGCAGGAAGCGGTGGATTAGTGAGAGAAGAGCACGCTCCGTCGGAGAGATAGAAAGGAGAGGGGTTTCCTCCGCACAAAATAGACCTCTTTCTCCTCTTACCCGCCCCCACCGCGCATTTTATTCGTGTGTGTGTGTGTATTCATATGTACATAAAACTTTGACAGCAACAAACAATGTAAGAACACATTAAAAGAACACTCAAACGTTCTTTCTTGATAATTTCGACGGAATTAAGCTCCGTCTTCTTCAGAAGATGCAGTGGTATCAGTTCTTCTGATGAAGGCGGAGTTCAATTCCGTCGAAAATGTCAAGAAATAACGTTTGAGTGTTCTTTTTATGTGTTCTTATATTGTTTGTTGCTGTCAAAGTTTTTTATTCCACACTTCCGTGTAACTTCATCAAAAATCATCTATATATACATAAAAAACCATAAACACAGTAATCAACCCGAAGGTCGGTTTAGTAGGTGATGGTAGAGCTCACCCGTGTACCAAGCCCAACGGCGTGTGAATATTCACACATCAGGGTAGGGGGGCCAGTTCCTTTCCCTGTGCCGGTTATGGTTTCCCAGGAAGATCTGGTACCCGAAAAATCAACTAGCTTGGGTGGAGCTGCAGGTGCCCAGAGTGCCTTGCCCGGGAATCGAACCCGGGACCCTCCGGTCAGTGTCCAACGCTCTACCCGCTAGACCACCGCGACCCGCTATATATATATATATATATATATATATATATATATATATATATATATATATATATATATATATATACATATATATATATATACACATGTGTATGTGTGTGTGTGTGATCTCTCTATTTCTATGTGTGAATGAATATTTGTTCGCCGTATGGCGGATTTCGTATTTGAATATATAAAAATATATCGTATGTATAATGAATGCATACGTGTGTTAGGGAGGAGCGCTTCTGTTCCATATAGCGGAACAGGATCCTCGCTCTACGAATGGGCTCCCATTGAATGAAAGCGGGAGGGTGTGGGGAAAGAGAGAGAAGAGTTTTAAAATTGGAGTCGGGGGCTGGGGGGAGGGTGGTTAGGTTGGATTGTGTGCTGGGCGTGTGCGGGAAGAAATGGGGGGTGTGGGGTGGACTCGGGGAGACTAGATTCGAGGGTTGAGAGGAGGAAGCAACAGCCCCCTCGATGGGGTAGCGGGGCGTATCCTCCCCGGATATCGAAATGAGAAGGAACGGCCGTTCGCCATGGGAGTGGGAGCGGCTTTGGGTGGTTTTATTCGGCGAGGGAGCGAGTCCGTCTCGTGACGTCACCTGCCACCCGATTCGGAAGGATCTTCTCTGTCCCTCGTCTCTAATGCGGGTTCGTCCTCTTCCCCCGACCGCTCGCTCGCTTTCGAGACGATTGGCTCTCTTGCGTACGGGTCGGGTCTCAAGGGGTTGCAGGGTCGTCCTTGTGGCCGAAGCCCGCCGTCCCGGACAGGGGCGAGGAGGTCACGACCGATGTGTTTAAGGGTGTTTTGAATTCGGGTCCGTGGAGGGCACGTGCGGGGAATTCGGCCGTGGAAGAACTTGCGCCGTGTCCCGGGTTTCCGGTCGGAAGTGGACCGCCGTCGATTTCCATTCGTGACACGCATGACCGTGAGGTTTCGATTGCGTTCCACTCTTCGTCCACGTCCGCCGCTATCACAGTTTCACTTGCCCACCCCCCCTTCAAATCGTTCAGATAAAATCAACATTGTAAATCGCACCCTTGCGATCTCTTGCTTCCCCATCGCTCGTTTTAGAGCCCCTTCCGGTCTCTTTATGCGCTTCGAAAAGTACTAGGCGTTGACTCGCCGAACCAAAATTTTTAATGTACGGATTGAGCAATGTTTTTTCGTTTGGTGACTTTTTCTTCGGTATCTTTTCCACGGTACCATTTTCGTTCAAAGTACTGATATCCCTAGTAGTTGTATGTGTTTTGTTACATAATTTTTATGTATGAATACCGTTTTGATCTCGAAATCAGTTTTCACTGTCCACAGTAACGTTAATTTACGTAAAAGTTGGATGTATATCCTTCAACTATTATGCTGGCCATCAGCTTTATGAGTAAAGTAAAGGAAGGAACCGCACAACCAGCAAACTGTGCGAAGTACTTTTTTTAACTTAGGACTTAGGGATCTAGAAAGATTTTTGCTGTTTTGTCTGATTAATATTTCTTCAACTGGAACAATAATGGTTTTTCTTCTCGCGCATGCTCATTTTGTGGTGTACAAGTTAGACGGCGAACTTAGAAAAATCATTGTTAGTGTGTCTTCAAATATTAGTCTAATTTTTGTCCTTTCCGTGTGAATACCGTATTCCGCTTCTCTCTTCCACGTGCTAAGATTTTAGTATTCGCCGTGGTTATGTTCATATTGTTTCATTTTGGAACTTGGTCTAATATGTTTAGTGACCTTTGAAGATCCTCCTGGTTTTCTGCTATTATACCAATATCGTCGGCGAATCGTAGTATGTTTGCCTACATTGATTCTAATTCCGTTTAATTCGATGCCTCGTGATTTACTTATTGCCTCCTCCAGGTACATGTTTAACAATGCAGGTGAGAGGTTGTATCCCTGTCTCCCTTGTTGCTGTTAGCCTCAAAATGGCTTCCATCTCTCATTCGCATTGTGGCTATTTGCTTCTTGTATAGCTGATAGATTATTCTTCTGTCGCTGTAATCTATTCCGAGTATTTCCAGCAGTCCAAACATCTTGTTCCTAGTTGCTTTTTCACATGTATTGTTTTCTCTATCATGATTCTCAGACAGAGTATAGCTTCCCTGGTTCCTCTGATCTTCCTTAAGCCAAATTGGTTTTCCGATAGGTTATCTTAAATTTTTCTTTCAATCCTTCGACTTTTCGCGAATTCACGTAAGTATTTTTATGTATGTGACACAAGACTCAAGGTTCGATCTTCCTCACATTTCTCTGTCCTCTGCCTTCTTTTGTATCGCGATCATCACACTCCTTTGAAAGTCTTCATGAAGTATTCCGTCTTTGTAACTATCTTTGATTATTCCATACAGATTGTCCTTGGCTTTGTATCCGAGTGGCTTGATGATGTCTCCGCCAATTTTGTCTTCTCCAGCGTGACGCCACAATGCGGGATGCGTGTATGAGCGATAATGTTCCAAGATACGAGACGTTTGGGATCAGCATGTTAATTATTCGTACAAACATTCTGTATTTAATGCATGTTTGCGCTTTGTGAATTTTTGGTGTTTTGTGTTGGATTCAATGGGGAAGCCATTGCGGTACCTGGCGTAAAATATTTAAAAAATATGTAGATGTTTAATCAGCGTAATGACAGCAAAAAAAGCTATTCCCTTCAAAAGCAGGTCAAAACAACATGATTATTTAATCCACTTGGTTGGAAGAAAAACATAGATTTAACTCGAAGCAGTTTACTTTCTATTGTCGATTAATTTATTCAGTGCATGGGAGCTACTTTGTTGGTGGGACGTTCTCTTCTGAATGCGGTGGAACTATTTGTTTTAAGTGGATGGCAGTGTTTCCTCATTCACGTTATCTCCGTTATGCAAACGAAGAGCCTTCGAGTGTGCTGCCTGCCAGCGTGAAGGTAAACATTGTTCAATATGCGTCCTCATAGCACATTCCGAAGTCTAGAGAGACTTGTATGCGTGGAATGGATAGGGCACACTTCATCTTTCGCGTTCCATTCCCCGTAATTGGCCGCTATCGTGCCAACTTTTGTTGTCTCTTCGTGATGTATCTTTATGGAGGTGTGTTAAACACCGCTGCAATTACACACTGCAGCCATCATTTGTGACCGTCAGTTTACTGCTGATGGTATCCTCAAGGTGATCGTGTTCTTAGCAATGCACCCATGTAGTGGAGCGAGAAAGCATTCACCGAAAAGGTTCTTATTATGCGCCATAGACAGTGACGGCTGCATATAGGAAACAACCGTAATAACCTTGCAAATATTTACAGAACGAATTTCCATCCCAAAAGATAAACTCATTCGATTTGAATTGTAGGTGTGTATGTGTGTGACCCCAAGCGCTGACGATTGAATTGGAATCAATGAGAGTTAACTCGGTAACTTCTGATTAAGGGTTAACTTGATTATTGCAAATACCTTTTTCGTTCAGCATGCTGGAAGAGTAGATGAGGCAGGACGGCGCATTCATATTGTGGCGTTATTTACAAACGTAGCAAATGAAAGATCTAGGTGAAATTCCTCTCCATTCCATCAGATTATTTTACTAAGATGAAGAACAAATATTCACCTTCAAGGTGTGCATAATAATTGAAAAAAACTCCAATAGCCGTAAACAGTTTACCTTTCAAAATAGGGTACAATTGAAATTAGTTGGCAAAGGCCACAAGTCAAAGGATGGGGTAAAGGGTTAATACAAGGGAAAGAAAGGTGAATACGAATACGCGTATTTCGACCACAAAGGACTGCGTACTCCCTCAGCGTACTGAAAGTGTGCTTTTTTTACACGAAGTAAGGGCATTTTAAGAATAATTCTAGTTATCCTGGGTAATAAGTTTTTTTCAACCGGCTACGCGTTAGGAATCAATGGCTAATTTGCTTGAAGTTCAGCTACTGCATTTTTCTATTACATTGTCTTTGTCCTCTCCCTGTCGTGTGCTCGCTAATCAGTTTTAAAGGGAGTCTTTGTGTCACTTCCTGACAGCTCAATGTCCTCAATGTATCTCGGCCAGTCCTGGGCGTGACCGAGTCGTGTCCCAGCTCACGTAAATTATATTTATGCCCATTTTCACACTTAGACATGCTTGGTGCTGGGCAGCGCCTCTATTTTGGCACCACGGTAACGGAGCACGATGTTTAAAAACTGGTATATAAAGAACCATCCTCTCCCCTTTTACTTTGTGTTCCTCCGAATCTTACCAGGATCCCCCCCCTTCGGAGGAAGGTCGGAAAGATTAAACTACCATAACAAACATTAGGCATGCGGCTGCTAGGAAGGAAACGCCAAAATATCAAACGGGGTAGAGCCTTTCACATTGTTTTTGGCGTTGAAATGTTATCGTTATGTAATCATTCCAGAACTTACTGCTAAACAACGTCTGTCGCAGTTGTGTAAACTTTCATTAGATAGCATGTACAACTGCTTGGCAAAAATAGATTATGACCCCCAAGGTTGAACTTCGGAATTGACATAATATACCATGGTTGCCGAGACTACATTTTCAGTTTTGAGTTTCTTCTGGTAGGCCTGATATACTTTTGTACTGATATTCGTTAGCACATATAATTTTTCTTTGGTAATTTAAAATGATAAAGCGCATTTCTGATCGTTGGATTTGAAATGGCAATTGAAGTAAAATATATTTCGTTAAGCCACGGTGATAAATTGAAGAAGCGATAAATATGAGTAAAAAATCGACGGAATCATTCGTGTCGTTGTGTTTTTTTATAAGTTTGCTAATACTACTAGAATTGTGTTATGTTTCACTTTCTCTCTATAGATCCGCGAATAGAGAAGGAAAACCGTAATTGGATTCGTTCATAGAAGTGTTATACATACATTATCTACTATCTATTATCTAGCCAGTTGACCACTCGCTCGGTAATCCCGAATAATTAATGTGAGGATTGCAAGGCGTGTTTCGCTCGGCGTGGAAGATGAATAGGGTAGTCAGAGCGGTTCAAAAGGTTGGGAACCACCGCTCGGGATTGAGTTGGCAGTAAACACGTCGAGAAAAACTAGGACGCCGGTTGATACCCCTTCTCGACAGCTAGAATTGGACGGTTTAATACCATAGGTCCTCCGGTCCATAAGTCCTGCTTTCTCCCGGCGGGAGTTAACGGTCGTTAACTACGTTATGAACGTGTGCGCTATCTTGAAGAACTCCTTGGAGATTAGTGTATTGCGGTGAAGCAACCTCACCCGGCTCCTCCCATCGACTCCTCCCCGTAATCTGTGCACCCGTGTGTGTGTGGTCGGAATGATTGAAAACAAAAGAACTGCGAATCTCCTCTTGACCTCGTAACCTGGCTAGGCCCTCGTTTCCACTGCGGGGGCGCGCCCTTCGGTGTTGAAACCACTGTGCCATAATTCATATTCGGGTGACAATTCCAAAACGCGAAAGGCGAAAAACTTTCGCTGGGTCCAGAGAGTCGAGGCGGTGACCCCGGCGCGGCGGTGGCGCCCGCCCTACCCACGCTGGAGGCCTCCTGCCTTTCCCTCAGCGGCACCTCCTCCCACAACTCAACGGCGCCAACAGCTTTCCCGGTTTGACCCGAATCGCTAGCTAGCTCTCGAACATAGAATGAGAGTGAGAGGGGGGGGGGGTCACCTCGCGTAATTTTCGACGATTATGCATTAAAAATGCTCTGATTTTCTAATTTGACCCAACGTTTTTAACCAGGAAATAGGAATTTCCTGTATTCCTCTACCATTGGAGACCGAAAATCTACTTATTACCGGGTCCTTCGTCTGATCCAAACAGTGAGATATATATTTTTATTGGTGGGCAAGAAACGTGGGTCATTTTAAAAGTGGATCGAGCATGGAAGTTTCTATAAGTCAATGCGTTGGAATGGTAATGGTGG
Organism: Hetaerina titia; assembly: GCA_037158775.1. Classification (NCBI taxonomy): domain Eukaryota; kingdom Metazoa; phylum Arthropoda; class Insecta; order Odonata; family Calopterygidae; genus Hetaerina; species Hetaerina titia. Next base: position 102,475,871 of record CM073768.1, read on the forward strand.
ATGAGGTGAGAATTGAGAACGGCCGAGGAGTGATTGAAGAGAAATCGTTACGAAACTCGATAAGAGAATGAAAATCGAACGCCTAGTACTTCATATTGAATTGACAAGGAACTTAAACGGAAGGAAAGCTGGATGGACTGACTATAAGAGGTCAAGCCAGGAGAAATTCGTAAAATCCAAATAAAGTTCGTCGGATATTACAAGACTCCATTAGAATTGTCGTGTTCGAGGATGAGAACTCACGTAAAAGCTGTCAGATGTGATTTGAAAGTTCATGACACTTGTATTCTCTCAGCATTCACCTTGTTTCAGCAATGCAGTTATTTAAGTATTTCATCGGTCTTAACAATATACACGTGCAGGGCAAATTTGTGATTATTTTCTTCTATTTTTTGTCGTAAGCATAATTTTGGAAAATTTGCGAGTGGGGGCGAAAATTGGTGTCATTTTCGACGTCCGCGGAAGTCTCGGTGCCCGAGACGATCTTGTCATCCAGAGAGTACCAGTAAATTTCTGCGGGTTGCACGCTACTGCTCTCGACGGTCCTGCTCCGTCTGCGTTGAAGCGGTCCGTGACTTTCCGTGACATATCCCTCCATACTCCCACGTCCCAGTCCAACGTATTCATACCGATAATGTACTCGTGGCAACATGCCCAGAGCGGTGGCCACGAGTGCGCTCGCGAAATTTTTAATCGGAACGCCGTGTGCCGATGCATTTTTGGAGATTGTTTCCAGTCTCGCGAGTGAAACCCTCGCACCGACCTTTTATTCGCAAAAAAAAAGAACCTTCTCCCGCTCCGTGCTCGATCGGGAAATATCGCCGTATTTCTCGGGGGCAAGGAACGCCACCCTCTGTCACGTTTCTCATTTGCTACGTGGTGTTTTTCCCACTTTCGGGCCCATGAACTTATTTACTCGACCGAAAGACGTTTAGCTCGATATCATGGGGCGAGGGAGCGGGCAGGGTGTGCATGTATCCTGACGTGCAGGGCTAGCTTGTTTTTTTTTATTTAGCCCCTTGACTGCAAATGCCAACGAATTTTGACGTATCCTTCCAGATTCTCCGCTCCGTAAAATTCGTTATGCCTTCAAATTTTTTTTTTTTATGGAACCATGAAATAATTTTGCTTTGGCTGCGGCTGTATTTATGTGGTATGCGTGTTCCAAGAAATGATCAGGCAAAATCTCTCCCATTTCTCGGTGAGTGAAATCATTTCTTGCATAATTTTTCGAAAATCTGAAATCGTGGATCAAGATCGCGGGAGCGTTTTGTGTAATTAATTGGATTATTAAGGTATCACAATTTATACCATTTTTATTTAATTCTCCTGTTTTCTGTGCCGGTTCTTTTATTATGTCGAAATGGAAAATAATATTCCGATTTCGCTGGAGAAGTTAATTTTACATAACACTCGAGCAATAAATTGTAAGTGTGAAAATTCTCTTGCATAAAAAGTCGTAGCCGTTATCTGTGGCAAATCGGTATGATGACTTGACTGAAATGTTGTATGATCAACAAAATTATTTTACCATTAATTTTATGAGATAACCAGTTTAAACATTTTTTCATCAGTTTAACACTAACGTGTTAAATATTTTCTGGATTATGATCGGTTTTTATCTGTTTTTAAAAATAGCTCAGTAGTTTTCCCTCGGGTTAAAAAAATATATTTTGTCTACTAAATCCCGTTCGTCGATACGACTTTTGGGTTCGTTACATTTTTCTTAACGACTTATGTTGTTCATGTTTATTATTGCAGAATTTCGAGACTTCGTTTTATTGGAGAAAATACGCGTACTCCCCCCCCCCCCCTTCCCGCCCTCACTTCATCCATCTCTCGGCAATCGCTTTCCTCCGTGGATGGGTTGAGGGAAATGTGGATGTTGGTTTCTCCCCCTCCTCCCTCCTCTTCCACTCTTCTCCTCACCGAGACGCCTCTCCTGCCTCCGCCGCTTGACACACTTTTACCTCGCCTGGAATTTACTCTCTCTCTCTCCTTTTTACCCGTTCACCATCTTTCCCACTCCCTGTGGGAAATCCAGCCGACTTTTTCCGACAGAAAGAAAGGGCGTTCTCCTCCCACCGAACCGCTGGCTTCTCATGTCATTGCAATCCGATCGATCGGTCTTCCTCCTCCTCTCTCGACAAAAGGGTTACACCTGTGAGTTTTCTCACGTGTTGGGTCGTAATCGAGTGGGCGTTTGTTCCTCCGATGGGAGATGTTGAGGGAATACATTGTGTTCGTCAGGAAACGAATATTTAAGACCGAACTTTTTCAGTTGCTCGTTTTTCATGGCGACCCAAAGGGTTAAAAGAATTCTTTTGGGTTGTGCAAAAATTAATAAACGTCTCATGTGAATTGGCTAGTTCAAAATTATGGATAATGTGGGCCATTATAAGCTATGCGAGACGTAAGCCAAATTTCGTCAAGTCGTTATTAAAAGAGCCATAACGCCTCTCCCCTCCTCGATGTTTATTTTGTCATATTATTATATCCTTTGACATATAATTTACAAGAGTCGCGTATTTTCGTTTTTCTAGACCGGTGGGACCAGGCTGAAGTTTTCAAGTGGTCAAGACAAAGATCAAGACAGATCCCTGAAATATATGCGAGAATGTGCCAGGACAGAATGTCTGAGAAATAGGTGCCACCTTTTGTTATGCTGTAATGACGTTCTTCGTTCTTATGATGATGAAAGCTGGCTAATTTCCGGAAAATACCCTCCTAGCGCTTTGACCAGGATGAAAGATCAATTTAATGCTTAATGCAATGTGCTAACCAGGTTCCAGATTCGATCACTGATGGACTCCACTCTTGCTAGTCCTCATTTAAATCTTCACAGAGTCGATTTAAAATTTTCTGCCGATGGTAATGTGATTATGAAGGCCGTTCTTAAAATGTGCCGGTATATTTTTGCGCCTGAAGCTCTGTGAAAAAATGTTGATAGATAAATGCATTCTGTAATGGATTGAGAAATCCCCTTGCAGTACAGGTTTCTGTCGTAAAATATTTTGAAGAGGGTCGGCCGTTTTAGCTCGCGGCCTTCACTCGGCTTTGTTATGCGCCGCTCTCAGCCATGGGCTTGTCTCCATTAATTCACCCGGATGTGTGCTCCCTTCCTTGCCCTGGCCTTTGGGTGGATTGGATTTCCAATTCGCTTGTCTCCGATTTGCTCAGAGGCCTCATTGAAGTCAATCGTCGAAACCTTTCTCTTCGAGCAATACATTATGTTTCGTCATCGTATTGCTCATTTCTCAAGCATTTCATGCCATCCTCCTAGGATTGAATGATGCATTGATTTCCATTTCGTTTCGTGGTTCGGTGTTATCTTGTTTAATAACTAGCATAACCCTTCTTCAGAGGGCTGAAACATGTTACTGTTGACATAACTTGTCGATACCAAAATAAGAAGTCGTAATTTTATTGTAACGCTTTAAGCTATAAAGCCATGCCGCATTTAAGCCCCCATTTCGCTCTATTCACGATGAGATCTTAAAAATTCACTTGGTCTCCGCGTAGGTTTTTGCGATATTAGAAGTGTCGGCCTGCCTCAAACGCCAACTCATAGTATAAGTCATGTTCTTTGTTCCCATCCTCCCGATTTGGGGGATGGATAGATGCTCGACTTTCTTGAACCAGAAAGCTGTGAGAGTTTGAAGTAACTCGTTTGTATTCTATGAACATTTGCGATCATTCCGCATTTCTCAAAGACTATATTGACTTAGAGCTGGAATATTTAATTACACAGGCCTACAAAAAAAATTTTTTTTTGGTGCCGGGAATCTTTGTGATGATTTGAACTATATTTGTAGAGCTGAATCCAAATATGAAATCCGTTTTTATTTAACAGCTCTAATTTTTTAGATATGGCACATCTTACGATTAGTTGTTTTAATATGTGATATATTCTGGAAAATAATTTTCAAAGTTAAATAAATCTATAAGTATACTAATTTTTAACCACTCTGCGGTGTTCCTTTTATTTTCAATAAACTGTCAATAAGTTTTATGTATATTTCTATATTGTAGGCCATTGAGATAATTATTAATATAATATTCCCATATCATCATGTAGAAGATTTTTTTACGTAAGTAACAACATATCTATATCTTGAAAACTATAGCTGATAGGAAAAAACTAGTGTCATAATTGGATTCAGCACCCCAATTGTTCTTTAAATCAGCATTAAAAGCTCCAGCACCAAAACCACTGTTGGCCTGTGTTATTAATATAATATTCCCATATCATCATGTAGAAGATTTTTTTACGTAAGTAACAACATATCTATATCTTGAAAACTATAGCTGATAGGAAAAAACTAGTATCATAATTGGATTCAGCACCCCAATTGTTCTTTAAATCAACATTAAAAGCTCCGGCACCAAAAACACTGTTGGCCTGTGTTATTAATACTGTTTTCGCCTATGCTTATCAGTTGTTACGGATCAGTGGAGAGTGAGCTCTTTTAGGAGGTTGGTAAATGGTCTTCGGCGCTTAAAAGTGATATTTTACTCACATCGCAAGTCCTTTATGTTGTAGTTGAATTAGATTTTTATATTGGTGTCTGTAAACTATTGACATGCGGCATCGATGGTTTTGTGATTGGCAAAGAATTATCTTTCGCACGAGCGATTACTTGTGTAAGCAACTCTCTGGAAAATTTTGAAAATTGTATTTAACATTTCAACTCCCGTGGGTAAACTTCGGAACTAGATGAGAATACTTAGCCCTGATGATGGCCGATGTTAAGGTAATTGGGGCGTGGCAAATATTAGGTAAACGTGATAGTGTGGAGGATATTATTATTATTAAAAATTTCGTGTGCAGATAGACTGTAAGGTGGCACACAAATCTCAAGTTCGTGTATGAATCAGAATCGCAACGAGCAATTCAGTTGCACTTATCGAAATTGTACAATAATTTGAGCGATACTATACGAGCATGCATGCCCTACTAAAATGATAGGAAAGTAGCACATTATAAACTTTCCGTGTCACAGAAAATATTATATCATTCAACTAGTTTCGCTACACTGTGACACCTGAAGAACTCTATGAAACTACTTGAATTATAAATGTAAACCCTTATTGGGCCTATTTTTCAAAGCCAATGTGATTGATACGTTTTAAAATGGTTTTAGTCGTTATTGGATAAAATACGAATTAACCTCATGGTTTGAGAAACACAGTTTTACTTATATCAATTATTGACGAATACCTTACGATGGTGGATTTCACAAATCACACATGTTTTAATGTCAAATTTAAAATTTAATGCTTAAATTACCTTTTCTACAAAACTAAACGCAATGAGCCCTACTTTTTTCGATTATTTCCTTTAAGAAATATTTCATAAGATTCCCGAATAGTCTCTCAATTATAAATTCTCCGAATGTCACGTTCTGCAGTTCTTTGACTGCTTCCTGGGTTGTGTGGTGAACGGTTACAACCATCGGAGTTTAACATTTCGCCACTCTTCGGAAACCGTGAAAAGGGATTAAGTGCTATTTATTTCATTCGTGGGAAGGAGTGTTTACGAGACAACGAACTATAACTCACCATACCGCGCAAAGGGAACAGGTGTTATTTTAATGTGAGGGAACTGAAATTCACCTGAATTAGGAAAGTTAGAATTATTCACCATCAAACATTAATAAGGTATTGTCGACCACCAAATTTTCGTTTGATTTTGATGTACTTTTCTCCCTCTCAGACAAATGAGAGGTACAGTCGGATAGCCTTTTCTTGACATCAGCTACACTGCTTCAGAGCAAAGAATGAATTCTCACCTCCCATGTCGAGGTCTCCGCGCGATTTTCCGCTATAAACGCGAAAGCTGCCTTCGAAATCAGTCGATTCCCACATCATCTGCATTTCCGATCAAATCGCAAGAGAAGATAAGTGTGTGCGTGCGCGTGTGTGTGTGCGTGCCTCACGTATTTGAGCATTGCTGCACCTAAGGCCTTCACTTTGAATTTTAAGCGCATTCCTACACCACTATTTCCCGTAGCGGTCATCCTGGAAGGTACGATGAGAACCTGGCAGGCGCTCACCCGACTCGCAAGTGTCGCAATGCAACGGAAAGCTTGAATGACGCATTGGAAAGGGCGCCAGAACCTTCGGAGCGAGCGGCAATTTCAAAACCGGTACGATCGAGGGCCCTGGACCACGTTTTGGTGCACCGGGGCAAGGCCTCCAAAACCGGCACCCACCCCGTCAAGCGAGTGGGCACCTTCGCTCATTCAAAAGCCATCATTGAAATCACCGCAAACCGATCCAGTGGCAATTTGGTTTGCGGCGGCCTAACTTTCCCGATTGGATGGACATAAGCTAGATGTATGGACTTTTTTACTTATGTTAACCGGTTGCTCTCGTCCTGTTGCTGCGCATCTCTCTCTCTCCCCCATCCACCGCTTCAAGCGATTCATTTTCTTATGATGATGGAGGAAACGACTGGTACGCTTCGATTGATCGATAAAACCTAAGGCATTTCAACGAATCTGTCTTGGTCCCTTCCAGAGTCTTGAGTCGAGAAAGTTATCTAAATTGACTTTTTCATTTTTTTTCATAAGTTGACGATGTACGTGGAATAATTTAAATTCATCGTTAATATTTGGCAAGGCTTTTTTGCAACGAGTAAACGGCTCGGAAATGTAAATATGTGTCGGCCTCTCCCCGGGGAGCCGCAGGCTCGGTATTACGCGCAGCAGCAAACACAGTTTTAATCCGTGAAGTTGTTTTTTTATGGAAAATGAAAGCTTGCCTCCTATCTTATCGCCACAGAGAAATCGCAAACAAAATAACCGACGGGTAATTCTCCAGATCAGTTATTCTGGTATTCGTAATGCTTTTCTACTCGAAAATATGTCGTGTATGCCGGCTGGTTACTTTTACTGGCTTCAGCTGCAGACTTAACTTTCCTGGACAAGTGTTACGATGGCTGTGGTGTGAGAGAAATAGCACGCATGCTTGTGAAAGGTCATTAAGGACGATAAGGGAGAATATGAAGTGTCAAGTCACAATTAGTACCATTAATTTAACCAATCAGAAACGAGAATCAGCTGTCGAAATAATGTTCGTGACACAGCCCAACCATTCAACGAACGTGTATCATTAAATAAGCAATGAAATAGTCGTCGAGGTGTGGCATGACAGAAGAATGTACCTGTCAAGACAGACGATGGACTGTCAACTGTTTCGAGAAACTATTACTGTTAGGGCTGATTGAAATATATTTTTCAGTCGCCTAAAACTTCAACATTTTATCAGGAATGAGCAAAATGCCTCGTATTCCTTACATTCATCCTAATGTCGTTTTTATTATGGTAAATTCTGCCATGGTCACCATGTGTTTAAGGGATTAAGACTCGGTAGTGTTATGCACTACTTAAGTCCAAAGAGGTAGGGAAGGAAATGAAAAATAAAGTAAATATTTGTCATTTTTTAGTTTTTCTGCTTTGGTGAGACTGCTACTACCATCTTTCTTATCGCTTATGCTTGAACTTTGATATCACATTGCGTGTTTAAAGTTTTTATTCAAAGGACGAAGCTTCGATCCCACGAGAGTTTGGTGGGATACATTTAAGCTCATGTTAAAATACTCACAAGGCACCCAGCACGGTAAGGTATCCGGCAGAACGGAACATCAAACCGCCAGAGATACCCCCATCCGTGTCTTCTCGTAACCCATTTGGGCACGTCTTCCAGAAATTTCCTTTCTCAACTCCTTGGTTGCGTAGTTGCCCATTCGTAGAACGGTCGCTTATCAAAGGTTTCGGTTTCAAATCCATTTGACGCCTGTGGTTACTTCCAGCCAAAACCAAGTTGTTTGACTTTTTGTGGAGCGTAACCTGGGGAAACGCAGGTGGCATGTGAAAACTACCTGTCCATCATCATACTCTTGACTGTTTTTTGTAAAGTAAATACGCCATAAGGCTTAGTGCGAGTTAGGTTCTTCCTTCACTTATCAAATCAACCGTTCATGATCATAGGTAATGAGCGCTCATTAATCCCTGTTGAAGCCTCTTTTTGAGTTCAGGTGTGTGCATCTTGGTCAACGGACAGGTGGTGTAGCTTTTCAATTTTTTTATCGTCCATGCCTTAAAAAAATAAACATATGCCAAACGGGATTATTTGATTCCGCACTGGGTTCGCCTCACTCCGTCGCTGATCAACCGCGAAAACATCTGCTGCGAGTGGAGAAACGGGAGGAAACAGTGGCGTTCGTTCTTAATGCCGCCGGTGGATGTCTGGAATTAATTAAAATTCGTCTCGAAACTATCGTATCATGTTTCGAGCGAACCCCACGGAGCGCCGCCGCCCCTTTTAATTTATCTTGGAATTAGTCCGCCCACGATTTTTCTCACGCCCCTCCCCAACCTCCTGGGAGGCTCGGGGGAAATGCGCGGAGAGGGGACTAAGGCTACCCGCGTGTCCGCGCATTCTTCCCACCCCGCGACGTATCCGTGTCGCCCGCCGCTTTCATCTACCGTCTCACGGGTCGCGCTCTCTTCTCAGTCGTGACTCACACGCCCGCCGGCCGGGGGGAGCGAGAGACGCGTCGCAGGAATGAGGGGGGTGGGAGAGGGAGAGAAGGAGACCGGCTGCATTTCACCTCTGCTCTAGCGAGCACTCCGCCGCCTTTTAAGGTTCGATTCGGCGGAGGACTTTTGAGAGAGAAAGAGGTCCGATCAGCTCTCGGATACGTCCCCCCTCCGCGGCGGCGCAGACCTCCCTCCTCCTCTCCTCTCGGTAAAACATCGCCCTTCCCGCCCTCTCCTTCCCGCTGGCGTATGTCTAAGCCCCTCTCTTCCCGGGATCGAGAGCAGATAACGCAATGCTTATGTCATTACCGCTCGCGTTTCGTCTCTCCCTTTTTCTTCCCTCCATTCGCGATCGAAGCACTCGCCATTGTTGCAGGTCCTTATCGCACGGGAGTGGCTTCATTAAGGGTAAACGGGTGGATGGCAGGGCGCGACCTTTTTTTCCGCGGGCCACCCCTTTCCCCCCGGGTCGGTGCGGCCCCTCCCCCCCCCCCCCGCGTCGTGTCGTAATTGCCTTTCGCCCGACCCGACCTCTCCTCCCTTTTCCCTACCCCCCCACGCCCTCCCGCACTCTTCTCGAGGGAATTGTGTTGCGTGGCCGGATTGAAAAGTTCGAAAGGTGTGTCAGGATTTTATTTAACTTATTTTTTTCCGATGTTATGTTCTTTTGCGGTCGCATGCGTCTGCAGTGCGTGATGGATCGGCACGGCCTTATTTTTGCGTCACAGTAGGTACTCTCCCCCCCTTGGAGCGCGGTGAGGTAGCCTCTTCGAACCCACTCGCCCAAATGTTTCACTTTCTGGGGCGAACGGGTTTCTCAAACGGAATTTCATGTAATTCGTTCGTCGTCCCTCGCAAGACGTTCTCAAAGATGGGCGCCCATTCGCTTGAAGGTACTTATTAAATGTCAGTGATGTAAGATTCGAGATATCTGTGGATCAATCTACGGTTTATGCGAATTAGGTGAGCGCGAAAGCAATTCTGCAAGAAAATTCGCAAACTACTCCAGACTTCCCTTCTCAATTTGGCGGGCTTCGCTTTTACCGAAATTGTTGTCGTCCAGTTTAAATGGCTGAAAACAAGAAGCTTAGTTTTTGTGCACAATTCACAAAATCTGGGGTTCATTAAATAATATCAATGCGAATGATTTTTACGCTCTGAAGTTGTTGCATTGAAATGCATGTTATCGGATGACTCCGTTAAAAGTTACTGTTGCGGCATCTCCCGCAGTTTCTTGAAATTCATAATATAAGTTTAGTGTGGACTTTTGATGTGCCGTTCAGAACGTCAAGTAGAACAACTGAGCAAACCTTATTTTTCTGCATGTAAAGGATTCAAATTCCTGGGTTAAAAGAAGTGTGGGTAATGTTGTTAATCTTTTTGTCCTTTCGTAACTAGGTTACATGGGAATTGTCAAAAGTATTTGTAGTGTGGTCAATAAATGAATAGAATGGTTTGAGACTTTGTGGAAGCGATTCAAATAGGAAAAGAAAATACTTTGTTCTTCCACAGACGTTGTATGGCATTTATGTGGAAGAACAGAGTATTTTCCTTTCCGATGGTCACTAAATGTTCTGAAGATCGAAAGCCTGAAGACATTTTTGGAGACGGGACTGAATTTTGTGTTTTATATAATGTAAAATCATGGTACATAATAATTTTACCAACGAGAGTTAAATTTCGAAAATAAATAAAAAATCTTTAGCTCCCAGTTTATGCCAGATATGGAAGCGATGGCTGTATATGGCCTGAGCCGCACGGCGCTTTCATTCATTCCGGCTCCATTTCGTCCGCAGTTCCCTTTGTTTCAGTTCTTATGGTAAGATGTCCAAAAATAATCAGATATAAATGGAATGAAAAGAAAATCTGTCTTTAATTCACTGTCTTACAATGTTATCTATGTAAAAGGTAAATCGATTTTATGACAAATAAAATTTTATAACAAATAAATCCAGTTCGACCAAATGAAACTATGCGAATCCTAAAAACAGCGTATCTCGACTTTCTTTCACTGAATGTGTATACTTAGGAAACATTTCCATCTCTATTCAGACTTATTTACGAATTCAGGAAAGAAATGTTGGTTTTACCCAATATTTTCCGAGCACAAAAAAAGTTTCGTTTCTCTGTTATTCAAAGTGACACCTCTCTATTACTTTTTCATCATATTTACCTCCAACTTGTGTAAAACTGACCCGCATATTCCTTTATTGTGCCCCCCCCCCAATGGAAGGTTTAATGTCAGTGTAACATTCCAAGTTTTTTACCCCTTCTGAAATACTAGCTCGATCCCATCTATGTTATAATTTAAGCCTTGTTTACATTTATTTTATCCCGAAACCTTAGTACTGTACGTTTTTTACGTATGTTTAGTTTTAAACCCCATTCTTAACACCTCTACGATATCTGGTCTAAATCGTGTAAGATAGCAGCCCACAATTTGCCGGTGTATTTATTTTTCTATAAATCAGGGTCGTCAGCGAATTATTTAATATCGCTAGTGACTTAGGGACTTAGGCCATCAATATATAACGAAGAGATTAGGGGCCCTATAACACTGTGGCACCCCTAAAGAAGTCTGCCAATAATGTACTTAACCCTTCGACGATTACTCTTTTTTTTTACGATTGGATAAGTCCCTAATCCGGTTAGTCACTTTCTCGTTACTACCGTAACATCTTAGTTTTAGTATCAATTTTTTATAAGGGACCTTGTCGAAAGCTCTTTTGAAATTCAAAAGTACAGCATCCACTTGGGTATCCCCTTCCCCTGATTCCAGGATATCATGAATAAAAAGGCCCGATTGTCTCTCAGAAGTTTCACATGACCCGCTTTTACTAAGCCAGAGATGGCTACGGAAGTGTATGATCCTACTGTCGAGAAATACCCATTCTATTGCTAACAATGATGTTAATAAGATTCTGCAGGATATCGATGTTAAAAGAGTAAGCCTGTAATTACTGGGGTACTCCCTATCGTTGCCTTTGTGAACGGGAGTTTTATGAGTTAGATTTCTGTCGCAAGGTGTTAAGCCTTTTATCGACTTATTAAAAAACGGTTTTTTCGCAAGATGCATGTATCTTGCGAAAGTTACTTCTGCATTCTAGTGGAAATTTCTTCCGGATATGGGTTTTTGTTTGGTTTTATATTTCGGAGCCGTAATTCTATTCTTTCGTTGGACAGTAAAATGTCGCTTGTGGGCTCTTCGGGTTTGTGGGAGACTTCGGTTTGTGAACCAGTACTTTTTGTGTACACCTACTGAAAGAAATTATTTAGAAAATTGGCCATTGGTGATATTTTTGCGCTGTCTGTGACATTTTATGCCTTTGAAGGATATACAGTTGGACCTAGGTTTCCATTGTATTTCCCTGACATAAGACCAAAATAATTTTGAGTTAATCTCTATTTATTAATATAAAATTTGGGTTTTTAAAGGAACTTAATGCTTTGCGTATAACCTTTTTCGTTTTTCCTCGACATTTTACGAGTTTACCTTCCGAGATCTTCAGTAGATTTTTGTCATTTCTTGTTGAAGAATCTTTCTCTTGTCTCCTTAAAGCCACTTTGACTCCTCTGTTTTACCATCGTGGTTCCTTTCTATCGCGTTGGAATTTTGTGTGAAATAAACTTCTCTCTCCCTTCACGTATAATATTTAAAAACGTTTTCCAAATGAGTTCAGAATGATTATAAACCGTAGCGGTCCTGTTGCTAATATTTCCCAGCTAATAGCTTACTTAATTTACCGAATCAAGTTTTTATTTTAAACTCGGGTAATCGTCTTGAACTTATGGTTTCATTTGGATGTATTAAATTTTAATATAGAAAACTGAGTGAGTCAGCCAATGAAATGCTCGTACGCAAGTATCTCCGCCGGGGAAATAACTCCTCCCGCCACCGTCGATTCTAATCTCCCCATCCCCTCTGGCGCTCGCGGCGTGTCTTCGTCGCAAGTTAATGCCTTTGTCATTGGGAATGTCCAAAGGAGGTTTGCTCGCAGTGAATTCCTCGTCGATCCATCCGCTTGGCTCGATCTCTGTGTCCATCGGCATTCGGGTCAGGCCTAGCAGCAGCGGGATTCGATTCGCGCCAGAGTGTGTTTTGTATTAAGTGCTTTGGCCCGCACCCCTTTTCGGTGGTATGCGGCCCTCTGTTGTATCAGTGTCGCGACCTTCGTGCGATATCCCTCTGTTTGGGCGATGCCTTTGCCGCAATCGCTTTTGGCAGGTCTGCGGGCTCCTCGTTGGCGCGGTTTTGTGACATAATTATACCAGGTAACTGTTTGGTCGTTGCTTCACGGCCATGTTCACTTCGTCCCCGAAGGGACTGGAAAACATCGAGTGAAATGTAGATGTTTTCTCGAATTACACAGTTCATAACATCTTCGTGGCTTTTTTGCCTCTAATAGCTGTTGCAGAAATTTCATCGATTCGAGGAGGGAATCATTTCTTAATTAATAATCAGAATAGCAGTTTCGTTACAATTTAATTTCTAGTTTTGTGATTTGAGTTTGATTATTTCTTTTACGTCAGAGTTCATTTTTAGATATTTTAATTTGTACTTCATACACATTAACATTAGGGTTACTTTAAGCCGTTGAATCTATTAACTTGAGCATACGTAATTTATATTTTCTTCAAGATTTTTGTCATGGTTGTGTTGAATATTGAAAGTTTATTTATAGTAAAGTAAAATGTAAGTTTATAAATCTCCATTTCAGAATTTCTGCAGAAATATATGACATGAGATACATACATACATGCTGGGGCTACTGACCGGAGGGCCCGGGATTGATTCCCAGCCAAGCCTCTCTGGGCACCTGCAGCTCCACCCAAGTAATTTAATTTTTCGGGTACCATATCTTCCTGGGAAACCATAATCGGCACAGGGAAAGAAACTGACCCCCCTACCCTGATGTGTGAATTTCACACGCCGTCGGGTTTAGTACTGGGTGAACTCTGTCATCAGCTACTAAACCGACTTTCGAATCGATTACTGTGTTTATGGTTTTGTGTTATGTTGAATTAGATTTCACGTACATACTTTGAATATTAGACGCATGTTCTGTCAACTGAGATTGAACATTGATGCATCTACGTATTGTATTGTTTAATTGATTAATTAACTTCCAATTTTGAAACCTTCTACACAGTCTGGAAGCTGTGCACCAGATTTACTCAGGGTTGGAGAGTTCTTTTTGATGCCCCTAAGAAAAGAGCATAATTTTTACCAGATATATAAAGGTTTTTTTTGGAAGTAATTTTCAGAATCGTTTTCCTCTTTTCAATGAAAAAATTTAATTTATTGCCTCTACAAAATCAGGCACAGGTATCGTACGCTCATGTTATCCAGAAATTAAATGCGAAACTTGATCATCTAATGTTATCATTGGCATTCTGATAGCGGCTTGAAATCTCCTCTTTGCGGCTATTATTGTTGGCGATACTAAGTGATAGTAATTCTAATGCCTACGGAAGATGGTCTTGCGTGGTTCCGTTTGAAAATAATTGTGTTTGCAGTCCGTGTTTGGTTTGGCTCGTTTATTGTTTTCGTGGAACCGTTTTTTTTAACTAAAGGATCGCTTTCATTGCGCATATTTATTGAAAAATAAACTATTGACCTAAAGCTGACTTGTGTGTTGCTTGGTTTGTAAAAGGATCTATGTGGACAGGTGGGAAAGGGAACAGAAAGGTTAACTCGAAAACCCGCCGACAGCTCTCATCCTTTTAAGGGCGCATAGCAGTGGTATTTAACCTTTTCCCTCACCTGCCGTTCACTCCTTTCTAATGTTCTTAAATATCCGGTTCTCTTTCTCATAATTTTTCTCCCACGTTGGTTTTGAATTGTTTCCATTAAAATTGACTGTTTGTGATATTTTGCCCCAAAATCGAACCAGGTCAGCGTCCAGTCTGACAGGTGAAGGATACGGATGGCACCATGGCGGAAAAAAATGTGAATTGCAAAACGGTGGGGAATTAATGGAAAAAAAAGACCGGCATCCCCAGTGAGCTCGTTAGCTCGTGGAGCGTGCATCCACTTTATCTCCGGGCCGTGAAGGTTATGAGACTCCCGACGGAATAGAGGGGTGGGTGGGTGGGGTGTGGGTCGTGAAATTTCATCGGGATTATTATTCCTTTGAGCGAGATCATGGCCTAAGTTTGCATTTCGGAGCGAATAATTTATCCAGTCGACTTGCTCGTTGCGTAACATTGACGGTCGCGTTCGTGCGATAAAATTTATCCATCACGAGCGTCATGGTAGTGAATCAAGCGGAGGATAAGATAATAATGACTTGACCTGACCCGTAGGTTCTTGTTTGTTCATGGCCAAAGAGCGGATTTTCGTGTGGTTGGCTTCCAGCTTTCCCCATTTAAAGAAATCAAAAGTTCCGTGCTTTTTTGGGTAGGAAAGGGAAGACGGTCGACAGTGCATGGGCAGTAATCGGGGCCACTGTTTCGTAGAACCGAAGTTATAAACATTAAACAAAAAAAATAAGGCGGAAACCAGATAATGTAAAAAAATGTTTCCTTGTCAACAATAAACCGAGAACCACTTTTCGTAGTTTCTGCATGAAAAATGGTATATGTTTTTCCTGTTTAAAATATTGGAGAAGGCACCATTTTTGCGTAGTCAAGTATGAGAAATTTGGGTTATTAATTCGTAAAAAGAAATCAAGGGATAGTCTTTAATGAGTTGTACCGCGTCGCAGCAGGGACTTACCGTAACCGTTTTAGGGTGTACCTAGCATTTCTGCGGAAATTATTTTTTGCGAAACAAACGGAGGTGATAGAAAGCGCTAGCTTGACGGCGATTTCACGGTATTATATTGCGGTTGTGGTGATGGAAGTTGCGATATTCGTCTGTGTGTTTCCTCGCATTGTTTCACATCAACTCCTCGGATCTGCGAGGTGATAGAAGCGGGAGCGGTTTTCAGTTTTCGCGGTTAGGAACCTGAGGAGGAGAAATAACTTTTTAATGTGTGACCAGGAACTAGTCTTTATGTTATTGATAACGGTATCCTGCACAATGTATTCTCGGTTAAGCCGAACTAATCAATCATTTGGTTCCAATTGGCAGATTAAAACCTGGAAACGCTTCACTGGAAACGGCCAGATTTGGCGGTCGTTGAGCCATGATCAGTTTGCTTGCTCTCATTTGTTAGATCTCCGTGCACTTCCGCAGTCTGTTCTCACTGAGTCAGGCGTTTCGATCGGGGATATTTTTTGCTCCCGTAACACTTGGGTGACGGTAAAGTGGGAATTGTGACTGTAATGAATAACGTTGAAAGTTCCGCACGTCCAAATAGTGCTTTTTTTTCTTACTGGTGCACACGGACACCAATAGTCAGTAGTGTGCCCCTTGGAATCTCAATTAACTTACTCTCGAATTACCATGGGATTTCCCACGGACCTAGTCGCCAGAGTTGTATGCACAATACCCATGGTCCGGTCTCACCAACGACCGTTGGGTTAGCAGGAGCGTATGTTGGCCATTAGGGTTAATTCGGGTTTACGAGCACCATTTCGATTTAATACGCGTTCATGAATGGTGGTAATCGTTCCGTTGGGTGTAGCATGTGAAATTTTGTTGGTGTGGCCTCAAGCTTTGTCATGATTCATGGATTTTCTGATTTGCCTATCAATAAATGGCGAGCCTCCGTCAATTTTGCGGGTACTTGCAGCGAATACTTAAGTTTACGTAATGGGGAAAAGTCAAATGAAAACTTAAATGGAGGAAAATGAGAAACAAATCATATAATATTTCTTGGACACACTCGAAATATTTTTATAAAAGGTAGGTTTGCGAGCAGGCAAGCCTGACGCCTCACTCAGTAAGGACTTCAAAAGCAAACGCGGAGACAGGCAGTATAGTACGTCTCTGTGGGGTAGGCGTAATGTGAAGATTAGCAGTGGAAGCATAGGGAAAAGGTTTTTTTTGGCGATTTGCCACTGATTGCGATTGTGTTGATTAGATTCTTTCTTCTCTTTTCCTTCCGATGCTCAGAGCAATCGCGGGTCAGGAGCAGTTTCAGAGGCTTGTTGTATGTATTAAATCACGTCGTTCATATTTTTGCGCGCACTTCAAAGGAGAGAATATATATTCCTTATGTTCGTCTTATTCATTCTAGTCCTCCTCCTCCTTATCCTTGCGCTATGGAGTCGTACGACTCTTTCGCGAGACCTAATCCGTGCTGTCCGTAGGGTGAGTAATTCATTGACAGACGTTTGTGTTCGTGCCAACCTAACCGTCATGTTTCAAGTGTTAGCGTCCGAGACTCCTCATTCGAAGTCGGGACCCAAATCAAAAACGGTTGGATCGTGAATGGATCCTAGAGTGAAGGAAAAAGAAGGTCATTAAAATGCTAAAAGCCTTGGTGTTGTGGGCGTGGTTCGCGGTGGGGGAGAGGATTTAGTGAAGAGAAGAGGGAGGGGTAAATCAAACGAACGCCTGTTGAATATGGTTGTGGGAGAGAGGGAGTTAATGAACGTGTTAAGAGGAGCGCACACATGATGTGTAGTTGGTCCTTCTGAGAAGGAAGGGAGCGTTGAATGAGGCCACATGGAAGGAATACAAAGAGGGACCGTTAGCGTGAAATAAGAAGGCAGTGCCGGAAGGTCTCGTATCTCTCACAGCAGATGGAAGGATTAGATGTTTCCGATTAAAGATTATTTAATCAGAGGAACTGAATTGAATGCAGGCGGAGAGCATCGTGCTTGTCTCATCTCAAGCCACCAGTATAACCTTGAAGATTTTTCAACGTGAAATGAAATTTTCGGATGCTATCAATTGGCGTTGCGATTTTTTAAAACAAAAATTATAACTTTCAATCTTCATAAGTGCTTTTGCTGAATTAGGAGTTAATTTTATACATTTTTAGCGATTTAATGCTTTATGGTCTATTGGATAACAATCGCACGTCTTAGGGAAAAATAAACTAATAACTTGATCCTCGATGATGATTTAAATGTGAACATATTCGATTCGGTCAAGTATTGAGTAATATTAGGTGAAACGCCTTGTAATCTTGTTGTCGAATGAATTAGAATGCATTAGTATCAAGTAGCTGAAATAATGGGGGTTTTGACGTAATCCTACGACAGAAGTCATCTCGCTTTGTGTGCCCAACCACTGAAAATCCAATATATTACGACACAATAGCCATGACCTAGGCGGATTAGAAACTCACGAGTTGGACTGCGAATGTTATCCTACTGAAGCTTCAAGCCGACGTCTTAGATTTCGCCTTGGCGTATTAAAACCTTATGTGTTACATTTCATTGTTCTTACAAATGTATTTACGTAACACTAAGTCGTTGCGCTGATTTCATATTAATTCCTTTGACGTATAAGAGTAATAAAGACACTTCCTCTCTGATCAAACAATGCAAGCTATTCCTACATCCCCATTAACTTGTGATTAATACTTTTGTGAACTCATCCGTTCTGTTATTTTGTTTATCGCCTTTGAATTCGCCCCCTTCCCCTTCAGCTTCGTCGAGCGCTAATTGATTGGATTGGCCACGTGCACTCCATTCATTGAGGGAGGGACGTCCAGCCTCCGGCCCTCTTTTCTCTCTGCTCATCCTGTGGGCGTCGTGGATTCGGTCGTCATGAGAGATGTCATTTCTCTCTTCCTCCCCTTTCTCCTCTCATCCCCGCCCCACTCACTCCCTGCCAAGACTCCTCCGCAGCCTTCCCCCACCAACCCTCCCTAACCTCCCTCCCCTCTCATGGGTCCCGTTCACCTCGGATACAGCCGAGTGCCGCGGCGTCTGTACGAGATCCCTTCCTTCACTTCCCTCATCCTCCCCGTCCTCCTGCACGGTCGCCCTGACGCTGGATGTTGAAGGAAGGGGGGAGGGGCGTCTCAGTTCTCAAACCCGCACCACGTGCGCATCGGGAGGGGGGCATCGTCGGAGAATGGAGGGAAAGAGATGCACGGGGGAGGAGATGAGGGAGGCGGCGGTCGTGTCTTGACGAGGATGCGCAGCTGCCCCACCCTCGCCCTGAACCCCCTTCCCTCCTCCTCCGCCCCGCATCCTTTTCCTCCGCGCTGTGCGTAGCATGGGAAACGCGGCTCCCTTATTATTCCCCGACCGGCCAGCCTCCCACGCGCGCACTTAAGCCCCTCGATCCTGCCGCCGCCTCTGCTGCTGCTGCTCCGCGTCCCCCCATGACTCTCATGAAAGCCCATCTCCTTCCTCTCTCTCGCTCCTTATCCCTCCCCATCCAGTTAATCACGCCGCGCCGGTTCCCTCCGCGGCCCACGGCGTCTTCCCGGCGTCACTCCTGTGCGTTTCCTCCGCTGCGTTTCATTTCCACCCGCCTC
Source organism: Hetaerina titia (assembly GCA_037158775.1). NCBI lineage: Eukaryota > Metazoa > Arthropoda > Insecta > Odonata > Calopterygidae > Hetaerina > Hetaerina titia. The sequence goes on from CM073768.1 coordinate 102,494,745, forward strand.
CCCCGAGGGAGGCGTGACCGGGAGATGGGGTACACACACCCATCCCGTAGAGTTCTTGACGACAGTGGCAGATCCAAAGGGTTGGGGGGGACTAGTGGAAGATTTCCCACCCATGGGAGATCTTCGTGCAAGACGGGCAACTCTTAACCTAGTGTCCAACAATCCGTTGAATGGAAACCGCCGTTTAAATTTTTGAAGGAAATGCTCGGATGTTTTTCCGTTTGAAAAGTACTATTTTATTTGTACTGTCCTAGTATTCAAGTGCAAACTTAATGGTTAAAGTGTGACGAAATAAATTTCCAAAATCTATCGGGAAGTGAAACGAATATAGTTGGTTTACAAATGTATGATAAATATGATTCACGGGCTCAAGTGCAAACAAAACTACCGAAGTGCTCTCTCCCCGATAAGATTAGCCACTGGCCTTCGAGGGCTTAACTCGATCGAAATTAGTGGTGGCCTTATTATCTCCTTGTAGTTTATTTTCCTGCTTCAGCTTTTGTGAAAGCGGACCGAGTTAACTTGTTAGGTCGAATTAGGTTTGCAGGCTAAAGCTGTATGTTGCGGGTTCGTAGAACGAAATGGAGCCTTCTGTTTCGTGAACATATGTGATTCGACTCCCTTATAGGTTATTACAGCCGGATATAAGGTTGTAATGGTATTAGTTTTCCATGAGAGACAGTCAAATGAACATGTAGTCGTATACTACGCGTATTTTTGCTAAGTAGCAAGTTGGTAAGTAGCGTTGAGTCGATGCGGCAAAAGGGTAGCCTTTTTACTTTTTAGTGCTTCGTCATAAAACCATTGGTGATTTTATCGAAATTCCAACATGTCAGTCGTCGGGTTCACCAAACTTCACTCTTACTATTGTACGATTCATCGAATTGGTGTTTGGACAAGTACTGATTCGACAAAAATTCGACTTCGTTGTAGCCTGGGCGAATGGAATAGAGAGAAGGAATGTTGCTCCCCTATTTATCAGTTTCCCGAAATAACCACTCAGGATAAACATTGTCCATTTTAAGCCTCGGAAGCGTTTGTTGCTTAGGTTTCGAATGGGATTTATGTTAAAAAATGCAGAAATACTCTCGTCTTGTTTATTTATTCAATGTGATATTTTTAACGCCCTGCTCCGAAATGTTTTTCTTTTTAACTTCCAAGAAAGAATTCATACCCGCATGCTAGGTTGTGTGGCATGGGCGATTCCACGCCAGGTGTGCAACATCATAATTAAATGCTGCTTACATTGTGGTCACTTATATAAATATTAAGTCATATAAATGATGGAAATATAACAGATTACACTCAGGTATTTAAGTTTAAATTACTTCTCTACACTTGCGAGTCCAGCTGCTGTATATGATAACAAAACAAGGTTGAGGTAAAATAATGACCACTCACTGGGTTAATTAGCGCTAAAAAATATATTTCCTTAGCGACGTCATTTGAATTTATCCCGATCTCATATAGTCAGTTAGAAAAATGACATTGTAAACCTTGTGGTTCAACGCTTGATCTCTTCATTGAATTTTCATGGTCTCTTTTACCACGTTACAATGGGACTGGTAACATCATTTTGACCTCATCGCATAAGAGACCTGCTTCCAATTTACGACAGAGTTTTTATCTGTAATTTACGTAACCTTCCCTCCGAGAGTGATTCCTAATCAGTTTCCTCAAAATAATTGAGATGTGCTTCTAAAATATATCATAGCGCCTTTTCGCTGCACAGAACGTAATTCGGCAATCTAACTGACTTGATACTGAGAATTCGATATTCGATCGCAGCTTATTTTAATTAAACGAGAGATAACATCGCTCTTTTACTCTCTCGTCAGATTTCCCCAGATTTCTCGATAAATCATAATTTTCTATTAGCTTTTCACTATATTTCCCGTAATTTTTCGTCCAGTTGAGATCGTGAATAATAATTAACGCTAGTAATACACGCAGTTAAAGTATTTTGTCGAGTGTGCTTGCTTTTTCGGTATTTTTGGTGGAGTTGGAGCTCTGGAGAGAGCTACTTCAATTCCAAAAATGCATTGTTACGATTTCTTGATATTTAATTCCTATTGTCATTCCAAGAAACTTAGGGAGATGCCGCAACAGTATTTAATATTAAAAGCCAGCAAATTTTCAGAGTTTAAGAAGACCCCTCGATAGCTTAACTGGCTAAACCACTCGGCCGGACTTCGAGGTATCCGGGCTCGAATCCCGATCTAGGCGAATGATTTTTACACTCTGAAATTGTTGCATCCTATTGCCATGTTTCGCGATGCATTCCTTGAATCCACCGCGAAGATATGAGGAGGTGCATTTCAACTGTTGGTCAGATTCTCCAAGCTTGTTTAATTGCTTTTTGGTTTCTTTACTTTCTTGACATTTTCAAAGTTTTAGTTTCAATCATGAGAGTTAAGTTTAGTATCAGTAGAGAGGGTCATAGTTCGAATTATGCCCGGGTAAAGCAGCGGTATTTTTGGTGCACCATTTCCCCCTTTAACTACCAGAGTCACTCTTATTTTTATTCTTCCATCTCACTCAAGATTCCGTCATTCCAAGCATTCTTCCACGTTTTCCGAAGTCTCCCTTCTATAATTTCACTCCCCCCCCCCTCATGCTTATTCAACCATACTCTCCCCTCATAATTTTCTCACCCTAGTTCTCACTTTTCTGTCTTCCCATATCCCCTTGTATCTCTTCAGTGTCTTGCTATGTCTAAACTGTGGATAATTACGTACCCTAGAACATATTTATGCAAATGGAAGGTTTCTGTAAAGGAGTGGGGAATGCACTTTCTTATTACCAGTAATAGGTTCGTGGTTTTACTCTTGCCGATGATTTTCTGTTGTCGCACCTTAAGTTAAATTTATGATAAACTTTAATAACATTTAAAATGGTCCTTTGGAAAATTCCCACGATTATAAGTAATCTCGATGTCTTATGTTGTATCAAAATAAACCGACTTCTTGAAAGATGATATAATATAAAAATAATGTCATATCACCGAAATTCTATGAATAGGGGGTGACTATTTTGCCTCCTAGATAGGTTAAGGAGCCCAGTAGCCATGGATGGCATAGTACAGTAGTCTTCGAACTGGGGGCCGCGGACCCGATCCCCCCGGTGGGAAACTGTGGGCCCCATTGTTGACGCAGGATTGTTATACCATAAACACGAATGCTAGTTGAAATTGGGAAAATTCAATGCTTCATTTACCCAAAAAGAGACTAAAACAAAATGTAATCTGATGTCGTATAGTTGATGGACTCACAAAAGTTGCTATTTTCTTGGCTCAACCCTACTCTTGCCCACTTCCGAAACCAGATTGGTCCCGCAGCACGAAAAGAGGGAGCACTCCTGATTGACTACAATGGTAACCGTTTCTGATTTTTCAATGTGCTCTTCAGTGCGTTTTATTTTTCACTACAATTGTATAATAGATCGAAAGCTCAGCATTGATAAGTGCCAAGTTAAGTTACCAAGTGTGGTGAGACAAAAGGGATTCAAAGAAGAATATGAATTGATGAGAACTCGGCGTTTAGGTCCTCGTAGGTTAATGAGGTTTGTTCCTCTCCATGTTACAATTTAATCAATATTTTCGAGATAGCCGTGCTTAGTTCGTGGATAGGTAGCGAGAAACTTGAGATCCAAAGATAATTACATCTCGGTGAGAGTTTGGTGAAAACACAGTTTCAAGGCTGTCAAATCTCTCTTGGGGAAATATAGTGTTTTTATTATTTCGAGAAAGTTGTCTTCGAGGGAAACGCATTCAGCAACTGAAAGTGAAATGCTCTCGGCGTATGCATTCACATCCTGATTTGTATGCAGTTGGCGAAGACTGTTTCCTGTTTTTCGACTTGTCTAATAGTGCCGCATTTCCTTAAGGTCAGTGATTCTTAAACCTTTGCTGTCGTCTCCTCCATCTTCTTGGTTCTCGATATCCCCCCCTCGTTGCGCCTTGTAGAGTAAAGAAGGAGAAAAGTGTTCTGTCTCACTCCTCATCAAAAATCCACTATCATCATCATATACAGGACCACCTGTGGCGAATCCGGTGGCAAAATTGAGAGCACGCATGCAATTTATTTAGTACTTAAAATGTGCATGATGTTAGTTAAACGGGGGGAGAAAACTCTCGATTATCCTCGTACTTTAGTGCCCCGTTGATTCCTTGGTCGATCTAAGAGGTTTGTACTATCGTACAAGCGAACCCGTTTTTAAAAATCGCATGTACCGATATATTTTTTGTTTCTAGTGCGTGACATTATTATAAATGTATTTTTTTTAAAGTTCACATTGGAGTCATAATTATTCATGGGGTTGTAGATGGATAGATGGAGGTCTTTATTTGGGCGATATTGAGACCAAATGGTCCCATATTCCGTTTAACCCATAAAAACCCTTCCATAACCCATTGTAAATGAACGTATTTTCGGACTGTGGTTGGTTTACCCAAGTTCCTTTTGTGTCTTCTGTTTTTTGAAAAATTCTTTCATTTTGGACACCTGCAGTTTCATCTCTCTCCCTCCCCCTCCCCCCCCCCCGCGCACGGCGTGCCTCAGCCAGCCCATGTTTCTTGACAAAATTGTTTAGCTTTCTTAATTCTCGACACTGATCGTACATACTCCCTTCCCATTGACTCGAATCCGGGCCCGCGACGTGGGAGGCCAGTGCACTGCCTCCACCTGCCAGCCCAGCCCTACCCTTCCTTCTCTTCGACCTTGCGTTTGCTCTTCCTCTCTTCCTCGCCTTCCACGCTAGCTCCCCTCTCTTTAATTCATGTCCCACCTCCCAGGCTTCATTCCCGGCATTCCATTCCCTCGTTTCCCCATCCACCTTTCTCTCCATCGCCCCTCCTCCTCACCACCCTCATTATCTGCCACTTTTCTCCACCGAAGTTCCCGCCACCGTCCCCTTTTCGCCTCCGACGTATCCCGTCCGCTCGGCCAGAAACGATATGGCCCTTCGCTGCGGTAGGAAGGGTGGTCCTGCTTCGTCTGCGGTCCCACCGGATGGCGAAAATTTACATCTACTAAAGCGGCTGGAGACATTCGAGGATCTATTACTTTGATTCCAAAAACAGTTAGACGCCCCACAGAGATGGATTGAAAGTTTTTCCTATGTGGTTCTCCGTGCCCTTTTCGTGTTCATGTATGTGCTGAAATCATTTCGTACAAGCTCACGTTTCCGTATGAACATTGGCTTCCCCTCCGACTTTGAAGTAAACTTAAGAGGGGTATCTTCAATGCCCAATTATTCATTAGTCTAGGAATCGGAGATGTAGTTGGTGCCCGGTAACCTCCTATGACATTTACATCTCTCCCTTTATGGCACCCTGCAGGCCACCACGGGGGGGGCGGGGGTGGCAGGTGGTAATTCCACACCAGAAATGCATAAATTTCAGTTACCAATGAAAATGAAAAATATTTAAAATTATTGAGGTAACGTTAACTACAACCAATTGCACTACTGTATCTAAATACAAAATACTTCTCTACACATGCAAGCCGATCTGCTAGTAAAAAGTATAACGATAAAATAAATATTTATTCCCTCATTATTTGTTAATTGATTAACACAAGGGGATAAGAATCATAAAGGAAGGTCTTAGATGAACTATGAGAAACATGTAATGGAAAATGCCTGAGGAAGGAGCAATAGTTAAATGAACATGACAGGGCTGCTATGGAGAGCTGCTACAAATCAATGCCCGTTTAGATGACGAGTCATGGCACGTGGCATTTCAGTGGTTATAACGTTGGACTACCGAATTGAGGCCTTGGGTTCGATTCCCTGGGACGCCTGTGGGCGCACCCTCAGCTTCGCACAAGCTGTATGAATTTGGGGTTTGTATTAGGTGAGCTCTATTCCAACCTTTCAAATTAACCTTCGGCTAGATGACTGTGGTTGGTTGATGACGAATCAAACAATTGAAGCACGTGTATACTTCTTTTATGACCCCTGTAGATCGGAGAAAATGAACCTGTTACTATTCCAGGATCCGTGGAATTCCTACCCTTTTATAGTTCAAAATCACGTACACCAAGGGTTTCATTTCCACTTATCAAAATCAATTCACGTTTCAACCTTTTAAGTTTCCCTCTGTCTTGATAAAGGCTTAAAGAAAAGGGGGTAGGTTTATCGAGTTCATTCACCTTTTGATGGAGAGCAACTTTATTTCTCGCTATGAAAAAAGTCTTCGTGAGAGTGAAATTAAATGACCCTCCGTGATATATATGCGTAACGGAGTGCCAAGCGTTCGGGTTGACTCGAGTGGATTTCAAAAGTAAGCTTCGATTCCCAAGTCGTTTGTTATGCGTTGTCCTACTATGATGTCAATGTGGCAGATACTTTTCTCACTTTCGAGGAAGTTTATGACCTTTAAGGACCCGTGAATGTTTCATGATCATTGGGTAAGCTCTTAAACTGAGTCTCAATGGCTGTAGCCCTTGGGCAAACTGCCTCCCGGTTCGAAACGTTCCCCTTCTGCGGCGTTCCGGAATTCTGTGAACTTTATCACTTTGTTACTTTTATCTTGGAACGTTGTTGTATGACGCTGGGGAAATTACTCCGTATGGACCAATTTTACTCAGTAAAACCTTTTTAAAATTTTCCCTTTGCCCCCCTGAGGGAAAATTTGCCATTTTGTTCGTAGTTGATTTTTCAAGCCATTAAAATACCCCTTCTGCCTCACGAAAAATGAAAACTCAAGATTATTTTTGTTCTTTCTCGTGTGATCGGAGCAAAAAGCTCTTTTATTAAGATTTAAATTTCTCATAAAGATTTTGTCGATTTACTCTGTAAAGGTTTTTTTTACATTCTTGGGACAGTTAGGCTTTAAAATTTTTCTTTTATGGAAAACTACTCTAAATATATACATACTACTCTGAATATACCATGTTAGCATCGTTCGGTCCCCACACTTCGTGAACGTTAAAATTTATCCAACGCGTTTGGAAAAAAAGTTATCGGCTACGTCGTTATTGTTTTATTTTCCATTTACTGAAAATTCCTTTTCTCTCATTCGGAGATGCTCAGTGACATCGATCACACCAGATTTCCTGTGGACGTCAATGAGTTAGTCTCCGATCGATGGTGTGAGATCGCCCTGTTTCCAGTCTTCTTCGATATTTCTCCAAGTCTTCAAAGGTATAAATCCAATGTACTCACTCGAGGGAAGCGACACCCGCGACCTTGAATCGTTAATAAAGTGGAGAGAGCCTGGATATACTAACTATAACTCAATCAGTGCCGAAGTCATCGCTGGAGATTCAGTCAATAGGATTTTGCTTTCCTTTTTATCGATCTCCATGCCTACGTTTCAAATTGTCTACTTGGGAATCCAATCGTGACGGAATACCGTTGATTTTTATCCTCGCGCGGATTCTTGCAAGCAGTTCGCACAAGCTCTCTCGCCCTTCGTCTTTCTCCCTGCCTCTACCCCCCCCCACTCCTCCACCCCGCGAGCCAATAAAAGTGCTTCTTCATTTCTCCGCGGCCGCAAGATTGCCGCCGAGCTTTCCTGTTTCCGCACCATCGCCTCCGCATCCGGCTTCGCGAAGATGATTCTTCGCTCCTCTTCGAATTAATATTTTTGCGCTCGGGCGGTCGCCGCTGCGATGATGTGTTCCCTCTTCTTCGAGTCGTTACCATCGTGATCGTCTTCCCCCACCCCCCTCCCTGGCCGTCATCGCATCTTTGCTGGGGTGCCTCGTAAACGTCATGCCTTGGGCGACTCTCCCGATTCGAAACGCGGATCCTGGTGTCAAAATATCTTGTTCAAGCCGAGATTTTTTTCCCTCCCTCCTCTCGTAACTGTATGGCGAATCGGGCTCAACGCGGAGGAGAGGTTTTTAAGGGTAGCCTTACTTGTTTCATTTGAATGCATGGAGCGGATCAAACATGACATTTTTTTCCTACCACTTTTCAAAAAATGGTTCATTCGGAGAAGTGCAGGAGAAGTCGCGAGAGTAACTTTTGACTGAGTCATCCGCTCATATCCATTGAAATGCAAAAATTGAATAAATTTAGAAATCCCGTTCAAAAATGGCTCATTCTCCGTACTTCATGCGTCTGTCTTGACTTTTCTCTACCGACACTCGGTGCTTTTCGTGACAGTGACAGCGATGCTGTTTAAAGTAGGTAAAATATTAAATTGGAAGGTAACGGGAAAATGGGACTCGAGTGAACTCTGGTATCGGAAAGAATTCTAAAACCTACGACTGTGGACGTAATTTCTTGGAGTAGCTTTTAACTTTCATGGCTTCCAAATTTGGAGGATGAGCACTGTTATTAAAAGTTGTGACTAGCATGCCCATCCAAATAGCGAGCCCCATCGTTATCTGATGATGCATCAAGAATCGACTTTTTGAAAACCAAGTAAATTTTCGTAGCGTACATATTTGGTGCGCCGAGTATTTTTCTAGCATATGCTGTATAAAAAATATTTCGCACATCTTTTGAAGTGATTCCTCAAAGTGTTTTTATTACTGCAGGAATAATGGTCAGTTCTGTCATAGAGAGTATTATTGTATGTTGACCAAAAGATAATAGGGAGAGAACTGGGAAGTCGTAAATAGCTGCGTAGCGATATTAATTTTTTAAGAGAAGGTATTTAGCATTCAATCCTATTTTTTATGTAATGTCAAGTTCAAGTAATGCTTGATACATTAACATGGACTTCTGCTCGCTTAGTTTTTTACTCAGGCTCACTTTGAAAGCCGTGGCTGTGCAGTCCGATACGCCATTGTTATCGTTCTGATTGTGTCTGAAGAAGATTTATTGATTATTACTTCCGGGCAGAGGCGAAATAGCCGCTGGGAGATAGAAACGCAAGGCTCTGCCTATCGCCTTGGAAAGCATTGGAGGGGTTTCTTTTAAATCCTATATTATATATTTATCCCGCTTATCTATTTGTTACAACTAGCTGATTTATGACACCGAGTGCACTGAGGAAGTGAGGTGGACTCTTTCAGAATTTTTTAATTTGATTTTTGAGATTATCGAATGAAATTTATTGCGATTCGTTATCTTCATTCCACCAGTCTTAATAAGTTACATGTTTTTTAACCGATGACAATCAATTCTTTTAATTGCTTTATCATTTAGCATGCTGCTTTTCGCTTACATCCGGTCCTCTCAGCATTTCCCTTTTGCGTTTTTTTTAAAGGAATGGACTTCGTTTTATTAATGTCTGTCGAGGAAAATCTATCCACTGGGACGCCATCCACTATCCATTCTTGATCGTGACGGCCTTTTATGGCCGTTTTTATTACCATTCGTTGGTTTTCATCCCTGGCGTGAGCTCACTTGTAAATTTTTAGTGTTCTTGGATAGTAGTAATTGACTTTAGATATGCTCCGACGTCTTATGGTTATTCGGCATCGTTAACTCAATAAAAACCATTTCGTCATAGCAAAACTTCCTTCCCCGATTTTATCGAGATAGAGGAGGAGCGAGTCGAATCAACTGGGTTGTCCTCGGTGTACTTACATCCGACGTTGTTTGGTAATCCACCTTTGGTCATGATTAATGTATTCACGGCGATATATTTTTAACAGGCGAATCATTTCATTCGCCATTTGGTCCTTTTGATTTGGGGGGGGGGGGGAGGAGGAGGGGGAAGAGACTGCTTTCTCATCACCTTGTACTTGAATGTTGAGGGATTCCGACTCGTCGCATTCCGGAAGTTGTTGGCAGGAATCCGAAACGAGCGTCCCAAGACACGGACGCTTAACCCGGCCGTTGCCCAAGCTTTACTTTCGAAGTTTAGGCCACCTATTTACATGGAGGGTCAGCCTCTCTCTTTGTTTTCCGTTCCTTTAATTTTCCTTTAGTGGTAGAAACCATATGAGTGATGATCACTCTCGCTTCATTGGAACATGAGTAAGCTCAATGAAGGAGCGGTGCTTTCGCTGACGTCATGGTTGCAAGTGGATTTCGTTCCTTTTAATGTCACGAGGACAGTCATCTCCACTGGGAATTTTTCTTGGAAACTAATAGGAGGAGTGGAGTTCCTCATTTGTCTTATGCCTAATTTTTAAAAAAAGGTCTCCCTCCCATCGCGGCGATAGTTTCACGGTGTTGTCGAGATGGTCAGAGGCGAGTGGAGATCATCACCGGCCCCTCCTGCGAGATCATTTCCCAAAGAGTGAAGCGAGACGACACGTGTGCAAATTATTTCATCCTCGAGCAATGACGTTGCGTGTCAAATCAAAAGATAAACATTTTGACGCCTGTTGAATGGCAGTTGACTCGGTTCGGCCTAAATGGCCAGCTGCTGTTCCCACCGCTTCCTCAGCGGCAGATGTCGAATCGTGCCCGAATGAATTATAAACTTGCATGAATAGAAGGCATTATGGCTCCGGGGAATGGAGATGGTGGAAGTCAGGTGGGACGCACATAGAAAACTGAAACCCAGAAGCATCTAACACAGCATGTATTTGGTACCCTGCAAGACACCTTCAGGGTGTGAGACAGTAGGTTATTCCGCACCAGGCTTGCTACATCAAATTAAGTTTTGCTTGAATACCGCCAATAAATGCGTTAAATGGTCGGAATCATTTTGAAATGCCTAGACGCCCTGCGGTGTGGAAATGCGAAATAATGCTCGACGCACGTAAAACTTACTTAGCTCCTAATAATAAAAATAAGATTAAAGAAATAATAAATAAAATAAATAAAGCATACTAGACTACTTGGATCAAATATAGGGTTTGGACTTAAATGTTATGATCCCGTGTCGTTCGCCGGAAAACACCGGCAATGTCTCAGACTCCGGGCTATTTACTTCCCATGAACGTAACTATGAATGAGACCCTTTGTAAATTCTCAATTGTGAAAAGTCCTTTGGAGACAATTGGGAAGAACTCAAGTACAGAAGATTCTTTCACTCACTGCTAAGGTCAGCAGTGATCGAACATGGTGAAAGTTGAGAGGAAACTAAAAGAAAGGGTTAAAGGATAGGATCCTCATTAGTGCTGCTAGTCATTAATTTGTGAATCGAGAAAGCAACGAACAAGATCCGGGAAAGGATACAAGGTGGTGTTTAAACACTATGAGAAAAATAAACTGGGTACTGTCTTCGGACGATTTTAATTTTGCTTGCAGGGGAGACAAGGATGTTTGCTGGGTTGGAGAAAATGATGATAAAGATGAAAGTCAGTGTATAAAAGTGTAAAACTTGAATTTTATTTCATACTTTAAAGGATTACTTTAAGTTTGCAAAGAAAATTAGGGTTGACTTGAAAAAGTCCAAGAAAAATGTTACCTATATTAAGGACAATCATCTATGGTAGAAGCGAAGGGAAAATAGAAGAGTACATGTACGTACATGTATGTAGCAGAGTTTCTCATGCAGAAAAGCTTTTCATCCGAAGAAACGCTTACTGTTCACACGATAGTAACCTGGAAATCAGGTTTAAGTAAGTAAAATTGTATATAGTTTAATTTTCGGACGTTTAGACGATATCAGCGTGACAAAAAGATCATGAGTAGTGGCTTTTCTATTGCTGCAAGCTACAAAAGCATAAGTTTTCTTCCATTTATACTTTCTTCACGAAATTTATTAGTTAGCTTTTTAAAAACTATACCTTCGAGATATTCATGGCTTTTGAGGCTTGACCCGGGCCTCAAAAATCTTTTGGGGTCCTAGGAAATGCCCTCTTGGAAGGCTTCTCGGGTACCTCTGCAACGGAGTTGGCCCTCGGGGAGGGCGACGGGAGGCCAGCGATAACGATTCGAACGCCGCGATTGCCCTCGCAAGTGTTGTAATCGGTTGGTTCGGTGACTCACTCCCGGGGACGTATGCAGTCAGCGACCTTAATGCTAGTTTCCCCGGGTCTGCGTTCGTCACCCTTATCCGCCACAGTTTCGCCACGTAATCCATTGACTTTTTTTCTCACTCCCCCGTTTCCCCGCGGTCGCGAGCACCATACAATCCTCCCTCCCCCTGGTCCGAAGCATCGCCCTCCCTGTCACTAACCATCGTCGCTCTCGGCGGTCGCCTCGCCGCGGGCTCGTTCACGATGGGAGCCACGCGATTTTTTTCCCCGCAACTCCTCTCTCCCAAGGACACTTTCTCTTCCTTCCTCTCTCTCACCCCACTCAAAGAGGCCGAATCTTTAGCCCTTCGGCCGTTCGCTCCTTCGAACACCCGCGACCTTGAGATGGCTGGTAACGTTTCTCATCCCCGGAGTCATCTCACCCACTGGTTGTCCGAGAGGGAGGGAAGATTTTCCCCGAATATTATTAAATTGGTTTGCGTGGGCGGCTGGCGATGAGGTCACCAACACAACCCGCTCGCTCTCCGGGCCGGAGCGTCGTCGGGGGCTCTCGCCTTGCCCGATTCGAAGAGGAGGGAATGTCCGAGTGGCTCTTGAGGACGGAGGGGGTGGGAGGAGAAGGGAGAAAGAGGTGACGGGGGCGGGGAGTGGGTTGGCGGGAAGCTGGGCCAAGCTGACGCGTTCGTTCCGTCGCGTGACGTCACTCTCGTCCGCCGCCCTCCGCGAGTCCCCTTGAAGTCTCACCAGGGCGCAAGTAGTCGGGAGAGTTGTGGTGGCGTTCGATGTTTGTCCTTCACGGAGACGGCGTGGTGTTTTCAGAGGTCCTTCGGTGCGGAGCGAGGGAACGCGGGTGGGAGGAGCGCCTTCCCTCCTCCCATTTGCGGTTCAGAGTTGTTTTCGCAGAATTCCTGTGACTAATCGAACGGCCGAGTTTCGAACGCTGGTTTCTGAAAGCCTCAGGTTCGATAACTGCAGTTTGCGTCACAGTACTGCGTCAGAACATTTTAAATGGTCAGTCTTATGTAACTTCATCCGGTGTCTAAAATGCTGTAACGTATATGTTCGTGCTGAATTTTAAAGAGTCGAAAAGTAAAAACTGTCCAAATAGAAAAAATCGGGAATTTTCTTCGCCCCTAATTAAGTGGTATATATTCGGTTTAGATTCTCAGATTGATGTGGGGATTGTGTTCATTGTACGAATTTTTTGGCAGTCTGTTTTTCAAGCAAAGCGACAGTCCGTCTCAAGGAAATGTAGTTTATTGGCGTGTACGGATACTCTTATTGCCGTTTTAACGGAAACGAAATGTTTTAAGTTTAATGTGTAATTGATATTTATTAAATAGTGTAATGTTGCCATTTCTTCGTTGGTGAGGTTTTTTTTGTATCTTCAGGCCAGCATCCGCCCGTCTCCGATTCCTAATTCTTAACTTGGACCCGGTGAACGACTTGGCTAGAATCGACCCCGGAGGACTTTGCCTCTCAAGTCAAAATGTTGGAATGTACCGTGTAAACAGGGTATTCACTTCTTCATTCCTACTATCGTTGAATGATGTTGATGGGTTGCGTTGTTAAGTAAGCTTTGGCGTTAGCAGACACATGTTAGAACCCGATATCTAAGCATAAGGTGTCAGGTCGGCACTACGTCAATCGTTCAATTCTACGTTATGGAGGTATTAGCGAGCTATCACGTGGAGGATGTTGGTCATATTTTCACCAGTCTACCGACCAGTTATCGGGAATCTCGTAAATACGATGCTGAAATGAGCTATCCGCATAATCAGCTCAATATTTCACGTTGTGCATTCGGTGTCCTTATTTTTCTTAGAGTGCCCAGCGGACTATACTACTAAATGTTTGAATTTATCATAGTATACACGGTTGTCTGAGTCTGGGTCTTTATATGTGTTCTTGGGTCTTAATATATTTTCACAGTAATGCAAAAAAATCGTAGACGTTTGTGCTAAATGATCCAATTTTGCTATGCTTTCATCTAATCGTCACGTTTGCTCATGTCCCACCCGTTTCGTGTCTGAGAAGAATGGGATATATTTATATCTAACTTTTCTTGAAATATATTCACAAAACAGCTGTCTAGGGTTAGGTAAATTAGACCCAACAGAGAGAATGAGTCAATGAAAATATCAGCCGGGGTAAATGTTGGCAATGAGATTTCATCTGTCGCCCGAGAGCACCAGTGTTATAATCTTTATTTTCACAACACGCCGCATGGCGCCTCAGGGACGTTGGCGGGGGATGTTAGGGCACCAGCCATGCATTTACTACGAATATACGTTACCTGATATACAAACACACTCGTGAACATACATGCCTATGTAAAGCATGAAATAATCTTTCGACTAATTCATTAAATGTTAATAATTTGGTTCGTCTCATTTTTTTTTGGGTTCTTTGGGTTCGATTTTGTTACGTTTGTGTATCGTACGAGGAAAGAGCGAATACTGTGTATGATGGTCTTTGTCTCTTTTATTTTATCCCGGTGGTCGATTATACCCGTGCAATTTGATGATATTCCTGCTGGTAATCGACGGTTTCGTGTCACTGTCACTCCCTGCGATCATCACTGTGTTCATTTACTCGTACGACAATGGGAGTGACGTGTTTTTCTCATTTAAAGTGGCATCCGAGTAAGTATTTCTTGTTTGAAGTCAAAACTACGTCAGCGTTTGTGAGTAATCGTTCGTGAGTAACTTCTCGATACGTCAATTACGTCCACCGGACGGAACTTGGCGAGTTTCTCCGGCGCTCAGATTTCCGGCGAGACACTTTCGATGTCCAAAACTTTCCCCTTGGGATTTGCCACCGTCGAAGATGAACGAAGGGAAGAAAGAATCTGAGATCATGTGGTGCGTCGCAGTGACGTGAGGCTGGGATATGGGAAGTCAAAGAACTGCGGGAGATGCTACGACTGTTACTTCAGCGGATTCATCCGCTGATGTGCACCGAAATGCCGTGTAATTTAAAAATTTTACCGTGTAAAATCCCCATTCTCCTTGTGTACATAAAGTCCCTCATTAAGTAAAAATCATCCTGCTTAAGGCGGATGATTTTTACGCTGTGAATCTTTTTCATCTCGGTGCACGAAGACTTGAAGTTGCGGCTTCTCATTCGGCCCTAATCTATCGTTCTATCGCGCGTTGCCTATGTATTTCCCCATCGCGGTTGAACCCCTGAAGATTTCCTCGGAGCCATGATCGCTCTGCGGGAAGGCGGAGCGACACCCGCGGGCGGAGTTGTGTCTGTCTTCGAGGCGCCGGCCATTGTTCACCACCTCCGCAAGGATAAAGCGAGCGAGTAGGTATTATGGTGGCACACGTGTTATGTGGGACACACGCTCCGAAGGGTAATGGGTAGGTGGTGGGGTGGGGAGGATCGGTGACTCGCCGAGGTTTCACTCGCACCAAGCATGTTTTCGTGGACAGGCTTTTCGAAGTGACATACATACATTTATATACAATCACTCGATCTCCGTCAACTCTCTCTCTTTTTCACTCACCTTATGGTGTATACAAACGTGGAAATGGTCCCACGTTGAAACATTCGTGCTTCGGTAGGATGGGTTGTGAAGAAATGGATAGTGGCGCAAAAACGAGGAGCACCTGGAAAAAACCAATCTCTATCATACGTACGTGTTATGCGTACGTGATATGATGACTCTATGTTAACTCTTCATAATTCATTTTGATCGTGATATGATATCGATTACTCTTCATTGTCAATTATTCTTCACCAAAAATAAGTAAGTGGCGCAGTTGAAACGCAAAATCTTAGCAAAGGTCATCCATCCACCGCCGAAGGATAAAACCCTCGAGATTTGTGGATCCGCCCTCGAAGTCGTTACTCTTAGGTGTTTTAATTTAGTCTGGATTTTAGAATTTGTCTGATTTCGTTGATATTGGGCCTGAGATTTTATTACCGTAATGACATGAAGATGAACTTCCTTCACATATAGTTTTGTCACATCTGGTTCAATTATTTTTGTTCAACAATGTCTTCTTGTAAATCTGCGCAATACCTCGCAGTTGCGTGTAAAGGAGGTGTTTAGAGCATTAACCATACCCTGGTAAACTGGGTGATAAACTTACTAAGCCGTCATCAGAAACGGATTTTGTAAGTCAACGCAAAGGTTTAGGAATAAATAATTTGAGTGTGGAAATGTGTGGAAAGTGGTTTTCCCCCATCACATCACCGATATTTTATCATTGGAATTAGTATTGAAATGATACACTTCCGGGTGCAATCGGGTCACAAACAACAGGTTACCATGGTAATGCTTTTCTAATAAATTCCAATCCAATTTCAAATATAATTTTAGCTAACCATATTTTAGATGTTTTATTGTATGATTTGACCGATTTTCGCATCGATTTTTCATGTATAAAAACTATATGTGGGTCGCGGTGGTCCATTGGGTAGAGCGTCGGAGTACTGTCCGGAGGGTCCCGGGTTCGATTCCCGGGCGAGGCACTATGGGCACCTGCAGCTCCACCCAAGCTAGTTGATTTTTCGGGTACCAGACCTTCCTGGGAAACCATAACCGGCACAGGGAAAGGAACTGGCCCCCCTACCCTGATGTGTGAATATTCACACGCTGTCGGGCTTGGTACATGGGTGAGCTCTACCATCACCTCTTAAACCGACCTTCGGGTTGATTACTGTGTTTATGGTTTTTTTTATTTCATACTATACTAGTATATGCATTCTATACTAGTATATTCATACTAGTATATGCATTTTATTTGTCGTCAAAGAAGCAAGCTCTTCTTCCCTACGGTTTCTCAAGCCCTGACTTAAATAGGCACTAACATGATTCTGTCCGAATTGCCAAATGGCACAATCAAATATCAATAATATGAGTAGAGCCTTGCTAAGCCTAAATTCAATCATTGGCACTGATATTCTCTCTCTGTTATTGTATTTCGAAGCGCACATTCCCCTTAAGGAGAAAATGCAAAGGATGGAGTTAAGTCGTTTGGGGAAGGGGAGAAATAAAAGAGTGGGAGTTGGAGACTCGACGACCCAGAGGGGGGGTATGTACCAAGCTAGGGGTACGCCACAAGGATCAGGATACGTCTTCCCTTGGCCTAGGGGATTCGATGTGCCCAATAAGGAAAATTAGGGAGCAGCACAAAAAATCTCCAACCAAAATCTCATTTGCCAAGTTTGTGAGTAGTGCCTCAAATATCTCCAAACAGTTAAACCTAAACGCTTAAGTCATATGGGAAGACCAAGTTACATTTATAATTAACCTCATCCTGTAGCCACACAGATTTCCACAAAGTCTCTGCGATTTCAGTTTATCGTTTGCTTATATAAATATGGGAGTCATTCTTAGGAATAATCTGTACGAAAAGAGTAATGATCACACCGCATGGATCCCCAGTTCATTTCCGACTGAAAGGGGGCAGTTTCCCAGGGTAAAAATCATTAGGGGTGCGGTAGTAGTCCACCTTCTATGCCAAACATTGAGACCGAGGGATGTGCCAAAAGTTGAGATTTGAGTTTAGCAGCTCATGGAGTGGGGAGACAAGAGACGAGTTTGTAATGGATGCGGAAATGTGGATGGGGGGGTGTTGAGTTTATGATGGATCTTCCGCCCCAGGACGCCGGGAGCTCGAGGCTGTAGATTTTCTGGCGAACAAAGAGATGTCCATTAGAGTTATTATAATTGTGCCGCCAGGGCGTCGCGTTGGTTTTTAGTCGAGTTAAGAAACTTCTCTCGGGCGTGCGCCTGCTGTTTTTTTCATCCGACACGAGCCAATAAACACAGTAATAAGCTAATTCGTTTTCAGTCATTTAGTCTGCACTATTTTTTGTACGGTTTCTGTAGTGGTTGACCTTCAGCGTGTTATTTCGTGTTATTTTTATTTTACCCTTAGGAATCTTTTTCCTGGACAAGAAAAGTGCCCTCCTTTTGTTGTGACTTATTTCGCTCGGCTGCGAAAACCGGACTTCCTACAAACAATCTCGCACACCGGGTGTCGGGGGTAATTCCCGTAGGTGGTGGAATTTTTCTGCGGTATTTCGGTCACGAGTAGGAATTTTAGCATCTTTCCTCCAATCGTTCTTCATGCGTCAGATGTCCGTTCGTCTCCTTTCCCGTTCCACTCTACTCTTGCTGATACCATTCGTTGAGAGAAATTTAATTCGACGACGGCGGATGTCTGGCTTCCCTCTCGTTATTCGCGGAAAAAAATGATCAACTGTGTATTTACGAAAATGAAATCTTGAGTAGTTTCCGTGGGTCGTAACCACATTCATTTGCCGGAATTCGTAGGATAGTAATTCCCGTCCATGTGTTCCATACTTATATTTACCTCGGGATAGTGAATATAATAGTTAGCAATTGTCATGATAAATAATGAAATGTTGATTTTTCTTCTTTAAAGAAACTTCTCATGCGCGTGGGGTATGCTTTTTTTGGCTTATTTTATCTTATGTGTTGTCCGTTTCCTACGGCAGAATGTATTAGGAAAGTAGTTTACCGTTCATTTTTGAGAACGAATCTTAGCTCATCATCTATGTACATGATTCCACGCAAGACACCGGGAAGGTGTACGTATGTCGGGTGTGCACTTGGGTCAGGAATGGATATTTGGCGAAGAGTTACCATCAGGTATGGAAGTTAAAGACTGATAGTAACGAAACTACACCCCAGGATGAAAAAATATAAACACGTATGTCAAAATTTATTCACTACCTGGTTTTCTGAGATCAATCGAAAGATCTCGAAAGCCATATGTGTCAAATGAATTCCTGGACAGCGTATCGATATCTAAACCCATCCTGAGAGAACGGAGTATTCTAGCGGAGCATCGGCGTCAGTGATTGGGACTACAGTACTACAGTTCCACTGCCTGGCCAGTGATGGGCTTGCTGTACAATTCCAGTTCTTCTTGCCACTTGCTCCTCAGTGAGAGGAGGGGCATCAGCCTATTGCGTTCGACGACTGACTGGAGGGTCACGGGTATCCCGGGTACCCCGGGTGATGCCTTGGGTCAATCCCATATAATAATTCCAAACGTTGCCATTTAATGGCTGTTAGGAATTCGTGGGAAACTGAATGGTGTCATAGGGAAAGCTAATGGCCTTGAACGTGTGAATTTCACACGCCTTAAGGCTTAGTTCGGGGTGAGCCCTGCCCTCACCTATCAAAACCAACCTTCGGGTTGATTAATGTGGATGAACGGACCACTTCCTCGTAGATCGCATGACTGTCGATTTCCAAAGTTGCTAGCGAGTTTTTTTCTAATCTTCGTTTTTACGAGTTATGTTAAAAAAAAGAGACATGGAAAGTTGCCTTTCGTGTCTCTGGCCTAATTATTTTGCTCCCGATAAATTTAATCTATGTAGTAATTAATGCGGAGTGATCAATTCATGATTTAGTCGCCCTCCAAAATTTTCGGAGTTGATTAGAGTGGTTTCTTAAGATTCAGTTGGGGCCGATGCAGACCACATTGAAGTTTTGTTTGTGGTACTGGATCATAGTATCGATGGTATCTTGATTTAATGGAAAACCTTAAATAATCATGGGATTTTTCGGCAAGATTCTTGTGTTAAACCGACATTTCATTCGCTTGTTGTAATATTGATGCACGCGAAACAACTTTAAAATACAGTTTCCATTAATTTGTTGAAATTTCGGTTTTATCGTGTATTTAAAAAAGTATTCATAGCTGATTTCCCCGCTGCTTAGGGAGCTCCCACGTATGAGACTATCATGTGTTTGTTTTTAATTTAGGCTAAATTTTTAATTTAATTTTAGGCTAAATGAGCCGTTGTGCACTTTTCTACGTAAATCTCACGAACTCAATTCACCTCGTCATGCTTAGCTTGTATTACGAAAACAATACAAATTTATAATTTGGCTAGGACAAATTGGCCGATACCATTCAGATTTTATCAAGGAAATGGCCTGGGGTTCAGGGAAAGAACATGTCTTTCTAATGAATTCATCCTTTCTACGGTTCAAGGGCAGAATTTTCGCTTCCGGACTGTGGATTTCTCGTGTCAAGCTGCTTAAAATGGTCCAGGGGTGATCTCCACTTCAAAACTTGCCCTGCGTATAAGGTTACCTGAAACAAAAATATCATGATTATTGGACTGAAGTGCGAATAGATAAACGTCAAAGTAACGAAATAAGTATCGTGTTGTTTTAAATTAATCTGAGAGCGTTATTTCTGAGATTCCCTTCACGAATTCGGATCACATTGTACAAAATAAATTATGGAATACAGTTGCATTTTATAAACTAATATTGGCATAATTATGGCGAAATAATAGTGGAATAATTATTGCGAAAACATCACATGCTTCACCAGATGTACGCGGGTACGGATGTGAACTAAAGCATTGAAGATGCTGTCTTGGTCATCCAAGACGCAGATCTCTCCTTGTAATCCATCAGACCAACATTACAGCACTTCTCAACTCCGGCCATTTTCGTCAGTCATGCATAATGTCGTTTTTTATAGATTTTGATAAGTTCTACTGGCATCTTCATTTGATTTTCTGACCTTATGAGATATTTCTCTTACTACCGCCTGACATTCTTGCTTAGTTCAGATAATGGGCAGACACACGTCCTGCTAACGTCGCATTCTGTTCACTTTCTACCCTTTGGGTTGAGAGTTTATTGAGCGAATTTATTCTTCGCAAACTTTCACGCGAAGAGCTTGCGGCGCATCGCAGAAGAACTACTTATCGTTCCCCGCAGCTCCTCACGCGGGTGTGAGGAGGTTAAACCGCATCGTCGACATTAACCTGATTTCGACGAATACCCGGTGGGGTCAGAATACTTACTAATGTTCCAAGATGCACTGCAGTTGGAATGTTTTCGGTGTCACGTGTTGCGTTTGTAACGAGGCTGAAAAAGCAGGTTACCATACCTTCCGCGAGCTTACTCAAACTGAATAATCAATGAATTCCTATGTGACCCATTCCTGAGTACATATTATATTTCTCAGAAGTTGCGTTTCGTTTGGGAAAATGTGTGATTACATTCTCTTCGCCACTGTTCGTCAGTGACAACCCATCACTTTGTCGGCCATTGCATTTAATGGCAAAACATTTGTTTTCTTCAGTTGTAGCAGTTCAAATTGTGTGGATAGACATATTACATCTTATCATTCTGTGACACGACTCATTCGTGTGAATACCGCGGTCAATCTTATTTAGAATGTCCTCGCAGGAGTTACGTTTGAAAGCAAACTTTTGGTTTGTGGAATTATGATATGATGTAAAACCTAATCATTTACCCAATCTGGCGTATGAGTTGTTGCAGTTGTAGCCGTTCGGAAGGATATTTTAATAGTCTCCATATTTTTTCACCAAGCATTTACCTTAAATACTTAGACTATCAATAATAATAAACAATTTGCGTGTAACATTTGGCGAGCACTACGGGTTTATGACCATGGAAGAATGAACTTATTCCTGCGGCCATTAGCATTAATTCTTAAGAAAGAATTAACTCGAAAAGTTGGGTAATTTCCACGTGGGATGCAGAGATTCTGTACAGACATACCATTAATCTCATTTGCGATTATAGAAATACTATTAGTTACTGTCCGTCAAAGAACTTGAAATATATTGCTGGATACAACCCATTAATGATCATGAGTCCAGATGTTTCTGAGACTGGTGGATTGGAAAAAAATATACAAACGTATTCAATTAACGGTATTTTACTTAGCGTAACCTCTATTCTTTTTCAACGATCATACATCTCGTTCGTGGAACAATATGGTACGTGCGCTTAAAATACGACAATATATCACCCCGCGTCAATGTGACGTTTTTTGTCCTCGTGAGAGCTTGCAACAGTCCAATAGTCGTGATAAATGGAGAAAGGTATTTGATTGGAAAAAATATTGTTCCGCTGCTTGATTGACTTACGCTTTACATAAGCACCATAATTATTATTTTTTTCCTCATTACACTGGCCACGATTTGAAGGAATGCTGATGCATTACCTAAAGGATAACTTTTTTTGTATTGTATCATTAGAGATTGATCCGGATTTGATTAATCAATGAATGCCCGTTGTTTTTTTCGATGTACGTTGATAGTTCGTGTTTGATATTATTAATTCCTTGCGGGCATAAAAGGTTGAGAACTACCTCGTGGTGACAGTCTGTACAATGCGTCGAAAATGAGATGACGACTTGAAAAGAAATCGAGGTGAGGAATGCCGTACGTGGGATGTACATATATGTGTGTCGTGGTTAAAAGGTCTGAGAGGGCAAAATACTTGCTACATGTCGCAAAGGGCTGTGTGTTTAAGAGTTATGTATCGCTATCATTGTTACTCCTTCTAAAAATAATGAACGTGATTGTGCACAAAGCTTCATGTGATGGCTTTTATACATTAATAGTGACCATCATATAATTCATATTTAATTATATGCATAATCTACTTCTACTTGTGTATTAATGACTTGATGCCTTGAAACTTGACCTTAATAAATTGACAAGAGCAATTGTTTCTCATTTTAATTTTTCTGACGCGTGCGTGTAATGGGCAATTAGGAGTATTGTACTGTGCATCGAATTGTGGGCGTTGGGATATTTCGTGGAATTATTTCAAATTTTAATGAAGAAAACCCGTGGTTTAAGTGGTAGAAAACCTCGTCGAGTGTATTCGGTAGACATTGGTTTCGACATATCCTGTCATTTCCATAGTTTGGATTAATTTTCTTTATCTTCTAATGATGGAAGTACTTAATACCTTATTGATGACTTCAAAATGGGTGGTTCAAAGATAAATATTTTCCGTTTGTTATATTTTAGGGTTTTCAGAAAGAGGAACATTCAATTTCAATACGAAAATAGGAGTTCATAGACTAAGGAAGGTGGAATAGTTTAGAAAGCTTCCTGTAAAAGTTTACATCGACTCGGTTCCTGTGTTGCTTGACATTTGGGTAGGGATGAGGTAGCTTTTCCTCCCTCGCCACCCTCTTCAACTCCTCCCTGGCCCGTACTCCGCGGCCTAGGGTTGAAGGTGGTGGGCGTGCCGTTTTCCTTCGTCCGCCTGGGGTGGGTTCCCAAGTGTGGCCACTCCGTGGAGCGTGACCCCCACGCCTGCAGGAAGAGTGAGTGCGAGTCGAAAGGAGGGAGAGCAGCGAATGGCGGTCGCCTGAAGGAAGCGATCACTCGGCTATCGAATTAATCTTGAGCTGAATTCCGGGGTTGATTCGGAGGATGAAGGAAAACCTGGCTGCTCTCCATCTTCGAACTCCAAACTTATGCAATCATGTGCATGAGTGGAAATAATGTTGAACACACTTTAAATGTTGATACATTTAATTAGATTTATCAGCAATGCATAAAATAAAAAAAATGAGTAGGGCATTCGGAAGATAAATTTTCTTGTCAAGAGAGAATGAGAGAACACCCACCATGTTTTGCTCCAGTGGCCCAATCCCTTCGTCTGACTTCACTTCTGTAAACTTAATTCTGGGACCAATTTCTCCGAGGTTCAGTTCAGGTCACTAGGAGGAACTAACTGTAAGGTTAATGTAAAGGTTTTGAAATCGTAATTTGTGAAATGTACTCATAAGGTAACAAATTGAGGAATTAATCGTCATGACAAGGTCACGGATGGCATAGAAAGAGGGATTGGTAAAATGACTTAAGCGAGTTTCTCGTAAGTAATGTTCATTCGTGGAAGCTTTTAATGGTGTGTCTTGGGCTTTAGTGCTTCCAGGAAAAGTCATGACACAATGAGATCATTCCCCTTTAAGAGGAACCGTATTAATGAATTATTTTATGAGTATGCTACATAGCAGCAGAGAAACTGCTCAAAAGCTACTACTACCTATGGATCTTGATTTTTTTTTAATTTCCTCCGCTTTTAGTAATGGTTCTCATGCTTCAGGAGGTATTCTCAAATCAAATTCATAATCAAGAGGCAAAATCAACACGGAAATTCAGCTTATCTCGCGCTTGGATTTGAATCTTTACATTAAATTATGAATAATGGAGTTTACGGCGTTGAAACGCGAGATATTTTTCGGATTTTTTTCTCTCAGTAATTATTAATAGTGGGCCTTGAGCCCACTTGCCCTACTGGCCTGTAAGGCCTGTGACTCGACGAAATAAAAAGCATCCGGTTAAGCATAAGTAAGTGATCGGCGTCTGAAGCACGAGGCTACGCCTCGTCCTCCCCTGTTGTTCTGCTCTTCACTTTGGCGGCATGCCGCTGAGGATTTTAACCACTTTAAATTGTAGGAGTGTAACATAAAAAAATGGTAAGCAAAACTCCTTTAACTCCTTGCAGCTGTCGTTCTGGCCGATTTCCTGGTGGAAGACATTCCTCTTTTGGGGAAAGCCTATGAAAAGTACAAGTATTTTTATCCACGCTCCACTTTCTACCCATATGAATCGGAAAAACAAAAGTAAAAGAGGATTTGGCCGTTAATGATAGCGAAGTTAGCGACTTCGGCCCTGAGGACTCGTGTCCAAAATGTTGTATCACTTCGAGAGAATCCAAGTGTTGTCAGTCTGATGGTGCAACCAGCTGCGTAGCCAGGTCTGTCTGGCCAGGCTGTCTTAACGCCAGGTATCTTTGCACTAATTATCCTGCCCTGTTCGTCATAAATTGCTTTAAGGACCTCAGCAGTCGCCTATCTCCACGATTTCTGTTATACCTACTTCGCGGAATAGACTGTTTTGCCATTCTTGCCTTTTGGGCCTATGTCTTTTACCCTTTGCACCCTCCTCATAAATTTGTGAATGGATTGAGTAATCTAATGGGTGATTATCAATTTTCCTCTTAACTTGCCACCTTGTTTGTACCTAGTCTTAAACAAACCCAGTGCCAACCAAGTTAACGACCTTGACTATTGCGGTTTTTCATTTTTTTCACGGCCGTAGGTATGTTCGTTTTATGTTTACACACTATCTGTGCCAGATTGTTTCGTATGTCATATGTTAAATGCACGAATGAAGTATCCACCTTACTGTCGGTGTGCAATTTTTATTTGCCTGGGATATTTCGCATGAAATACACGTAAATGCATCCTTTTACCCCAGATTCGCGGGAAGCTTTGGCATATTTTTGCGTATCAACTTTCCCCACACCAGCGTGAGAAGACTCGAGACCCACCCACAGCAAATGGTTGCTCTCCGGGAGTTCTATTTGGTGGCCGTTGGACGGCAGTTGTAAAGGAGTGACGACAGCTTGCAGCATGAGCAGGAATGAACTCGTCATCAGGTCGCCTTAGTCCCGAAGGACAAGTTTACACCTCGCCATGGTCTACATGCTCTGTGACCTCGCATAGCTGGGACCATAGGACGGAGGAGGGGAAAGGGTTCGTTGGAAGGGCCGGCCCTGACCTATCTCTCAGCTACGAGCCACACAAAGGGTGCCTGGTACACGCGAGCATCCTTTGACCTCCCCACCTGCTTTTGTTCCTCGGTTCGGTTGCAACCCCCCCCCATTCCGCCACCCCACTCACTCCCTTCGCGACCTTCCAACTCGTCTCGCTCGCCCTCGCACCCTCCTCCCCGTTCCCGTAATGTGCCTCCGAATGAAGTCGTCGGGTCGTCTCACCAACGGCCTTGCCTTTCTGGTCGAAAGTAGCGAAAGCGTCAGTGTCCCTCCCCTCTCCCATCCCCCGCCTCGCTCTTTTTCACTAAACTCGCCCCGAGAGGATTCCCCTCCTGCTTCTCTCCGCCCACCCATCTGGCAGTTCCAAGTCAGCGCATTGCGGCTGTTTTTGGTGCAAGCTACGGATAAGTCCTCAACGCTCCAACGCGAAGTTGAACACTCCAACGGAAGCGGTTTTTCCCGCGTCAGATGCGCTTTTTGAAAACGTCGGCCGGTGGATGTCCCCTCCCTTACACGGTTGCCGATCCGCTTCCTTGAATCGGGAATTCGTCCGTTTTTTCGACTCTTGCATCATTTTGGATTCGTTCCGTTTGCTTTCTGATGCAAATTGCCTTGGGTTGTGAGGGCTGCTGCATATGACCCTTTCTGGTTATATTGCAAAATAAATATGTTCAGGATTTCTTACTTTAAACAATAATAATGGTAATGCCTATGCCATTGAGTGGAAGTTAGTTGGTTTCTCCACATTTGTGCTATTAAATATTCAATAATGTACTCTCTGCAGTTCACCCAAAATTTGGACAAATTGCTTTGCCCAAAGCTTCAGCGGGTTCAAACCAACCAAGTCTCAAAGGGTGAATTTAGAAAATATTTCCAAAGAAGTACATGCTGTAATATCATTTTCCATCTTTCTATTGTTATTTCTCATTCCCCGATTTTTTTTCAGGCCCTTAACATATTTCCCCTTTTAAATGTACACATTTTAAGTACATGAATATCCACACATTCTCTTTTAATGTTTGAATATTCCTTGGTGCAGTCACCAATTGAATATTTTAGTTCTTCAATGGTGAAGTCATGACATTTGTTCATGCTCCTGTGGTTTTATATAGTCTTTTAATTATATATTATATTGTTAGTTCATCATAAAGTAATTTCAATACTAATTAGTTCTGAAATGTACATGCACATTTCATTGTTAATTATTAAGATTTCTTTATGTTATTACATGCAATTTTAATATCATTATGGGAAAAAATATAAAGCTGAAGGTAAGTCTGCTGCTTCAGTTAAGATGGCGATGGTTAATGTGATATATATTGTATTGAACCAGTTATTAATTGATAGTAAATGAAAAAGAACCCTGAGGTGTCTATAGTATGTTAAATTAGTTATGCTTCTTTGAAGCATAAGCCCTCTAGTTCATTAATAGGCTCAACTACCAGAAAAAGGAATTGGCTATAGTTTTAATTAATGAAGACATTCATTAATTGCATTGGCCATTTGTGAATGAATTAATGAGTTCATATGAATGAAATTTATTGTCCGATGTAATGATGTGAAACTCATTATACTATATTAATGCTAATGTGAATCTTGAAAAAACTCTAATTTTTTAAAATAATCAATTTTGCAAAAGAGTGGTTCTGTCAAGGGCTGTCATAAAAGGCTAACCCCTCTTTTTAATGAGCCAAATTTGCAAAATGAAAAGATTGTGCATCACTCAAATTCTTAAGTAGTATAGATATTATCTCAATCGTTAGTTATTTTGCCTTGAATAAAATAAGAAAATATTGACTGGTGAAATGTCATCTGAAGTATTTCACTTTTCAGTTTGCAGTGGGGAAGTGAATGTAAGTTATTACATTCTATTGCCTTTAATCATGTTTGTATGTGTAGCTGTTACCTAGGATGCTTGCATGACCATAAATTAGACTGAGTCAACCATTTACCGAAATACATACACAGCCTACCTGCACATAGCTGAATATGTTTTCTGTGGTGAGATTTCACTATGAACCAAACATGTCTGCTTTCTGAGTTGTGTTCTTGATTGTGGGTGCACTTTTTTGCATGGGTGCATTTTTTTGTATTGTGAAGCAATATGCAGTTAGAAGTGTGCAGCCTTTTAGGTGTCCCCCCCCCCCCCCATGCTCTGGCCACATTTGAAACGTGAACAATGTACACATCTTAAAAAAGAAATGAATTTATTCATGTGGAAGCATTCTGTGTGCACTATGACTGTTGCTATGTATTTACTTGAATAAACTTAATTATGTGAATAAGTCTAGTTCCCCTAGAATTGGGGGGGCCTCTTGGTGCATGCTTCCCATACCTAATGATGGACCCACTGTTTGCAAACTGTGCTGGAGTTATCCATTAGTTTATTAGATATCTGTTTTGGGACTATTGCCAGTGTTAAGTATCTAATTTCTGTGATTTTTCATTGCAGACATATTCCTAAAGCAAAGGCGACCACAGTTGCTGAAACCCCAGAGTTAAAGAGGATCCAAGAGAACACTAAAATTCAATCAAATGTAAGTTAAATGCGGAGATTTTGCAATGGAAAACATTGTCCACACTGAAGAAAATTATGATTTCATTGATAACTGCAATAAACTTTGTACTGTTGTGAACAGATTTGTTGCTCTTTTGAGTATACCCTACGTGTATAAATTTTGCACCCAAGAACAATCCATTCGTAAAAGATTGTTTTAGCATAAGAGCCATAAGAATCTCTGTGCAAGTTTAAAATTGCCCCCATTTTTTCAATAACTTTCATTATAAGTAATACATTTTTAAAATTTCATTTTGGAGCATGAATTTTCCCACCTCGAATTTTTTTAAATTTAATCCAATGAAAAATATTAAATGCAAAGTTAAGGTGAAGATTATTCATGTATGCCATTTTGTAATGTTTTTGCAAATGGCTACTCAATTACTTCCATAGAATAGACATTTGTGATTATTGCTCCCTCTGATCATGCATGCATATGCAGCAATTTTGGTCAGGAAAGTTTGCATTAGCAAGAATGCTGTGGAATTTGAGATCACAGTGTAAATTTAATTTTTTATGAGTATACTAATCAGCGGAGAATTATTTACAGCACTGCATCACAGCTCACTTTTGAATCAGGATTTTCTTTTACTTGTGAACAATTTTATTTAGATTTGATTTAAATTCTTCTGGAACATCCATGATAAACATTTAGCTTCATATTTTGTAAGTATTTTTAGATATTATTAAACTTGCACCAAATAAAATGCTGCAAAAATTAGTATAATGTGCCATTTTGTGTCAATCATCTTAGATTAAATTCATATGTTATGCAAGTAATTTTAGTTGGAAAATATAGTTCTTTGTTTCTTTTTAATTGTGTGCCTGCAGATGCTGAAATGATTGTTTGGTTTATTTTTAGTTTAGACACTAAGGATAATAACTATATCACTTACCATTGTATGCTTTGAAAGGATAGAAGTGGTTTGGCTATTTCTGGACAGCTCACTGGTTTTGAATACCTCCATCCCATGCTTGATTAGCATACGTAGTAATTATTAACAAAATAATATGTCCATTTTTTTAGGTTATGTATCATGCAGAGTTTGAAAAGGCCAAAGGGAAATTCACTCAAGTTGCGGATGACCCGGAAACACTTAGAATAAAACAGAATTCTAAGATAATAAGGTATCATCTACAATTTTGCACTTTTTATTTATTTTTGTGACAAATTAGTCTTCTGTATACCCATGAGTGAGTGCCTAATCATAATATTTTTTATGTGCTAGCAATGTGGCTTACCATGGAGATCTTGAAAAGAAAGCAGTGATGGAACAGAAGAGGGCTATGACTGGAGAAAATGGAGAGCCAATTGGTGAGCATGCATCTTTGTTGGTTATGTATTCACTAAAACTTATTGTTGAGATCTAGGGTAAGGGGAATTAATATTTCAATATTTATTAAAGTTTAACTTTTGGTTTTTGCCGTGAACTCACGTGGTTGATATTCCTATTGTGTCATGGTGCATATGTAATTATGGGTCTATGCCATGTAGAAAAGGAAAACTTGGAGGGAATGACTTAATTCACTATTTGTATTTTTAATATTTAATTTGAACACCAGCCCAAAATAGTAAATAAACCTTTTGTTTACAGATGCAATAATAATTGAATTGGGTTAACATCAAATTGGGAACAGATTATTAGACATTAATTACAGTGGACAGGTGAAAGCAAAGGAGAGAAAATATGCATATTGCTAATAATAAAAATCAAAATGCAGGTAGAATAAATGAGGTGGCATAGGTGGGGAAAGTGAGAAGGTACTTCAAATAAAGTTACTGGAATATTAATGTTAAGGTATGCCAGGTTGTATTAGCAATATAGGAGCCGTATAATAGTTGACTGTAGCTCCAAAGTGCATACATGGAGGCTAATTAGTCTAATATTTTCCGTCAATTTTCCAAACTTGTGTTTGTTGGTGGGAAATAGTAGGAATTGATACTGCCCTCTGACATGCCTCTAGCTCTTTCTGCATTTACAGTCACTGTAAATCTTGATGCAGTCAGAAATACTATTCAATTTTTTATCTTTAGCATTCTCAATTACTTTTCAATTTGATATTGTCTTTAATATCATTACTTTAAAAGACGTATTTTATGGTTAAATGAAACTCCAAAGTTAGATAGAACACCTAAATATTCTGGCTACGTGCATTGCCTTTTGAGTTTCAGTAGTCATGCGTTCACATTGTAACAGTTTAGTGAAGACTCATGCATTTTTCTCAGTATCTTAATAGGGGAAGGCCGGTATTAACCCTTTGCGGTCCAACGTCGAGTCGGACTCGACAGTCTCAGCGTTAGTATCTGGTCCAACGTAGAGTCAGGCTCGACAGAGCTGCGTGCGGCATTTATACGCCTTATCAGTATGGTTCTACCATCCGGTGTCATTTGGTTGTACTTCTTAGACCTACTTAAACCTTTCCGCGTGTCTTTCTTGGATGTAATACCTTTTAAGGAAATGAATACAATGAAACGCGTGATGGTCGATTTTGGGTAGTTTACGATAGTAGCTGAACCAATTGAGCGTTCGTTGACATTATTTTTCAGTGTTTTTCAACTAACTTTGGAGGTTTCTGCAACCTTTAGGTTAGTTCTTTTGTAAAATTACCTAATTATTAGAATGTATTATTATTCCGTTCCAAATATTGCACACATTATGCATAGAAATGTGCCGAGTGGAAGAAGGGAGACAATCTATATATGTGAAACTTGTGACCGTAATCCTGGACTACATGTGGGAAATTGCTTCAAAAGATAACCACACGCTTAAAGATTTTAAAGAATAAATTAAATCATTCGATGTGCTTCACTATAATAAAGAGGAAACCCACAGTAAAAAAAATGCAAATATGAACAATAAAATATACAACATTAGCATCTGACGTTTTATTTCTTTTTTTTTCAAAAATAATTTGGACCAGACTTTTTGAATTCTGAAATAAATATTGGACCGCAAAGGGTTAATAATAGATCTGAAGATAACCTGTTTTGTACAGTCATGCTGTGTATTAATCAAATTTGGTCAAAATCATTCTTGTAAGGCTCTTACCTTTAACACAAGTCCAACAGTTTTAATTGACTCCATGGATAAGAAATCTGCCATTGATGTTGAATTGAGGTGTCAATTTGTCTGTTTTGCTTTCATCATCGTTATGGTACTAACTGCTTATGGTGTCGTACTTTTTATGTCATACGTTGGTTCCATTTTCATGGATCAAATAAGCATTTATGTGTGTTTGTCTGATGCCATGGTGGCAATGATGTCTGCTGAAGACAAGTTCTTGGTACATGCTGACTGACTGTAATTTAAACATTGAAGTGCTGCAGCAGAAGTCGTATGACATGCAGAGAGATGTCAATGTCCATCCAAATGAGCAGATACCAGTGTTCACTGTGGCATTCAACCATTTAATGCTGGTTTTTATGGTGCTTTATCGGGTTGGTGTTGTTTTATGTTGTGTTGTCTGTCGCTAATTTTTCTGTTACATGCCAAAATTATAGTATGTGGAATTGGTAGGAAATTCTGAGAACCCAGAATGAAGATGCAAACATGCATTTTTAAAAAAGCACTCAATTTTAGAGTTTAAATTAAATTATGAAATATTCTCTATGTTATGAATGTTTATGATAAATGAATTTCCATTTTCCATTAGCAATATTAACAGAAACTAATTCTTTTTCATTGATACCAAGTCATTTTGATCATGTATTGATTAATTTGTCATTCTTGTATTTTGATTATAAGTGTAAAGAAAGTTTAGGTAAACTTCAAGTCATTGTACTACTTTTTTTGCTTTACTGTGGATTATTTATGAGGTTTGTAGACTATAATTGCATTCAAAGATTTTATTTAGCCAAATATTATGCTAGTAAATTACATTCGCACAAGAGTAGAACTCTGCTAAGTATGGATTGTATTTTATTTCCCTTTGATACTCTACCCTTTTAAATTCATCCTGTTTTTTGCTTCCTTTGTGTTTCATATTCCTCTTGCTTTGCTATTTGTATTTTGTCTTATGGTAGAATAACTCAATTTAAAACTCCCAAAACAGCTTGAATCTTTTTGTCATAGTGTGTCCTTGTGTGCCCCTTATGGCTAGCCCTTTGACCTGTCACATCCTTGCTTTGTCCCAATGCTCAGAGGAGGAGGTGTTGTCGGGGATGGGTAGTGATGGGGGAGGAGGGGGAGGAATGGCTCCCCCTCCTCATCCTGCCCCTGCAGCCAACCATCAACCCAACCACCAGAACCACAACCATCACCATCCCACCATGCAGCATCAACCTCCACCACCACAACCCCCCCAGCAGCAACAGCCGCAACAACAACAACAACACCATCACCACCACCACCATCATCCGCAGCACTACGAACCACAGAGGACAGGTAACAACAACACTCATTATCGTGGCCAACCTCCAACACATCAGCCGCAGCAGCAACCGCCCACAGTGCAGTATAGCCACCATGGTCACCACCAGCAGCCGGGGAAGATAGCCGACTATGACCCAATGGTGGAGACGAGGAGTTCCCCTTACACAGCTCGTCAAAGTGCTACTGTCATCTACACGTCTGATCATGGGCCAGGTAGCCAAAGGGATTTATTCTTGCGTGGGATTGAGGGCAGTGCATTTTAATTACTTGAGTAGCCAATCAAATGGATATGTAGGGGGAGGGGTATGTGGAAGGAGCCTGCTCTGGTAGGATCTCTTTTGAGTTTGAAATTTGCATGTGGAATGTAGAAAAGTAAGAAAAGAGAAATTGTTAGTCTCTGGATCTTCAATTTTGCTGATTTGTTTTCAGAAAATTAGTTTTCATTAGTATTAGCTGGTAGTATTTTAGCCATTTTTGCTGATGAATCATTATTTTATTGCTTTAATGTGTGTGTTCGTTCTTTGAATAGAGATGTATCTTATTTTATCATGCAGGTTACCTGTATCGTGAAAAGTTCTTTAGACTGTAGTACCTTGCATGATGTTTTGTGTAAAAGACAAACTCTTTATGCCTGCTTGATTGTGTTAATAATGTGTGCATGTGCTTTGGCTTTCATGTGTACTGTCTTTTTTGTTATTTAATGCAATTCATTGTTACCACATATTTTTTCTCAAAATTTAGTTCCTTGTGTCCACTGATTCTCTAAATTTTCTGAAAACTTCTTTGATAGTGTTGATGACAATCAAAGAGAGTCTGAAAATTAGCAGATAATCATCCATTTGGACTTAAAGTTTACCATATTTGATACTCCATCCTATTTACTGTAAGCCAATGCTTTTCATTTTCACCATTAGTATTAATTTTCCAGTACTTTTAAGTATTTGATGACTTGAAAGTGTTTCATGTTTTCCATTTTCTAGATTCATCAAGCACTCATCTAGCTGGTAGATGATATGTGCTCGATTACATCAACAAATGAATGCTATTTTTTATTGTATAGTAGTTCTTGGTTGAGGAGCATGATGGTTGAAGGTAATGCTTTTGTTTAAATT
This sequence comes from Hetaerina titia, assembly GCA_037158775.1. Taxonomy (NCBI): domain Eukaryota; kingdom Metazoa; phylum Arthropoda; class Insecta; order Odonata; family Calopterygidae; genus Hetaerina; species Hetaerina titia. The sequence continues at coordinate 102,527,918 of CM073768.1, forward strand.
TAATTTTCATTAATCAGGTCTTATGTGGGAAAGTGTTCTGAATTAATATATTAGTTAGTCCCAGGAAGGATATAAGGTGACCTGAAGAAGTAGGCAGAATAGTAACTAATCAAGAGATATGAGAATTAATGCAGTATTTACTGCAAATGCCAGCATAGCCTGGTGTATCCATTGGGCTACTTTAAATGACTTGCTTGGAAGGGTTAAATACATTGTATTAACTCAGGTGGTGGTCATTTTTTTATGTTGGTTTGAAAATTAATGTACTCGTTTGGTTTTCTATTTGAATTAGGTATTGTGTGATAGTTATATAAGCGTCTTCACTCTTAGGCAAAGTAGCCATGTCAATGTAAAAAAGTATCAGAATAATTAATCCCTAAACACCATAAATTTAATTGTTTATGTGCATGCAAGTTTCATTTCTATTAGCTCACAAAGTATACACATATTATTTTATATTTTCAAGTGAGGTTTGATTGTTTACAAATACATAAATCCAATTTTCATATTCTGCTTTTCTTTATAGCTTAAATTCTGATTAACAAGGAACTCCAAAAGATACCATAAATGATCTGAAAAGGTTCAACAGGTTTAATCAACTTTTACATAAATATAGGTTGGTGGGTTCAAAGTTTGAAATGAAATCATTTTTACACCAGTTTGTTATGAGCACTATCTATGTTTTGCAAAAGGTCCTGTCATTCTAAATGGCTGATAATTGATTGACCTTAGCTACCAATAAACTTTGGTTCAATAAGTAAATGAAGTCTTCAGTGTGAATAGAAGATTCAATGGAATAATACATGGGTGCAAGTTAACAATATATTTTAGGTACATATATCCAGCATAGCGGATTCAGTTTCATTCATTGTGATTTTACCTGGCTCCTGTTATGTTTCAAATGTTAGTTCCATTCATGTAATTGCGTTGATATAAAGCATCACTTCATTGTATTTGAACAACTGTTCGTACTCCAAATATCAACCTTAATTCCTCCTAACCTAAACGTACATTTAATGAGGTTTTTTATCAATTTCTCGGGAAAGTACGAGTTGTCTTGTACTCATATTATTAACAAATAATCATTATTAGTCTTGAATACTCTGGATAAGAACTTTTTACAAATGTTTACCTTGTTTTTGTATTATCAAAACTCTAAAATTATCATTTTAAGAAAATAATTTGAATACTAGTTGTTTTAATGGATTCCTAGCAAAGCATCTTCGATTTAGATTGGATACTTATCCCATGATTCAGTTCATAAGATTAACTCAATATTAAATTCTAAATGCCTAATTTGGGCACATTCGTGTTAATCACAACTCCTCTTATTGCATTATCAGTCCTATTTATGAAATCATATAGATATTGAAATTATCAAATTGCTGATAGTCTCTACAGAAAGTCTTGAGATTGTAAATGATGAAAAGATGAATAAAGTGACCTATTATTTTCATGTGGCCGTACGGTTAGCTACATACCAGAGGCTTTTAGATTCCCACCCTTTTGGGCAATCCCATATAAAAGCCAAGAGCTATGATTTTATTGAAATCAGAGCTTAATGGGAAACCACAGGTAGCATGTGGAAAGAAACAGCCCCCTATCCTGAATATTTGAATTTGACTCATCACAACCAATCAAAACCAACCTTTGGAGTTGATTTATGCGATTGTTATCATTTTGATGATAAAAGTTTCTTGCATAGCTTCCAATTACTTGTGTGTACCTAAATAATGTTAACTGATGTTACCCTCATGTATTGGCCTCATGACTTTCATCCAACTATCCACATTTTATTTGAAATGTCCTTCAGAATATGATAACTGGAAATAAAAAATCATTTGCTCTTTTGCATCTTCATTTTCTTTCAGTTATCAAAAGTTTTTATTGGTGTAAGTAGGATTTTCTAATTACGAGTATAACCAGATCTTTTAATGGATATACATTAAAGAACAAGATGAAGGTTTTCGTGCCATGCAAATGAATTAGGCTGATTTGTGGGTTTATTTCATGTTATCAACTGGTTGAGAAAGGGGAGGGTATCCCCAAACCAGCATAGTTCATTAAAAAAAAAAATATTTCAGTCCAGAACAGCCTTTGTGACTTTGTTGAACCCTTTCTATGATTGGGATTGTTTGGTCTTTTCAATTCCTACTTTCTCTTCCTGGTCTTACTCCTGTCAATTTTTCTTTTCAATTCCTAGTTACTACTCCTCCTAGCCGACGCATAGGCTCTATTGCTGATCTTGACCCAGTAAATGATTTCTATGGCTCTCTGACATCTGAATACAAACAGCCACCAGGTGATGGAAGAAACTCTTATGGGAATCAAATGCAACAGCAGCACATGCATGCACCACATTCAAGCCAGGCGCCAGTCTCCCAACAACAACAGCAACAACAGCAGCAGCAGCACCACCACCATCAAGCTCCCTCTCAACCTACTGGGGTAAGCCAAGTAGCGGGTGTAATCAGTGGCATTCATATTTCCAATCAGTATGAAGAAGTATTGAAATCCCCAACACAGTTAAACTTCAAATGTTCAAATTTGGCCCAACCTTCCAATAAAAGAAAAATCACAGATGACTTTGTTAATCAGACTGATTTTAATTTTTAAAATCATTTAATAATTTTTAATTGAATAAAAATTGTAATTAGTCTTGAGAAAATTCCATTGTTTTCTGCATACATTCTTTGGTGTTTTTTTCTCTGCAATGTTCGGTCTAATTTAAGAAAATGGGTGGGTCTAAAACTTCAGGTATAAAATCATATAATTTTAAAAAGTAATTTCAGCCTGGTATTGTATTTTCTTTTTTTTTTAATGATATCCAGACTAGGTTTGTAAGCAATATATTAATACCTTTCATTTAATCGTGCCATAAACAAGTGGTGCAAACAACCACTGGTGCAAACGACTACTGGATTAAAAATTCCCCAATTTCCCTCATAGCTGTTCTCAGATTGGAAATGCTCATTATATTTTTTATTTTACATTTACTTCCATACAAATTTCAAATTTTGTTTGCCTTTCTTCAAAATTATATTGCTGACTGCTCTTGTTTTCTCCTTTTCAGAGGGTATACAGAGCCTTGTATGATTATCAAGCTCAGGACACAGATGAAGTGTCTTTTGCAGATGGAGATATTATTGTTGACTGTACTCCAATTGATGATGGCTGGATGACAGGAGTTGTAAGGCGTACGGGTCAAAGGGGAATGCTTCCTGCTAATTATGTTGAGCCAGCCAACTGAATATCGCCACTCTTGGCACACTTTGTAATGCAAATTACATGTTTCAATTGCCCTCTCTCTCTCTCTCTGGGTTAGTACTTTCCCAAATGATTGCCCTGCCATATCCGACTATTTCAAATACCATCTTCCATATTCTTTTCTATTTGAACATTTGATAATTTATGTGGGACCAAAAGGCATTAAGTCTGCCAAAAATTTGATTGGCTTGACTGTTTGAAGTGGTATCATTGCTCATCAGGGATGTAATATGGAAAACAATATTCTGTTCTTTTTTGAAGTAATTTTTTATTTTCATTCCTGTTTTTTTTTATTTGAAGCACCTCAAACATTCCTCATGTGCATTATGAAGTCATTAATACTTTCTTGAACTTTCTGCTATTTATTTTTTGTGTGATGAACCAAGTATTTGATGGATGATTATTTTATTTCATGCAAAAGCTGACATTCCGTTCTCTTGCAAAGTTTAGCAAGTTGCAAACTAGGAAAATGAATTCCATCATTGTTCTTTGTTTTTTATGTATAACATATGAAGAAAACAATTGTATTAAGGCTTCATACTCCAGTAATATTTTTTTGATGTTTCATTCCATATTACAAATTTTTAAGATCATTTCAAGTAAGAAGATTATTGCAAAAACATCCTGAAAATGTCCATTGAGCCTGTCCCTCTTCATATTCTGTGATAATTATTAGGAAAACTGATCATTATAGATGCTGATATGATGATCAGAATTTATTACTTTTGATTTTTATTTCTGCTTGCTCAGGTTTTGATTTGGTAATGAAAGTAGCAACACTCATTGGCATTTAAATTGTTTCAAATAGTTAATTATTTTAACCCTCAAGTTTAAAAAAGAAATTTGTTGAATATCTGCCGCTATCCGTCCATACTTGAATGTATGCTTGCAACTGTTATTTGTTGTGAATTGGCCTCTGCTCTTGTCACATTTTGTGACTAATTCCAAATTAAAATGGTGGCAATTTATGCTTAAAACATATTATTGCCAAATTATGTAACTAATCTCGAGTATTTGAAATTGTATGTGGTTTTTGGAAAACTTTTATAGATGTCTAATGTATACATTTTCAATATGATGCTGAGGCTTCAAGTGCTTCAAATAATAAAATAATCATAAAATGAGAGCAAAGTAGGTTGCTGTCGATTATATTCATTTTGCATTTCACAGTGGCTTCTTAAAGCTTAATTGCCCATTATGTATTCAATGGCAGCTTTTTTGGGATAAACTATAAGGGATTGATTCAAGGGATTAACCTCGACTCCTTGAAAAGAACATTTTTGATAAAAACATAGTTAAAATTATTTGCATGTAAAAATATCACATTGTGTTTGTAACTTATGTATTTTATTTTTCATTTTCTTGACTAACATGAAATGTCTTTCCCTGTATACATTCAGTTATATCTATGACCATCAAGTTACCTTGAGTGTAATTCTAAGTATATGTATTTAGCTCAACGTAACTGCATTTTTTAACAGCTGGGCTGATATAGTCAAATTTGTTTTATATTGCATATAGTCTAACAAAGATGTTAAGAAGCTGATTTGAGTCTTTGTTCATCGAACTTATTATCTTTATGATATTGTTGTCTTGTGAGACTGAGTTTTTAACTTTGAAGAAATCCTAACAAATCAGTTATCATCCAAAAGCAAATATTGGTGTTTTCCATCAGTTTAATGGCATTGACTAAGTTGTTGTTTTCCTACAATGTCAGTTTTAATTTAAGTCGAGGAAGTAATCAATCAATGATGTTAAACTTAATAATTTCATTGATCATTTAAAATTGTGTAACCATGTGAAATATGACATAAAAATAGTGGTTGACTATTTTCCCTAATCCTTTTTTAATTTTAAGCAATTATTGTAAATACTTTGAAAAGTTACTTGCATATAAAGAGAATTGTAGTTTTATACAAAGGTTTAATAAACACATTATTTTAAGGGAAATTGTGATTTTTTGTAAGGTCAAGTGAGCCATTTACTCTTAATTAAAATAGCCTTTGATGGGTAACACAGTACTCTCTCAAAGTGTGTGATGCACCTATGATGAAGACTAGCGTTAGTAATTAGTAAATAGCCATATTGCAGACTATTCAGAGTCAAATTAGAATGTTTAAAAGAAAAACCGAAAAAATAAAAGAAATGTTGTCATGTAGTTTGTCTGTTGATACTAATCAATTACTACGTATCAGTCAACCACGTAATACGGTTTAATATGATGCTAAAATAAACATTGATACATATTCTAGTATTTTTTAATATTAATTAGCTGTGGTGGTGGTTTTGGTGTAATTTTCTACGTTGACAAATTTTAAAAGTAAACTTCCATAGACAGGCTATTCTTAATTCCCTGGAAACTTCAAGATGATACTGTGTTCCTAATGAGTAATTTTCAAATGAAGTTACAAGAAAAGCATCCAGTTGAGTGGGAATGAAACATTCTCATAAGAGCCTTCAAGCGTGTAATTTAGTTGGAATTTCAGTCAGTTTTTCGTTAATATTCATTACCATAATTTACCTGAGACTTTCTGTGGAAAAAATAAAAATGAAGTTGCAGTCATGAAAGGAAAATTATTGACCATATCATGATTTCAGAATTATGTTGGTGAATAATTAATTGAAAAAAAAAATAATGCCATTAAAAAGGAATTGAATATTTTATTAGTTATTTAACAAGTTTTTTCTATGATTTACATAAGTGTATGGTTCAGTATATTCCATTTCTTGTAATTTGGCTTGGAAAAGTTCTCGTGTATCACGTAGCAACATAGAGTAATGCTTGAGATCTTCTTCCTTTTCTTCCTTTAAACATTCAATCCGAGACTCTAGGACAATTTTTTCCTCTTCCAAGTATTCCAGTCTGAAATAGTATATTTCTAAAATGTACCAGATAAAAATATATTTTTGCTCCTATTAATCATAACATATTTGTTCAATGAAAATATTCTATGATAAGAAAATTATCTTAATTTAATACATCAATCATAGTTTCAGTATTCCATAGTATTCCATTTCATGTGAGCCAATTTGAGTCCCATTTAGTGCTTGGTTAATTAAGGTCACTCAGATGCTGCTTCGGAATGGCTTCATTTAATTAAGTGAAAGTATTTTATGGAAAATTTCAGATGTTTTTTTCCTATCGTGTGGTAGTAGGTGGCATATCTTTTTATTTTAAAGCTGTCTTATACTACATGCAAAAATATTGACAGGTAATGTGATATATGTTCTGCCTACTCAGTTGAAATTGGACTGTATCCAGAGTTTCAAGAATAGGGTATATAACTGGTTACTTGCTCACCCACTTTACTCATTGGATGAATTCTTTTGTGACAATCTTCATCACATTTAAGAACTTATGTTTGTATATTAAGTAATATTTATATTGACAACATTTAATATGGTTGTGCCATTTTTCAAAATGAATGAAGTGTTATTATTATTGATTGAGGAGCAACATTCTTCAAGAACATTAATGATTGTTTTCCCTAACAATTACATTTAATATCTTTGTATTTGAAATTATTTTCATAAATTTAAGATGAATGCATACTCATTGAAATAGGCCATTTTATACCAACTCTGTAATCAACCAAGAGGTTTGTTTGATATTTGAGAGTAGAAGTCATCTCATACTCAGCTCATTGGCATTTGAAGCTCATATATTTATGGTTGAGGGGACTAGTTCTGTTCCCTAAAACACCAGTGGTTTTCTGGGAAGGTGGGATAACCAGAAAATCACTAACCAAAGTGCAACTTGGTACCCATCTTTCTCTCCCATCTGATTCTCCCATTTTTTTGAGTCCAGGTCCATAGCTAAATGCTATAGTCACCAACTACATATTTATAGGTTATACTTTAATATGTTCCATGACTTTACCTGTGCTTAATATCATCTGAAATGACTTGCTTATTGTTGTTACTTGAACTTTTTCTGGAAGAATTTTTGTAGTATGAATTATTTCGTCCAGGGGTAGATTCCAATTCTAAGAAAGCCACTTTGGACTCAAGAATGGCATTCTTCCGTTTTTCTATCTTCAGTTGTCTCATTGCCTGGTCTGTTTGAGATTGCTCTTCTTTAAGACGTTTATTCAAAACTGCCACTAATTCCAATAGCCTCTGTCTTTCAGCCTCAGTAGCTTGAGTAATGATTCTCAGCTCCTTTTTTTAAAAATATGTCATATGAGCCATTGATTTTAATACATGGAAAATTGTTAATTAATTTCTTGAGTTCAGAAGAGTGGGTACTAGTGGAAGAGGGCTTTGCTGTTTGCTATTCTAGTTGAAATTACATATAGGCTATTAGGTGACATATACTTTTGACTGTTGCCAACTTAGACTCATTGGATGACATACTGCTAAGGATCTTGTTACTTGACTGTACAGGGTGCGTTCTGAAAGTAATGCAATTGAATTTCCTGGGCCACTCCTATTGGTCAGAGTGGGATCAAACCTCTTGGAGTAGGTGGAGGGGACGCTATGCTTTGCCGAAAAAGCTGCCTTAGTACTCTCCAAGCTGTGGAAGCAGTAGGTCAGTTATTGTAAACCTCTGTGCACTGACTGTGTAACGAAAACAATGGAATCGACGATTGAGCAACGTTATGCGATTAATAAATTTTGTGCTAAATTAAAAAAATCTCGTGAGGAGTCAGACAAAATGTTTCGCCAGGTTTGCGGGGACTCTGCTCTGTCCTACTCACAAGTTTCAAGGTATTTAAAGGCCTTAAAGGAGGGCCGGGAAGAGGTCACAACAAACAATGCTCTGAGTGGCCATCAATCAGCAAAACCGACAACAATGTGGTTTGTGTTCAACAATTTTTGGACTCTGACCGTCGATTGGGTATCAAGATTGTTGCCAATGAACTGAACTTGTCGTCTACTGTTGTTTCACATTGTTACTAAAGATTTAGGAATGAGGAAAGTGTGCGCCAAGCTTGTGCCCAAGGTGTTGTCGGGTGACCAAAAGACTAACCAAGTGGAAACTTAAGTGAATTTTGTAACTTATTGTAAATGAACTTGAAAGTTTGGACAATGTCAGACTGGTGATAAAACCTGAGTTTTTGAATATGACCCAGAAACAAAACGCCAAAGCTCTGAGTGGCACACCAACCAGTCCCCCAAGCCCAAGAAAGGCAAGAATGAGCAAATCAAAAGTGAAAACAATGCTCATTGTCTTTTTTGACAGTAAAGGAGTGGTCCATTAGGATTTTGTTCCTCAAGGACAGGCAGTTAACGCTGCCTACTACGTGGATGTGCTGAAAAGATCCCGAATAATTGTAATCAGGACAAGAAAAGAAATCTCCGCTACCTGGCAACTCCATCACAACAACATGTCTTGTCACAACGCACTATGTGTGTGTGAGATACTGGTCAAACACCAGGTGCCAATGCTGCTCCACCCCTCCTATAGCCCTGACATCGCCCCAGCAGACTTTTTTTTGTTCCCTCGGATTAAGGCAGCCCTGAAAGGAACCCAATTTTTGTCCATAGAAGGGATCCAATCAGCCGTGACGAAGACCTTGCGAGAGGTCCCCGAAGATGCCTTCCAGGGGGCGTACCGGTCATGGTAGAGTCACTGGAAAAAAGTGTAGAGCCCCAAGGACCGTAATTTGAAGAATTTTAAGTGTTTGTACAAATCTGTTCAGTAAATTACTTAAAAAAATAATTGCATCACTTTCGGAACGCACTGTGTATATCAGGAATAAAGGGTTAGAATGGCTTTGTCAAAGGTAAGTGAATAAAACTAATTTTTTTCTGTAAATATATTCAAAACTTTTTGAATCAACACATTTTTGTGTGACATTTTGTTTCTCAATTATATGTATTTCCTTACTTTACAGTATGATGGTTATTTATCATATATTTTTAATTTATAACTATTTTGATTACTCACATGCTGTGAAGATTTTGAATAGCTTGGCGCTAAGGCACCATTTGTCTCTAGTTTATTTTCCCTGGTTGAAATAAAATAAGAAGTACATCAGAATTTTTTACTCAGATAAGTAGTTGATTGAAAATAATAACATGGATCCTGACCAAATCAACTCCATCTTGCTATAAACTATCTTTCTCTTACAACTAATGGACAATTAATTAATAACACTATTCTTAGCTTAATCACATACAAGCAAGCCATGGGTTCACTGAAATGCACCAACTCTTTCTCAGTTTTAATTATGCATACTATAATTTACTTCATTGCATCATTAATATGCATTTAATATGTATTTCTTTCTCAAAATACTATCTCCATTTTTTGAGGGTTTAGGGACAAACTTTTTCAGCTGAAATATTCAACACAATATTTTACTTCTATCATTCACAAATTGATATCTCAGAAAAGGTATATTAACATAAAGGTCTATTTGTGTCAGACTTATGATTACTTTCTCTTTTTGAAAGACTATTTTCAGCTTTGCATTAAATTCCAAGCATTAAGTAACAATGTCATGCCATTATCAAAAGGTATTTTAATCAAATGTTTCTCAAACATTGTAGTTCTATGCATAGAATCATACATAAAGGTCCATGTTTTGATATTCTCACTTGAAATATACCAATTATTAAATTAAATACTTATGATTTTGAAATTTATTCTTAGTTCGAATGTACCTGGAGTCAGCAACAACAGCTTGGTCTCCTCTGGCTTGTTGTAATTTTTCTATCATCATAGTTTTTTTATGCAGTTCATCTTCCAAATTATTTACTTTTGCTTGTACCTGTTGTGAGTCATGAATATTTTTATTCTTGCTGTAACTAAGTAAACTTGAATGGAATTAGATATTTTATTATCATGAACAATACTTGAGGGTGAGATAAAAATTTTTCAACTTTACATTTTTTTATGGTTTCTAAGGAAATAAAAGGAATCATAAAAAGTGTTATCATCTATAAAATATGACTTTGATGCATCAAACGATTTTGTTGATATTGGGATCTACTGATATCTGAGTAAAATAGTATTTCTCTGATCACGGATTTCAATTGTCATAAGGTGCAATTATTGTAATTTTTTAAGCTGGTGTGAATGCTTTTGTGAAGAGAGTATTTGATCATTGATCAAAAGGTTCTCACTTAAAATGTACATGATCCCTCTGCTGAACACATATGCACAGCTAAATCCAATATTATTAATAATGCGATAGAAAATGTAAATACCATTAATTTTCTTCAAACTTTGATATATGGAAGCCAACATAGCGTGATGTATTTCATAATACATATGTTTAATTTCATCAAATTAGTGCAATCCACTACTTATAATGTTATGCAAAATCAAAGCAAAATCTTTTGGATAACAGCTTTTTTGTAGGGGATGCATTATGATGGCAGTCAATGTATATATTTCTATGGAGCCAATATATCTATATATTTGCATCTTCTTTGGCCAAGTAATTTTATCAAAGGTAGCTGGGTTGCAAGATTAGCGATCATAGACTAATTCATGGGAAAATTGTGTACTCGGTAGTGAAAGCAGTTGCAAATAAGGTCTGTGGTGGGACTGCATATGTTTTTTATTTGTACAAAACAATTATAAAAAGATACTGATGCTTTCCCCCCATTTTTAGTCCAAGTATTGAAATCTATTTCTCATACTAACTCAATTTCTTCTACTTATGAAATTATCATTCTCCGTTATTTACAAATAAGTGCCTAGATTTTTTGTTATTAGCTGCAATCTTCAGTCTTAATAAGTGTAGGAAAACATACTTATAGAAAGTGCCTTGGTTTCATTAGCCTTTTTAAGGCATTATTCCACACAGTTTTCAAACATTGGATGACCATTCCTCATTGGCCAAAATGGGTATGCATAATAAGACATGTACGTGTACATAACTCCTTTTAGATAAAAATAAATAAATAAAACAGTTTCTGGCGTAACTTGGTGGAAAATCTTCATACTGACTTTTAATAATCAAACCACTTTACTTTTTCACATAACCTTTTTAATTTTTACTACCTGATGATGTTACGTTATAACGAAACCTGGGTAGTAAAAATTAAAAAGTTTATGTGGAAAAGTAAAGTGGTTTGATTATTAAAAGTCAGTAAAAATAAATAGTTTCTGTGCTCAAGAAAGCATTAAAATTTCAGGAAATTCTCAAATCAACTTATTTCAATCTCTTATTGAGAAAGATAGTATTTTAGTATTAATGGTCATCAAGACTTGAAAATAATTTAAACAAAAAAAATGTGTGAATCCTATGTTAATTACTTTTTTGATGACTTACTTTCATCAGCTGCACAATTAAATCTTCTTTTTCTCTTTTCAGTTCTTCTTTTTCTGCCTTAATTTCTGCTTCTTTGTCCCTAATTGTGTATTCTTTGTTTCTTAAGCATTCCTATATAAAAGAAATGGAAAATATATTCAACTTAAAATTAATAATAAGAGGAAAGAAAATTATTAAGTGAAATTAATGTTCAGAGTGGTAATAAGTATTTGCAACTCATTGTTGCATTTTTTTCAGCTTTAAATCCCAGGTATTTCATACATATTTTCCTCAAAAGTATCTTCAGCTCAAGACAAGTGAACCTAAACATGGTGCTCTTGGATTACATAAACTTAAGGGTATTTTATGTAAAGAAAAAGGCCGAAGTTTTCCTGTTGGCTTGCTAAGCATGTTTTTATTTAGGCTTTGACAATTCCATGGAATGAGACTCACGCTAAGAGATTTTATCAGTTGTTCCTCTTGCTCTGTTTTAGTCTGGATGATGGACAAACGGCTCTTTAGAGCTTCCATCTCTGCCTGTTTTGCTGCCAATCTTGCTTTGCTCGCCTCTGATTTTCTCTTCCACTCATTGGCCTGTCTTCCTGCCTCTTCAAGTGATGCCTGCAGCCTTGCCAGTTCAGCTGCCCTTCTCTCTTGCTCTCTCTTGTTGCTTTCCTTCTCACTCATATCTTTAGCAAAAGAAATAAAATTGTGTAAATGGACAATTTTTATCAGAACAATAACATCTGCCGGCTAAGCTGGCCTCTAAGAGGCCAAAAAATAATACACAGAAATAAAATATATGGTAAGTCATCCATGAAAAGGGGGAAGTTCCTGTAGCAGAGCTGTAAATAATATTGGAGAACCAAAATTTGCTCTGCCTTTTCAAAACAGTTCAGAATTATTGCATTAATTTCTTCGTTGCATATCTTTGAACAAATCCAAATAGCCTCAAATTTGAATGTTGAACTCATGCAAAGTTAAGCAAGTAATTGTATTTGTGGTTAATTTCTCATATCTATTCATGGCTTATCTATATAGTAGTCTCAATCCCACCCCAATTAAAGTCTTTAAATAAATAAATAAAATAAACATTTTAATTGTTAATCCATGCATTAAATTAAGCGAAAAAGGTTGACAACCATTTCAATTACATTCATGAGCTTATTACATTTCAATGTTTCAATGGTAGTCTTGCTCACCACCTTGGCCCTTTAAATCTCCTTGACTCATTGCCTCTGCCTTCTTCAACTTCTCCTGCAGCTCAGCAACCTTAGCTCTCAGCAAGGCCAACTGTTGTGCCCTTCCTCTCCAGGCTGAACTTCCATTTCTTGAGGGAGTCCCTGAACTTATGCTAGCCTTAATAGTCTCTAATGTGGTACCATCTCCAACTTCATAGGTAAGAATCTATTTGTATAGAAAGGAAAATGATATTTTTCATTAGATACAGAAGTTATTTGGCTGTTTTAATGGTGTGTCAAAATTATTTCATGATATTGAAATCATGGAAGAATAAGTGATTTGTGAAATTATTATCCTTATTGTGACATGTAACTTATCTATACTCATGAGCTCTGAGTAGTTAGAAGAAACCCATCATAATATAAAAATAGGAATCAGCTCAATACCAAGCAAACATAAATGAAAATGTCAATGTCAAAATTGGGATTAGTGGGTGAGGTTCCTACCTACTTGGAAAGTTTTAGCGAAATTGTGGCACCTATAGATGATAAATTTTAGATGTGTAATGTGCCTCGACTTTTCCTCTATGGTGAAACAATCCTGTATTCTTTTATATGCAAATAACAATAGTTACTAGGTTTTCAAAAAAGAGAAAGGCTAAGTTAAACGTTGAAAGAATATGGCAGAAACTATAGAGTAAGTGAAACATTTTACTTATCTTGGAAGTGTTTTCAACGAAGGTGGGCAAAGTATTAGGGACATAAAAAAAGAAAAATGCCCCGCAAAGAAGTTTTTACGTGAAGCATGGAGTTGATGATAGGGACATTTGAGTATGGAAAAGATGTTAAAATATTTATATAGAGTGTAGTTTTGATGGTGCCAAAAATTGTGAAGCAAAATGACTGACAGAGATTGAAGGATTTTGAGATGCTGGTGTGGAGGCGAACAGCAAAAGTAAAATTAATAGAAAGAACGAACCACTAGGTAAAGGAGACAGAGATGGCTTTTGAGAGGAATTAAATGTTGGTTGGAAAAGTGGATGCATAGCATTTTGATTGGCAATGGAATGTGTAATACTGATAGAGAGGAGAATTAAGGTAAGAAAGGAATAGGCATGTTAGACAGAATGATGTGAGGTAGCAATTATGCAGAATTGAAGAAGAGTTTACTGCCACACAGGGTGTTAGGTTATCTTTTTAGGTGAGATTTAGAAATGTAGCAGTAGTTAAGTCTGTGTCCATCCGGAACTGCCTTACAAAAACATTTCCATGAGTGAAAGAGAATCTTTGAAAGGACCTGCCAAACAAATCCTAAATTATGCCATGCATCAAGTATTTTTTAGGCTCTCATGAATTCTGTGAATTAGTCTGAAGAAATGAATGAATAAATTTTACCTTATCAGCCAGTTTCAGTTCCTGTTTTAGCATCTGGCATTGGTTACGCCATTCAGATAGTTTTATGCTTGTTGCTGACAGTTTCTCCTTTAGTGTTTTCACATCTGCCTTATCAACTGGTTCACTGTCATCATCTTGGTCACCTGAATTGGTCCCTTGCTTCTTTATTGTAGCTTTCACATTACCTGCAGAAATAAATAATCACTTTCTTCTGATAATTTCCACCATTGGAACTCATCTTGTGCAAATAACTGAGCATAAATTATGTCCAGCATGTGCGTAAGATGTTAATGATATTGAGAGAAAACTGATGAAATAGCCTCATAACTAATACAAGTGTGAAATGACATGTTTTTAAAATATTGCTAAAATGGTTATAATACCTTTGCTAAGTTGATGTTGATTGGATCCTGTCGACCTAAGCCATGCATGTTTTAGTCTGTTGCAAGTGTATTAGTTCTGAATTTATTAAGTTGAATTGGAAATCATATCAAAGAGTTAAATATCATTGAAACTGAATTACCTGACTGTATGTAACCCTGTCAAAGATACCTTTGTTTTTGATACACTCATGATGGCCCCATGAACATTATTACAATTCAATGCAGATTGATGTATTTGCATTCAATGGAGATCTAATACTTGAAGGCAGAGTCAGGGCCAAAATGTGAAATGTTTATGATTTTATAAAATTTGCAACCTGTTTTCAACTTACATGGTCTTGAGATTGGCAAAGGTATATGTATGGAGCATCATGAGGTCTTTAAAATAATAAAATTATAGTTCTTTTTCCCCTAACAGAGCAAAAAGTACATAAAAATGAAAACGTTTTACAATAAAATACTACTGCTAAGGACCATGATTAATGCCAAAGGGGATTTCAGATGTAGGAAACTAGTCAGTTTATTTTCATTTGGTGATAAACACCTCCTTTTTTTCTGAGTTCCTTAGGAACTGGTATGTTCTATTGTGGGCAGTATATTTATTCAAGTAGTATTTTTTGTCAGTAACATGTTGATGCCTCCATATTTTCCTTATAAATATTGTTCCACGAAGATTTGACATAAACACAGGTTAGAATCAGATTAGAAATATCTGCCAGTAATCGTTAAATATCTTCTGGTAAATGATTTATAGAATTGATATTTTATTGTTTTACAAAGTTTAAATGAAGTAAACTTTTTTTCCCAAATTGCTACCATTATTAAATAGTTTCTCATACAACCATACCGAGTTTCAAAGTTAATGATCGAAAGAAATTGGTATCATAAAAATGATATACACGCCACACTGTTTGTAAATGAGATTATAGATATAATATGCAGAGAATGTGATGGGATAGTAGAGTGTTGAGGCGCGCATGACACCTCCGCCCTTCTCACCTTTTTTCGCACCTCCCCACTCCTCTCTCGCGCCTTCCTCCTCTTTCACACCTCTGCTCCCCCTCCCTCGACTCTTCTCCGCCTCGAGCTCCGCCGTGAGTTCCCGCACCCGCTTGCTCAGTTCCACAATTTTACTAGCCGCCAATTCAGAGGCCAGTCCAACCCCTGAGGCGCTCCAGTGGCGTGAAAGAGGGCTGTTTGGAAGCAAATCACCCCGCGAGGGAAGAGCCATTTTCTCCAGGGCCGACTCCTTCTCATGCAGACTGCGCCGCAGTGCACCGTTCTCGGCGGTCAAGTTCTGTTAGCATTGCAAAAAAGATTTGCTCACCATTTCGAGCTCTACAGCAACTCAAGAGTTTTGCCAAATGAAAAGGTGTATATTAAAAAAAAAAATATGGAACATTTCTGTTTAGGCAGCCATTAAAGAAACAACTACTCTGAGGACCGGATGCCTCTGTCTGAGAGTTTTTGTTTTATAAAATGGAAATTAAAAAATAAAATGAAAAGATTTCTTAAGTAAAACAACGTAAATGTATCCACTTGCATTAGCTTATTTTTGACAAAGTACACTGCAAAAGGCGTTTACTACATTATCTTTCAATTGCTTGGTTAATGATAATGTAATTGTAATTAATTATCCTTGAACTAAATGTATCTATTTAATCAAGAAGGCCTTGCATGTGAAATGATCTCGCTGCGACTGATATTGCCTTGATCTTCTCTCATGTTTTTGGGAGTCAGCAGTCCCCTATTGTAGAAATGGAAGTACGTGCCTACCTATCCATTTTCGTACTGCCATCGCACTTCATACTTACGTTGAGTTGGAGGCGTAGATGGTAGTTTAGCTCATCGGGGAACATGAAATCATCCGAGGGAATTGAGGGCGACAAAGGATTTGACTGAAAATTAAAAATAACATTTAAATCCGGTAAGCGTAGCAATAATATTTTAAGTCTTAATTAAGATTCCTGAATTACATTCCAGGAAATAGCAATTTCCAGCACATTACTGCGTAAGGGAATTAACCTGATTTGTGCGTCTAAAATTAAATGGAATTCTGAAAAATAAAATACCAAGGAAGTCACCTAAATTCTAAGAATATATTTGACAGTATTTTTTTGGATGTACTGCTAGCATTCCCTTATGATTTATCAGTGCGTAGCTACCTTAGAAATGAAAATTAGATTATTCACTCCTACCATGAACTTTATTTCGCTTCCGTCGGAAGGCTCCTCCTTTTCTTTATTCTGTTCTTTGATGGACCCTTCACTTATTTCATGGGATGTTATCATCTTTTCAATCAGCTAGGGCATAATTTTCATAAGGTACTTAAGTAAAATGTTAGGGTATGGCAGATTCTTCAGATTGCATTGGCTCGTGATTGATGACACAGATATGGGGTTTGCCATGGTTACAGCTTAAATAAATTTATGTTTCGTGTTCATGGCAACCACGTAGTTTTTATGGAATATTTGTTCACGAAGAACAGTGTCTGATCGCTGCAAGGTAGGTAACATGATCATCGATAGTGACGATACCGTATCATCCATTGAAAATGTTTCCGCCGCAGCAAATTTATATTGTCTTAGACTTTCCCAGGAGGGAATTATATGATGCTCTTCACAAACGATCAATACCACGGCAAGTAGCAACGGCCAGAATAATCATAGTAGAATAGCTATGAGCACCAAATAACTACTTTAATATTGTTTCATTAAGAAGGTTTTGGCTTACTTTTTCTGGTCTACTACCTCTATTTTTCCGTAGCGGCTTTTCGAGACGCACACATCTCATTCCTGAAACTTTTGTGAATGTAAATTACCGGCATGAACCAAAACAAGGGATAGGGGATTCTACACACTGCAATAACAATGGAGAACTAAATACATTTTTCGATATTCAGAAATTCAATTCTGTCATCTACGTTTGTGCAAAAGGCGCCAGTTTTTTTTTGCGGGATGTACTTGCTCCACACGCGCCCCTCGTCTTTTGTCGTCCGATTTCGACCTCTGATGACGAATCGGTTCTCGGGCGGATACTAAATTCCTTCAAGTAAACATTAAACAAATGTTTTTTTTAGGACTTGAGAGTTTTTGTCAGGAAACGTAATTTATATTTGAATAGATTTACCTCATTTACTCAAGTGTCTTTCTCATATTGTAGTCGTCTGGAGGGAGTCAAAGGTGCACGCAGGTGGAATGGTACATATAGTGGTCAAAAAGCTTTCCAAGATGGCAAATAAGATAGAGAAGGTTTGGAGAAAAAATAAAAAAGGAGATAGCCGAAATGAAATAGAAGATTTAATGAATCACAGACGAGATTTGATTCACATTGGAGAGGGAAGGAGTAGCGGTCTGAGCGCTAAAAAGAGAGTACTTTGACTGAGTTTTATCTTTTTCTGTGAAGATAAGAGAAGATAGGAACACTTACAAATAAATTTTTCCTATTTCGAAGAAGAGATCAAAGGGCCTAAGTATTTAAGTAATTTAACCGTAATTCATAGGCAGTCAAGACTGGAGTTTCGGCGGCCATGAGGCATGCCCGTGTAATTTCACATTTTTTCCTTCAATAGTATATCGTATACATTGTCTGTTCAATGGTTAGCGAGCAGTGGTATTGGCATGAAGGGTCCGTCAACTGCCCCCCGATTTTCAAAATCCGACCCCACCTACATAGCCAGGAACAAACTTTCTACATTAATTTTGGTGGAGGGGATTAGATACCTTGGCAATTATTTAGAGGACGACTACAGAGTTCTTTAACATCACAGTAGTTTGAAGGTTTGATACTAATTAGGAACTAGGAACATCACAACAAAATTATCTTCCCTTCCCACAAGGGGTCTTGTTTTCCAGTCTTTGTCCTATTTTACCTTTGATCTCTTCCAAATTCTTTTCCAGTCTCAAACCCCTGCCACACACCATGCCTTCCTCTGACATACTGTCCAATTCTCTCTTCCCCATCGTTGACTAATATTTTAAGAAATCATCCAGAACAAAAACCTAGGTCTTTCCAGCTACTCAATGGTATTTGCACTCCCAAATTATTGCAAAGAAACGTATTTTGAACCCAAAATACTCAAATAGATTTCCAAAATGCACTCCAGGGGCGGAACCACTCCTCTATCATACATTTTTTTGTAAAATAAAAAATTTAAAAAAGTATTTAAACTGTTTTGGAAGCATTGCAATCATTTGCATTCACACAATTGTATGCAAGGCACTGATTTATCCTAAGCAATACAATATCTGGTAACTTTTTCTCTGGAAGGGAAAAAGTTACCAGATATTATAATCCCATATTTATGTTGACTCAGGGAAGGTGATTTGGTTTGAGCAAGCAAAAGGGAAAGGTTGCCTAGTGTACTCGATTTTAGGAGGTGGATATGTGCAAAGGAAGCTGGGAAAAAGTGGAAATTTGTAAGGGTACTTACTTCTATAAATACTATTTTCATACATGTTATGCTTGAAACCAAAGGTGAAACCACCGACAAGGGGGAGGAAGAGAGAAATCGAGTTTCTAACTTATTTCATTCAACCCATTTACTCACCAAAGAACTCTGGGGGACATTGAAATATCTTCAGAATCAAAATTATGCTAAATGTTGTCACCAGTAGCATTTGATTTACCCATTTACAATATAACTTTTGTGGCAAATATGCAGCTGCATATGAGGTATAATAATACATTGGAATGTAGAGAAGGTAAATTAGATCCAGACATTCTCTGAATGCACATAAGTTTATTTATCATTTTACAAGATTGCAGGCTAGACACAACACTCATAGTGATAGTGACAAAAATAGAGAAATTGAATGAACAGATGATGACCTAATATGATATAAAATTTTATTAAGCATGTTTGAGCACAATTATAACACCAATCAACAAAACAGTTCCATCATATGGAACAGTGACATGTAGAGATAAGCCTCTCATTGACCCAACTCCACTTTGTGCTATCACCTGATAAACAACCTCAAGGTTAGTTTTGATGTGCAGAGATCAACTTCAACTAATATACACCCAATGGTATGTGAAATTAATATACCCTGGGCTTGTGAATTCACATGAATTATGACTTAGTAAATGGGGACGTGCATTCCTTCCTCTGGGCCATCAGCTTCCCCATCATGTTCTGACATCAAAAAATTACTCTGATCAGGTTTCTCAAATGGGATTATTTTAAGGTGTCACCTAGGATTTGAATCCAGGATCCCCTGCCCAGTACCCTAATGGCTTCATCATTAGGCTACCATGCTGCCAACTTTCTGTCCACCTGCTATATTTATATATAAGGGCACTTTTCCTCGTGAATTGAATTTCCAAAAATATAATTATGTTCACATTTGCATCAAATCACACAAAAATCAACTAATATTTCTCCATAGCCAAAATAAGTAACTTTTTTAAAACTTCCAAGTCAACTTCCTCCAGTAAATTCACATTCGGCTTGCCATGTTTGGAGTCGATAACTGACTGGCCCCTAGTTTTCCAACCGCTTAACTCCACTGACATGTGGCAGAGTTTTCCCTTGCCAGCTTGAGGATGCAAAGCAACAGCAGTAAGCAGTGCATCACATGGTAGCCACTCAGAATAATTCTTCCAAATATCATGCTCCGCCGCATTCATTAGCTCCATTTGAGGACTTTCAATAGCACCAAGAACTTTATTTCTCCACTCCTAAACGTATGCAAAAATAAACATGCATCAGGACATAACAACAAAGGGAAAATCATTGTGTCCTAATCAGAATCTCTCAAAGAATGGTGATGATATATGCGATGTTAACTTGATATGTTGTGAAAATTTAATGGCCATTTATTGAGAAAGGGTAGAGTTTTCTCTGAGAAACTGTAGAAAGAGATAATTTTAAGAGAAATAGTGACTGGTTAAAATGTGGACTCAATTATTCAATTTTATTCCATTGATGGAGCAGAAGATATAGGAGTCGCCAAATAAGATTCAATCCCAATAATCACGCAACCACTCCTAGGTTATTTATCAGCAATAACAAATTATTGACTAATTACCAACAGTGATTAAAATTATCCAAATGTATTTCATCTAGGTTTGATAAGTATTTTTTCAGCTGACAACTTGACAGTTTTATCATGCATTAGTTGATTTTTGCAGGAATCAAATGCTGGATCGACCACCGAATAATTGGTTATCAAGCAGTGACTGGTTGTGAAGTGATTAGTAAAATAACATCTATTTGTAGGATTCTTTTTAGTTCTTGGTGATCTGCCTCATTATACTATTTTCATTCTGCCTCTTACCCCCATTTTCAGAATTGATGGCCATATATTTTCCAAAACCAAAATTCGGAGGTTCAATTTCTAAATGACATATAATGACATCAGCAAAAACCACTTACAAATGGTATGCCACTATTGAGACATGCTTCCCATGGAAGGATGACCAAGGGTTTTTGTGCACATTCTAAAACAATATGTGCAGATTCTGGATCATGAAAAAAATTGAATTCTGCTGATGGAGTCATATTTCCCAAGCCTAATAGAATTTTAAATAGAAAAAAAAATCAGACTTCAGTAGATTAATTACCAATATACAATAAAGAGCACATTATATAATGATTCAGCTATAAAATATGTACCAAATTCTCTATCTAATAAAATATTTAATCTATATAAAATGATCATACTTCTACAGCTCAATTATTTGTGTCCAAAATGAATCTCGGCAGCGCACCAAACATACCCAAGTGGATGGCAGTCATCACAAATTTAAGCCATCCAGGGCTTGCTGTATATCACAAACAAGACAGGTAATATTGCACTTCATTTTTCATCTACTTATTGAATAAAATGGTTAGGCCTTACTCATATTTTAAAAGTAAATAAGGTAATATAAATGAGGCTGAAAATTATCCAGATTAGTAATTACAATTAAAATGATCATTAATGACCAATGTAAGGAAGGAACGCAGAGATATAAAGGTGAGCTATTTGACATATTTTGGGGATATTAGAAAGTAGCAATGACAACTCATCCTGGGATGGACTGTTGGGAACCTCGGGTCACAGAATACTGCTGAGAGGAATACCTAAACTACACTCGCATAGCCATCAATATGGCTCTTATTTAGTTTCATAATAATGTGAAGAATTTCTAAGAAGTCACTTGAAAAATTATTTCAACTGGTATATGACCTGATCAAGTCTAATTCTCATAGAAAACTCAACATTTAGAACATTAAGCTTTAACTTTACCATAACAATTATATCTTAGCATTAAAACACAGCATGTCATAATCATGAATGAAGCATTTCAAACTGTTATAAAAAAGGTATGCAGTTAAACAATAATTATTACCTGATGAGTTTCCCCCCATAATATATATATCTCTCACTTGGGTTAAAAAATTGGGAAATGTCTTTATGGCTAAAGCAATATTTGTCAGAGGTCCCAGACACACCAGTGTCAACTGTCCTGAAATAAGATAATTCAATGCTTTAGTTATAAATTTATTGGAAATCATATTCATATAGTTTGTACTTTTAATGTGTGTGTGTGCATGTGAGTAGATCTTAAAGCCACTGTAAGGAAGTGAAATCAAAAGCAATGCTATCTATGTTAGCATTTGGATGTTATTGAATGATTATCAAGTTTTAAATAGAGGTAGAATTGAGATAATCCTGAAAGATAAACATTTTAGGGACCATCAGCTTAGATAATTACTTATTCTGGAAAACAGAGTTTGTATGATTGTTTAAATTTGTTCACTGCACAGTCAAGGATGATAAACTCTCTGTATTCCTGCTTCCAATTCCTTCCCCATCATTAGGAAAATGAACTGGAGCAAGGAACAGATACTACTTCTGCTAAAAATTACTTATTCTCCGAAAGCATGAGGAAACATTAAAATATTCAGCTACCAAACTCTTTATCATTTCATAATGTAGTGTCCCTTTGTAACCAATACCAAAATACATAATATATCCAACTAAATACCAGTTGGAATTAACGACCTATCAGCTACTGAATATGGGGAAGTGTTGAATGTAGACCACATTTCAAATTATAAGAATTTAAAAACAGTTCAGTACCAGCTCATGCTAAATCTGACATCAGTAAGAGCAACTGACCTGAATTCTCTGATACAATTCTATTGAGGGCACAAATGGCATTTTCAGATTTCACCAACTTTATATCTGGTGGATTGGGGAGGTTTGCATCCCCAAAGCCATCTGACCCATGGAAACTGGGAAAGGAAACGTTTGGGGCAGCCGGATTTGGTAAAATAAGTGGGTCGACAGCGCCACAAAAAACAGGAATCTGCAAAAAATGTACTGATGAGATGGCATTGAAAATGTACATCATTACAAATTTTTTATTTTGCTTTCGACTGCAGGGCAAGCCTTTTGTTACTAATGTTTTGGCTAATGATTAAGTACTCACTGAAAGATCTTGCAATAGGTTTGAAATAATATATTCGTTATTGAAAAGCATTTCGCTAAATGGTTCTACTGACATAATCTCTTACATCTAGTCGGTTTACACTCCTTAAAATTCGCAACACATTAAGGCACACATTTTTCATGGATGTGTTGCCGTTAACGCAAGTCACTCCCATGAGTTTAATTTCTTGACGTTTATCTGCTGCCAAGAGCATGAGCAATGCATGAGCATCATCCGTTCCAGCATCCAAATCTACTATCATCATATTTTGTGGTGGCATTTTCTTGATTCCAATACACTTCTGGCTGTTAGTGTGACATAACAAATGTCAGAAGGAGAATCTTGTCCTGCGAATAATTGAATATTTAGGTGACAACATTTAGAAAACATTTTTATTTGATAAGAATAACATTACAAAAAAATACAAACGGGTAACAAATTTTACGTACATAAGAAAACTCACAATAACTCTATCAAAAAAGACTAACAAAATAAGCCAGGCAGGGGAATATCAAGGTTTTCAATGAGAGGATTAGAACTTTAGAAATTATGTTATATGCAGTGATTGAAATTTTGATGATGAACACCTCTGGTCATGAATCTGAAACCGGTTGAGGGTAGGTTTTGCGGAAGAGAAATATTGAAATGCGAGAATAATATTGTAAAATGTAACCCAAAGCTATTTAAGACAATGGAATCTTTCGTAATATACAGTACAAATAACATAGAATGAAATAAAGTACTCAGAGATCCTACCCCTATCCAGAAATTACCTCTGCGTTTCTAAAAATGGGATTGTGCCCCAAATGATATTAATTGTTCCATGCGAATAACTCCATGCGATAGCAGATTCTTTGAAGTCTAAATTCTACAAAAAAATCCCCCTGGAAAATGCAAAATGTCTAATGTGAAAGGGAAAAATGTGTTAACATAGCTTACCAAGCTCTAGATTTTTTCCTGGCGTTGATTCTTTGCAAACATGAATTTGCGAAGGTCACACGGTTCAGCGAACTATGAATTTCATGCTTAAAATAAAGGGAATTATGACGAAATGGCCTCAAAAAGGAAGCGTTTAACATTCTAAATGAACTGATCAAAAACCATTTTTGAGCTTCTTTCGCCAAGAATTCCCGACAAAACCTCCTCATTCGTTTTTATAGGCCACTTATCTTGGCTTCGCGCAGCAATATATATTAATTAATATAATGAATTTTAGAGGCGCTCTGGGTTTTAGCGTTTATTTTTTTCCAAGTTTTAAATTTGAGATAGTGTACTATTAGTGTGTTTCAATATCTCAAGAATAATCCTTTACAATACATTAATATTTCACTTTGTGGTTTATGATATTTTCATAACGTCCAACCACGCTCGTCGTGAGTAAATTGTTTGGCCATTTGGTTAAAAATGGCGCGATTTAAAGAAGCCATAAGTAAGGTGCATATGGACTAGAGCTTTCCTTTGAAAATGCTAAAATTTTCAGAATTACAGAAAGGATTTGAGTGCATAAGGAACGGATAGAGTATATAGGATTTGTGTACTTAATGCTGGCGAAGATTCTTTTCAACCCAATGGTCCGTCGTATGACGATGTTGTCATTAAGGTGAGTAATGCATTAACTATAGTTTATGTACTATATACAATACTTAAGAGACACTTAACTCTAGTTACGGACGCTACTTAGAATAAGTGCCTTGAATTTATCTCGGTCTATATGATCGACTATTTCTGCATTAGCCATTCTCATTGTAAGGTTCTTATAGTCAACCAAGACTATTCCTTTAGTGTTAATCCCTTCTGATTCAATGCTGACATAAAATTTTCTGCTCCCACATGCTGGTCCCGTAGCATGAGGTAATATCAAGTCAGGACGAAGAACTGCAGCGGTTGCAAATCCATCAGAAATTAGCCAAAAATCTTTCGTATAGTTTTCCATATGCTCCGTTTTGTTCAGCAATGACACATTCGGATTTTCTATTTTACCTAGAATGTTCTTTCTCCAATCCTGGAAGAGAAAAGAAAATAAGAAATAAAATTAATTTTTAATCATCATTATGGATTCCTTATGCTATGCGATAATAATTAATGCATCTTTGGTGAATATTAAGATAAAACTTACACATGAACTCATCGCGCATAACGCTGCAGATAATCCTTAGAATGAAGAATGGTGGTCAGTACTAACGTTAACTTACAGGATTGAAGAAGAAGTGCAAGCATATAGAAAGGCGCTATCATTGACTTGAATAACATCAACAGGGGTCTCAATTTTGCTTAACAGGACCTCCAAAATACACTCAATCTGGGTGCTGTTTCCAAACATGGAGAGAAAATCTTAAAAGACTGTGATATCACTTTAATTTTAGGTGGATAGTCAATTGAAAGTATAGTGAACCAAGTTGTAATCACTTCTGATAGATAATAAGTGTGGGCTATCTCCGACCAAACTTCCCAAGCTGGGAGCCTCATTCCGTTCCCTTTACTTTACTCATACATGGTTTATGGATTCAGACTGTTGGTTCATACGTCCCTGGTTTCTAAACTTACTTCTTATATAATCCGGACGACATGGAGCATTAATAAATAAAATATGTCAAGGTCTGTGCCAAAAGTAGCATGATTTATTTTTTCCTGGATTGGCAGACGGAAGGGTCGCGGTTTCTCTGGCTGTGCCCTAGGAGGGGCTGGAGGCCATTGGCAGTTGGCTTACACTTTTTCGGAGGGTGGATCGCTCGTTTGCGAAACCTCCATAACGTGACCTCGTTACCGGTTATTGTAACAGCGCTATGTCATCAAATTTTGCGTGAAACTGAGCAAAACTGGGAAAGGGACTGATGACATGCTCAAGGCAGCTTATGGTGATGACGCCATGGGTAGATTGTGTGTTTATGAGTGGCACAAGTTGTTTCGGGAGGGTAGAGAAGATGTTGAAGACGCCGAACATCCAGGACACCCTTCGACCACAACGTGTTGAAAATCTTGCTAGAGTGGAGGCTTTGTTAGACAGGGACCACAGATTAAGTGTTCGCATGGTGTCCGACGAACTTGACATCCCTAACAGTAATGGCATCGACTTGTGACCGAAAATATGAGCGTTAGAAAGGTGTGTGCGAAGTTACTGTCGCGAGCGCTCTCTGACGAGCAAAACGAAACTCGCACGTGGATCTGCCAAGAGCTTCTCGATCATGTGGGCGAGGATCCAAATTTTTTAGAAGATGCCCCTCCAAACTTCTTCCTTTTTCCCCGCCTCAAATCCGTGCTGAAAGGACGTCAACACGGCTCGGTGGAAGTGATCAGGGAGTGACAAGGGAGCTTAGCAGCATTCCAAGCGTCGCCTTCCAGAAGGCGCACGAGGCGTGGAAAACCCGCTGGCAGCGGCATGTGGAAGCACAAGGGTGCTACTTCGAAGACGTTTGAGTGAATGTATCAATTCTGGGAATATTGATTTTAATCAACTCAGTTCAACTGCTTTTGCGACAGACCTTGTATATTATAAGAAAAAGGCAATCGAAAAGGACCAGCGATGAATTAGATATTATAATTTACAATGGCATCAAGTTGTCTTGTTAACATAATGAGAATTATATAGAAAGCTTTCGTAGAAGTAGATTATTGGTTGCACCAAAGTATGGAATCCCATATTTGAATGAGAGGATCGTTAGATAAAAGAAATAGCCATACAGGTATAAAAACATTTATGGTATTGGGATGTTGATATATATTTTAAAGTGTTCTTGATGTGTAATCAATTTTTTCACTATAATTCTAAGTTAATGTTAAAGTAATTATTCAGAATTACGATTTTTTTCAAAGCCTCATTATAAATGCCTATTCCTTCTATTATTATTTGCCTATTCCCACTATTATTCTATTATTATCGGTATTACTTCTAAGAATCTACCTTAACCTTAATTAATGTGTTTAATAATATCCATTTACGAAATACAGGAAACTCTGTTGCATGAATGGAAAAATATTACATCGGAAATTCTCCCAATAGCCCCTCAGAATTGGCTTGCCCTTCACATTCACCGATACGGTACTTTATTGACCAATATTTTACTCTATTTTCAATAATCATTTCAAGATGCATTGATTGTAGTATCTTATTGAATAACAATTTATCTTTATGCTTGATTGCTACAATGCCTCAGTTATGAGATGTTAAGCGATTAGGAGTATAAAGAAACTGAGTGTGTCCAGCCAAGGTAATTGATCCGTTTTAAATTGCGTACTTACTGCTGTTAATGCAGAGTCCAAAGCTGCTTCCCATGGAAACAGACAAATAGGCTTGCTGGTGGAATTGAAGACAATTTGAGCTGCATGTGGGTCGTAGTAGATGTTGAATTCAACTCCTGGGAGGATGTTTCCGATGCCTTCAGGAAATTCAAATTGTACAGTTATTTGAGAATTTATTCTAACTGCAATGAATTTAAAAGAACATTTAAATGCATTTGGCCCATGCTTAAATCAGTGGGATTGATTTTATTACGTTTTCCCGATGAGGATGACCTTAATTTCAAAGGTGATATTTTTGGAAACAGATCAAATGGACGGGTTACGTTATTGGCCCCTTTTAATCACATTTCATTCGCAAGAGTTAATATTCCAATGAGAAACGGGTATATTGCAAATATTTAAGTCGATTATTCAATTCCTAATTCTGAATGATTACCGACCTAAGTGAACCTTTGGCTTGAGATTTGGGCGCAGGACCGGATGAAACTTGGGTCCCTAAATTTACTTTTCGGCTCTGCCCATCGTGAATCGTAATTATTCCTTTAGTCAGTATCCAGGAATATTTTAATTTTTTTCAAAAGAAATTTCTCTTTTTCGTAACTTCTCAGTGATTATTCCCGCTCTTGGTGCTATTTAAGTCCATTGCATTATGTGATTTTTTTCTCCACTCACAAAACTATCGCGTACAAATATATTACTAGCGTTGGTAAATCTTCAATCTTAATCTGAACTGTATGGATGAAAATCGTTCGTACGCATTTTGAAAAGGAAAAACTGCACACGAGTGTTACCAGCCACGCACTTTGACACAAATTGACTTTTCAGCAAAACTTGAGGCGTGAAGTTCAGTTATCGAGTTAAATTCACGCTGATCAGCGGGATATTAACGAAACTCTTTCCTCTTGTATAGAGTACCTTTGTGCGATGTAAAATATACGTTAAATAACGGAAACAGAAATGAACATCGATAAATTCAGGAGAATTTTTTTCCATGGCCAGGTTCTGGCTACTTTGTTACTTGTCAAGCAAGGACGTTATACTTTCTACCGTAAATGCCGATGTTCATTATATACTTCGGTTAAAATGAAGAAACAAATAATGGTCCGTGAAATATCCCACTAGGGGCAAATGAAATACAGTCATCACGTTCTAAGGCAATTAAGATCACGTTTTCCTGCGGTTTAAGACATCGGATTCATTGCATTGAGCTATTAATGAAGGAGTGTTGAAATCTCGGATAAGAGTATCAATAAAATAACGAACAAATAAAGCCCCCCGGACACAAATGGGCGGAGATTTAGGATAAAAATCGTTTACATTTAGCAGAATTAGAAAATCGGTTCTTAAAATTTTCAGAAGGTTACGTGAGTACGTTACACCCCTGAGTCATTTGAGATATCCAAAATTCCAAAGATTTGTATGTGAACTAGATACATTGGTATTTTATCCGGTTTACGCGAAGTGAGATTGCAAGCGAAAACACTGATGAAATAATTAATGTTTTGGCTTCATTGA
This sequence comes from Hetaerina titia, assembly GCA_037158775.1. NCBI lineage: Eukaryota > Metazoa > Arthropoda > Insecta > Odonata > Calopterygidae > Hetaerina > Hetaerina titia. The sequence goes on from CM073768.1 coordinate 102,556,529, forward strand.
GATGACTGGTGGTTGTAAATGTTAAAAACACCCTTTCGGGAATTAGAATATCCAGTATTCGAATCCCGGGTACACTGTTTTGCACTCTGCCTCTATATTAAACGGAGATTGAAGACGGCAACCAAGGGATACTTGCCTCTCACACTTCCGCCTAACACAACCAGCCGTTTGAGTTTGTCAAGGAATGTTGGATCCATTCTCACCGCCAATGCCACGTTGGTAAGCGGCCCCAATGCCACCAGAGTAATTTCACCTATGAATAAAGAAGAGATGAAGATATTGAAGAGTTTATTAATCAGCTACCAGAATAAATCATTAAAAGATTTCTTAATCTGCTATCACGCCGCGAAATTCCTGATATCGATGGTCACGACCTTAGTAATGACACACGAATACCATTAATTTGATATTTGTTCAAGGAAGATGAACGTTGTGGGTTTTTTCTATGGGTGTTTCCTCTTAGCCATTCCAAAAAAAATGAAGTTGCAATTTTCTGTACCTAAATTCTGTAAAATTTTTATATAGAAATATTGAAATAATTAATGATTGCTAAGTTAATGTAGACTGATTAGGCGATTACATGGAGCCTAAATCCAAAACCACACCTTCATAGGTGACAGTTTATAAGTTATAATCTTGAATGAAGACTTATCGAGTGTTTCACCAGTGTTTCTCAAAGATAAAAACAGGTTAACAAGTTCTGGTAATGTCCAAGTACGTGCATGGTAATGTCCAAGTGTGATGCAACATTCATTACTTACTTATAGTGCACAATATACGATTTTGAAACTTTTATACTACGTTAATTTTAGGCTGCTTTCAGAGGACCTGTGTATTGACTCGTAGCTTTGAGAAATAGACCCCTGGTTACTTAGTAATTTCCGACGTGACCCCAGGTTGAGGGTGTGACAGAAGGCAGGAAATATTGATTGGACAACCAGAAGCCCTGAGGAAGATGGCAGGGTCAATCATCGAAACGTCGTAATCGTCTGGTGTAACACCCGAAAAGTCTTAATTCACAGAAAACCCTTAAAAATCAAACCCTTCGAGTTGGCTCAATGTTTCAGTCGAGCACTTTTCTTCATAATTTGTCGAGTGCGATGCGATTTGGATATTATTCATACCCTTTTTCTCAAATAATGGCACCTGACTTTGAATGCCGGGATGTATCTTTCACTTTTCTAGCAATCGAAGATGAGGGGGCATGGAATGCACCAGAGGGTGAACTCAGTATCTCTCTGACTGCCTTGAGGTTCACTTAGGTCTCCTCCCATCTGTATGGTCAAATTTACTGCATTTATCGTGACTCTTTGCCGCTCAACGCGCTTTTAATCGTAAGGTCTGAAATGAAGTTCGGCTGCTAGAAAAGTTCGTCGGAGCTAGAAAGTGAGGTTGAAAGGGAAACGCCTATCATCGAATCTCACTCTGTGACGTCAATCGGCCAAGAATTGAAAAAATGCCTATGGTACGCTTTTGTTTTAATGGGCTACGGAGTGATCCCGGAGTTTAGGCAACCCTAAATGGACCCTAAGTTTTGCCTCCATGCCTCCAATGAACCTCCAGTTTCTGGTTCTGTGTAAAGTCAGAAGGGTCATCACGGCGTCGTGCGAGTCTCTTACTCACACACAAATCCGAAATTATTGCTTTTGGTCCTACTCGGACATGCCGAAATCACAATTTACCAAGGAGCACTACCTGCGAAATCTTGCTTCATTTCTCATAAAAATGATCGTACCGTAGTTGAAACCATCCGTCAAAATTATTGATACTCAACGTCTTGCAAAACTCCAGCAAAATTGGAATTGGTCAGATATTTCCTCTGTTTTTGGTTTCAGGAAAGCGTACACTGTAGTGCCTCATTTGCCGTGGGCAAAGAATTAAGTTGATTTATTTAAGTCTCACTCCGGCAGCGGTCGATTTTTTCTCATGTTGTTTCCCTATTTAAGCAAAGAAATAATGAAATTAGCTCTAAGAAATATAGATTTCTTGTTAACATTTTTTAACATTAATACATTTCATGTAAACTGCAGCCTATTGCAGTGAACAATCGTAGAAACACCAACGTTGACTCGGGAAAATGTCGAATTGTGATTTGGAAATCTGACCAAACTCTGGGATTGCAATGCTATTTGGAAGCGGATCATAAAGTTAATTTATTCCCCACCAACTAACCAGGAGAGCCTCCTGTTCGAAAAATTTCTCCAACGTTTGAAACTCAGTACTTCCTCGAAAGAGCTGGTGTATTTGAAAGTTCGGTATCTATTGAAATTACTTGAAAAAGAGGAAACGTAGAGGGGTTTCACGCCATGACGATCGATTGTCACTTCATTGTAACCGGCAAATTTACTCTTGCCTTTTAAAAATCAAGTAAAAAAAATCAGCCTAAAAGTTGCGACTGATTTTGTTAATTTTATTTGGTTAATATTTTGTTTTTAATCGAGAGATAATGCATTTCATTCATTGATGTGTTGTACTTTTGAGCGCACTCATTTATTTCCTTCGAAATCCAAGTTTACGTACATTGAATTCCCCTCGAAGTCCTGGCACGGGGTCGTCTAGGAATTTGGGCATCGAACGCACTGAACAAATGGAAATTCTACTCGGTTCCGCAAAAATATAAGAATTAAGAGTGGCGTTTGTCAAGTGTAGTTTCACTACAAATAATATTTATTTCAATGACCATGATATACGATAGTTGTCTCGGAAATTAATTTGTTGAAAAACTAATTAAAATCATCCAAATAAAATTACATTCTTGTCACCAAACAAGGCTTGACTTAGTTTTAGGGTCATTAATTTGTCACTACAATCACCTGGATTCTCTGTTGCCATCCTGATGAGAGCGTTCACGGCGTGCTCCTTCTTCAGGTAGTCCTCCACCTTTGGCGGGTCATCGTATACTATGTCTCCGAAACCGTCCTTCCCGTAGTAATAATCATTCTCCGGTTCATGTAGCAGTGGGCGAGAGGCACCACGGTAAACGGGTATCTACCAAATAGGAGAAAATCCATTTATTGAGACGACGTCGTTCATATCTCTCCGTATCTCCGTGAGAGATGCGCTCCGATGCAGGAAAGGAAATAAGAATCGAATATCCAACAGCAATCCAACATCGACCCAAAGTCATTCTCAAAGTCTTAAGGTCGTATGGTCAAACGTGACATGAGTTCACCCTTTTTCTAAATACTTCACATTTTGGGGCGAATGCGTCCTGATTATCTCAGTCAAATCAAGTTGTAATACAGCGCACGTCACCCTTGAACGATTCTTGAATTTTTATATGCGAACGGGAAAGAGTCGCTCGGGTCTAAAAAAGAGTAACTGGGTCATGATTCATTCGTTGCATTCGTTCTGATCTGAAACATGGACACAATTTCACTTTAAAGTGATGCTGTCTTAAAGGTTTGATAACAAAGTTGTGTTACTCCTCAGAACCAATGACATTCTCGCTAATACTGCAGGCTACGCTCCCGCAGTGGAAAACCAATCGCTAATTGTTAAAGCTATCGCTAAAGTTGAGAAAGGGAAGAGTTTTTCGCTTTTCCTGGACTAGTGGCTCGAATGTAGTCCCACTATAAAATAAATTATTGAATGGTGTAAATCAGGGGGAGGGGTCATATTGTGACCGGTGGAAACACCGCTGCCGCAGCCTTCGGTAAGCAGATTGGATAACTCGGTTGGAGAACACACCAATCGTTACGTTCGAGTTTTGGTGCATTGCACTGGTTGGATTTTCTTCTTATTTAACGAAGTAATATTATGGAAAATTGGCTGAAACTTTGCTGAAGTCACTTTAGTCTTCAAGGTCAAGTAAAACGAATGTCCTGATTATATTATTTCCATATGATCAAATTTCAAGACAAAAGTTATTAAATTTCCTGAATATGCTAACAAGAGTTGATGTAGAATCATTTTCGAATAATTTAATTCCCACTTGCTTAATATTTAACGAGCGTTAAAATACGAAGGGCTAACTACAAATGTATTTAAATACAATGGAGAGACAAATTTGAAAGGTTATTTCAAATAGAAGGTTGAGATTTTTAGTAGGCAATGTGGATGCTACAATTTATATTTTAATCCATCATACTCTGCGCGTAAACGCTAGCTTATGTCATAACAGGTAGTAGAACCGACGACTCGTGTACTTTTTGGCGTGGATGGCAATCGAAACATCCAAGTGTATCGAATTCAGTATTAAAAGTAGGGGCGGGGAAAAATAAAAATATTAAAAAGATAAGAATTATTCGAATCATTGTGCATAGCTAATATTCCATCATAAAAGCACCCACGAAATTGAAGAAACTTTCATAGAATACTGGGCATAGTGCTCCATATAATATCATTCATTCGATTGAAAGTAGTAAATACTTAAAATGCCTGCATTATTTCTAATTAAATGCGTTTTATTTTGATCAGTTAACGCTTATACGAAACAGCAATAGATATATTATTAAGTTTTTCGGTAAATAAAGCGACATATAGTATGTGCACCATATCTATAAATAGCTATTCATATAGTTGGAAATTTGGACGGGAGAGTGAAAAAAATGACGAAATAGAACAATTAACTTAGTTGACCAAGCTGCATGCAGAATTAGGGTCTTTTCCACCATGTTGAATTGGTGGGTTTGAGGGTGAATGAAAAGTGCAACTGAGGTCATATGAAGACTTCAAAGCCTGGTTGTACGCGTCAAAGAGGAGGAAAAATCAAAATAAAATTTTGGTTACTACTTTAAGGTATAAAAATCATAATTGGAGACAGATTATTAAATGTTTTTGGCGCAAGTCATATTTCTGCGGTGAGAGGAATTTGTGTAAGTTTTTTGAATTTCAGGAAATACTTATATAAAGATGTTCCGAAACAAGGGTCATTGTGACAATTAGGCGATGGCAAGGCGATTTGACGATGTTAGAGCGTGAAAGCTGTTTCACAGATAATTACTTATTTGATAACTAGTGCTTGGAAAAGCGTTGGTATGAAAACTCATTGCTCAAGTGACAGATAATGAATTTCTCAACACTTTCCCAAACTTTAGCACAACTGTTAATGGCATGCGATACTGGTGACAGAACTTTACGCACACCAGTGTAGATAAATAATATTTATCCATCTATTTTTTCGGTGCAAAGGCTGTTCCACCAATCAGGGGAAAGGATTGTCTCCGGTCTGTTCATCTCTTTCTATTATCGCTGACGTTATCATTCGATCCCGGGAATTGAGGCCAAATGCCATCAATGGCTTTCCATGGCTGCTTTTATATTTTTAAACATGAATTTGAAATGAAATTAATTTTTGTAGTTTATTTTTCAAAAGAGTCGATTTTTATGTATTAAACTACAATATTCTAAGTGACTTGAGATTCAAACTAAGAAAGTATTATTGGTATACTGATGTAATAACTTTGTCGCGAAGAGTTGGAAAATACCAGACGGGAAATATATCACATTCCAGGTGAGAAGGACTTAGCAATAAAAATAAACGTGAGGAGGTTTAATACGGAGATAAAGAACCTGATAATACTCAAAAGAACATCAATAATACTTGAAAGGGTGAGTAGTGACTTTGATATATTGGTTTTGACATTGATGACTGATTGAACATGGTTTCCTTACATGCCCTATAGAGCCACTAGGAGGGTGGTGAGATCCTTTTCTATTTTGGAATGTATTCTAAGCAATACGAGATAGGCAACATTTGCAAGTTAAAAAAAGAGCAACTTGTTATAGTATTAAACGAACTGTAATCTTAATTTTCAAACCGCTAAATCAATGCGTGCGCAGAAAGTTTGTCGTATACTGCTTTCAAGTCTATGTTACTGATCACATAAATACCTTTCTCACTCGTAGTACCTATTTACCCGTTTTCTTGAGTCTCTTTTCTTGCATATTTTAAATACACATGGAAAGTTCCCCATCTCTAATTATCATAATGGCAATAAAGGTCTTAGGCTTTCGTGCGGCGCCTAAAAAGGTTTCTCCCAATACGGAGCCTCTTGTTGACGCGCGACTCCCACACTGAACCGGGGCTTGCGCATGAAGGAAGTGGGTGTAGGAAAGAGAGACCAAGAAAGGAGAGGAAGGTAGAGAGGTAAAATCAAGGCAGACGATCGGTGATGAGTTAATTCTCTGGGATGGGTGATAGAACGAGAATTCCAAACTCTGTCCAACGTGATGAAATTCGTAAAATAAATACTACTTAAGCACTTAAAATATCGACCTCAAACTTCCACGAAGTGAAGCATAAAAGTGTAAAGTATACTACTTAGGTATCCTATTTCGATTAAAAGAATCGACCGGAGAGGGAGCGCTGGGAATTCGGTTGGGGGACACTTATTTGAATTAAAATGAAACGCATGGAAGGTGGGGGGCTGTTCTTGTCACTCGTCCTATCAGCTAACACTCGAAAGAAAAAAAAACAATATGCCCATAAAACAAAAATTGGCCTATTCTCATAAAATAAACTTGCAAGACAGCACCTTCCGATGAATCATCGTCATTATTCTGTCTGGTCACATGGGTCTCACTTGTTCACCGGGTGATAATGAAATAATAGTAAAACCGGTCTTAATTTCTCAGGTGTAAATTTGGGAAATATTCCAAGGTTTTTCTCGAAAAAAAAAACATTTTAAAATGAATTTTCACAAAAAAGTTTCTTTCACACGGTAGATATTTTCCTTTGATAATGAGTGAGGAACGTTTCTGAGCGATATTTGAATTGCATAAGTTTCTCGGGTGATCTAAAATGAGACTAAGATTCCCCAAATTGAAGGTTGCATCAACACACTCGGTATACTGATGAGGATGATAAGAACACGGTAAAAGAAGAAAAGAACTATCCGTCTGACAGCTTGGCTCGTTTACTTTTGCTTATGGGATGGGATACCCAAATACCGTTTTCCTCGCGGGTTCACGTTTGGGAAAATCGGCACAGAGCCGATCCGAATGCAGCGACCACAAATCATTCTCTTCAACCTTCGTGCGAGATGCGAAAAAGTGCGAAATTTGTCACTTACGTCGAGCCGGCCCATTGTCTTGAGCAGTTTAAGTACGTTCACGACCACGTTGTCCACCAACGTGTTCCCGTTGACGCAGGTCAAGGCGATCACCTCGGCCCCGAGCTCGGAGGACGCGTACTCCGAGGCCGCCATCACGATGGCCCAGGCATCGTCGTTCCCCACGTCGACATCCATGACGAGCTTGCCGACGGGGTGCTGGTCCCAGCACTCCAGCCTTGTAGAGCACGTGCCGGTGACATCCTGGGCGGATGTACTTACCCAAAAACGAGAACATGATATTTTATGAGCATCAAAACGGCAGGGCTTGACGGAACCAACAAGGTTCAGTGAAGTGGTGATTCGCAATTCGACCGCATTTGTTTAATTTTTCATGAAATTCCTTATTAAAACTCGAGTATTTTATTTTCGAAGATAAAATTTCAAAAGATTTATATTCCACCCGGGAAACAAAGGTTATGCGATTTTCCAGAAAGAAAAAGGCTAAGCTAAGTATTAAAATAGGCGAGGAAAAAATAGAGCAGGTAGAGCAGTTTACATATCTCGGAAGTGTTTTGGACCAATACGGTCAAAGTGGTAGGGACGTAAGGAGAAGAATTGCGCTAGGCAAGGAGGCTTTCTCAAGGAGGAGGGAGTTGATGACGGGGACGTTGAGTAGAGATGTTAAGACAAGGCTCGTAAAAACTCTGATATGGAGCGTAGCTATGTACGGCGCGGAAACGTGGTCACTGAAGCAGGAGGATAGACGTAGATTGGAGGCTTTTGAAATGTGGGTGTGGAGAAGAATGCAGACGGTGAAATGGACCGAAAGGAAGACAAATGAGGAAGTACTTGAGATGGTGGATGAGGAGAGGGGTTTGTTGAGAGAAATCCTATGGAGGCAGGAAAAATGGATGAAAGGCGTATTGAGCGGTAGTGGGATGTTGAAGAGGGTATTAGAGGGGAGAATGTTGGGCAAGCGAAGAAAGGGTAGGAACAGGATAGGGATGTTGGATGGGATGAAGGGTGGAAAGAAGTACACAGAGATGAAGAGGGACCTGATGTAGTTTAGGTTGCTGGATTGGGTTTTGTTTGGAGTTACAAAATATTAATTGATAGTTGTGTCCATCCAAAAACCTACCCTAACCGGTAGATTACCTAATAATAATAATTCCACCCGGGAGTGATGTGGAGTAGATAAATTTAAATGGTAGTGTATTTTGAACTTCATGGGACAGAGTGAATTTCGTATAAATGATAATACTGCATTAGTTGCACGTATATAAGTCCAACCGTTGTGATTCAAGTGTCGGAAATTCAGGGGATCATATTGTCTTTCCGACAATATGATCCCCTGATTGATGGAACAAATGATAAATACTAAACATCGTGAAGATTTTCCGACAGATACCACACCTAAAAATATATAAATATATTTTCCAATCGATTTTAAAGGGTACAAGGACCAAGGGTTGACATAGCAGGTTCAGGAGCCTTGTTTCACATAAATAGCGATGTAGGTTGAAGTGACATCAGAATGAAAGGGAAGGAATGGGAACAAGAGTTTCTCTCAAAAGGGAAAGGGAAGTTTGGTAGTGTCGCCTCATGGGACGAGTTTATCCTTTTCTGAAGGAATTTCTTTCCAGAAAACGATAATTCATCCGGAATCGACAATCTTTTTTTACTAAACTATCTTACTTGTAAGCTATGGTCAACAACCTCTAGGGCTTGATAAGTTGAGCAAGTAGGGCATTTATAGTGGTAAACAGGAAGTGCGAAGTGGCGAACGTAGTGCGAAATCTACCGATGTGATATAAGCATACTCGTACATTGTAGTAATGTGACCTCTATAGGTTCCCAGGTAAATTGTTCCAGGTAATCAAACAACCTGGTGCCAGAATGGCTAAGCGAGTGCAAGCGCAGTACTCCCCGTATCATCTCTCAAAAGTTAAAGTAGTTTCAATACCCTTTTTACATCGTCAGTTTTTTGTCCCGCAGCGCTGATTCAAGAGTCCAGGCCATTTACCTAGTCTCCTCGGAAAGGCGTAAACTCAAAGTCGAATTTAAAGAGCAAAATTTCTAAACATCAAAGCTTGTGAGATGAAAATTTATTTAAATGGCAGTATATTATTTGCTACGTGGATTAAATGGAGGTCCGCTAAAAAATAGCAATACTTATAAAGTTGCAAAGGTTGATCCAATCCGATAGCCAAGACAAGTCTTATTTTTATGTTCACCACGAAAATCTGGAGTTGGAACAGTTTTAGTACGTTTAAATTTAGAGGTGTTAACACCACCCATCTAATGTGGAAGGCGAAATCTGTTTCCTGACCTTGGAAACCTGATGTTAATATGTTACTATGTAATTTTTTCATCTAAATTCAAACATGTGCAATGCCCGGCGAGACTCCACGGGTTTTTTTTTACTGAGTCTCCGCTTTTGTCCCTGTTGAGAGCATAAATATAAGTAAACTATAAATGAATACTGAAAGCAAGATTGTTGCAGATGAAGTCGGAGCATCCCTATTGCCGGTATATGTCTATTGTTTATGGAAGTCAAGCAGACGAATTGTCACGATTGTTTTATTTTGAAATCTGTAAATATATTTATAAACACCATGATTTTTGTCCTTGAAAAAAGATCACTGATACATCACGCTGACCTTGCCCGAATTAATCCAAGGTCGTTGTCATGGCACCGAACGGGATTGCTAGCAGTCGAGAGTCGGAGCGCGAGACTAGATGAGAATCCACCTTCAACCCATTCTCAACATACACAAAAGAAACTGCGATTGTATTGCACAGAAACGTTTATTCTTAGAATAAAAGTCTCTTCTAGACTCTTCACTCGAAAAACCGTCGTGTGAGTAATCGAAGAATTGAAAGCCAATTGCATATTGGAATCCAAAGCCGCCCACTTTCAGTTACGTAACACACCGTGAAACAATGAGAGGAATAACTTATTCACGGTGCCAGAAAGCTGACAATTTTTTCCCCAAGTATCTACCATCTAAAACAACTAATTTCAACATTTCCACGCCTTAATTAATCAGCGTAGCGAGGTCTGCTGTCACAAAACCGTACTTGCGCAACGGACCCAAACCAAATGCCCACGAAAGAAGAGTCTCGTCACTATTCCCTAACGTGTGACCTTATTGGAAGACCCTGTCAACTGCTGATTACATGGTACGAATTTAGAGCAGTTCTTCCCGAGATGTGAGTTTCAAGCTCAAGGTTTTCGTACGATTTCCTCGAAATTGAGAGCTTCTCATTGACATAAATAGCATGCATTTATAAAATACGGCAAATTACAATCTCACCTGAAAATGCCGATGCACAGAAGCGGAATAAGGAGATACATTCTGGAAGGGAACACTCGCGGTCTCCCTACTTGCGCCGATAATAACGACCTATATACTGACGCCGCAGGCGAAACACGTATCTGATAGAGGGAGTGAGAAGCTTGAAAAGATTTCAATCATATTTCTTTTCGCGGCACCATTGAGAGGCTATGGCATTGAGATATCGTGAGATGAGTTTGTCAAGTTATCCTCGGCCACGGTTGGGAACTTCTTTCAAGGTAATTTTCCTCGCCCGTCAAAGCCCGCCATCTCTCGTGTAAGTTGTCGGGGACTTGATCTTTGGTCACGTCTTTTGGAGAAAATTGGCGACGGGGGGAATATGCATGACGACAGATGGGGTAGTTGCCGTCGAAATGGTTGTGGCAGATCTACACAAGTGACCCGCTCCATCCATCGTGGGGGCGTGCCAAATCTAAATACGTGGGGAACGGTCGGCATTATTTTTTGGGGAGTATGAGTTGTATTTGCGGCTTTATTGTTCATGTTGATATATTTTCCAACAACGCACACCTTCCGTTTGGGGAGAAAATTTGGCACCGCAGACTTTACTGCCTACTTAATTTACTCCCGATGGCTTTGATGAATGTAATTAGTCAGGAGATGCATATACGTGGGTGGTCTGAAACGTTTCCGACTCAGAACATTTCAGAAAAAATGTCTTGTATCTTTGTTAGGTCGGAATCTTTTCAGACCACCCTTGTTTATCCAATCGCGGGAAATGGAGTTCTCCTGTAGTATTATGTACGTCTGCCGTAGTACTATTTAGTAGTGCTGCTGCATTGCACCTAGGGTTTCCAAATCCCCGACCTTTTGTAACCTTTGGAAATCGAGAACGGGAAATCGTATTTCCCGAGAATTCTCGAAATAATCTTTTTTATTTAATTTTCGTTTTTCATCTTTAATAATGGCTGTACCATAAAATACTCATAAACAGAAGATTCGTAGAGAAGGTGGGGCCACTGGGTTCTCGGCCCAGCGCAGTCTTTCAGAGGTTTCTAAACAATCCTATATGCAATAGGTCAACGCAAAACTTGAGTAGGTTAAATTTCGAAAATGACCGGAATTTCATGACTAGTGCATCTTTTGACATGAGCGCTCCCTGGTCGATGGTATCATTTTGACTAGGTGTCTCAAAATATTATTATTATTATTAGGTAATCTACCGGTTAAGGTAGGTTTTTGGATGGATACAACTATCAAATAAATATTTTGTAACTCCAAACAAAACCCAATCCAGCAACCTAAACTACATCAGGTCCCTCTTCATCTCTGTGTACTTCTTTCCTCCCTTCATCCCATCCAACATCCCTATCCTGTTCCTACCCTTTCCTCGCTTGCCCAACATTCTCCCCTCTATTACCTTCTTCAACATTCCACTACCGCTCCATCCATTTTTCCTGCCTCCATAGGATTTCTCTCAACAAACCCCTCTCCTCACCCACCATCTCCAGTACTTCCTCATTTGTTTTCCTTTCGGTCCATTTCACCTTCTCCATTCTTCTCCACACCCACATTTCAAAAGCCTCCAATCTACGTCTATCCTCCTGCTTCAGTGACCACGTTTCCGCGTTCGTTTGCGACCTCGTTTTCCGAGATATGTAAAATCAATCTCAAAATACAAACAATGTAATTAATACAAACTTTATTTAACCAAATCTTATAGTAAACAGTAAGTTTTTAAAAATATCACACAATGTATTAACATTCCCAATCTCATTTGAATATTTTATTTATTAACTATTATTTAAACATTAACGGAAAACAAATTCAAATATTACCCGTTTGAAAATTAAAAATAAACTTAAAATAGTTTTTATTTGCCATTTTAATAATGAAACTTAAAGAAGCATAGAGCATTAGTTGCCCGATCAGACAATCGTGATCTTTTCTTAGTAACAAATATACTTAATGTGGAAAAATGCCTTACATTTATTGTAGACGTTGGTCGCATTGTTATCATTGCGTTTAAAATCATCTTCAAGTCGGGAAATAGAGAATGCTTTGCTTCATACATATATAAGCTTATTTCTAAGCTTCATACAAGAATGACCTTATTTCCCTCCTTAGAGAAACGAATATTTTGTCTACATGCTTAGGACTAGGCTTTGATGCAGAAATTGATATTGCTTTAGTCAATTTACACTTCGGATAATATTCTAATTTTATGTCATAGCTCCCTGTAAGGGCATCCTTTATTTGTTTTCTTGTCTCAAATCGTGCCAGTTCATTCTTGTTTGACAAGGCAAAAAATTCATTCTCATCCATCTCACATAAACAACTAACGTTGCTCAAGTACTTTGTGAGAGACACAAGATCTCTATTTCTGCGTTTAACCAATTCAAATTTTATTTCCTTCAAAAGCATTTGGCTCGTTGAAACATTCTGTTTTTCTAAATTACTGAACAGGAACTTAAAAATGCCTTCACATATGAGAGTATTAGCTTCTCTATTGCTTAAGGATTCATCTGTTAATCTTACAGGTTGCAAGCACTTCAACTTACCTCTCAATGCCTCATAATACTCCTCTTTCCATCAGTGATCAAGCTTCAACTATGGCAAAACAGTCAATCAGATTTATGATCTTTTAAAAGCTCTCTATCATTCTTTCCAGTGTGTTCGAGCTGGTTATACTGTCCAAAATAACTTCTAGCACCATCTCTTCACTCCTGATTATTTCTTGCTGCAAATTTCCAAATTTTCCGACAAACTTCTCTCGGGATTCGGGAACGGGAAAGCGAAAAAAAATCCTGACAACGGCGGGAAGGAATTCCCGCCCGGAAACCCTACCAATGATCCCTCCCTATGGGGACCAAACCTCCGTATAGGGATTTCCAGTATTAGAGCAATGTGGGAAAAAAGGTTGTCTGTAAAAGGATGGCGCGTATGAATTCGTCACGTTTTTCATTCAGTCGCTTTAGAAATTTCGAATTTCGTGGAACACAATGGCATACAAGTTCCTATTACGGGGTTTCCGAATCGGAGGATCGTTGTTATTTCTCACTCCTGGGGAGGGAGGCTGGGGGAGGTGAATTTATTGTATCTCCATCCCCCGATGGAATGGTAACACTGATTGTGCAGGTAATAACATCGAATACTCAAGCTCTTTATGGATTAAACTAGAACAATATGTTGCCTAAATATTTCCTTTGATATCTGTTTTTTAAATCCAAATTTTTATTCGTTGACGCATTATTTCACAGTTGTAGGGACCAATTCGTCGAATCAATTTGCCGATTATGGTTCATTATCCTCAAGTTATAACTGCCTGCTGCTCAAATCATATGTACAGTGCGCTGTACCGCAATGCATGCGCACTGTTCTTGGCCAAGTGCTTCAGCTGAATCGATCTGGTTGAAAAGCCTGCTGCATGATATGGGTGTAATCACTAATCTACTTAGAGGGCAGGCAATTTTGCATTCACCTCCTAAGTAAATGAGAACGTCATCGACTAAAATTTGTAGATGTGAAATATTGGTTTGTGAAAGATTTGGCCCAAAACGATGCGTAGAAAGTGAAGGCTGGGTGAGCCCATGAACAGAATGCAGAGGTCTTAACTAAGGAACCGAATTGGTGCCAAATAATTATACACATATCTACATACATGCACAAATCTAAGCTCCATATCAAAGTTTTGGCGAGCCTTATCTTAGCATCATGTTAACTCAACGCCCCTGTCATCAATTCCCTTTCCCTTGTGAAAACCTCTTTGCCCAGTGCAATTCTTCTCCTTACGTCCCTACTACTTTGACCATTTTGATCCAAAACACTTCCGAGATACGTAAACTGCTCCATATGCTCTAGTTTTTGCCCTCCTATTTTAATCACATCACCATCGCCATCACATCCCTATCGCATTGATTTTCCAATTCACTCAGCAATGCTTGCAGCTCCTTGGCTGACTGACAAACTTGAGCTTGGTGTTCAGCAAACCCAACTGATTTTATGCATTCCCTGCCGACTTCCATTCCTATCTCTAGCTCTTCCAGTGCTTCTTGAACAGCACCGGTGATAATGGACAACCCTGCCTAATAACTCTTTCTAACATTGCCTATATGGACTCTCGGTCCCCACTCGTATCTGAGCAATCTGAGATATGTACAGGTTGCGGATTAGCCTCCTGTCCCTCCAATCTATCCCTATTTTCTTCAATATACTCATTAGCTTTTCCTAATTCACTCTATCAAATGCCTTTTCTAAATCGACGAAATAGGCAAATACGCCCTGATTGTATTATATATTGTTCTCGATTAGTGATCTCATTACTGCAATGGCATCACGCATGCCTCTCCCCTTCCTAAACCCAAACTGATCATCCCCTAAGTAATCATTTGTCCTACTCTCTATCCTTTTGTTGGAGATCCTGAGAAAAACTTTAGCTGCGTGGGATATCAAACTTATTGTTCTGTAGTCTTCACATGATGAACCCTTTAACTCTTTCGGAATAGGAACCAACACTGATCTCACGAAGTCTTCCGGCCAGATTTCTTCCTCAGAGATGCCGCGAATCAGTCCGTATAGACTCTTCCTCCCACATTTTCCTAAACCTTTTAGTAGTTCCGCAGGAATGTCCTCGACCCTCACGGCCTCATTTGATTTCATCCCTCTTAATGCCCTTTCTATCTTATGGACGAGTATGCGTGGATCTAAACTTTCTTCATCTTCGTTATGTTCTCTTTCTTCTCAATATTTATGATTTTTGTTTATGTATACCCTGCAAGCCACCGCCAGGGTATGCGGCGATGTTTTGCGAAGTTCTTTCGCATACAATTCTTCTTTATATTCCTTCCGTCTCTCTTGGATATTTTCGGTTTCAACTAATATCTCACCTGACCTTTCTCTTACTGGTAACACATATCTTTCCTTTTTAGTTCCCGATAGTGTTTTAACCTTTTTGGATTGCGCACCAATTTCATCCGGCCTCTGCCATTTCCATATCCTCGTACTGCATATTCCACCATGCTAATTTTGCTTTATTCATTACCTGTCTCAATTAATTATTTAACTCTTTGTACTTCCTTCTGCCTAACTCTGTGTTTGCATTCTTTCATTTCCTTCTCTCATCTATCTTTGTAATAATCTCATCCGTTATCCATGGTTTCCTTGTCCTTTTCCCATTAACGGTTTCTATAGTGTCTTTTGCGGCTTTCGATATCCCTTTCTTGATACATTCCTATTTTTCTTCGATAGTACTCAGCTCTTTACCATCACCCATGATTTTCTCTACAGCCAGTTGTTACTACTTCCTTGTCAATCCATTTCATGCTTCTACATTCCATTTCCTAAACCGCATTAGAGTCCGCATCCGCTCCCGGGAAGCTGTACGAATTTATCACACAATTCCTAAACATGAGCCTAACCAGAATATAATCTAATTGATACCTTTCTTTGTCACCTGGCCTTTTCCATGTATACCTACGCCTTTTGTGGTGTCTAAACCAAGTGTTGGTGATGACCAAACCCTTTCTCCTACAGAACTTAGTTGCTTTCTCCCCGCGGTTATTCCTTGTAACTAAACCGTAGTCCCCTACCTCATCATCATCTCTTCCTTTCCCTACCATTGCATTCCAATCCCCCATCACTATAAAATGTTTCCCTGTAGGAACACACACGATTATGCCCCCTAACTGATCATGTATCCCATCGACTTCTTCCTCCTTATGGTTGCTTGTCGGCAGGTATAGTACCTGAACAATGACCAAGTTCCTCGGTTCTGCTTTAGTCTCTACTAGTAAAATTCTATCAGTTGCTTGCTCTATGTTGACTACGCTTCTTCCTACCCCTTTATTTAATATTACGGCAACCCATCGTTGGCTCTCGTCCCCGCCGCTGTATATTATTTAATAATTATTCAATAATTATAATTGTTGCTCCAATAATCCCCGCTATCATTCCATCTCACCTTGCATAAACCTAAGGTTTCTTCTTTCCATCTCTTGCTTAATATTCTCCCATTTTCCTGTTCTCAACATTGTCCTAACATTACAAGTTCCTATTCTAGCTTATGTGCCCTTCTTCTGCGTCTTCTGTCTTGCTGCTTTCGTTTTTCCTTCCCAAGGGTTTCGTGGGTTGACGACCCACGTGGAAGCCTTGCCTCCCCCGCTGGCGAGAACGACACACGGCCGATTGGGGCCGAGTGCAGTAATTGCCAGGATTCATTCTCCATAGTGTCCATCATTTTGTTCTTGGGAATAATTATAATTGAGGTGGTTTCCCGTTGCCTTCCTCAATAGTGTTTTTAACGTGACACCATCGCTGAGATCAGAATAACGTTGCCCAACCGCGCTACGGGGGAAAGTACGTATCATTTTCCACTTTAAGTAGCCTAGTATCTTATTATTATCTCATATAGCGTTACTTATTAGTGTTACTTATTGACCTTGCTACTACAGCTCCTCTCATATGCGTAGAGATATAGGTCACTTAGGTACCGTAGTGTATGTACTTGTAGTATCCTATCTACATTATTTGAATAATTTATAAATATAGACAAATATATTTCAACTAAAAACGAAGGAATATTTAATATTTGGTGTTGCATTCCTTGTGTTGAATCACCCCTTACCACACACCCTATAGGTGGCTTACAGGGTACCATTTAGAAATATAAGTTGCACTTTATCTGATCGCTATTCGACCACAATCATTTACTCTCTGAGATTGGATCTGGGAAAAGGAGGGTTTACACGTAGGGACGAAAATGAAACGAGAGAAATTTTGATTCTTTGTTACAGGGAGTCACTCTTTATTGTTATTGACCAAAAATCCGTCACTATCCGTTCGCGCGGGAGTCCTCAAAACGCGAGGACTTGCGGAAGGATTTATTTTCTTTTCATGTCCACTTCTCTCCGACCAAAATGGCGCTTCGATGGCTGACGTCTCATCAAGTCACGCGTTAATGAACGATCGATATAAATAATAGAGCTGGGCGTGACTTGGTGAGAGCCTCTTGATGCCCGTAGAACATAATAGTTTTCCAAAAATTTCTCTGGTCGCGGCAAGACTTGGCACACAAGCATGTTGCAGTGCCAGTAAAACGCCTCGTGTCCCAACCGAATACATTTGTAGAAAACTACTAAATTCTGTATCATCTTGGTTAATCGACTGCTGATAGCGAACGATGTCCCGCGAGGAATCTTATGTTCACTCCCAGGGGTCGATTCGCCAAGTTGGTGCGAATCGCAGTTGTGCGTCGTACCGATAGGCCTCCCATGCAGCGCTCCGTCGCTAGCGAAGGCACCGAATGACAGTGTCTTTAAAGGCCGGGACGTCAATTTTCTCGACGATCTCGATATTAGGTCCCATCCCCGTGTTGTTGGCGTAATCCACTAGGAGGGCGCCGGCGAAGTCCCCATAGCCGGTCACGATGGTCGCATACATGGGGACTCCGCCGCACGTTGAGCCGTCTCTCTTCATCCAGTTCACGTTTAGCGCTTTCATCGCGGCCAGACTGTCGGAGCTTATCCATTGGTCGTCATCTCTCTTGGAAGATATCTTCTCAGCGAGATTCAATAACTTTACCGCGGGCGAATTTAGTTTTCCCAGCACATTCTTCCTCCACGCCTGCAAGAAGAGGAAGACGATAATTTGTCGAGTGTTGTACGTTTGTGGTCGTGGTGGCGATTTTCGAATGTTGAATACATTTAGACTCTTATACCGAGTAATAGGAAAGATATTCAAATACTTTAAGTTTAATTTTCAACAATATCGGTGGAGATTCTTAATGCGAATTAGATTTTAGCCTCTCCTATGAAAGTATAAGTAGATTTTTAACACATGTATGTACATATTGTAACTAAAAATTAATATTTGATGTTGCATGTCTGGTGTGTAATCACTCCCTGCCACACATTCAAGCGTTGGATTGCAAGGTACCATATATAAAAATGGGAAATAGGCAAAAAAAAAATAACTCTGCGTCCCATGTAATAATTTTCGCAAGCTTTCTCTCTAGCGCCTGGGGAACCAGGTCCCAATTTCTCAAATGAGGAAGCTTTTGGTTTGTGAAGAGAAATGCTCCGAGGGTCACGGGTGAACCCGAAACCAATCGTAGCAATTAGCACGATCGGACATCCTTCGTATTCATCGCTATTTGATCACCTCAATTAGGAATGCGCAAAATATTCATTAAATCAAAATAATATTCATAATTCAAAATATGCGTCTTTTCATTCTTAGGATTCTCCCATTCGCGCACTTTGAAAGTTAATGTCAGGATCATCATCAATCATTGATGTATATATATCTAGATCATAGATCTATAGGTAAAAGAGAGGATTTATAGAGGTACCTACGGGTAACAGAATTTTGAAAATTAAGTGATCGGCTAGTATCCATACCAAGAAATCAGTATTTGGACTAATAACAAAGCAAATACAAATTTCATCCACTACTAAAACAATAGATGCATTCATGAAGGTAAGATTTCGTCACGAAAGTCTTCTTAGTCATTAATATTTGAGGGTCATGACTTTCGAAAATCATAATTTAGGGATATAAAGTAAATCTTAGACTTTGGTCATGAAAACTTCAATGCCTGAATCGAGAGTGGGGGAGAACTGAGTGTTTCTTTCTTTTAAATTTAGAGGATGTCATTTGAACATCCCAACAGTATAGAGTCACTTAATACTCTTACGTCGTATTAAATGTTACTGAGATACAGCAATCAGCCCGATGACGAAGACGATGGGTTAGCTCTTATGAGGAACATGGTTTTCTTATAAGTATCAACGTGCTCTGGCATGCATACGGCAGTTTTACATTAGTTTATGCTAATTTAAAGTATACGTTTCAGCAGAAGGCATAAATATGTTTATTTCATACCAATGGACCTTGTATAGTGCCTTGTATAATAACCAAAAATGGTTATTATACAAGGCAGCAATTATTTGGCACTCTATTGTTTTAGGTGGTTTTTGTATGAACACAAATCGAACATGGCTACGTTTCTTACCCTCCCCTACGAGTCACTACCTAATGATCCCACACGACCATAAATCCTTCAGTCCAAATTAATTCTATATCCCTCCATTCCATCCACCATGCCTATCACTTTCCTTTCCTAACCTCGCTTACAAAGTTATTATTCAGTGGCATCTAACGTGTGTACTCGTGTGATGGGAGGGTTGGGACAAGAATACTGCACGTGGAAGAGTCATTGGGAAAAACGAAGGTCAACTCTCAGGATTCATTTGCCGGTAGTGAGTGGAGTGAGGTCGAGGACAAGGGAAGAACTAAGACAACAAAAAAGTGGCGAACAAGTTGATATGTGTCTTTTAAAATGTTGTTTTTTAAATTATCTCACATAGTTAAAAATCTTCTACATTTCTGAAAAATCCAATTTCATACCTTACTCACGTGCTTTTACATTTGTCAGTTTTTAATGCATCATGAAGTATCACCTATCTCCATCTTATTCATTATCCTGTAACTGCTAATTAGAGTGCATTTTACAGTTACTCATGAAAGTTATCTTCATGGATTTATTCCGGTCGAACTCCCCATAAAATGATAGAAAATTACGCGCCACTGAATGTTAGCTTTGTAATTTTGTAAAAATGTGAAAATGTCCGTTTTTTTTATCATCATGAGTAAATTCCACCCAGTCATAGGGCCCACTATTGATTTTTAAGCTGAATTGCTTTGGAATTGATTTAGTTTTAAATTTTATTGCATTAATTATTTTTTCTCCCTTCCTTTACTTTCGGATGGTAATAAAATGGTTCTCATATCTCTTACCTTGTTGAGGAAGGAATGTGGAATGTTAAAGAAGGTAATAGAGGGGAGAATGTTGGGCAAATGAGGAAAGGGTAGAAACAGGATAGGGATGTTGGACGGGATGAAGGGAGGAAGGAAGTACGCGGAGATGAAGAGGGACCTGATGTAGATTAGGTTGCTGGATTGGGTTTTGTTTGGAGTTACAAAATGTTTATTTGATAGTTGTGTCCATCCAAAAACCAACCTTAACCGGTAAATTACCTAATAATAATAATCTCGTACCTTGGTTTAGCATTAATTTAATATCAATCTTAGTCTTGAAATAATAAGTAAATATTTCAGAGAAAGAACTTTGGGGAACATGATCAACATGGAACAAATAGTATCTGGTGTGATAAATTAAAATGACTCGGTTGAAAGATTGACAGCAGAGTGCCAAAACCATGGCTGGTTAAATTAATTGTGAACATTTGCCGATTGATTTGAATTTTGGCACAATTAAATTGATCTTTAAACTATTTCTATTCTGTTAATAGTCTTATAAAATAAGGAAGGGAAATCGTTTTTCATTGCTTTAGCTGGCCTATTTCATGTTATTTTAATGTGTTGTTGTAATCACTCATGTCACATGCATTACAATTAATTGCCCACACGAATTGCTACGATTCATATTCGCTGCAAATATTCTTTATTGATTGACAAAATTATTTCTCTTCACTTTGGTGATGAAAGGATATTCTCCTTTTTGAATTAACTATCATGAATTATAATTAGCGACTACTATCTGATGATAAACATTAAACATAGAAATCTCCATATTGCCTTGCAAATACGCACATAAAGTTATGTTGTTTAATTGAAGTGCTTTTCATTGTGAAAGTCGCAATTTCGTGAACATAGATAGATTAGTGACATCTTTTTTTCGGTGTTCTTGATGAAGACATACTTTCAGTTAGAAAATTAAGGAATTCTAGACTTCCCTTCACATGATTATTTTTACTTCTTCACTTGAATGGTCCGCTGTTACAACCACTCCCAAAATGATAATATCTGTTGTTATTTTGGCTTACCATGGTGATGTAGGAGTGGAGTTTGACCGTTTCCCATGGAACGAGACAAATTGGCTTAACGGTTTCGTTCAAAACAATGTCCACTGCTAAGGGGTCCATGTAGAAGTTGAACTCTACGCCTGGTTTAATATTTCCGACTCCTGAAAAAACAGAATATGAACGTAAGGTTTTTCATTTTCACAGTTGCGTTTCATCATTTACAGCTACGTGTACATTACAATAGAACGTAGTTTCAGAAATGTTGAAGGTGACTTTTGCCTCGGTCTATCATTAACGAATCCGCTAGTGGTATATGATTTGTACATATATGATATGTCGTAGTGAAAATAGATATTATATTGTTTCAATAAAATAAGAGGCCATTGGAAAAATCTGCGAGTTAAGTTATAGATGAAACAAATAACTATTTTACGAATTCATGTAAGATACTTTTCTGGTTGAAGATTTGTAAGATTTTATTACATCATGAAGTACCTATCTCCATCTCATTCATTATTCTCCTGTAAATGCAGAATAGGGTGCATTCTACTATTGTTCATGACAATTTTTTTCCGGGCTTCATTTCCTCTCGCTTCCCATGTAATTTTAATAGCTTCAAATGTTTCCCGCCATTTGAAAATCTTATGCGTTAGTATTTGCGATCTCATAAAAATATGGTCTCAATAAATATGTAACTTTCTTAGTTAACCATCTCCTTGGTTGATGTTTCTGTGATAAGAGGTATGCAACGCATTATTCTCCAACTGTCATTACCTCTAAAAATTCACTTTCATGAATGTATGGAGATTCCACTCATGGAGATTCACTGATATCAGACTATCAAAATGCAAACAGTGAATTAATTTGTCCGCATTCGGACATATTTCGACAATTGTATACAGACGCTTGTGTTTGCTGAATTTTCTCGCGATGCCTGAAAAGTTAACTTAGGATCAAATATTTTGAATCATTGGAGAAAAAATCAGAATCATCCTAGATCAGGGATGGCGAACCTTTGCGGGTGAGCATTTTCACAGCTACGTTTCACCATTTACAGTTACGTGAGCATTACAATAGAACGTAATTTCAAAAATGTTGAAGGTGACTTTTACCTCGGTCTATCATTAACTAATCCGCTGGTGGTATATGATTTTAACATATATGTCGTGGTGGAAATAGATAATCGTGGCGTTTCCCGTAGCACCCTCACAGCTCTCGATGCCAAAATCTGCTTGCCACTGTGGGCACGCCTGCCATAGGTTCGCCAGCCCCGTTCTGGATGGAACATTCTTCATTGTGATTTCGCACAGATTTGATCATGTTTACCATTTCATTTTAAGACAAGGCTTTTGTTTCCATTGGGTTGGATGAAATCAGCTCACTTGCGAAATATCGGAGGAATGTGCTGTGCCGGACCGATTTCGCGCGGAGACCAAGAGTGCAACATTGCTCCAGGGTGGAAAGCTCACATTCGAGGGTGCAACGACCGACCAACGACGTGCAAACTCTGCATATTTTGCGGGTGTGCACCGTGGTTCTACTAATATGGCGTTCTCTGGCGGACCAAAACATACCTCAAAACTGGCCACCGAGCTGATCCATTGCTCCCCCCCCCCATCCATTTAAATTATTAAGCATAGCCTTGACGGTCCACGAAGTGTGTCGGCACATTCACGTGTGTTTCCGGATGCTCCCAGGGTCGAGGTCGTCTCGCGCCGAAAATTCCGAGTACAGAGAGCCAGTCAGCCTGTGACGCGTCACCTTTCCCGGAGCGGGGTTCGCACCCGCGTCCTCCGCCTTCTCTAAGACTTCGATGGGGGACCCTTATGTCCGTGATGAATTGGTCGTGAAGGTTGGTTTAATAGGTGAGATCAGATCTCACTCCTATTATACGCCGTTAGTTGCATGAAATTCACACATTTAGGGCGGGGAAGGGTCATGTCTCTTGCTATGTTCCTTCTGTGGTTTCCCAAAAAAACAATCTGGCATCCGGAAGAAAACAAAACTTAGGCGAAACTGCGGGTGTCTAAAGTTACCGAACAGGTGTCGAAGTCTGGTCCGCCGGCCAGTAACCATACGCTCGACCAGCTAGTCGACCACGCCGAGAGAAAAACTTAAACTTAGCAAAAACTCATAAAAAATTCACAAGTCTTGACTTTTAGTGATTGATTTCACTCACGCCAATGTGTCAAATCAAAAATTCACAATTCTGCCAATAACATTTGAAAATGATTGATTTTGACTCTTAGCTCCTCCTGGCGATATTCGATATCGATATTCGTCCGGCAGGTATATACGATATTCACGTATGTACCTGCCGGACGAACAGGTCTATCGGTCGTGACCTTCACTACTCATAATTCCTTATAAATTTGTTTCCATTCCTTTCAAAGTGTTTTTTTCTAAATTTTGGAGGCGTGTTATAGGAAGCGCGCCTGTGATATGTACAATTTTTTTGTATTGCCACGTGTCTTCTGCGAGGTTCGCAGTTATTTATAAACAATTTTCTTAAACGTGTATGCTTTAAAAAATCTTACAAATCATTTGAAAATTGCATTCACTTGCGATTATTTCAGCAAGATCTAAAAATTTATGATCTATGATCTGTATACTGCCTATTTACCAACCCAAAGGAAGTGCTGATAGTAAACTTCCTTCGGCTGGGAATACAGCAACAATGTTCATGATATCTACTGTTTGAAATGTGGACTCAACAGTTTGAAAATTGTTAGCCAAACAATGTTAAACATCAACTAATTTATTTTATGGGAATTATTCCGAAATGTGCTCTGGTGTTAGACTTTTACTAGTGTTTGGTTCGTTCTCACGGCTCGCCTCTCATGATAAATAAATAAAGCAATGATTTATTTTGGAATGGATCAAGGGGGGGGGCAGATTCCCGTTTCCCTTCACGTGACTCAAATGGACACCTGCGAGAGTTCGATTGACTTCCGGAAGGAAGATGTTATGAGTGGGGCGTGATGTTGATACGAGGGCATCCGTGCACCCAATACCTGTGACGTAAGATTTCCTTTTCGGATGTCTCTTCGCAAGCCGTTAAAAGTTCATTGAACACTTTCTGCCGCGACTGCAACCGCGCGCTCCGAAATATGTCGATGCCGACTTTTCGGTGCCGTGAAATGAGTTGAATTCCGGGACGACGTGCGGCATGATTCAGGTGTAAATACATTTCAGTTTTGACGGACGCTGTTCACGTAGAGTTCTCTTCGAGGGGGATGAAAAATGTCAATACGGAAAGGAGAGTCCCGGAAGAAATGTTTGGCGAAAATCTTCCACCTTTGACGCTTGGACAGTGGCCGATCTTTAGAAGGGAAACTTGTAAGTTTTACTTTGCGTGTGTTCGCAAATATTTTTAATGAATTAATAACTACGCCCTTATGTTTTTTTTCTGATTGGCAATTTATCTGTCGTAATTATTCATGACTTGGCATTTAACATCTAGGCAAAAAAATTAGAAAGTACTTAATTATTTTGAAACAGGAAGAATCGATATTCCTTTAAAAATGAAAACGGTGATTATTTATAAAGAAAAACGGTATTTTTATAATTTCGAAAAATCACTCAATCGCCTGGCAAATTTCTTGAGGATTTGCGGGTGAGGGTGCTCCACCATTCCGCTCAACCATTGGCTTTTCCGATTTGCTTATCGATTTGGGCTGGAATCCACAAAATTAATACCATGTCCGCGAAAAGTTTGTGGGCATCGAACTTACGCTTGTGAATTTGCGAAAACTCGAACCAGGTCGTATCATCGGTCGCACTCTCTCATCAGGGATTCTCTTTCGTTCAGTTCTCTCTTCTGCCAAAAAATACCCCGTGATACATCAAGAATTTCGGGAATACAAAGGGACGAAAGAATCGCGTGTTTATTATTTCTCCGAATTGGTGAATATCGACAGGAAATCTCAAGGTTACATGGGACGAGTTTTGGAATAAAAGCTTGCATATCGTAAAAAAAATCGATCATTGAAATTCACAATATTCATTCTTGCCTTTTCCTTGTCACGGAAATGTTGGATATACTGAAATGGGAGAGTTTGAAAAATAGAAGCCAATGGAGTATGTTAGGCGCGATGTATAGAATTGTTAAAAACCGACCAAAAATGACCACAGTTTTAAAATAAAAATAAGAACGCAAAAGACAAATAAGAAAAACTTCTCTTTTTAAAACAGAACTATTGTTGAATGTAAACAGCTGCCTGGAGGTTTGTTTGAGCCCTTTCCATCCAATTTTAGGAGTTTTAAGAACAAATGTAAATCAGCCAATGGGCGATAAACTTCATTGATCAGTGATGATTATACTATTGTACTGATTAAAATATTGTTTGTATGTGATGCTGACGGCGTGAAAAGTTGTATTGCAAAAGTGAATATTGTGTTTATAGTGCGTGATTTTGTACGATATGTGAAATTGAAGAGTGCGTGATTATGGACGGTGTGCGGCGATGGCCGGTATGCTGTGAGCCTAACCATTGCGTGATGGTAGAGGAGAGGTTGGTAATCTAAGAGTGTCATTCTATATAAGAGCATTTTGTCTCATATCTGTTCTCCTTGTGTATATGCATTGTAAGAGTGACCATTGGCCAAAATTGACCGTTGCCACCAGGACAAATGCCTAATTGCAACGAAGTTTATATAATAATAATCAAACGCCACTCATGACACAATAATGATTTGCCTAATGAAAAGAGAAACTTTATAATTCCACATAGATTATGTGGAATTATAGTTTCTCTTTTCATTATGTTAAGTCGATTCCATGAAGTCACGCCCGAGACAACGAATTAAATGATTTGCCTATTCTATCATGGCCTGCGTCTGTTGACTTATTTCAAGTGGACTTTTTTATTTTCTTATTACTCTGTCGGAAGTTTAATTAATAGTTATCCATCAAATATTTCATTTTTTTAGTTATTTAATTTCGCTTGCAAGACATGCTTTGATGAGAGCAGGATATAAGTTCACCATTGGGTATACTTGCATGCTGCTTTATGAATTGAATTTCGTAGTCTCGGGCGTGATTTGGTGGAATCGGGAATATCAATGACCACATAATTGCAATTTTACACTAGTTTACAAAATTATTTTCCTTTTCTCCTGGATCACAGTGGACGTAAGATGGAACTTGTACTCATTTTGAATCAGAAGATCGAACAGTTACAACTAAACCTGGTCGGAAATAAATTTATTTTATAAATATAATTTGCATAAATAAATATTGGTATAAATATATTCGTGATAAATTGGAATTATTTGATCATTTATATAACTGATACTTTATTGTTGATACTGACCGTTCACAGCACCTCCTAAAACGTAAAGTCGTTTGACCATCTTGAGGAAATCGGGCTGGAGTCTCACAGCTAGGGCTATGTTGGTCAATGGTCCAATCGCTAGTATATTCACTTTCCCTGAAAGAAATGATTTTAAGATTTAATATAAAGAAGAGTAACAAGAGATAATACTCGACGGCTGACTTATTCGGGTTAGGCACGATAATTTTTCACTTCGTTCGATGCGAATGGATTCGGTTGCGAGACGCTTAGTTAAGAGGACACAGTAACGGGTACTATAGATATATTGTCAGCTTCAGCAGGTGGTAGGGTACACCACTGGATAGAGAATGTAGGAGATTGTTAATGAAACTCAGGAGGACAGCGTAAATGAGACTAAATAGCGGTCAAGCACGGGTCAAGGGTGTTACGGTCCTTACCAGACGTCAGGTTTTTCCTCTTCTCTAGAGCATCCTGGAGGTGTGCGGGCGGGATTCTGATATATGTCCGGACTTCTCCGCAAAATGAAAAATTTTGCGTATGCGTGCGACTGCTCGAGTGCCCACACCCGGTTACGAACACATATAGACATCGTTATCCGTTCTCTTTTCCTACTTAGCAAACTACTACTAGCAAAATAATATCCTATCTCTTCAAATATCACTCCATATTTTTCTCGAACTAGCAAATTTCAGTGCGCAGAGAGATATTCTTATCCTAATATTACATTTATTCCATGTGGCAAAACCTATTGACGTAGGCTATAAAAATTTGTACGGGCAATTGAAATCAGAAATGGTGGACAAAATATGCCCCTTATGTGGGGGTTTCGAACCCAGGACCTTCAGTTTACCAGCTAGAACACCGATGCCCGCCGAGACTCTTTTCGTTCTTGGTGGGAGACCGTATTAATTCTGAAATATTTTGGTTTTCGTTGTTCCAAAATGAGCCCTAATTCGGAAAACTTTGAAAGACATTATTTCTGATCAGAGTTTGGGGCGACTAAATGAGGAACTGGTGTCTTACCTGGGTTATCGGACACAATGCGGATGAGCGCGCTGACGGCGTGTTCCTTCTGCAGGTACTCCCTAGGGTCGGGAGCGTCCTCGAAGACGAAATCCCCGAAGCCGTCTACGCCGAAGAAGTCATCCGAAGGTGGGGTGCGCTGCAAGGATTTCGTTGATCCGCGATACACTGGAATCTGGAAGAAGGTGAACGGCGTTAATTACTTTCTTCATAGTTAGTATGCCGCAGCAGCAGTAAATTTCACTTTCGTGCTCTAACATTAGCGAAGAGCTCTTCAGGAAAGAATGAAAAGAATACTTGAATAATCGGGAAGTCACTTTCTTTAATCTGAAAGAACCAATTGCATATAACCCAATTAATTACCTTTCGCCTTCTTACCTGAATTTATGCACGCACTCCATCTGAACCTTTTGTTTGCTATTGGCGGTATGGATGTTGCTATCATAGGCTATCGAAACCCTGTTTATATTTCATAAAATATTTCACTTTTTGATTGTTAACAAATATATATCCTCCATCATTTTTATCACTAGACTTTCTGTTTGAGCATAACGTTGATTTAAGCTTAAGGCTAAATGATCCTTGTGCAAGAAAATCATAATCAGCTAATAGATAGTGTGATTACATCAGGGTAGCACAATTTTAATGGAAATTTCCTCGGCGAATAATGCATGTAAATCCAGTTCCCCTTGGGAGTTCGAGCCTTACGATATTTTTGTTTCAGCCCCATTTATCAATATTTGGAATAATATACACAAAGGATACCGCTCCGCAAAGGGTTACTTAAGTTCAGATGGATTCTAGGACGCTGCTATTAACCCAAGGGTATCGTGGTGAAAGAAGATACTTTTGCTTTTCCGCATAGAATTTTTTTATCAGGAAAATATCATTATAAAGAGAAAAGGGTGCCCGGTTTCTGGAAAACTATCATCAGAGAATGTAAAATATCACTCGATTAATTGTAAATTTCGGTGGGGCATGGAGGTTCCTAGACTCGACGCTGTTTAAAACTTAATGTAAAGATTTTAATCGTTTTTTTTAACGCACAACATTGATGAAAGTGTCCAAGCCCCCACCTAATCCACAGGGTGGAAAATAAGGATAAAACTTGATAGGTGGACCATTGAACCGTGTGTTTCAAGGGTTGGTTTTTACCTTAGGGACAATTCAGGACCATGATACACTGTGAGGAATCACTGAAAAACTAAAAATATCATCTCTTCACAGACAAATTCCACAATTGGCATCCGACCACCTCTCCACATGATGAAGAAACGAAAAAAATGGCAGAACACGGGACAACTTGTGCAACTGGCACAAACCAATCTCTGGACTGATAGCCCAACATTAATAATCCTAACACCCTCTGCCACACGCCCCAACGGCGGCTCACAAAGGACTTTGTGGAGAGGAAGATGCATAGGCAAGAGAATACGCACATCCAATCGATTCATGACCTTCAGCGTCTTCAACACGTTGACAACCACGTTGTCAATGTGGGTGTTCCCGTTGACGCAGGTGATGGCTATCACTTCTATGCCCGCGTCCACCGCCGCTGTTTTAGACGCCATCATGAGGATACCTAGGGCATCGTCCGCTCCGGTGTCGACGTCCATCACGAACAGCTCCTTTCTGGGCTTCAAAGGTGGTGGCAAGCGGATGTTCATGGATCCCGACGCTGACATCCAGCATAAGCATTGCCTTTAGGAGCGTGAGAAATAATGAGTGATGTCAGGTGAGCAAGATGTAGTCTTGAGGGCAGCTCACGAGCCATATTTTGCTCTTATCAGCACGAGTACAATGAGTGGAGTAAAATTATTCTCGAATTTTTAAATATTAATTGTTGACATGATATTTTTCACCCCTGTGACATGGGCGACTATCTTTTTACTTTGTGTTGAACGTGTTTTTTTTTGTTTGAACGTGTTTTTTATGCTTTGTGTTGAACGAACGAACAATGTGTGCATGCACTTTCTCTCGATAGCCATCCATTGACTTCCTGAGGTATTTCATTGTGAGTACGAACATGTTGACCATTGGCTAAGAATCTCGCTTATCTAAAGACGATCGTTTCAACTGGAGTCGTTGCGAAATATTTTTACTGTGCATTTTTTTCATGAAGAATAGAGAAAATCCAGAATGAACTGTACGTTATGAGATGGACCTTTCGTAGGTAATGTCCCTGCTAACTTAGAGTAAAATTGAGTTAGTCTACTATTCTAAACTCATGTTCCTTCAAAGGTTCTATGAGAGTACAGGAAATGTCAAGATCATGCGAGGAATCGTATTATCAGCTTACTCTAATACTAGGGGAAAAATCTTCAATATCAGTAATTTAATGATTTTGATAAAAATTAAGACTTAATAGAGAATTTCAGATATTTCTTGTTTTAAAATAAACTTAAAACCCGCGGAAGCTCAAGGTACGCTCGTATTTAATAAGGTCGTGTTTTTCCAAACATTGTGCTCTACGTGGCCTGAATTATAATTTCTGTTTTGAAGTATATGTTGCCCAAGTTTTCTAAAACGGTCAGAAAGTTCATCAATATTTCAACCCCAATATAGTTGTCATCGCCCAGAAGATATGAGTAAGGAATCTTTGACAAATCTTAAAGTTGCTTTTACCATAGAAAGCATATCTGAATATCCATTGTGCTGTATAGATTACCCTATCGCACTCATGTACGAGCCCGCAAAGAACTACGAAATATCTAGTTGTTGACACCCCTTTTATCTCAATTTTCCAACGAGATCCGCGAGGCTGTCAACTGCGGAATAAGCCCAGAGAAAAATGCTTTATAATCCCGTAGTTGTGCGTCTATAGCGGAGGAGAGGGGGTGTTCCACTTGATTCCTCGAAATACTGTGTAATCACGTCCTCCGCGGACGGACTATTTTCATTTAGGAGTAATTTACAACGAGATATTTCAAAGGCGGCAAGAAATTGAAAGCGGAAAAGTCAATCTAGAAAAAATTCAATTGTTCATGGTTTTTCAATTCTACTCAAACGACCACGTCCTGTCACTTCATTTGAAAGGGAAAAATATTCAGGAAAAACGACATGTTTATTAACCGTTAGATGGGCACATATATTGTGACGTGAATGAACATGATAGCTGTCAAAGGACTCAAGAGGTTGTAAGTTCATATGGAGATATTACCTCCATGCGTAAATGAAATAACTTTAGAGACGGAGCGTAATTATTTGAGCGAAAGCTCTAGACCATCCTCAACCCATTTGGGTTATGCGCTCGAGTGCACGCGGTTAAAAAATTAATTTTAGTTTTTGCTCCAGAAAGTTTCTTGATCGTTTGACTAAAATGATGTTCACAGTTCTCTTTATATTCGTGTCAAAAGTCACATGAATCATCAATAATTTCAATAACATAGCATTCACTAAATCGAGGCTTACCAGAATTTCTGCGCTTCTAAATCATTACCAGCGCACATGATAAGGCATAGTCTCTATCCTAGAGTTACCAGCTGGTTATTTTATGATAGAGGTTCACGCGTACCATCACTGATTTGTAGATCCGAAGTGGCGATCACAGGCAAAAATAATCACGGTAAAACTTATGAAAGTTTTGAAAGAAAAATATGTATTACTATGCTGGTATAAAAAGATACACAATCCTTTTTGTCGATGGCGTTTTTGCCGCTGCAAGACCAAGAGACTATTCGCGATTTTTCACGTAGGTACGAAGGACGTACGTTTTTTACGTAATGGACGAAGGAAGATTCCTTTTTGGAGACTAATCGTCGTTTAATTCTTTGGGAAAAATTGGCAATTGGGAGATTTTGAAAATCCTGACCTTCTTGAAAATCCAGATTGAATTTTATTTCCACCATTAACTCTACGTAGTTTCTGTGATACATATATCCAATATATATTCGGAAGAATCCTATCTTGTGGACCATGGTAAAATTATTGGTACCTTAGCGAAGCTTCATTTTCGCACCATGGCGAACTTTCATCATTCAAATAGACTCCTGCCCGAAGTAATTTAAATGGAGAAACCGGTTTCAAACTTCACTCTAGCTTCATATAACAAAGTGGCAGGTCATTTAGGAAGATGCTTCTCAACCTGCTTACTGCCAAGTAAATCTCTCATTCCGACCCACGATTGAGTGCATGAGAAAAGTAGATTCTGAAGAAACGGGTTCGTATGAGAATTAAAGATAGGCATACTGACTTTTAATAATCAAACCACTTTACTTTTCCACATAAACTTTAAAGTAAAGTAAATAAGTAAAGTGGTTTGATTATTAAAAGTCAGTATGAAGATTTTCCCCCAAGTTACGCCAGAAACTGTTTTATTTATAAAGATAGGCATATTAAATGCTGGTCGACCACCAAGAGAAAATGGAATAGAACTAAATTATAATTGATTTCACCAAAAGATAAATATTTTCTTGGTGGTGGTCACTTGATCCGCCACAACCAGATTTTGAAAACCACTTTTATTGCCCTTGATAAGGCCCACCAATAATAATGCCAAGAAACAATTTTTTTTCTTATCAGCTCAAACTTGTGACGGAAAATAAGAATATTTATCCATTCAATTTATATTTTTCATTTAAAGATAATACCACCCGTCGCTAAATATGGGAATTTCATGTTTAGACTACAGTTCACGTCGCTACATAAGGTGAGCAGAGGGTAATGACTCTCGATCCCCATGGGAGCACGAGTGTGTTACATCTGAAAGATCGGTTTTCTCTGTGGCAGAGTGACCAAAATTCAGATTAGCGTAAACGGATGAGGTTTCTGTTCCGCATCCGGGGAAGATAACGCGGCACGACTATCTGCAACAGTATTCTCTTATCTTATGAAAATCGTATGCAATTAATATGCGCACCTTTGCAGCATAAATTATCTCGCAAAGAATTAATGTTTCGATTGTTCCCATTGCTTTTTCCGCGGGATAGCTTTCATTGCTGAATAATTGCCACTCCTTTGTGACTCAAATTACAAGACTACTACTGGAGTATGTACTTCCATTTCTTTGATATCTTAGATGTCTGACAAATATTGGTAGGAAAGTTCAATTTTTACAAATTAGCCAATAATTTTACCACCAGAGATATTCGATTTCCGGCGCTATATGCAGGCACAAAACAAGCCATTGACCTATGTCGTTGGAAAATAAATCATTTAGTCATTTCAAAAAATCACCAAACTGAAGAATGTGCCCCCAAATATAGTTTTGTGCCGATGTGAGTGAGAATTCAAGCTTGAGTACTAATATTTTTCCATTAGATAATATAGCGGTAAGTTTGGAATAGGTTTATATTTTGGTGTCATCCCTAGAATTTATCCTTGTGTTCCAATAGAAATACACTACATTTTTAGTGAGGTTTTCGCCACAACAATAATGTATTGAGAGAATAAATAACTACAAGCAGGACCTGGGGAACACAAATGGAGCCTGCACATTCCTATGACTTCTTCTGAAGCCTTGAATACTTGGAATATAATGCGACCATATTGCGGTTCGTCTTTTCCTTTATAGTATGTAAGTGTATTCGCGATGCTCTTTTTTACAGTACTATGAAGTATTACTGGAACAAACGCCGTAATCATACGACCAAAACTGAATTTGGTCTACATATTTGTATAAGTGTAGCGTTAAATAGTATTCATTCTCGTCATTTTTATAAAAAAGCCCATTTAAAACATTCATTTACTGGAGGATCGAAGGAAGGGAGATGGGAGAATTAACTAGTGGTTGTGGTCACTGATAAAACTCATTATGATTCTAGATGTGAAATGCACGCAGATTTTCAACTGACGAAATAATGAGTTAATATACTAGCTATGGTTTTCAGTGTTTTTTTCATGAATGCAAATTAATTAATTACTTTTCCTTAATTGCTATAACCTCGGAAAAAGGTGTCTGCCCTGTCACAATCAGATGTGTCAAATCTCTTCCCGTTTCTATATGACAGGGCCTCTAATAATTCTTCGAAATATTCGATAAAGGATTTTATGAATGGAATTAAAATAAATATATAGGGACGTGAAGTATCGTAGTATACGAGTATAGGCTCAGTGAACGACGCTGGGAATGCCGAGGGTAAAAGAAAAGAATATTAACAATTATGCAATGTAATTATCGAGTAATTTATTAAAAATGCCGGTCTCAAGAAATTGGTGTCGAGTTGAAAGAAGAAACTAAACCAACTATGTAGCTTTTATTATTTCAATTCAAAAAGAAAACAAAATTTGTTTGTTACTTTTTTATTTAATTGTTGCATCTAAAAGTGATTCTCTAGAGTAAATTTAAACTGGCAATGTATTATTTTCCAATTTGACAGAAATACTAATTATTACTACTGGCAGAATATGGCATAAACTTAATCCGTTGAGTGTTGATAGATTATATTCAATATTAAAAAACGACATGGAACACATTTTCCATGGTTGCATTTTGTAAACCCTGAATCAGAGATGGTTCCTTTTTAATGATCTCGTTTATGAAATTACGAAAAAAATAAATACAGTGGATAGTAGAATAAAGCGACTCATGGTTTTAAATGCTAACATCTTAATTTTATCGAACTAACTAAGTTAATACAAATTTTTCCTATTTATTTTTGAATAAATAATTAATATTATGAAAAGTCGCTGCAGCCATGGATATTATAATTCTATTTGTTTTACCTAGGTACTCCCGTAATTTCTGTTAAATGGTGTAAAATGGTTCTTATATTTGCCATATGTAGCCTTGACATAAAATAATGTGAATATTAATTTGATTTTGCTTTTTAGTTAAAGTTATTACAAAATCAAAAAGTGCTATGGATTTTTTATTGAAAAGGTAACATTACCATACGATGAAGATGGCAAGCCAGCTTGCTGGATATGTGTATCTTCCCACGGTCATTTCCACGAAGCAATGTTCAGCTAAGCAGGCCTACTGCTCCCGCAATCCGGTGTACCGTCCCGCCTTTTTATCAAACCACAAGTGACAAGTATGGACTCAGAAGTCCTAATATATATATATATTGGATATTGGTAAACATTAGTTTCCTGGTTATGATATGCAGTGTTGTGTAAGATAAATCTCCAATTAAGAAAATAAACACATTTCTACTGAGCCTAAACAATCTCCTTGAGTTACCGTACGAACTAAAAGCGGAAAAGTGGTTGGGTTGGTGTTCGCCGTGAAATACATTGGACTTCAAGGATACCGCGTAAGCATTTTTTATTTCATCAGTGAAAAAATGCAACACTACTATTATTTCGACACTTTTCAGTTAAAATTTTGGAAATAGTTAGTCTATACGTAAATTCCATTTCATGATTGGTTTGTTTTTTCGCGCTTACATCGTAATCATGGAGTTATCTTTAAGATCGTAAAAAGATCCGCGAAGGTTTCGACCAATCGAAAGGTGGATAGAAGATATTGATCTGATAATGCTGAAATTATGAGAATAGCTTGAATGTTTAAAAAAGTCTCTACTGTTTGTGCCTGTCAGCATAATTTATCGACCAGAGCTGTTTTGACTCTTGTCTTAGACGCTCGTAAAGAATTCTAAAATCTCTATCAAGTGACATGAGTAAATGTAACAAAGTAACCAACATGGAAGCTCTGCGTGGAAAGTTGTTATGAATGCAGGAACTTGACAGATTCTGTGGTGTCGTCTGACATGCAAGGAATTTGATGAAATGCTCGACAGTTTGTATTAAAATTATTAAAAAATGCAGACGGACGAGGCAAAATTTATAAAACGGTAAATTAATTCATATTTTTGTGTGCACATCCGTACTTCACCCTTAGGATTAATGGCCAATATATTAATTTATATTTGCGTATCAGTTCTTTCATAACCCTTATAAGCAAGCGTATAAATATCTTATTACTATCCAGAAGTTCGTGGTGTTGGTAGCTGGTGAGAGTTTAGGATTTTGTGCTAAGTTACGGGCACCTTTGTGGGCGTATGATATATATTGCTCTTGTTCTTTGCAGAAAAATTCAAGGCGGCTCCATAGATGTACATCCTTCAGAAAAAACCTTAGTTGTCAATTATCACCTAGAGGCTACAATACTTGGAGAAACTGGAGATGCCATGCTTGGCGAAAAAAAGGTTAATTTCTCAACCTTAAAACTGATGTAATGAGATGAACCGGCCGAATGATATGAAATTGAAACATGTACCATAACCCAAAAAACTTTCATTAATCATTAAATTTCATTCTGGGGATACAGTTATATTAAATCTATGGTAATGTCATACTAATTTACTGCTTTGGCCATTACTTCCTCGCTAGGAATGTCAGAAAGTTATCAGACTTAAAAACATATGCCCTGCGACAGATATTTCCGCTCTTGCAAAAGAAGTAGTTGAACGCTGTCAATTAATTCATCCAAGTAAATTGGCAGAAGTGGAACAATTGATATACTACTTACAAAATCGAAAAGATTCTTCTCCTTCAAATAAAGGTGAGTTTAAAAGCATTTACCATTTCAGATATTTCTTAATTTCTTCAGCTGATCTTTCCTTTGAGTCATGAGTTGATTCTTAGTGTGGGCACATGCAATGTTGCTTCGTTTCCCAGTAATTTCAAGATTATATTTTTACCATTGTATGAATATAATTTCCGTTCCCGTGCTGTCAGTAAACAACAAACAAGATTTTTATTTTATGGTATTGCTTAATAATATAACGAACCGTCAAGTGACTGTCGTATATATTTGCGTCTACTTTTATGTCTGTGGATGTAGTCGTTGCTCTCTAGCAAGAGTTAATGCTATCTGTATTTCAGCTTTTGGGAAATTACAATTAATCCACCTGTTTCTGCATATTGATTGATTGGTGACGTCTTAAAATTTGTATGGTAAACACATCAGAACATATTAGTTATATCCATGAAACCAAGTAACTCTAATTCGTATCTAGATCTTGTCTTTTACCCACTTTGAATGCAAGGCTGAAATAAGTGGAGGATATATTTTATTCTAATTCCACCTCGAGTACGGCAATTTAAAGTCAGATGTTATATATCTGCAATCTGAATAGTTACTTTTCATTTTGCTATTCCACATAAGCTTTTTGTTTTTTGAATGTTAATATTGAATATGCTTGCTGAATGAAAATTTCTATAAGACAGGTGGAATAACAGGAACGTATAGAAATCCAACAAAGGGGACTGGGTAATATTTTGATTAGCTTTAATAAGGTATGAAAGATCTATTCTGATAATGGTATAACATTTAGTTGAGTGAGCATAATTCAAATGAGGAAGCCAAGTGAAAGTTAGTGGCAAATAAAAAGTTCTAATGGATAACACCAGGGGTAAATTTTTTTATGCTGCCAAACAATTTAAAGGCTATGTAGTGCAATGATACAGATCCTTCCAATGGAAAAATTTGCAACAACACATCATCATTATTTTCATAAAATGTTTTTTCAATATTGTACCCAAATTTATCATTATTTTTGGGGTCATGTGAACAGGAATTTTTCTTTGAGAAACAGGTTCCTGATTTTACCATCCCTTGTAATTACTTATTAATTGATTAGCCTATTTTGTGGCCAATTAAACTCATGGAAGCATTTTCATATCTGGAGTGGAAAAGCCCAAATGCCCATCCGCATACATCCCTGGCACACCAAAATGCGGCTATTTTAGACGATACTGTCCCTGCTAACACCATACGGATACACTTGTCTCTGATTTGAATTCTCAATTTCTGGGAGGGATAAAATTTATATTTTTTTCTTGCTCACCATTGTAAGGGATATCGGTGGGTCCTGAGTGCTCAAAGGATGTGAGCAACAGCAGCAGACCTGAGAGTGCAATGCCTCGCCCATATTCAGGCAGTAGCAGTGGAGAAGGTAGTACGCCGACCGAGAGTGGGGGAGGTGGAGACCAGATCAAAACGGTTGCCTCAATGGCCCGATTGGAAGAGTACATGGAACTCATGTACGAGGGGCCATCTGACAAAATCCGTGGCTCAGCTCTTATCCTTCAGCTGGCTCGAGTGCCTGAAAACCTCCTTGATCTTTCAACTAATGGTTGGTATTCTGTTGAGCCTTGAAAAAATAAGCATTTTTAAATAAATAGAAATTAAGTTAGGTGTCATAAAAATGGCTGTAGTATTGCCATCAAACTTAAAGTATATTGATTTGATTAATGTTTTTATCAGTGGCCAAGTGTACATAGCAGATGCAACACATGCATGTTTTATATAAAAAGTATCAGGAAGATTGACTTTTTTTTTATTAAAAAACAAACCACTTTGCTTTTCCACATAAACTTTTTATTCTCACGACCCAGGTTTCGTTATAGCATAACATCATCAAGTAAAAATGACTGACTGACTGATGCTTAAGCACTGCGCCGTTTGGCACATTTTACACCGATACCCAGCTATTCTGATAAACGGTTGTGTGATATAAGTGGCTTAAGGGCGAAATTAAGCTAACGAGTATACTATTTGGTGATTATCAGGATTCATTTAGACTTGTTTTTGCACGTTTGTATTTTAAATGGGGATGATCAGAATAGACTGACTGACTGATGCTAAGTACTGCGCCGTTTGGCGCATTTTATACCGATACCCAGCTATGCTGATAAACGGTTGTGTGATATAAGTGGCTTAAGGGCGAAATTAAGCTAACGAGTATACTATTTGGTGATTATTAGGATTCATTTAGACTTGTTTTTGCACGTTTGTTTTTAAAATGGGGATTATCAGAATAGTCCCATAAAGGTTCTATGACAAGTCAAGCACAGCATATATACATATCTCTGGGCGGAGGGGAAGAGGAGGTAGGAAAGAAAGGATTGGTTGAGCTAGGAAGAGGGGGGCTAAAAGTCTATGGTTTGAGGCGGAGAAGGAGGATTGGTAATATTGACAAATTAGCAATAATTGGATAATTAGATTAGATAAAAACCAATTAGATAATTAGCAGGCTGGAAGGATAGGGTCAATACAATGTTGCAAAAAGCCCACCTGACATCGAATTAATTGGCAGAGGATTAGGGGAATGATTATTGTGAATGGGGAGAAGGGCACTTTGTAATTAGTCAGGTGACTCAGTAGCTTCTAGTAGTTTTTTTATGTATCAGGAAGAGTTTAGGAGAAAAGGATTTATTTCAGGTGCAATACAATGCCTCAAAATTTTTCAAAGCACATCCCTTGGGCATGGACACATTTTTGCCTGAAGCTTTTCCATGACTTGAAGCACTACGGCAAACTGATTTGACAGCACTCCCATGGTGGTGTCCTTTGAGGGAGGATATCACTTTTGGGAATAGGAAATAGTCTACTGGTGCCAAGTCAGAACTTTAAAGGGGTGTTGGGGAATTGTGGTGATGCCATTTTTCATCCATTAGTTGGTTACCTTGGAGCAAGTGCTTTTGGTCATCCATCAAGACATTCGGGATGAGTCTAATGCTAATCTCTTGCATTGCCAAATTTTCAGTGATAATGGTGTGCACTGTCATCTTATCAATGCCAATATTACGATATCTGCTATCAGGCGCACACTTTACCAACGGTTTGAATTCACCACTTCACACACGCCAGGAAAAAATTGTTACTGATAATTTTATTGTTGCATACTTTTAATACAAACCTTGCATGTATATGGTTAGGATGTCAAAATCAAGCCCTGTTCAAGCCTTAAGGAAGAGGGAGGGGAGGTGAAGCATGATGGCATATATTCACAACCACTTCCCAGTTGTGTAAGCTGCAATTTGTTTCTAATTGGCACACATAGGTGATGTAAAGCTTAACTAAATGGTATTCTCTGAAAGGCCGATGACTGATATACATCTTAACAGTTATCTTGCCATTGGAAATCTTGGAGTGAGAGGTTGATGAGGATTTGTAAAGACATCATTAACAAGTTCGAGGGGTAGTGTGGTCAGGGTCAGTTTCTGCATTTTCACAACACAAGTTGGGGAAAAATCAAATAAAATATCCTTAAACCCTGTAAAGCAGAAGGTGGCAAGGGAAAAGATTACCACCATCAGGTAGATAGGCAAAGTGTCCCAAGGATGATGACCACCTGGATATGTCATTGCATCACCTTTACTGTGGTAAGTTCTAGAAGTGAGGAGGTCTTTGTGTCCTCACCACCCGCGTTGTTGTTTAGAAATGGGAGGGTTTGTGGTGTTTTGAGTCTTGTGGAAAAATTATGACTTGTGTTTAGATTCAACATTTAGAAGCCAATTGTAAACTCTTAAGATGTCCTCTTCAGAAATGATAAATTCACTATGTACACATAAATATGCAATTATTAGCCCAGTCCTTCTTCGGAATGGAATAATGTGTAACCTTAGTAAGTTTAATGTAATTAAATTCACAATACTAATCACAAGATGGCCAATCACAATAACATACCTCATGCGTAAAGAAGGAATAGGTAGTGTTTTGGCAAAATTGAAATCAACCTCATCTGTATTATAGAGAGTTTTTACCTTCTTTCATGTTTTTCATCGAAGAGACTTTGTCCCTGAAGAGTATCATTCATATAATTTAACAGTCGAATTCAATTAGTTACTCTGTACTATGTGAAGTTGTGTGTTTCTGACCATCATCAGAATCAGCAGAAGTAATATTGATAATATTTTCACTGCTCTTTTGAGGCAGCAATTCTCTCAATTTGAAATTATGGTTTTTTAAAGCTCCCATAATCAGTATAAATTTTATGTTAGTGCCATGAAATACATCGTGTATCTACCTTTTGCAGTAACATTAGAAATGCTTGGGAAAATATGCAAATGTTCTTAATATATGTGCATTTTAGATTTACCCTAATATTATATACTGTGATTACTATGATAAGGATGTAATGATTTGCAAATGAATTTAATGATCTTTCTCTAAAAAACCATTTCAGAGACAGTGCTTGGAGCTCTTTCAAGGGTGTTACGAGAAGAGTGGCGACGAAGTGTTGAACTGAGCACCAATATTATATATATCTTTTTCTGCTTCTCTTCATTTACTCAATTTCATCGCATTGTCATCCATTACAAAGTAAGCAAACGGCTCTCTCTTGTGTTTTAAAATTTTCATTTATTTTAATCACGCTAAGCTTTTTTGTTCTAAAAAAATTAGGAGGATATTTTACTGATCAGAAAAATGCTGGTAAAATGAGTTCAGTGTATGCATTCATGTTTGATAGTTTAGTGAGAAGAAATTGTAATAAATGTAGTGTGAGACTTTATATATAATAAAATTCTGTTTATGGGCCTCAACTGCAATGAAAAATAGAGTGAAATGTATCTCACTCTTCCAAGGACAAAATTTTAAGTCAACATATTTGCTTGCTCACAATGAAAAATATCTTTTTGAGGGTACATGTAAATAAACTTGGTTTATCAGGGGTGAAGGAAACATACAAATAAACTTGTCGTAAAAGTGAAATATTAAAACCTTTCAAATTTGCAATAAAATAGTTAATATGTTTAGTGAAGAAATGAGTAATAAAATGGTAAACTTTTGTGGTGATTACTAAACCAATGGTGCAAAGTATGTTGTATAAAAACAAAGATGATATGATAAAGAAACTGGGGTATGTAGCTCACTCTGCATGGATATTTGATGGCCTGGCAGTGTTAATGAATGATATTAAGGCCACCAAAATTGTTTACGGTATATCATACAGCCAAATGTTATAATTAAAAACATTCCAGTTGAAATAATAGTGCCTGAATGGTAAAGCTAAAGAGGGAATTGATCTAAAATTTTTAAAACAAGCTACTGAAGGAGTCACCTCATTTTAGGCAGAAACAAGAGAAATGTGTAACGAAAGGTTATAGCTTGGGTTTGATTACAACAAACAAAGGAACTCCAGAAATCTCTTGAAGAAACATGTTCCATGGTTTAAAAAGTAGTAAATCTGCTTGCATTGGATGTTAATTGCAGCTTTGTAAAATGACTCATTTTCAGGTTGGATCCCTGTGTATTGAAGTCATTGAACACGAATTGCGCCGATATGAACAGTGGGAGCATGAACTGGAACAGAGGAGGCCAACTAGAAACTCGGATTCTAACCTGTCTGCATCATCCCAAGGCACCACATCCCCCAGGCACCAAGGCCACCAGTCTTCTTCTCTTCCCAAGGTTTGAAAAATTCTTATTTGTACAGAACAGCTTAGCCACTCTAATGAATGATCAAACGTCTCATTGGATGCTATTTATAGTCTAGACGTACAATTTTGTCACACCAAGTGAGGATACCTCTAGGTTATCAATAGATTTTGGTGGGATTTAGGTGGTTGTCACACTCCAGCTAAGCTATGGCATATTGGTAGAATTTCATAGAGCAGTAAAAGGCCAAATTTTCATTCAAATTGGAAGGGAACAGTGAAAAAATATGTAAAAGTGAGACTTGTATAAAACTAATTTTGGGGTGAAAGTATTTTAAAAGTCTATTTTCATGTTAAATGGGTGGAGTATTTTTCGGTATTGTGAGAAAATAAATTATATAAAAAGCAATGCATATTATTATATTATCAAGTGTAATTGATGTCATTTTTTTGATTTCTAAAAACCACAGTAATCAACCTTAAGGTTGGTATTAGTAGTTACAAGGGAGGTGACCAACATCTGAAGTCATTTGTACCATTAGGAATAGGTGTGCTGACTAGAAGGAGGATAATCCAGGAATTGGGAAGTGTGGAGAGAAACCTGATTCTTTGTACCTGGAGTCAAAAACTGATCCCTTCAAATGTTGGTTTGATGCCAGTCTGTTTAGAAATATGGAAGTAACGTTATGGCTATTAATGACAATGGTTTTATGTTAAAAAAAAATGCACAACCCTGAAAAAGTTGAAGTAGAACTTCTCGTATAGGAAAGTTTACCATGTACCATAGTTTTCCTATATTCGCGTAGCTTCTTGCAAAGTTTCTAACTTCTGCTTGATTTTTACTGTTTTTGTTTTCTTTTTACCATTGCAAGGCGATATTATTAATTATTAAAATGAAGTAATGTCACATAAGGCTATTTAACAGCTGCACTGTTATTTTGTTTGCTGAGAAGAAAAGCTGCTCCCACCAGACGGTCAAAAGCCAACAACATTTGGCACTGTTCAGATTTCCACACCATCAGATAAGTAGTCTGGTGATCATTTAAAAATTGATTTTAATGATTCTATGTACAGAATTAAAAATAGAGAAATATGGAGTTGTAAATGGAACCTGGGGATAACACAAAAAAAAACCAAATTGCCATCTCTGAGGGACATTAATTCTAGGTTTCAGAAAAATAAATTTTATTGTTTGATTACATTGACTTATATGTTGAGGTTTAAACATTAAAAATTCCGTTAATTTTAGGATTATGTGCATTAAGGGTTCATAGGCCATAGTACCCTTACTCAATGATTTCCACCGTGCATTCTATGATTGCTGATACCTATTTTCTATGACTGCATATTTGATGAGTACATGCAATTATTTCTCTTACAATTATTATAGTTAGAAGTCAGTCTATCATTCAAAACCCAGTTGATACACTTAAGGCAATAATCTCAGTCACTAAGGAATATTGTTAGTGTTCAGTTTTTGCTTATCATTTCTGTTGACCCCATAATCGATCAACGTACGCTCTAGTAACCACATTCCTTTAAGGGAAATCCCCAGCATTAAAAAAATATAGAATCTTTTTAATTAAATAAGCATTGTAAAACAGTAGGACTTTAGTTCAAAGTTCTCTCAACTTCGCATAAATCTGTGATGTATGTCCTAGTTTTCAGATATTGTTCATTCATAGTGTTTTGGACCATCACCAACTTTGTTGCACGCCCTGTGAATGCTGAAAAATCTAATAAGTTAGGTATGGATTGGCAAAATCATAAATACTCTGCTACTGCTGGAAATACAAGATATCATATTCTCTTTTCTAGTTCTCGATAGTAGAATGATAGCCCTATACTCAATTTGTAGATGGTGAAATCTTAAATTAAATTACAAATTAGTAAATCATAAATTACATGTATTCATAGGAACGCAATCAGTTATTAAGAGTTGGTCATCATTCTAAATAATACAAGATACATAGATTAGAACACTTACCAAAAATTGATTTGATTGATATTTAAGAATTATAGTCATATCATAAGTGATTCACACCAAAGCAGTAAAAACATTCAAAGCATTAAGTTATTCAAATTTTCCCATATGGTCTAGTTTTGACATTATGACCTTAAACATGAGAGTGCAGATATAAAACAAATCACCACGAACTACCTTGTACATTCAAG
Source organism: Hetaerina titia (assembly GCA_037158775.1). Lineage (NCBI taxonomy): Eukaryota > Metazoa > Arthropoda > Insecta > Odonata > Calopterygidae > Hetaerina > Hetaerina titia. The sequence goes on from CM073768.1 coordinate 102,600,193, forward strand.
TATAAGTGAATATTATTTATTCATATTATTTTGTATATCAATTATCCGAATCCTGCACAATGAAAATTAAGTGCTTCATTAAATACTTAATGTGGCAGCTTCCAAGAATACTTTTCCCGATATGCTTTACATTAGTTAAATGGCCATCAAAACATCATTATTAATTGACATTGAGTTTCAATCTAAATTCTTCTCATTTTTTCCATTTTTGACTCATACTCAAGCTGTCTTATACTCAAAGCTGTATAGTAATTCCTTTTCAGTTTTGAACTGGTAAACATCAAGTCATAATCATTAATTTGTGTACAAGTTATTGTGGCTCAATTTAAAATAAGAAAATACAATGCACGTTTAAAATAGCAGTTTCTTAAAGCATGCTTAAAAAGGCATTTGTCTGGTAAATGATGACTAATTATGGATTGGTTCATGGAATGCTACTCAATAACTTTTTTTCTTATTAATGTACGTGCTGTTCTTTGCTTTTGTAATGTGCAAATAAAAACTTTATATTTATTGATTAGAAACAATTGATTTTGAAAAATATATTTATTATTTCAGCGGGTAATCAGTCCAGATGCTAGTGATAGCACAGAAGATAGTGGAATACCTGCTAAACCAGTAGTACGGTCACGTCTCGAGTATGAGCGGAGTCTTCGAAAGTTCCATTCTCTTGTTAGGAAACAGGATCAGTTACTGAGAGGTATGTTTTATTCATTGGTACTTACTCTGTTTAAATACCTATGCACGATAATCTATGGTGTTCTTATTGCTGTATTTTATCATACCAAAAGTTAAAAATTACCTTCTTAATAATTCTGGCTTGTAAACTACAGTATGATTACTTTCACTGAAGACTTATACCTTAAATGGGGAAATCTCTGAAGCTGTTGATAAAACTTAATAAATAATGTAACTCAGTAAACTGCATACTTAGAAAAATGTAAATGTCTAGGATTGCTAAAATTTTCAAATTTTTGAAGTGTGATTTGCCAAATATTTTTGAAGACAAATTTAATACGATTCCTATGACATGCTTTTGCAGCTAGAAAATCTTTGTTTACAATGAGGTTATGTCCCACCGTAAAGCAATGCAATAAGTAGCTTTACTGTAAAAAATGACTGGCATACACAGAGAGCAAAATATTTGTGGAAAACGATGACTTCAAAAATCTGATAGAAAATACAGATGAATGCAATGGTGAAATTAGATTGGAGAGATGAGCATCCTAAATTATGAAGAATTTGTGTGTTGGATGAAGTGCTTATTTGAATATTATCCAATGACACTTTTACAGTATATTGGAAGTTATTTTTAAATAAAGCTTTTATTATAATTTCATATGATTTGAATTACTCCACCCAGAAATGCTATTAAATAGCACTTGGCCTTCAGAAACAAATCATCAATATTAAATTCTGAAAGGAAGAAGTGTCATCAGCTAAGGTTGCATTTATAACATTAGAATCATTGCTTATTGTTTACTAGTCATTAATATAAATACTAAATACAATTAGATATAACTGCACATAATTTATTGGCATTGAAAGTTAATACAGTAGAACCTTGCTTAAAGAGTAGCAAGAAATTTGCATACCGAGCAAAAATGTTTCCCCCAAATATGACTCACTTAAAGAGTGAATTTTTGCATTAAAAATGATGAGGAGAGGGAAATTCTCAAAATGATAGCACACCTGCTACTTCAGTTTGTGTTTAGCGTTCATTAGCACTCATTAGCATAGTGTCACTAGTGATGGTATATTTTTCCAACCTGTTGTTTAGATGTATTCATTGTGATTTTTTGGTGCTAATTTTAATAATATTTTGTGCATAGTTGTAAAGATGTCACCAAAGAAAAAGCCACTTCAGTTATAAATAGAATGAAAAGATCCCAGAATAAATTATACTTGTTGTAAGAGGTTCCACTGTATTTTCAATGTTTCATTTGTGTTATTAAAATCAAAACTTATGTTTGTAATTTACAGTACATTGCTTATGAACATAACTAGTTAATCTTATCTTCATCGGAAGAAACGATAATCTTTTTTAGGTTTAGCATTAAAAAAATTAAATATTAAGAGAAGCATCTTGGCAATTTAAAAATTACCAAGATGCTTCTGTGAACGATAGTGATACTAGTTTTATTTTTCGCACAAGTATGCTCCATTATTAGATAATCTGAAATGTGGAGGATCCTTTTGAACGATGCTAATATGCCAATTGAAGTATGGTTTTTATTAAAAATATATTTTACTGTATGTAACATGAAGAAAATGTGTACGAAAATATTCTCCATATTGCAGTGTCCTTCTACCTACTGCTGAATTTGGCCGAGTCTTTAAAGTTGGAGGAGAAAATGCGACGCAGAAATATTGTTGGAATGTTGATTCGGTGTCTTGATCGAGATAATCCAGACCTGCTAGTCCTCGTTTTGACGTTTCTTAAAAAATTGTCTATATTTCGAGAAAACAAAAATGATATGGTTTGTAATCCATTAGCTCTTGCATATTGTCTTATATTGATGTGTATCAAGTATTATATTTATGTGTTCTACTCTTTTTCAGGCTGAGCATAATGTTGTGGAAAAATTGCCTCGACTAGTATCATGGCCTAGGTTTGATGTATCCCATCTGTCTCTGAAACTGTTAATGAACCTTTCATTTGATGGTGCTCTTCGTGGCAAGATGATTCGTGTTGGTATGCTGCCACGTTTGGTGGCTGTTCTTGCAGCCAGTGATGTGCGACAGCACAACACAGCCATGAGTATCCTGTACCATCTTTCAATGGATGACAGAGTGAAGTCAATGTTCACATACACCAATTGCATTCCTATTGTTAGTATTTGGGTATTAATTTTAAATAAGATATTTTTCCTCTCATTTTGCTGTCTAAATGTATAAATTAAATGATTATTCATCTTCAACAGTTATGGTATCTATATTTAATAAACGCCATGAATAACCAAATCTGTGTCTTCAGCCTCTTGCTGAATTTGGCCAAGTCTTAAAAATTAGAGGAGAAAATTTGGCATTTGAAATTTCATTGATAACTTGAATCTTCTAATTTTGTATAGTTTTGAAAAGTTTTGTTTCTGTGCAGCAACATGCTGTTTATATGTTAATAATATTAATTCCTGAATGTCAACTTTGTTGGTAGAAGTGAAATAAATATCAGGCATGATTCCTGGACTTTCTTAGTATTCAAATGCTGTAATTCTGGAAACCCACGACTGTTCACAGTTGAAAACTAATACATGTATAATAATGCAGAGTAATAGAAAACCATTTTGAGAAAGGCAACCTAGTTCTCTCTTTGTTAATTAACTTTCTAGGTTGCCAAACGATTGGTGCCGTTTGTATTGATCATTTTGTTATTACATATTTTTTCATGCCAATAGAAGCTGTGGGTTGAAGTTGAGACTTTGTAATGCCAAATTCAAGCATTATAGTGTGAATGAATTTCTAATAAATCACATCAGAATGGGAATTCATTAAAAATACTAGTCTATTTCTTTAGCTTTTTATGTGAAAAATTTTCTCCTATGCTGTAAGTAATCAGTCAGTTGTCCTGAATTGACTTGGTTTGTGCAGTGGTTCTTATATTTTTGCACATAATATTTTAGAGAATAAACATTTATGTTTGCTCAATTTTTTCACTAAAAATCTTGGTAATAATGTCAGCTATGTATATAGTGTGTCCATCAGCTTGGCTTGGATGATTTAGGTGGGCAATAAGCATTAAATTTGCCAGAGCTTAGTCATACTATTTTCAGTTTATATAACGATGAAGAGTATTATTCAGGAAGGATGATTTTAACTTAGGATGTGCTAGGTTGACTTACTATGTTGAGACTTATGGTTTATCTTAATGAAAATACATTTATGCATGCTCTAACTTTGATGTGAACAATTTTTCCCCTTTGAATCGATCAGTAACACTCAATTTATAAAATATTCATATTATTAAATGATGAATGAATTTTGAACCAGCTGGGGAAATGTGGAATCAGTTTGGAATGTTCGTAAGGACTGTCAGACACCCACATTTCAGTTGTCGCTAACACTACCCATATTGACATTGGTTAATCTGAATTTATATCGCATGTCCTTTATAGTAACAATGGTTGCTTGATTCTAGGTGATGAAAATGTTGCTTGAGCCTCCTGAAAAGCAAACCGATTCCTTGGCTGCAGCACTGTTAATTAATTTAGCTTTAAATCGTCGAAATGCACAGCTGATGTGCTCAACCAATGTTCACAGTGTACTAGGTGATACTGGTAAGACTGGTGGAGAAGGGAGTGAGAATAATGAATTGGATTCAGAAGACAGTGAAGCAGTGGGTTTGAAAGATCTAATGAAGAGAGCCTTTCGACTGCAGGATTCTCTTGTCATGAAAATTGTGAGAAATATATCTCAGCATGATGGCCCAACTAAAGTCCTTTTTGTTGTAAGTATCATAGAGTACCATTTGTATTTATAATGTCTATTAATAAATTCATCTGTAATGGGTTATACGCCATTATTGTTTCTAGGAATTTATTGGTGATCTTGCAAATGCCGTACAAGAGGCAGACTGTGAAGATTTTGTTGTTGAGTGCTTGGCTGTTTTGGGAAACCTAAGTCTGCCTGATTTGGATTATGAAAAGCTTTTACGACAGTACAACCTTATTTCGTGGTTTAGAAGTAAACTCATCCCAGGTGAGACTTCTGCATGCGGCAACTGTTATATGAATGTCTTTTTTTTTACTAATATCCAGTCTGCAAGATGTTATATCCAAGGAAAATTACATTATGCATTATTATAATTATAATCAGTAATCTATCAGTTAAGGTAAGTTTCAGAGAGATGCAAGCTACCAAATGGTGCGACTTGTTTTTCATTAAATAAACCACTGCATGATAAATAGTATATGCACAAGGCATAGTTATTATTTCTAATTATTTAAACAAGAGGTCAGCAATGTGCATGATAATGTTGCTTACACATGATTCTCACTATTTTTTTCCAAATTAACAATACCTGATTTAATGAGGATGATGATTCCTATGTTACAATTCCAATAAAAGTAAGGGCATAAAATTAGTCTTGACATAAAATTTCAGGATAGCTGTGTTTATTGTGTGTTTTAAAACTGCTATCTGGAAGTAGTGTTAACATACATCCACTTAAGATGAGGGCCATTATGTAGCCTCAGAATTTTCAACTTTTCTACCACCATGAGGTCATTTTACTTTGAAAGTCAGTGTTGTTAAGTATGCACTATCTTGATGAAAATAACATCATTTGTGTTTTACCATTGTTAAGGATCATAGCGGTATAGTTACATCAGTTATACATTACCTTTTTCCCCAGTTCACCTGAGCCCAAGTGATTCATGGAAGTAAAGGAGTTCAGGGTGTTCACATCATCAGCGTAGATGATACTTTAATTGACGTTAACCATTGAATTCATTGGTAGATCACTAATACATATTTAAAAAGTACTGAGCCATGTACAGACTCCAGAGGTACTCATGCAGCCACCAATAGTGGAGATGAGAGAAAAATGTTGCTTTCTTTATATACCACAACCTATTATCAGGAATTCAAATAAGTTCTTAGCGATTTCAGAGTAGCTACTTCTATGACAAGCATCTCACATTTTGTTTGTAATAATTTTATGATCTAACATATCTAAAGCCATACCTAAGTCAATGCAAATTCCCAGTGCTTTATTTTTTAAAAGTTTGTTTATTATATAATAAACAAACTAAGACCAATTGCCTTGTTTATTATATAAGTAACTGCATCAAAGGGATTGGGGGCCATAGCAGGGCTTGTCCTATTAACCTCCCTCTTTCAAATCCAAACTGTTGAGCTGATAAAATACTTTGGCTTTCAAGGAAATTAATTAGTCTTACAAGATACATGCTCAAACACTTTTCCAAACTGAGAAATTTTAGATACAGGCATATAATTACTCAAGTTGTTTTTGACACCATCATTCTTAAATACTGGAACAACCTTAGTCACCTTTAGGGGACCAACAAATCTTGACAAAGCACCATTAGAGATATTTTGACTCGGGGTAGTAAACAAAAGGAAGAAAAAAGAATAGGGATAGTAAAGAGACAGGAGGAAATTCTGTGATTTTCTGATAAATTTACCAAGTACACTATCTGGTGAGTTTTTTGCTCCTATTTTCTCAACATTACGGTATAACTCACTATCACTGCAAGGTTTGAGATACCTTATCTTGCTTGATGGTACTGTTTGCTAATATCCCCTAATTTCAAGTTTCTGATCTAGGAAAAAGTATTAATTTTATGTAAATATAAAGATTGTGGCGGGTTAAACTTTACCTCCCTCCCTTGACAAAGGTTACCTCACTTCTTAAATACTTTCAATCTACCCACAAAAATGAGCTTTTTGGACTTTTTCAAATTGTTTTGAGAGCAGTAGCTTTAAAATTTAATTTACAGCTTGTGTGCTGGTTAGATTTATAGTAATTAAATGTGCTGGAATTTCTTTTCATAGGTGTAGCAGAGGATGATGTGGTGTTAGAAATTGTTAACTTTCTTGGAACTGTTGCTGCTGATGATGCCTGTGCAATGCTCCTTTGCAAAGCTGATGCTATTCTCTCATTAATAGAGCTTCTTAAAGGTAGCTACTTTATTCCTATGCCATGCATTATTATATTTTAGAAAATAGATCAATGCTTAAATTATTTTTGTTTTGAAAGCCTCATAATAATAACAGTTAATTCTTTAAATTCCATTCACAGCCAAGCAAGAGGATGATGAAATTGTGTTGCAAGTTGTATATGTATTTTTCCAGCTGAGTAAACATGTATCAACCAGGGAATATCTTCTTCAAGAAACTGGTATCCTTTAAAAAAAATAATAACTGGAAGGCAGTGTAAAAATTTATGTTTTTATTGCAAAGGCTGTACGCATATACACACACATATATGCAAACATACATATAGTAAGGGTTTAAAGTTATTAAAGGATGCATCAAAATCTTTAGGTGAGTGTGGAAAAATGCTGGGAAAACAAATACAAAAACCAGTGTATATGTATGTTCCTATTATGTTCTTAATACTTAATAAGGTTTTTTCCACTGTGAATTGTTCGGCTCATGCTGTTATTTCAGGACACCAAGATATATAAGTCAAATCCTTTTAATTTTGTTGCTGAGGTATTTACGGGAAAAAAATAATGAGCTGGGAAGGACCTGCCTACGTTAGGAATAGTTTTCAGGAAACACACATGTATACCTATTTGTCCAAAGCAGTGCTATTGTTTACTTATGATTCACCTGCATTTATTTTGATCTTTTGAGTGAAATAAATTTCAAAGGATGTTTTTATGACTGATTTCATATTGGTCTTGTTGACTGCTCTGGGATTGATCAATTCGTCAATATGAATTAAAATCCTTAACAGTTTAACTAGATGCCCCTGCATATTTACTTGACTTGATGCATGACAAGAATGTGCAAATAACCAAAGTGTGTGATGCAACTCTGGATATAATTGCTGTAAGTACGAATGTTATATGATCCAGTCAAGTGCCAATGTGAATATGTATTAAAAATTTCAGTATGAAGCTTGGAAATCGCAGCCATTCGTTCTTATATAAACTATGAGAAATCCTTCTGATTTTTCTACTTCACTTATCTAATATGCTTTCACATGCCTATATGTATGATAATTACACATTCTCTCTCACACACTCTCTACCTCATACCATTTTGCTCCATGTGTTTCTTACAAATTTGTTTTCTTTAATGTTTTTCCTGGTCCATCCTCACTTTATATTTCCACATATCTCATTATACATCTCTGTACTTTCCACTTTTCAAATTATCTCTGTTAAATTTTACAGTGTACTTATGCCTATGTTTTGTAGGTTTAAGTTGTATAAAAATTCAAGTAGTGGTTATTTAGAATGCAGTCTATGTATTTTGCTACAAAGAAAATATCTTTTGCTTCATATTACCACTTGTATCTTATGAAAAAATGAACAGTCAATACTAGCAGATGGTATTCATCGAAAGAACTCCATAGATGTAAAGTGCACATGGAAAATGGTGTAAGATACAGATTGATTATGTGATGTTAAAGCATAGAGTTTATAGGTACAGGGCAAAATGTGTGGGGTCTATATGAAGGTGAAGTAACTGTCAAGGTGTAAAGAAGGAAATTCTATTTAGGAAATGCAACAAATAAAATGTTAATCAAAGCAGAAGAGTTTCTGACAAGATGGAAAGAGAATATAGAGGAACTCTATAGGAAAGATGATATGCCAGGAAGTTTGGATGTATAAAGGGAATATAATGTTGATAATGATGAAATAGGCCCAGAAATACTTGACTGCAAGATAGAAAGAGAATTTAAGGGAATGAAATGAAAGAAGGCTGTGTCAATGAATAACATCCCTGTGGAACTTTTTCAAGTTTTAGAAAACTGGGAAGGGAGAGTTTTTGAAAAATCATTCTTAGTATTTGTGAAGGAGGAATTTGGAAGAAGACTTAATTAGATCAGTATTGATACCCATCCCAAAAAAAAACAGAAAAGCAGCCATATGTAAGGACAATTGGACTATAATTTCAATTTCATATGCTACAAATGTATTAATGAGAATCATCAACAGAAGGATGAAGAAGAGAGCAAATGAGTACTTAGGCAAAGCTTTGGTTTTAGAAAGGGGAAGGGTACACGTGATGCCATAGCAACAATGAGGTCATGAGTAGAAAGGACTGTAGAGTATAGCAAGAATGTATTTTCATGCTGTTTGGATTTGAGCAACTATTCGACAGAGTAAACTGGGGAAAATTAATGAGGATTTTGCAGAGAATAGGAATACAGGCATTTTGTATAGGCCTTTATAGGCATTTTGGATGTTATTTAGGGAGATATAAAGTAGTGTTTAGTCCCAGTGTCCATCAAAGAAATACCCCAAGCTGTTAGATTACTACTAATCCTGATAAATATGAGGAGCTTTGTTTGGACCCACAAAAAACTACCTTTCACATGAGCAAATGTTGAATGGGTGAACATAAAATCAGGGGTGCATGCTCTTTGTGATACCCTATCTTTTTCTGGCCCTTAGAATTGTACTTTTCTTACTATACCACTATCTCATTAATTCATTGGGGTTTTAGTTTTAACCTTGTGCGTGAAATTTTGTGTTACCATTGTCACCAGGAACACAGGGAAGACTGGAAAAAGCGAATCCAGGTTGAGAAGTTTAGGCATCACAACACACAGTGGCTGGATATGGTGAGCAGCCAGGCAGATGGTGCTTCTGACCCATGGGGTGAAGATTATGCCGGTGATATGGAAGATGGTTCCTATATGGATGAAGGTTGTGGAGGCACAGGATTGGCTTCTGGATTCCTTGACCGAAACCTTCTTGTTTCAGAATCTCTTTTCCAATCAGGTGATTATGGCATAAAGTTTGATCATTCATTTTTCAACTAATAGAATCTTAGCTTTCTTTAATGTCGTACATTCCCATAAAAGTCCAATTTAAAGGCCAAAGTGCTGTTTTTGGATTGATATGACATAAATAAGATGGGACTATCAAGTCTCAATCTTGCCCAATTAAGCTGTTAAATGATTAAATTGAAATATAATACATCCATGCTATAATTTTCTAAATTATTCAACTTCCACTCCCTTTGTACATTTCACTGGTTATTTTAATTTTGATACAGTGAGTGCCTACTAGACTTCAATCAAGTTCTCTTGTATTTTGTTAAGGGTCTCACATTTCCTTGGAGGCTGTGGATGACATTGACTATGGCTCTGGAACAGGGAACTCCTCCAACAATACTCCTGCCGGAAGACCTAGAAGCAGGTCAGTATGTAATCATGGAAAGCATCCATTTTATCTTATGAGTTTTTTTACTCTTCAGAAGTCTTGAATGAACACCACCACTTAAAGCTACTTTGTCTTGCATATGGGCTACTACTGAGGTTTTTTTCCCTCTCATATCCCATTTTCATGCCTTCAGCAATGTCAGACAAAAATGGAAGACTGTGATGACCCATGTGTGGTGTGTATTGATGGCATATGAACAAATGACAGCGAGTATAGATTATTACTGCCATCACTCTGATGCTACAAGTGTTGGCAAATGGGTGACATCTGCAGCACTGCAACTTTTGGCTTCTATAATTATCCTGATTGGCTGCAATGTCTGTGGCACAACTAAACCAGATACATATAGCTTTTATTATTTAGCATCTGGGAGTTTTATCCCATAAATTATAAATGAATAATTTATACCACTTGAATCTCATAAATCCAAAGTAAATTCATGTTCAAGTTAATGAAAAATTCTGTTTTTTTAATAATCTCTTATCAATTCTTACATTTTTTTGGAAAATTTAAATCTTCCTGAAAAGCAATGACCCATTGTATTTATTTAAATGCTAAAACTAATGTGCAGTGAACATTTGGAACGAATATAAAGAGGGTTAAATTTATGAACAGGAAAAAATACAGAAGAAATACTGCCATAAAAGTACACACAACATCATAAAGTTACTGTAATATTTTGGCTGGGATCACCTGGCTCAAGGCATAATTATACCTATCATTAAGGTATTGGCTTTGCAATTCTGTGACGTCAAGAAAAATAATTAATATTGACACCACATGGGCAGATCATGAGACTTAATTTAATATTTATATCTGTCTCTGATATATGGATTCAAATGGATAGTGCATGACACATTTCACAATACACAGAAGGGGAACATGTACAGCTATTCAGGGAACTTGAAAATTTCATTCAATTCAGGCTTATACCTAAATGAACTTATTTAGCTGTCTTTTAAATGCTGTTTGTGTTGTCAAGACCTTTAAATGTGATAGGAGAGTATTGTCTAGCTTACTTTTGGACTCGGGGAACAAACTTATTCTGAAAAAGTTTTGTTTTGCAATTTTTAAATCACCAATTTTCCTAATATGTTGATTTGGGCAATTTTCATTCTGTAAGAATCATGCCATATTTGCTCTTACATTAGCTACATAATTGAAAATATATGTGGATGACACAATAATGAGACCCAGTTTATGGATGGCACAGTAATGAGGCCCAGTTTTTTTAAATAGTAGCCATTCATTTGTGACTGAATTAGATATTGGTCCTTTGAACATACAGATTTGAGGATACATTTTTCCATTGAATAATCCTCAGTAGATGCCAGTTGCATCAATTAGTTTGAGTCTGTTCCAGCTGTGCTGATAAAATATTGTAGTGTACCAACATGTTGACTGCATGAATCAGAACTTTTGAGGTGTAAATTCATAAATTGAGGACTGGAGCAATAGAATGGCCAAGCCAACACCATATTCAACCTGAATGTTGGTTTTTATATGTCAGGATAGTGTTTATCTTATACTAATCTCTTAGTATTAGTAGTTACCTTATTTCATGGCCCTTAAGGTGCCCCGGCATATATGACAGACTCTGATTTTCTGGTCAAAATTAACAAAAAATACTTGGATCATACAGAAAAGGTCAAATTATTTTGATGTTATCACTCAATATGAATAAAAATGAATGGTTACTTATGTGATAATGGCAACTGTTTTCTATGCCTGATGTGGAAAAAAATATGTAATAGTAAGTATTTTGCCAGCAAACTGGCTTGTGCTTATAGGTTGAAATTATACCCATGCACCCCAAGCCCATAAGACATAGGCTGATTTTAGACCATATTGTGAAGTAAAAAAGTGAATCTTATGGGCTTGGAAATATGGTAAATAGATAATGGCCTCTATATGCTGAGGATTCTGAGTGTCCTCTAACAGCCAGCCACTACCATCTCCATCAAAATGATGTAGACATAGGCTTTGACGCACAGTGAACATTGTAGTGAGAAACATGCAAACTAGAACAAGTCGTACATTGTTGTAAAGAGCATTTATTTGGCATGAACAGTTGTGATATGATGGTTGGTTGCTATTCTTAAGACCAGTGTGCAAAACCAAATCATCATGGTGTTCAATTTTCTTCTATTTTTATGCATTTTATGACAACTTGGCACAAAATAACGCAAAAAAACATGTTTATATTAATTTAAAAATAAATAAATTCTCTTTCTAACAATGTATGACATTCTAATTTGAATGACCATTGCCATTGTGACCAAAGCCAGGTCTACATCATTTTGGCGATGACAGTAGTCATAGCTTTGTCAGAATTTTTCTGTAAAGACTGATCAAGTTTTATTAATCAACTCTGTTGAGTGAAGGTAAAATAATTATTGTTTATTATTTTAATAGAAATTAAATATTTTTTCAATTCATTAAAAAACCTTAAATTTGTTTTACTATGTTTTCATGAAGATGAATTCACCTTGTTACTTTAGGTACAGCCAGGATATTGAAGACTATGCAGAGGCCCTTGCATTAAATGGATCAGTGGACTTTGCATCAAGGCTGAATCAAATATTTGTGGACCCACCTGGAGAAAATGAAGACGACGATGACGACAATAAAGGTCGAGAGTCATTAGATGTTTATACAGATGGCATCATTGATGGGAGAGAGCCAGTGTCAAAAACACAAATCACATTCCAGTAATATTACACTTCATTTGGCTGCTGTTCTAGTCATATAAGATCAAGCAGATTTTATATTCATAAAAATTTGATTCACCCCTCATTCATAGTATCTATATTTATATCAGCTTTTTTTGGAATGAAAGCTAAAGAAAGCTGACTCACAATCATTGCTTTAAATGCACTTTCATAAACTTCCCCCTGCTTTCATTTGTGAAAGCTTGGGATTTCTATCATTTGGTAAGCCTTGAAAAGAGTTGCATTTCAGCTTGTTTTATCATGGTAGTGCACTAGTTTGTGTTTTAAACACAAAGTGAAGTGAAGAGGATTGTCAATCCTTAATATAGAAACAATACCTACTTTTCCAGTATTTGTAAATAACGGTGGAGTATTCGAAGATATAGGCTGTTTATACATATGAACATATGTAAACTGAATGGGCCCAAGATAGGGTTACTCTTGAGTGAGTTTTGTTAATAATAATTGTATCCCTTATTTGGTTTGTGTTATTTATGCATAATATTAATGCAATGGCTTTTTTGCCAAAAGGTAAATTATTTGTTACTCTACATGTTTTAAAAAAATGCGATTTGTTTGTTTATACCTTGAAAGTTTGACTTTGTTCATATATTTATTTGTATTGTAAATATTTTTGAAATAGCTTTGACTACTCATGATTGCCAAGTGTTCCGGAATTGAAACTAGTCATGCAAGGCTGTGTTATTAATTTTTCTAAGTGATGTGAATTACATTGTGTTAGTTTTATGCCATATAATTTATGGATAAACTGGATGCATATGTTGTGGATCATAGATATGCATTTCTATTGCTAATATTTTACTCTTTTTGAAATGCCTTTATTTTTGTTAACTTTCAGTCTATTGAATGAAATGGATTGTCATTTTGTTGGAATCTGCTTGAAATGAAGTAAAATACATTTTTATTAAATAAAATCTCATTTTTTAGGAAATTATTTCAAACCTTAATCAGAGAAAATCAAAGAAATGAAGTAATTGTGGAATCATTACAGGAAAGCTGGGGTATGTATTTTTCAGTAGACCTCATCCTAAAATTCCCATTCACTGCAGTTCAATGGGGGAAATCAGCCTTAAACTGGAGTTGATTTTATTTTAAATAATCTGGGGTTTGATTTTTTAATTAATGCATTTCAATAATTCATGATTGTCTCTGAAGTTCAGAGGGTGATAGAACCTTGATGCATGTTACATATTTTGCTTTTTTTAATCAATTGTATGAAAATTACTTTTGATGTTTGTGTTCATGGCTTCAAAATCCTAACTTGGTGAAGGTAAAAGTAGTGAATGGATAACTAGTTCTATTTCCCCTCACAAATGCATACGTACTTGGGAAAGTTAATTTTTTAAGTTTGGGCAGTTAAGTACCAAACAATTAAGGTAAGTTGAAGCCCAATTGAATAACTTTCAGGTTAATGTAATTCATCAACTATAATTTCAGTTAGTCTTCAAGTTAATACAACAAACAATCTAGTTCACATGAAAACTCATTAAAAATTTTCCATTTCATAAAGAAATTAAATAAGCAGACATTAAACAGCTGCAATTTCTTTAAATGAGGTTGAGTGATTTGTTGAATACTTGTCACTCTTTTTTTGACTTGAATTGGTGAAAGCTAAAACTTTATGTGGGTCCTTTTTGTTTTTTTAATTACATTTTAAGTTTGTTTAATGAAATTTCTAGATCAGGTTAAACATTTGACATAAATAAATTAACAAGTTAAGAATTAACAAAAAATTAACATTTAAACTTAAATGTTACCATCCAAGTTTTTCCCAATGTAATTTAAAGTGATGTCTTCTTCCCGTCCTTAATTAAATATAAAAATGAAAAAATTAAAAGGGAGGAAAATAATGCATTTTTGGACTTAGCTAATTTGCAAACCAATGCTGCTCAACATTATGTGTATACTGATTCAAAAATTGGGTAGAAAAGCTGGTTGTGAGTATAAGGTGTATAAAAGTAACCGTTTCTATGTTTGTAAGTGTATCTACAATGTCTTTGAGGTATTCTCAATAACCCTTAATGTCAACAACTCCCGTTTTCTATTTGAAGTGGTCGGGCTTGCGTTTCCAATTTTAACCGCCAGAAAAACAACGGAAAAATGATATTTTTCTGGCAATGCTGGGAAAATTTTTGGTATCATGGTTCAAACGTGGAGTTTTTCCTTGAACATGCACTTATAATTGCAATTGTATGGTCAGTGATTTCCATTCTATGAAATGTTTTCGGGCGTAATTTTTCGCGTATATAGTTCAAATTAATCGAAAATGTTGTGCCCCGAAGTATGGAACTTTACCCCTCCCGAACATAGTTTTACATTTTCTACTGGAAACTGGAAGACGTCTGAAGATATTAAAAGTATCTCCAAGAAACATTATTTTAATCATTTAGTAAGTTTACCGGTGTTTACATTGCATATCACTATGTTAATCGCAATTATATCCTTGTTAATAATGAATGTTTCACTCACAGGTTTCTGTGGTGCTACCCGACACTTTAATTGTTCCACAGAATTTGATTGAGTTATTATCAGATAGCTGTTGCTATTACAGAGCTGCTGAATTCCCACTTACGGCTCTTATCGCGAATGAGTTTATAGAGACGTTCATTAAGTCGGGTAGGACTTACTAAAATTATTAGTTAACTAAAAGTTAATGTAACTGAGTTTTGAATATTAATATTTTTAGTGCGTAACTCAATTTAAAACATAGATAAGGTGTAACTAACGTTAAAATTTTGGAACACCCAGGACAATTTACTGCTCTGAGTATTGGGACGAGGATAGATTGCGACAACTGTATTGCTGTGACACCCACTGGCAATCTCATTTTTTCTCTACTTAAAGAAGCCTATGAGGAACTGGGTTTAGAAGGAAAGCTGTCAAATTTCTGTCGATTGAAAAAGCGACCTACGAGATACTGTAAGTATTTTCGCCTTTTAATTAATTCCTACCAAAAGAAATAGGCTATGTTTATGTAAAAGTTTAATTAAATTGTCTGCGCACGTTAATGGAAAGGTACAAGTTGAAAAGTTTTGAATTATTTCTCAGAGTATTTGATTTCGGCTTTGGAATGACACAAAATCTGCTAAACTGTTTATGATGATATTCTTCTATCACTGTTGTGTGCTAATTCTCATGCAAATATTATTTACTCTTGAAAAATCTAAAAGCCAATTCAGTAGTTTCTGTAAAACAGCTCCTTCAAAGATATTTTGGAACAAAATGGACAGTCAATGATTGGGAGATGTTTGAAAAGTTCAGTTGTCACTGAGATTTAGTGGAGCTTTTTGGGAGTGGTGAGGAGGGGGAGAAGAGGTAAGCAGATTAGATGTTTGTGGGGAAGGGTAATGTATTTCAGTGGGTCATGGTGGGAGAGAGAGTGCAAGTGTGAAAGAATTCAGGACCTTGATGATATCATATCATCATTTATTCACCAAAAGGCATTAGGATATAGGTTTCACCAAATTCATAAACAATAGTAACATATAAAATATATAATAGCATAAGGAGACATTTCAAAATGATTACAGGCATTCATTGACTATGGTATAGGTGTTCTTCCACATCATAAAATATCCTTTAAAGTAAAAAATATCTTCATTTACTCTTAAATGTTAATATAAAGAAAAAGTTTATTGTTGAGCATTTACAGAGGCATCCCCTCGAATTGAGCCTGGGCCCTCGGGTGAGAAGCCTAGCACTCTTCTAACTGGATTTATATTATAGATATTCACAGGTTTAGAAAAGATGCTACTTGATCTGTGTTCAGTCACCTAGTCAGAGATAGGGGTGACTATTTCTTTCATTAATGAATCCAGGGTTTTTTCCTCAATGCTCTCTTGTCGTTCCCACCCAATCCACTCCTCCCTGCTAGTATCTAGGCAGATGAGGCTTCTGCAATCATTAACTTTTCTACTATTGCCATGACAGGAAGCCTAGAAAACTGCTCATAACCTAATTTATAGGGATGATAAGTGCATATTAGGAAATCATCTTAGCTAGAGTTTGTCTTTGTTCTCCCTTTAGTTGAATTTGGGTACCAGATGTTACTGGGAAACGACACACAACATATGGAAAGAAACTGACCCCTCTGTCCTGATGTGTGAATGTCACATGGTGCTGGTCTTGGTATTGTGTGAGTTCTACCTTCACATAGCAACCCAACCTTTGGATTGATAACTTTGTTTATCCATGCTATAATGGAACAATTTCAAAAAGATTGCATTATTTCACATTTTTGTGTTGCAAAGTCATGAATTAGCTTGAAGGAATGTACCTTTTAATTCTAATTGATGCCCGATGTCTGGCTATCTTAATTCTCCTAATTGTCTTTTTGTATATCTTTCTACACTCATTGTACTTATTCATATTCATTGTAAATCAGTTGACATTACCTCGTAGTAGTACATATCAAAAGAAATCCGAGTATGTGAAAAATTGCGATATCCATAAATATTCTATTAAGGCAGAATGAGCAGCTGCACGTTTTATATGTATGCATGAAAAATGCAGGTTCTGGTCCAAATTTTATGGGCCTTCAACTGTATGATAAACTCCCAGCTGAGATTAATCCCCAAAAAAGTGTGGCTGCAATTAAAGTCATTCTACTCAGGTTTTTAAAAATAAAAATGTTTTATTCAATTGCTGTATTTCTCAATAATGCCTCTTGTATCCATTGTATTTATTTTGTTACTTTACCCCGACATGTCCTATATCAAGTGTAACAGTTGATTTCTGTGTAAAACTTGATTGCTGGACAAACAAATGTATTATTATTATAAGGTTTGATGGGAGAGGTTGGGAGGGTAATGGATAACTTAATTGGGTTCATAGGGAGGGAGAATAAGTTTCTGTTTACTTTGGTGAGAGGGGATTCATACCTTTATATGGTATTTTGATAAATGTATGTATATTTTGGTTTCCTATTTGGCCAAAATACTGACATGGGGGTATCCTTTGTAAATCCAATTTATTGGTAAACTATTGAGGCGTATAGTACAATGGGTACAGAGCTGGACGTGGATTCAAATCCAGTTGATGCCTCTGGGCACCCTTAGCTTCACACTAGCCGATTGTTCGGATACGAGATCTTCCTGGGAAACTAGAGATCGCACTGTAAATTTGGAACCGGTATCCCTTATTTACCAGTCAATGTGCGAATTTCATATGCAGGTGGGCTTACAATCAGTTAGATGAGCCCTACCTACACCCATAAAACCAACCTTTGATTTGATAGCCATGGTGGTGGTTAAGTAATGGATTTTTCATCATTAAATTTTATTAGATAATAGGTCACTCATTTCATCCTTTAATTGGGTTACTTTGCATACTGAGGCAGCTGCATACTGACTTTGGTCACTTTTCAGTGGTTTCCATCGATTTGAAAAGCCTTAATCCAAAATCCAAGAAGTATGAAAGGATTCACGTTTGTCTATCAAGGTTCCAGACCAAATACATTTTTGACTTGATTCTGGCATGGGATCCTCCAATAGGTATGAAAATATTTTATACATGCTATGTAATGTTTCTGAAAATGGTTAAAAATACAAATTCATACACTTATTCACTTAAAATGTTATTACAGTGCAATGGATATAAATTATTCCATGAAATAAATTCCAGTGAAAAATGTGTGAAATCTTTTTGTTTTAATGTAGTGTACCGAGTAAATTACATGATCTGATTGAATTAGATAAATTATTTTAGGTAATTAAACTTTTCATTTCCTTAAAGTGAATTTTTAGCATGCTGCAGTCTAAAGATCTATCAGTAATGTATAGTGTACCGATTATGTGCAAGATGAAGCTTAATAAAAAAATATCCAAAAATGAATCTACATTTCTCAGCATTTTATGCTCAACAACATGGCATGCCAATATATAAGTAGAAAGACACCAAGTCTTTTAGTATCACTTCCTGAGCGTGATAAATTGTGGTACTGATCCTACTAATATCTGTGATGATATACACAAAGTTAGCCCTATCAAGTGTGATAATCAGGAGAACTCAGGAGCATTCATTCCATGCACAAAATTACCGTTTGAAAATGGGACCAAGGAAGATGTTTGTAAAACTGAAATCAAGGCGGGCATCATGCCCCTAGGTTCATATGCAAAACTGGTTTAATGATTATTGTGTACCAATTTACTCCTGATAATTCCTAATGTTTAGGTGAAATGAACATGAATGCTCCCAAAAAGTACATGAACTTCTAAAAAGGGAAAGGAATGAAAGTTTGGTGGTATTTTCAGGTTGTAATGACGAGGTCTGTCCAATAAATACGCGAACTGAGGCCATAAAAACTTCATTTTGCAAAATTTAGTCTATATTGATTTTGTTGCCTTCAAAGTACTCTCCATTCGTTGCTGTGAACTTATTTCATCTTCTTGTCCACTGTTGAAAGCACCCTTGGAAGTCCTCGGCAGATAAGCTTTTTAGTTTTCTCGTCGTTTCTTGCTTTATTGTGTCCACATCTTCCCAGTTAAGTCCCCTCATCACATTTTGGGAAAAGAAAAAAGTTGCCAGGGGCGAGATCGAGCGAATAAGG
Organism: Hetaerina titia; assembly: GCA_037158775.1. Lineage (NCBI taxonomy): Eukaryota > Metazoa > Arthropoda > Insecta > Odonata > Calopterygidae > Hetaerina > Hetaerina titia. The sequence continues at coordinate 102,619,338 of CM073768.1, forward strand.
AGGATGATCAAGGATGGTGACTAAATTTTTTGTCAAAAACTGGTGAACAATCAATGCTGAATATGCAGGTGTATTGTCATGGTGAAGGATCTATCCATCATGGATAAAATAGTGTGCATTGTTGATTTTCCTAAATTCAGTTCATCAGCTATCGTTTGGACAGTTTTTCGATGATTGGTAAGAACAATGGGCTCCACACAATTAATCTTGTCGTCAACATGGGTAGTTGAAGGTCGTCCCGGCCTTGCATCATTCGTGGCATCTTGTCAGCCATCTTTAAAATGCTTAATCCACGTGAAAGCAAATGTTTTCTTCAGAGCATTATCACCATAAACAGCAGCCAACATTTCAGTAATTTCTTGACAACCTTTACTGCACTTCGCCAAAAAACTTGATGTTGATTCGTTGCTCTGTGATTTCATCAATTTCCATTTTTGACAAAGAGTAAAAGCGAGGACAACAGAAATTGACATAACTGGCACCATATGCACAGCTCAACGATCTGCCAAGCACGGATGGCTCATTGGGTCTCGGGCAACTAGTGCCGCAAGTGGGTAGGGCTATAGTTTGCATCATGGCCGCCAGATCGTGCATTTATTCCACAGACCTTGTACATTGATCCATGCTGAGGGAAGATTTACTGGTATTGTAGAAAACTTCATCAGGTCAGAATTGATTTCACCAAGTTTTGCCTGCTGAGTGTAGGTTTACTTATTGATTAAGGGTACACTCACTGGTTGTTGAGCCCCACATTCAGTGATTAGCTTGACCCATCCACATGTTTTTCCATGTGTTGAGATTGGATGAATATCAACAGGAAAACTATCATCCAGAGGTATAGAATGATTCATTAGAAACCTGGAAAAGTTGCCTTAACATTCATGCAGAAACTTTTTAGCAATGACACAGCTTGCATTTGTGATCATGGCTTAGTACTGAGTGACATGGAATTAATGCTGCATAAAAATCATGAAAAAGTTTTGCTTTGAAAAACTTTTTCTCATTGCATTCCTTAATCAGAAAAAATAATACTTGGCTTCCTCTACCAACTAATTCCATAATAATTATGAAGAAACAATATATGTTTGCTTTTGAAAGTGAAGAAAAAATTACTTTTTCAATGAAATCAATATTTTTAAACATTTGCCAAATGCCTTGCTATAATAGAATGGCATAGGTTAAATAGTCACTACATTCAATTGTGTTGCTATCTTAAAGTTTTGATTCTTCTAGAATAATACTTGAGGGGTCTTCTAAGAAAATATTTAGGAATTCACCTAAGAATATTGCATATATTCTCGTATTGATTTTCATTTGAAAGTCACTAGCAAATGTTAAAACCCTTTGAGACCTCTTCACTTATTTCCATGATGTTAGATAATGGAGAGATCAAAAGAAAATAATAATGCAAACAGTTCTCAATCCCCACTTTGATCCACAATGCTTTTAACTACTTTCTTTCATTCCCCCATCCTGCTTACCTTTAGCTCTCAATTAGATCTTTTCTTTCAGTATACACTCACCTTTTATTGTCTTCTCAACCTGAAGTGTCCATCTTTGTTTTCTTGAACTCTCTAGAATTGTCTTTCATTTCATCCTTATTATATTTCATTGTTAATGCATTTATCTTGTAATATAATTACATAATAATTTCTTCACCTTCACTGGATACAAACATTGTTACATAAAAATATAATCTCTTTCCCTTTGCTGAAAAATATTGCATTTATTTTGTTATAATTTTAATTTTTGACAATGGCATTTTGTGTATATAAAATTAATGCATTCCTTCATCTGACTGGATTGGAGGGCCTTATTTTCTTATTGGCTTAATTCTTAACGTGCTTTAATTTATATGAATAAAATAGGTTATTTTTAGAGAAGGAATTTAGAAGGTTATTTTTATTCTGTATTTTACTGAAATCACCACCTTTTAACAGCATTAAAATATCATTCATTAATGGTCATAATCTCATTTGAATATTTAATATGATCTGGTTTTATTGGTCGCTACATTAAATAAATCGTTACAGTGAAATCCCCTCGTTTATATAATTTCACCTAATACTTTTTGGATTTAAATTAAGTAATTCATGATGTTACATACTTCTTTTGCCAGCCATTGAGCCTCTTAACTAAATCATTAATATTTATTATTATGTATAATTTTTAGAAACAGAAAAGGTTTCCCCATCATCTATTGCTGATTTCTTTGACAAACAAGGCATTCAGATTACTTTGTGCACTCCGAAGTTCACTCAACGACGGGCATATAATGTAAAAATACCTTTAGTTAAATGGAGGAGTGAGGACATTGGGTGCTCGCATAGTGAAACCTTGGAATGGCTGGGAGCATTTTCTGTTGGTGCAGATCTGTAAGTAGTCATATTTTATGATAACTTATGCACTTAGTTTGTTTTCAATGGTTTTGAAATGAAGCAATTGAAATTATTATTGGTTTTATTTATTTGATCAAAATGGAATTGTGTCATATAGTCCACAGTAATTTTTGTTCCACTGTTGTTCAGATGATATCTTACTTCCTTGCTCACCTTCTTCTTAATTTTCATTTGCATCTATATTTAAGTGATGACAAAGATGACAGTGGAAGTATTTTTTCAATGGAGCATACAACTACATGCGGACAAACTGCTCATCTCCAGTGGAAGGGCTTCTACACTACACAGCAGATAATTACCTTTTTGGAAAATTTACAGTAAGTGAAAATGAAATTTGACTTGGCACAGGGAGGGTAGGGTAGTGCTTTAACGAGTCATCTTATAGATCAAATCTTTATCCCTGTGGATTGCATAAGCTTAGTTGAATTTAAAGTAGGTCAAGCTAAATTCTCTGTGTGGCTATTAACAATACATGTCCTCAAGTGAGCCACACCTGTCACTAATCTGTGCCTTCCACCCCCTAACTACCATTGGTAATACTTGTATATGTGCGGGCAATAAATGAATTCTGTTTAACAACTTTACCACACCTAGCCTAATCCTTTTTGCTTTCTCATTGTATTCACCAGTATTAAGTGTTTTGCCATGACAAGCTTTATCATAGCCATTTTAATAATTTGTCTCATATGTCATACCTAGGTAATTAAAACTAAAAAGGATGAATCATCCCAAAACACCATATTCCTGTTAGAATTCTATAGTGTATCAAATGTGTTCTGGTATACATTTTAGTATGTTACTTCCTGTTGATACTAAAAGAATTCAGAGCCATGAGTTTTTTTTCACCTAAAATGATGCTATTACAGGAAATATATATGTGAAAGGAATTGCCCATGGGCTGCTGTTTATGTTGCTGGATATGAAGATGTTCCTGTTGTTCCTGGATTGAGGGAACACAGGTGGTATGGTGCATTTGGTGACAATTCCTATACGCTACTATTTCACCCTAAAGGAAACTATGTTGCTTCAACTCTAAGTGCATCACAGAAACTTCTGAAGCATTGAAGTGCCTTACATCTCAGCTTGAATTTACAATTTTTAAATAAAAATAATATAAAAGATCCAATGTCAGCTTTTATTCTGAAATGAAAATATAAACAGTACTTGGGAATGATCATGAAGGCAACCATCACTTAAAAGAATAGCATGCAGAATTATTATATGACCTCCGTGAATGCATTTCAAAGGAATGGTAATATTTTTGAACCTAGACCTAAAGCAATACAAAGCACAATTATTAAGCATGTACACGAAATCCCATACATTGTGGCATCATAGAGCTGCTGACATCAACTTATATGAATAGATATACAGTGACGCATCAGTTGGCATCTACTGATGCCATATCTGCTCTAAATGTATAAAATTAGAAAATTGAACTGATGTTATGGCTCTCAATGAAGTTTGTTGTGCTTGTGACACTGTGTCAGGAAAACTACCTTAAGGTCATGCAAAAGTTCTTAGAAGCATATCTTAATAATTGGGTGATAACATTGATGTCCAAAGACAATGAAACATTATATTAACTTCAACCTTAAGTTCATTATGTCTTTGTATATAATTCATAGTTCCATAATATAGTTTACCTCACTTCTTCCAAAAAATAACTTTGTTGATGTTATTTCAGTCTCACAATCCAATATACCCAATCAAGGTTTCTTGAAGCGATAGAAATAATACCAAGAGCAAACCATAATTATCGGTATACTATTAATATTTGAAGAAGCTACCATATAATCCAGCACAGGAATTTCGTGAAATAAAGCGAAGTGGATGTTGAGAAAAATCATATTTAGGATTCAGTCAAACAACTGCTGTAGCTTTCCTTTGCTCTCAAGTAAGATGTACTTTGCTGCACTGACTAAATGACATCAAAGATTTCCAAAAAGACATCCCATTAAAAAGGCCTGGAGGATTTGGAATGGGTTGAGGGGGCTGGATTAAGGACATTGTATATGTCCTCTTTGTATTTTGGCAGGGCATGGTGTACATGTGGATGAACACAACTCATGTGAGACTACTTTCACAAAAATGTAGGCACAGTGATTTTGGGTAGGGAAAAAAGATGGTAAAAACAGGGATGTCAGCAGAGTTGGGAATTGGCCTGGTAAGAGAGCACAAAAACAATATACATGAATTAATACTGAAGAGTAATGAGGGTTAGAGTTGAATTTCATAAATGATTACGCTTTCAGGTATTAGATGTTAGTGTAATTGAATAGCTGTAATGCCATGAGTGCGCTACTTATTTACACAAACTAATAATTCCTATATACACCTCATAAATATGGTTGCTACTATGCACTGATTTGGCCACAAAATAGATTACATTGAATAATCCAATTGACTTACATTTGTTCACAAAAACAAACCATCTATCTGGAATGTGTTCCACACTTTCACAATGCTATAAACGAAAAAGTTACCCAAATCTTAATGGCCACATAATGGATTATTCTTTACTTTGGTTAATATTTTGCGACGTTCCATCTTGAAACAGCATTTTAACCTGTCGGTTGGCTTCGAGAAGCTCTACCAGTTGAGCATGAATATCATCATTTTTCTTTTCCAAGTTGTCGAGGACAGAATCAAGGTTATCCAAATGCGAGTTCAGCTCCTCGAGTTCTGCAATAAACAAACGTTACGAATACTCGACATTTTTAGAGCAAAGTACCGCTGCAATATAATACATTACCTTGCTCTACCGTATCTGCGGTCTCTTCGTCACTCATGCTCTCATTTTCTTCGCTTGTTTGGTCAGAAACCTCGCCAGCGCCTTTCTCTGGAGTTGTCACTTCACACTTTTCAATCATCCTGCACTTCAGAGATGTGATGTATTTTTTACAATTAAGTTTCAATTTATATTAATTATTTTTCCCAAGTAAAATTTTTTTAGGTGAAGGGTGGGCTGAAATCATGTGCTAGTCAGCTGCTCTGTCATAAGTCCGAAGCAACTACTTGGCAACAATGCAACTGCTGCCTACAAACTAAACGTTGTTGCCAAATCAAATTAATGGAAAAAAACAGGAAATATTTAAGCCGCCAAAATGGAAGCAGGCGTGGTAGTAAAAGATTGCATTATGTCAATTGTATTTCTTATATATTTTATCGCATATATTGTATCGCTAAAAAATGACGCATCTCAGGAAAGTGCACATTTCTTAAAATGAGATGATTTTGATGCTGTTATACCTACACTAAAGAATGAAAATAACGACAATCCGGCGAGTACAAAAATTTTGGCCTTGGCTAAAAAGTAAGCATATGGGAAAGCTGGGAAACGTTGAATCTACCCTTGCCTCACTGACGCCATTTCATTGAAAATTTATTTTACCAATTTAAAAAAGGGAATAGATCGATATGGTTTGGAAATAAAACCTAATTTTTTATACCCTCTTTCTTGTTTCGTTTCCAGTAGTAAAATACAGCAACAGAATGTAAATACTGCTCACAATTTTGATTTCAGTTTGAGATTACTTACTATTTAATGCACTATATGCCTTGGTCAGGGGTTATTCCAGTCAAATATCATGTTCCGTTTCTATTTGGAAACTTAAATCTCCTCTAAGGCCGTTGTAAAATCTACTGTTTATCCTATGTCACTATCTAAATATAGGGTATGTCGGAAAATTAAGTTAAATTAGCACAGGAAAAGTCATTGCAGATAAAGGTTAAATCAACAAAAATATTTCAAAGTAGCTTCCTTTCGCGTCTGAACACCGGTACCAGCGTTTTTCCCAGTCGCTGAACGCACCGTGTAAGGCGTCGCGTCGGCGGGGATCTCTTTCAAGCACCTCGTCGCTTCTTTGACGACTTCCGAAGTCCCGAAATGGAGGCCCTTGAGCTCCTTCGTGATCTTCAGGAACTAAAAGAAGGTGATGCTAAGTCGGGGCTGTACGGTGGCTGGGGCAATATTGCCACTTGGCGTTTCACCAAATACTCCGTGACAATGAAGTCACAGTGCGACGGAACGTTGTCATGATGAAGACGCCAAGTGTTAGCAATATCCTTCCTAACGCGTTTCACTCTGCTTTGAAGCCTTTCTAGGACTTCCAAGTAAAAATGACTGTTCACTGTTTGTCCATGTGGCACAAAATCTGAGTGGACAATGCCTCTTTTGTCGCAAAAAAACGATTAGCATGGCTTTTAAACGGGACTTGTTCATTTTCGTCTCTTTCGGGCGCTGGGAAGCTGCCGTTTGCCCTTCAGTACTTTGTCTTTTCGACTTCGGGTCATATTCGAAAACCCATTTTTCGTCACTCGTAATAACATTACCCAAAAAATTCGCATCACTTCTCATTGTCCAAGAGGTCACGCGAGATCGTTCCACGAGCTACCTTCTGTTCATTGGAAAGCACCCTGGTGACCATCTTCGTGCAGATCTTCCGCATGCCCAAATCTTCGGTAAAAATGCGAAGTTCAGCACTTTTAGGGATAACACTTATCTACCAACATTCTAACACTCAGGCGTCGATCAGAGTTCAACATGCCACTAACTTTCTTCCTATTTTGGTGGAAATGTGACTGTGATGGTCGTCCAGACCGGTCTTCGTCCTCGACGTTCACCCTTCCCTCCCGGAACATCTTGTGCCAGCGGTAAACCATATTTTGGGACATGGTATTATCGCTATAACCTTCCTTCAGTATGGGAATCGTACTGTGGACCAGCCTACAGATAACTGACGTGGGTATATTCTTCTATTCTGGCTTCCCTAAACCCCCAGCCACCTTTACTGTCACTTGGCGCAGCTTGCTAGTTCATTCAACTTACTTTTGGGACAAACCCTTTATATTCAAACAGTCCGCCAAAAAATTTCACAAATAATGCTTTACTCTGAACCAAAATTTTCCATTAAAATAATTTGTTTTATATTTTGAATGCATTGTATTCAAATTTTTATAATTTAAAATGACAGGTTTACGAAGATTAATAAATTTTCATGTTGTTTTAAAGCGAAGCAGATGGGGGTAATTCTGTCCAATAAACGGAAGTATGTACATATCAAACCGAAAATTTATTGTACTTCATTAATTTTAAATGGTGTTAAAAATCATAAAAGTTAGTTATTTATCGGTAATAAATATAACTATAATTTTTAAAATCTAAACTACACTTATTTATATGACCTACGAAAAGATAACTACTGTAGATAAGTTGACTTTTGAATGAAACGACGCCATTGCTACTTGTTAGCGTCCATTGCCGGTGAACTGTGCTCTTGGTAAGTTGAGTGTAAGTGGTAATCTCTGCTCACCCTTTATATTTGCGTTACTTTTCCTAAGAAAAGTTTTCTTGTACAGAAGGAACTCTCTCTAAAGTTGATTCCAAGTATAACTATTATTATTAACTTAAGTTTCACATTGTAACAGATTGTGACGTAGCTTCAAATGCTATTGATTTTCTTAGGAATCTTCATTTCTCTGTTTAAATTACAGTGACTTGGGGTAATCTCTAAATATCAACGCAATGGCAGATAACGATGATCTTTTGGACTACGAGGATGAAGAGCAAAATGAAACAACCGTCGTGGACGGTTCGGGAGATGTAGCAACCAAAAAAGACGTCAAAGGAACATACGTTTCAATACACAGCTCAGGCTTCCGAGATTTTCTTCTTAAGCCGGAAATTTTGAGAGCCATTGCTGATTGTGGTTTTGAACATCCATCTGAAGGTATTTCTTCCCAAAATGGCTAATCAAAATGGCCGTTGCCGTTATTTACCACGTGTATTATGATTCAGTTGTTGTGCTTGGAATTTCTATGAACCTCTTACTTGCTTGAAATTGAACTGTACGTTGTCTTTCACCTTTGGAGTTTGTTTGTATATCAGCACGGTCTGATTAATGCAAATTGTTTTAACGTGGTAGTAGTCTGACAAAATCATTAGCATGGAAACTTGAGTGTGCTCCTGATTACACGTTCCGGTAGGGTTTTCGAGAAGAGGATAGGAATGGATAGCTTTGGCGGGGTATTTTAAATCAGTTTTTATGTCCCATGATACGAGGTGTGCGGTCGCTCCGTAGGACAAGCATGTGAAACGTCCACTACTCGATAAATAAGAGGTACCCTCAAGTTTTTTTCCGGCAATGTTCAATCTTGTTAAAAATATTTTTTTTCTATAGGCATATTTGGACCTATCGCTAAGTGTACTCCTAATTTTGTCGACGTGCATTTCTAATTGGAAAATCATGGAAACTTATTCAGCGGGAATTACAAATATCAAGCTGCTTCTATATTGAAGACCACTGTTTGTTGCTGTTATTGGACCGGTTTTAATATTTTGAAGGAATGTTGTTTCAGATTTTGTTGTTCATAAGTCGCCAGCTGCTCCAAAGCAACTCGAAATTGACCTTTAATTACAGCAAAGTTTACGCTATTCTTGTCTTCAATATGTTTAAAATTGAGTAATGTTACTAGTTACTCAGGGCGTATGTAACCGCACGATATGCTCGCTTTTTGAGGTAGAAGTTTTAAATTTGAAGCTTTATTATTGGCGGAAGAATTTGGCTGCTAGGAAATGTATGAAATTTGTTGGTATCCATTCTTGTCTGTAGCTCTTGTGTCAGGAATGCGAAATTGATTTTCCTCTACCCCCATTTATTTTGAAAGAATTCCTAGATTAGTCCTGTGAAGTATTTTGCGGCAATTGGAAAGCTATACTTAGATTCAGATAGGTCACATGCGAATGAGTGATATATGAATAAATCTCCCTATTATGCTAAAACTTGCTTGTTTAAACGGCGCCATTATTTTTCAGTTTTTTTTGCTTCAACTGAACTTTATTGAAACATTTATTATTACCTACATATTTAATTGGTTTTTCATATCCTTTTATACGTGTCGAAATAGATTGCCACGCCAGCAGTCCAGTACAATATTCCAGCCAATATTTGAGTCAAAACTTACTAATTGGCATGTTTGGTTCGGATCTTGTTTGTGTGTGGTCATTTTATTGATATATCAAGGACCGATTTCCATTGAGTGTACTCCAGGTTTTTTTTCTGTTTTCAGTTCAACACGAGTGCATTCCTCAAGCTGTTCTTGGAATGGATATCCTATGCCAAGCTAAGTCTGGTATGGGTAAGACTGCAGTATTCGTTTTGGCCACTTTGCAGCAACTTGAAATTTCTGAAAACCAAGTCCATGTCCTGGTTATGTGTCACACTCGAGAACTGGCATTTCAAATCAGCAAGGAGTATGAGAGATTCTCAAAATACATGCCAACTATTAAGGTGGGTGGTTGGCATATATTGTTTTAGATATGCTCAGTTGAGGCTAAGCCTTTTTCCTGGGTATTTCTGGAAGCATAGCTTATCACCAGTTATTTTTTCTTAATTTAGATGCTGGTTTAGGTTGATTAATGGGTCTTCTTTTCTATGTAGGTTGGTGTGTTTTTTGGTGGTCTCCCTATCCAAAAGGATGAGGAAGTTCTTAAAAACAGTTGCCCCCACATTGTAGTTGGAACTCCAGGTCGTATTCTTGCCCTGGTTAGCTCCAAGAAGTTGGTGCTGAAGCACTTGAAGCACTTTATTCTTGACGAATGTGACAAAATGTTGGAGCTATTAGGTACGTATTTTGGTTTTTAGGCTACATAACTAATTTTAGTTTATCACAGTCCCAGCTCCAGCCTGTTGTAATTTTCAGTCTGGCGTTTTTTTACTGTGTACATTAAAAACAGGGTGGTTCTATGCTTCCTCCCGAGTGGGACAGGAGTACGCTACCACCAAACATTTTATTTAAGTTTAAATTATTATGTAAATATTTAATGAACAAAACATGATTGATTGTTAATTATCATTATTACTATTGTTTTAGATATGAGGAGAGATGTGCAAGAAATATTCCGCAACACCCCCCATGGAAAGCAGGTCATGATGTTTAGTGCCACTCTGAGCAAGGACGTCAGGCCTGTTTGCAAGAAGTTTATGCAAGATGTAATTTATCCTCCGAATTGTTACATATCCATCACTTAGTTTAAAATATGTTGGGTTAGGTTGATGTCCTATGGGAAGGTGTTGAATTGAGTGTGGGCTCTTCAGTTTGGGGCTGAGCCTGGAGTTTTTTAGGTTCTCAAATTGCAATAACACGTAGAGCCAGACATCTATCATTCCAAACTTAATTCCGGTTGGTCTTCCAAGTTTTAAGTTCAATTCCTTACCTCATTATCTTGCTATTGAAACTGAATTGGAGTTGAAGCATTTAGTACCTGCTTGAGTTTTGAGTTGTTGTTGGGATGTGGGAATAGGTTAGCTGGGTAGGTGAAGACAAGAAGAACAGAAGATTGCAAGAAATGAAGAGAGAAGAGAAGAAACGAAGATTCTTAGGTTAGGGTTGTCAGGATGTTAGGCTGCAACAGTATTGGCATTAATGTGAAAACATGAGATCATGACCGATAGAGGATTCATAATTGAATTGGGATATAAATGTCGGGCTATTGGGCCTGTGATGAGAAAGGGGTTAAGGATTGATGTTAAATGCAACTGCCTGTTTGGATCATCGGCATTATTTCTCCAACGTCTATCACCCCTTTGCATGGAGGTCCAGTGGTGGAGGATTTCCCAGCCTCTACCAACGAAACCGTATGTAGAAACTGGGGCAGGTAACATTGGTGGTGAGAATTATCCATACATTCCATCACTCTGATCGGGCAACATAAAATTCAGTTGTTAGGCAGAAACTACCCCAGTCCAGGGTTCTAGGGATTTAATTTGCATGATTTAACAAAACAGTAAATTTTATTGAGGGTGTTTTCATTTTTATTGCCTACTTTTTTGTGCTTGAAATTAATATTCAGATTTTCAATTTTTCAATGTTGACTGGGATGTAAGGCTGGGGTGTTGTTTGTTTAAATGTGCCATGTTTGTTGTTGTTTCTTCCTTTATGTTGGGGAACAGCCTATGGAAGTTTATGTTGATGATGAAGCAAAACTAACTCTTCATGGCCTGCAGCAGCACTATGTCAAATTAAAGGAGAATGAGAAGAACAAAAAACTATTTGAATTATTAGATGTTTTGGAATTCAACCAGGTAAATTTGAATTCTAAAAATGATTATTTTTGTGAGTCTTTCTAGTGGTATTAATGGAGGATTTCATTTCTTGCAGGTGGTTATTTTTGTGAAATCTGTTCAAAGGTGCATGGCATTAGCACAGTTGTTGATTGAACAGAATTTTCCTGCCATTGCTATTCACAGAGGTATGACACAGGAAGAGAGGCTTTCTCGTTATCAGCAGTTTAAGGACTTTCAAAAGGTTTGTTTAAGACCTATAATTTATTTATTGTTGGCTTGATGATGAAAGCATGATAGGGACATATGATTCCAGTGATTTTTTATCTAAATCTGATACATTATTAAATAGTTATACTCTCATTTTGAGGTTTCGTTTTTTTTAATACATAAAACTTTTATTTTAGAGGATACTGGTGGCTACTAATCTGTTTGGGCGAGGCATGGATATTGAGAGAGTTAACATAGTTTTCAATTATGACATGCCAGAAGACTCTGATACTTATCTACATAGAGTAGCACGTGCTGGTCGATTTGGAACCAAGGTAATATTTCTTTCTTTCAATGAACTTTCTAAATCCTAATCTGTGTTTGTCATTAGCTTGGGTGCAATTCTTTAATTTTAACCTCTCCTATTGCAGGGCCTGGCCATAACTTTTGTCAGTGATGAAGGAGATGCAAAAATATTAAATGATGTACAAGACAGGTTTGATGTGAACATTACCGAATTACCTGATGAAATTGATCTCTCCTCTTACAGTAAGTAATATTATTTTTTTATTGTACTATTGGACATGATGATCTATTATTTCTGTACTTTTTGATGAAAGAATCTTGAACTCTCTCACTGACATTTAATGGTAACTTAATGGTGAGTTCTATTTGATTTGTGGTATTCAGTTGTATTTTTTATTTTCCAGTTGAAGGGCGGTAAAGAAATGACAATTTTATTTGATCCTTCATGTCTCCTCGAAGAGGTTTTATGGATGTACCAAGACTGTGCAGTTATTGCTTTCACACACCTTCCAACAATACCTGATGGACTTATATGTGACGTTTCAGATTTCACAGTGTTGTGGAGCTGTTGCACTTAATTCCTGATGAATGTCATAAGTCTGGCGTTCAACAAAGTATTTCACTAATGTGTAGTAAATAAACTACTCAATTTTATTTTTATTACATGTATAGAAATGCAAGTAAAGTTAGCCAGTGATTTTAGTATTTGTCAATCTCATCGTGATGCAGTTTCATGTTAATTTCTGTGAAGCCCATGTGTAGTCATGCTATATGTCATGTGAAATAGGTCTCTGGTGGCTTATACTTCATGGATTATTATTGTGCAATGGTCATTGTGCAGTAGTGGACTTAAATGAATAGTGCATTTTGTCAAATCAATATGTCAATAACAATCTTAAAAAAGCAATGTTGGTTTTGTTTGTCATTATCCCCATTTTCCCAAGAAAATTTTTGTTGCTGATGAACTTCATTATAGTGGAAGTACCGTAAACATCTGATGCATCGCGGGTAATGTGGCCTGTGTACCAAGACTTAAGTAATTAATGTATTTAGCAATGGAAAGTTGAACTGAGATTTTAAAAGGTTTAAATGACCAATTGACTACTAGGAAACCTAGCTGCGTAGCATAGGAAAAAATTCCTACTCGCTAGGGTAAGCTAGCGTAACTAGACTTCATGTAAAACGTATGCTCGCCCCTACGTGGGAAAGGGAGTTTGTCTAAGTGGACATTCAATCATGATTCCACAATATTGAAAGTACTTACGAAAGCCCAGGCGATTAATACTTTAAAATTCTCAGCGTTTGTCTTGGCCAGGTTAATTTAAGTTCCGAGATTCTAGAATAAGAATAGCACGATGAAGTACTTAGTGGAACCCAGGTATTGCCTTGACATAAACCTTTGTCCTATTACTAGTAGACATTTTAAAATGTGAAGGCAATCTGGTTTGGGGCCTTTCGCCTATAATCCATCGCTATACTGCTCTAGTATTCGACCGAATGTATAGGCGTATGTTTGCCGTCTTCACATAGCAGCTCCATTTGTTTTGCTTCGTTCCAGAAGTTTAAACTGCGGAACAACTGTGAAATTATTTAAAAATCTATGTCGGCATTGTCAATGTCTTTCACGCTGCTTCCAGGATTTTTCCTTCATTTCAACCTTCACTTGTCATACTGGTTGTACCGCCAACATGGCAGCTGTGGATTGGGATGAGATTAAGAGGCTAGCCGCAGATTTTCAACGGGCTCAACTTAGTTGCACGGTTCAGAGGTTTGTAACATGTTTTGTTGTAGAAGTTTAATATTACTGAATGTTCTAAGTCCATTTCTCTGGTTAACAATGACACAAAAGAGTGCAATTTCGATCAACCAAAATTTCGTCTGCTAAGCCATGTCAACATGTTTTTGTATGAAAATTTAGTTTTGGACAGGATTTGTGTTACTATACTTGTAAAGGTCAGTAAAAATGATTTTTTTCCAAATATGAAATGTTCTGTTTTTCCTCAGGTTGTCAGAAAATAACTGTATAGAAATTATCTCCAAACTTCTAGATCTCAAACTTTTAGATGTTCTTTTCACGACCGATGGGAAAGAGTATGTTACTCCCCAGCATCTCACCAAAGAGATTTTGGATGAGTTATACGTACATGGAGGTAACAGTTTAAGCAATTACCAGAGTATTATTTTATTGTGTAAAATGTATGCTTAATAAGAAATCTCCAAATGTTATTCTTCAGGCAGGATTAATTTGGTGGAACTTGCTAGATTGCTCTCCGTGGACCTGAGCCAAGTAGAGGCTCGTGTTAGTGAGCTCTCGTCAAAGGATGGGAGAGGTGCATACACTGTAATACTGGGACAATTAATTGATAAAAGCTATCAAAATAGAGTTGCTCAGGAAATCAACGATCGCTTGCAGCGTGAGGGACAAGTTTCCATTTCCAACCTGACCAGGACTTATGATCTTCCCGGGGATTTTCTGCAAATGGTTAGCCAATTTATTATCTTTTCTGCCCAAAGTATTAGGGACTGCACTCAAGCGGACGCTTTTGGAAAAAATGTGTCTTACAGCAATAAGATATCCATTGTTTTTTTATATGCATTATTATGTGAAATGCAACAGAAGTTTGGTAATCCATAATCAATGTACCGTCAATGAATGAGAATCGCCAGAAAATCTGTATGAAACCCATTCTCTGGCAAAATTTCAAAGTTTAGGTGAAAAGGTGTGCGGCAAAATTATTTGACAGAATGACAATCTTGAAGCCACTACAAGCTAGTTTATGTACTCAGTTATTCTGAAAGTTCACTCACTCCTGTGTGTTTATCTGGTACATGAATTATTAAAATAAATTATTAGTTATAGTATGTCATTATAAGGGTTTAATCTTTAAATTGAGTATGTGCTTGAAGGACTCTATTTTTAGTCATTATTATAAGATAATCTACCGGTGAAGGTAGGTTTTTGGATGAACACAACTATCACATTTAACCCAAAAATTTTTTGTGGACATTTTATAGAATTTTAAAAATAAAAATGTTATGTTTTATGAAAAAGTTGGGGCAAGAAATATTAAAAATTTGATAAATCAAAAACTATTAGGGCCATAAACTTCAATCTATTTTTCATAACATTCTTGAACAACAGTATTTCAGTGACTAAGATGAATATCGAATATCCCTTTAAAACCAAAAAAGCTAGTTTTTTGGCCTGAAATGTTTATTTTTTCTATATTTTTTATTATTTTAATTTTAAAGGGGAGTAGGATCAGTAGAACAACTTCACCCTGTTTCCATTCTATGGTTTTCAGCTCAACTTGATTGAACTTTCTCTTTGAATCTTCGCCTTTCCTGTTTTCATTGATGGAACTTCATGATGAAAAGTGGTAATAACTTTGTAAGTTCCACTGATTTTTATTTTAAAAGCGACCAGTTTTGTTGAATAGTCGACATCGTTAGGTACAATATGCAGGAATATTCTATATTTATATATGCATGGATGTAGTGGTAGGGGTGTTTGGGTGAATGGGAGGTGTCGTGGAAGGAGGGTCCCCCCCCCACTCTTATCTCCTATTCACCTCTACCCTACATAGTACCACCATCAACCCCATGCAGAGAGTCAACTCAACCATTCATGGCTGCCGCTCTACACTTATCCACTACCATATGAAAGTACAGGGTTCGTCCGGAAAATAAGTGTACTGAGCTCAGGAAAAAAAATTTATTACACTTTTACATATCTTAAGCTAATATTCCTCAAAATAGGACCCTTGTGAGTCGATACACTTGTTCCAGCGGCGTTCCCATTCCTGGAACGCTCCCGCGAAGGCATCATCGGGAACCTCTCGAAGACACGTCGTCACGGCCTCTTTGACGGCGTCCAAAGTCCCGTATCGCGTTCCTTTCAAACTCCTCTTTATCTTCGGGAACAGAAACGTTCTCTAAAAAATATGGATCATTTTTGCAGTGATCCGCAAGTTGTGTCGCGATTTCCAAACGATTGAGTCTTTGATCATCACTGAGCACTTTCGGCACCAACTTTGCACAAATTTTTCGCATCTGTAATTGGTCCCTAATAATCTCGTGCACTATTGTTTTTGGCACATTACACTGCTCTGCTATCATCCGAACACTAAGACGACGATCAGAGTTCAGTAGATCGCGAACTTTTCGCACATTTTCG
The DNA here is from genome assembly GCA_037158775.1 of Hetaerina titia. Taxonomy (NCBI): domain Eukaryota; kingdom Metazoa; phylum Arthropoda; class Insecta; order Odonata; family Calopterygidae; genus Hetaerina; species Hetaerina titia. Next base: position 102,635,495 of record CM073768.1, read on the forward strand.
TCGGTGAGTGTCGTTGATGGGCGTCCAGGCCGTGGTTCGTCGTCGACCTCTTCTCTGCCCTCCACGAACATCTTGTGCCACCGAAAGATCATGTTTCTGGACATGGCCGACTCCCCGTAAGCCTGGTTAATCATACCGACAGTTTCGGTAGACGATTTCCCAAGCTTTACCGCAAATTTGACGGAATAACGCTGCTCCAAAAACTTCGGCATCGCGTTCCGTGACGTGGGTCGAGCGTGGAGGTTCGCGTTAACAGAGCTCCTCACTACACCACAGCTCAGAGCCGACTGCCTTTTTCAACGTCTCTTGCCAACATACCCCCCTCCAATCGCAGCCCGTCAGAGCGGTGCTCTGTATCAGTAAATCAGTAAAATTATTTTCCGGACGAACCATGTATACTACCCACTCCCCCTTCCTTGATTGGTCACTATCTTCCCCCTTCCCTTTTTCCCAAGCTCTCCCACACCCTCCCTCTGCATCCACCCAAAGCCCTCTTTCACCACATACATGCATATATAAATGTGAAATAGTCCTGTAGTCCAAATAGTCCTGACGATGTCGACTATTCGACAAAACAGGTCGTTTTTAAAATAAAAGTTAGTGGAACTTACAAAGTTATTATTCACTTTTCTTTACCCTATTTGACTATTTCTACTAATAATTTTATCTCTTATCTGTTCATGCATGTGTCTTCTAAAATTGATCATCAAACTTGGACAAATGGAAAAAATAAAATTTTTTAAAGAGACATTTTGTGTAAACTCAATTTTTTAAATGCTGAAAATTTTACCAGTCAGTCTTCTTTGAGTCCTATGAAAACTGATAAAACAAGATCACTAGGTTCTGAAACCATATCAAGGAATGTTTCAAAAGTCCAATATTTAAAGATTTTGCCATCCCTGAAGCTCCCAATGAAGATCAAACTAAGAACTTAATACATGTTGGGTCAAAGTGTATTGATTTATACAGCTAATATCATTCTCTATTCAGCTCTTCTTGGATGTTAGCCATGTGCTGTTATATGCCACTGACTGCCCATCATCTTAATTTATACAATGTGTATTGGGGTGATAAAATGCCAACCACACATGCAAGAATATTATTTTGCCTGTGTTACAGTTCCATTAGATTTAATTGTAATTTTAAGGCAAAGCACATGCACAAACAAGTATCATGTCATTATTTATTATTTGCTGCAGCTGGTGGAGAGGGAGCTTGGGAAAACAATTGATGGAAAACAAGATAGGCAAGACCCAAGGTTAATCTTTACTGAAGCATATGTGGCGAGGAATCGTGCTGTGGTCCGTGGTGCTCTGTGTGCTGTTACTCGCCCAACAATGGTTGCATCAATTATATCACAGTGCAGCATACCAGAGAGTATATTTTATTGTAAGTATATAAGACTAAGCAAGTCAATGTAGACTTGCAAGGCAGGAGAGTTGTTAGCTACTCTTTGAGTGCCTTTGTTGAGTTGTAGGGTTGGTCTGTTTACAAAGTGTTTTAAGTACCATATTGCATGGAGATTGTGTGAAGGCTCTGTGTTATTTCATGCAGTATTTTAGTAGTGTAATGAGCAGTGTAAAGTGTGCATCTTACATCTTTTTGATATGTACCTTAAAGCAGAAGAACCTAGTGAAATTTTTAAACCCACATTTATGTATAAATTTCCTTTTTTTCATGAATAGCTGTGGTGGAAGGCCTTCTTGAAAAGAAGCAAGTAGCTGGTTCTCTTAGTGGGAAGCAAGGACCCAACAGCCTTTTTGTACCGTCCGTATACTCTAAATCCCAGTCAGATTGGGTCAATAGTTTCTTCAGACAAAATGGATATTTAGGTAAAGGTGTTATTTTGTATCTAAATATGTTGAAAGCTAATTTTGGTGATGAAAATATTCTTTATTTTGGGAAAAGTATCGGCTACTGTTTGATATAAGCCACTTCATAACTGGTGTCAACCTATGAACAAGCATGTTCCAGAGGCCCATAGTGTTGACTTCAAAGAACTGCAGGAGATACTGCAACAATTACATTGTCATATTCAACCTCTGGTGTGCATTTGGAATATTCTATCCAATGGTGTACATTTTCTATATTCATTACTCTTTGGCTGCCACTCAGTAATTGTAAAATTACTATTAAAAATATTAAAATGACTTTTCAGTTGTCAGCTAAAACAATGATTTTATATGTACTTAAGTAATTAAACTATTGTATTAATTCATTAAGGACACCATATTCCCTTATCACACCAACCTTGTTTGTTGTTATGATTTTTGAATTATTGGAATATTTATTATTAGGAAATATACATACTATGTAGGAAAGGGCCATTATTGAAAAACAAATATTGGGGATTGGGATGGTGGGGAGGCTAACGTAAAAGCTTCCCAACTCGAAGGCCTGGGTTCAAATCCTGGAGACTACAAAAATTTTTCAGTGGTATCCCGATCCCTACTTGAGGTGCTTTGTGGAGAGCACTTTGAGTGAGTATGACGCCCATCGGATGGGATGTTAAACTGCGGACCCCTTGGTGCCTTTTGACTAGAGTAGGCTAATGCCGACCCCGGGTTTCTCTCCACCCTTCCTTTCCCACCCATCCCTAATGGCGCAAATGACCTTAGCTGTCAGTCACCTCTCCAACAAAACTAACCTAACTTGAAAAATATTGTTGTATGTTGTAATGTATTGTCCTGGGTCCAGTTGTCTTTAATGCTATTTCAGAAGTCAAGACCCCTCTGCCATTTCATAAACTTTGATTTATTTTCAATAAGTATTTGAAGACTCAGCTAAATATGTGCGTGTAGCATTTTGAAGTTAATCACCCCCTACTGAGCCAAAATGAGGCATGACTCATATCCTCTTTCATCATATTAATACAGGAAGAAATTTCTCTGAATCATGATCTCCTAAATAGCCTCTGACTAAGGACAAACTAAATATATGGATATGTTACAATTTTAGATGTCTATTTTCAATTTCTGGTGATGCAAAGGCCAAATAAAGAATATGAGGTGGATGAAGTGAGGCATTATAAGACCACATCTCTTGTGCACCTTGTTTGGTCTTTTGGTGAGAGTTAATGGTGCAGGGTGTGTACCTGTGGTAATGTTTCTTTTCTGAGTATGCATGTGTAACCATTTCAACATATGTTCTTATATCTTTTCTTCTGAGAACTCGTTGAATGAATTTATTTTGTAATGCATTCGTTTTTACATGCATATTTTTGAATTTGTTACTGTGTATTCATGTAGTCATGTTCCATTTTTATTAGAGTATGATGCTCTTCGAAGATTGGGCATCTCCGATCCAGCTGGCTTTGTGAAGAAACACAATTTTCCGGGAGAAAATCAGCCTCACTGCTTGGCTACATGTGCCATTGGGAAATCTATGTTGGAGCATGTGGAAGCGGCTGTCGATGAAGCCATTGCAACTGAAGCTTGGGTCGATGTTGAGGTCAGACTCTTACTACCTGCCAATTAGCCATTTTATGGTTAATTTATAATTTACGTGAAATTCAAGTTCTTCTTTTGACCATTTGATACCCTTACTGATCATGTGTTCTTATCAAGCATGTATAAATTTTACCTTACAGTACTCTATCTCATTGTATTGCTCTATCTCTTGTGTTTAGATTTTGCTAAATAATAGAGTACCACATATAGTTTAACGTTCTTGGGAATTTTGAGATAAAAATGTTTTCCTTTCTTAAATTATTTAGACTTTGACCCCATGATTGAACTTCATGGCTAGCTTTAGGAAATTAAAATATTCATCACTAATGAATGACATATTTTCTTATCTCAAGGAGGTAGTATGCATACATTTAAGGATATGTGTTCCCAATGTTGCCCATTATGATATAAGGGTTATGTAGGTTAAGATGGAAGATAAAGGAAGATTTCATTTATCTTCTTGGATTCCAAGCTTTACATTTTAATCACTTTTCCAATAGAATATACTACAATTGAGAGACTGTTGTCACACTGTTTGGAAGTTAAGGTATCGTTTTGAGTTCAGGAAATTTGTGTTAATATTCATCGCCTGAAAAAATCTTTTCACTAATAAAAAACCATAAACACAGTAATCAACCCAAAGGTCCGTTTAGTAGGTGATGGCAGAGTTCACCCAGTACTAATCTTGATGGCATGTGAATATTCACACATCAGGGTAGGGGGGCCAGTTCCTTTCCCTGTGCCGGTTATGGTTTCCCTGGAATCCCAAAAAAATCGCATAGCCTGGGTGGAGCTGCAGGTGCCCAGAGTGCCTTGAACGGGAATCGAACCTGCGACCCTCCGGTCAGTAGTCCAACACTCTAACCCCTGGACTACCACGACCCCTTTTCACTAATATTGTTCTAATATTTCTGTGAATTCCATAGTCTACAATTGATAAAGCATTACATTTTTACCTTATTGTGCAAAAAGCAAGCAAGGGGCGGTGCTATCACTGCTAATAATATGGAAATACTAATGATATGAGTTGAATTAAAGGCAAGCATTGTAGATGCAAAATATTAGTAATTATTTTACTTGCAAATATTGATAAGGCTACACCTTTTACATGATGAAGTGGAAACTACTGCATTGATAAATCATTTGTAGATACTTAACTTGCCATTCATAAAATGTTTAAAAAATAGAGAATAAGGTTATTCATTAAAATCAATATTTGTATCATATGTGTTATGGAATTTAGTATAAGATTGATGACCATTTCTTATAAAAGTTATCTCATAAGAGAATGAATTCATCTATTGGTTATCCTTTTGGGTGTAATAGATGATTTAGCAATTGCTATTCAGATTTTGCTTATGCCCTGGATTACCAGAGAATCCAGTAGAAGTAGCATGCTCATGGGGCTGGGCGCATACATGCATTTACTCCAATTTCTAATGATTGTGCTTACTTTAAGTGACATAATATTTATTTATTCCTTATTTTACAGCAACTCCTTCCTTCTGTCTTCACTCCAGATGATGTTGGCCTCCTTTTATCCAAAGCACTCAAGAACCATGACAGTGGGAAATTCCGTATATTTTGTCAGTCCTTTGTGATTACCGAGCCATTTCTAAAGAGTATTGCGGAGCCTCTAGAGGCAATGGCTCTTAAAAGAGCAGAAGAAGTAAGTATTAGTATAAATGTTGGGTAATTTTTGTTAAATGTTGGACGATGATAAATCTCACTCCTCACTTTCATCAGTCTGTTTGGATAATCATAAGAATAGCTGGTAATTCTTTCACTGCCACAAATTTGATATAGTACTGTTTTCTAATTGTGCTCCAATTGCCGACAATATTTATGATTGCCTTCCAGTGGTCAGGCAAAACAATGATTATTTACTTAAATGAGGAATATTGTCTGTGTGAACTAATGAAACCATTTCTCATGTGTCACTTTGGTCTATAATTGAAATGGATTATCTGAATTCTATAGGGGTTTGTCAACTAACAACCATTCTATTTGAACTGTATTTTCCAAGTGGTTCTCAGCACATATGTCATGAAACCTACTCCATGTATAAACCATCTATTTATTGGCTAATGTGTATATTTTACTTGTTGTCTATGCTGTTTTGTTTCCAACAACTCTAAGAGTTAAGAAAAATAAAGAAAATTACATATTTATGCAATGGGACATAACAGTGGAGCACTTATTACAAAAATGCTTTCAAAATATCTCTTTGAGTGTAATTTCTTCTCTAATGATACATGATTGTGCTGATCCATTGGCTTTAATCAAATCTTGAAGTTTTAAAGATGAAATACAGAAGATAATGTGCATTGGCAATATTATGCCTCTTACAACTGAAATAAGCATTTGTCTTATGTGAATCAATTATTAAACCATTGGATGTACATCAACTGTAAATGAGGGAATCAGGCTTTCAGTGCATTGTTTCATTTATGTCATTGTAATCAGCATATGAGGTAATATATGCTGCCTATATAATACCTTTGATTCTGCTAGATTTATTCATTCATATTTAGTCATGATTTGGATGTTGATGTTCTAATTTGACGGAGTGACTTTGAGGTGCAATAAAACCCATTGGTCTTAAAAATGACTTCAAGTTTAAACGATGAATTTACTTACGGTTTTGATGATGGCAAAACACTTGACTCAATAAATTAGTTGAGTGATCCAATGGTGACCGTTCGGATAGTGATGATAACATTCACTTTTTCTGAGCATGGGGAAATGATTTCTGATTCTGATGAAAGTGAAATATTTCACCATAAAATTAAACTGATGGTCATTGATTATAGTTTTGGTGGATGTATGTAACTTAGAAGTGCTATGAAACATTGCCATTATTCCATTTTGTATATTCAACCCATAATTCTATAAATTCTGTTGAATTATCACCTCTCATTTTGCATGTCAAACTTTGTGACATCATTAGAAAATTTCATGAAAGGTGCTTCAGCTATTCATCAGACATTGGGATTTGAAGTTATGTGATAAATATCACTAATAACTACTGTGAAGTAAATTACTCTGCGCATCCATCCACGGGGTTTTAAACAGTACTTAGTTGACATTGATATAGTATTTACAAGGTAGTATAGGATTTCAATTGGTCAATATTGGCTGATTACTTCACTGCAGTATTTCAGGGACAGTAGATTTATTGTAAACGATGATAAACAGCCCAATGTTAGCATTTATTGGATATTATTACCTTATCATCAAAATTCGGTTTAATGTTAACATTTGAAATCCTTTTTGAAATTTGAAACTTCTTATTGAAATATATTTGATATCTTCTTAACAAGGAGACATTATTGATGTTAATTTATTATCTAGTAACCAATGTTTGGAAATATGTTCACCGAAGTTACACCTACATAAATGAATTTAAATGTATTGGGGATGGAGTGTAGGAATTCCATGGGATTAAGTTATGGTTTGCTGATATTCAGTGATAGTTATTGGGTGAAATAGGACCATTGTCATAAAATTTCTGCCATAAACACAGGTGATGAAATTAGGAACCCTGAAGGGCAGAAGGCCAACACAATTTAACACAAATGTATAGTTTGGTCAGCCTTCAGACCTTCATCATCAAAATGATGGTCAAAATACCATGCAATTAGCCAGTGCCCTTTTTAATATATTGAAGCTTTAACAAGTGGCAAAAGGAAAATTGTTAGGACACCGAAATGTTTGTTTTTGATTTCAACTAATGTTCATTTATACATTAAAGCCTAGGACTAGTTGGATTACGTTATGCAATATGTAACCAACCAACCCCAAAAACTAATTGTGGTAGTTGAGCACTTTTAACAAATCACTGAAAAATATATCTTACAGTTTGTAGTTTGTTCACATCTCTCTAGATGCTAAGAAAAGGTTCATTTTGTTCAATTTTATGAAGTATTATGTAATCTACCAGGTGAATTTTGCAGTAAAAATTTCAAAATCAACAAATATGTGTTTGGCTCCATCTTGCATAACTGCATCAAAATATACTTGATTGCCCTACTGCATTGTTTTTCTTTCTACTAAAACATTGTTTTTCTTTCTAAAACATTTTTTTCTATAGTCGGTAGCCTCTGGTGCTTACTTGCAAGCTCAATTAGAGAGTGGGAAGATGACTGGGAAGGCTGGATTTGGCATTTCTGGAGATGGTTTTGGTGAGGAAGCTGGTACAAAGGGTGATCGAAGGGAGGAAAGGAGGAAAAAGGCTGCCGGAGGGAAGGGTGGTGGAGGAACACAGGTTAGTTGAATATTGCACCTGCATCAAAACCTAATAAAAAGAGACGTTTCAGGTGTGATATGGTGGAATATCATGATTAATTATAACCTATTGATCTTTTCATATTAAATCATATTCCATATTTTTTGGTTTACTTGGAATGTTCAGAATTAAATGAAATTGTCTTTGTCTACATTCATGAATGTTTTGGTGCATGCAGTTACTGCTGTCATTTCAGCTATGGGTAATTTCAAATGGAAATGTCACTTTTATGTTCAAAATATTTTCCAAAACCTTCGTCATTCAACCTTAAATGTCTGTTATGCATATTGGCCTGAAAAGTTTGTTATGCATCTTGGTCTAAAAAGATCTCAGCAATAACATATTTGCAAAGGTTACGATTGTTCATAGATAATGATTGCAACAATGCACCTTTACCCTGAAAAAATAAACTTGAAGTAACACATATTTTTCTTTGTATTTTACTTTCATTCAAGTTTTAAAATATTTTTTTAAACATGGATTAAGAACAAGACAAATGCATACTTATTGGTTAGTGGGTTTATAACATCATCTTCCTTACTTGAAAAGTTCCGGTGTATATGGAAATATACACTGGAACCGTGCTTCATTTTGAGGAGTTACTAATGTTAATTTTGAAGGTGTTCATGTACATTTCACTTGAATACATTATATAAAATTTTAATAATATAAGAGAAAAATGTTTTGAAATAGTCACATATGATGTTTCCAATTTTATCATTGGTGTCTCAGCATGTTAATCTGACTGCAAGCTATAGTAGTAATATGGTCAGCATATTCAAATAAGATGTGGTCCATGATAGTACCAGGCTTCAGACTATTAAAGCTTCTTGGTCACTGTATCTCATGTTCCACATAGATTTGTATACTCCCAATTATGTATTTCATCCTAACATCTGACTGAAAATAATGACTAAGGATCATCAGCCTTAGTCGAGGAATTCACATCACTCTTGTAGTTTTTGTCTTTGGTCATGTGGAGCAATTTTTTGATAGTAATACACCGGTTGTGCCTAAAATTTTACATAGTTGCACATACTTGATTCTGTAAGGAAAACACATCTGCATAAATATGTCAGTGAGAATGTAGGCTGAATTGGATTCATGCCCTACTGCATTTAATTCTCCTTCCTCATTGACTAACTCATGGGCAATGGTAAGGTTTCCACTCACTCTTAAGTTCATTCTTTGTGTTAGACCCTTTGCCTGAGTAGTTTGAGTAGATTCCTTTTTTTTGGACTGGCCATTCATTTGGAATAGGATTGGATGTAGCATTCAAACACATATGCCAGTACCTTTTTTATCTTTGTAGGGCCTCCCATGATCTTCGAATTCATATCATTTTCAGCAGCGTCAGGTTTGAACTGAAAGTCGGTGGGATTTGAAAAAAATATAGTAACTGTATAGGGGTAATTAATAATGGAGAATCTGTAATGAAAGAGTTAAGAAAATTGATATATTGTTCTGATTGCAATAAATGAAATAATCCAATGCTTATTATTTGTCCACCTACCATAGTGCAGACAACTAATTTTGTTATAATTTAATACCACTTTTCAATAATACATAGTTTAAAAGTCTATGTAAATGCATTATGAAGTACAACAAGCAAAATTGCCTCTTCAATTAAATTTTCAAAGTCAGGTCGCAGGTCAAAACAGCCTGTATGTCAAAACAGCTTAAGCACATATATTTTAATAAATCAGTTTAGGAAATTGACATCATTGCTTTGGAATTGATTTCTACAGTCAGCTTCATATGTCGTATTGTTTCCATCAAAACGACATTGTAATTTGTTATAACTTGACTGAATAATGCTGAACTAAATCCATGCATACTAACCTCTGGTCTGCACACATGAGATTCATGAAATCTTGCAATGAACATTTTACTTATATCAATTCATGAAAACATATTTTCATTTACTCACATCAAACTGGTCTGCACAGCTCCATAAATAAGTAGACACCAATAAAGGCATCTTAAAGTCCCTATCAGATGAAAGGAGCCACTTCTTCCTCAGCATGGGATCATCTGGGATGTTAATGAACTTGCTGTAAGGTGTTAATATCCACTTTGCACAAGGGGCCAAAACTTTACTTAATTCAGTATGACAAAAGTTATTCAGTGTTTGGTTCATCTTTTCTGTTTTATGCCTAAGGTTATTAGCTGCTATCTGAACTTAAAAAGAAGTTAATAGTTAATTTTCGGATTAATATGTTGGTCAAAATGTATTCCAGTTTTGGTTGAAAATTACTTTTCTAGGGGCGAGAGACTAAGACCAAGTCAACTAAGAAGAAGCACTATGGTAGCAGGCGAGGGGGTGGGGACTCAGAGGATGAGGACGACGAGGGAAGAGGGGGTGCTGGGAGCAAGGGAACTGGGGCCAGGTCAAACAAAGCAGCACTCGAGTTCCTCAGCCTATCAGAAGCACAGGAAAAACTACAAGAGCTTGCGGAGCAAGATAACAAGAATGCATCACAAGTAGAGTTTTTACAGGATGCATCGCCAGAACTTCTGTCTGAGGTTGCCACCTTTCTCCACCCGTGAGTGTGACCAAAATTCATAGCACAGTATAGGCACAATTATTGCTAACAATAAATTTCCCTAATAGTGGTGTAAAAATGTTGCCCATGTATATCTTTTCAAAGAATCTGAATTGAAGTACTCTTGTTAAATTTCTTTGGAATCTGGAGGGAAGTTATCTGTATGAAACTGATGAGGCATTGACGAGGTGGTCAATACTGTGTTCTGGTTGTAATTTACAAGTTTTAACTCCTTGGCGTAATTGCAATATAAACTTAACAATTGAAATGGCTATGGCATAATAGAGTTTAAAGATTATGCTTTTTTACAAATTTAACTAAAGGTAATCCATGGCTTTACATTTTTCATACTTTTAAGACAAGAGTACAACTATTGAATACAACTGTACGTGGATCTGTGACCAAAAAATTGAGGCAAAAAAAACAAGTGCTTACTAGAGCTAATGAATAATTTGTAACTATACCTGTGATGAACAAAAATCACTTGTTAAAATTGTAGTTGAAAATTATAACAAATCAAAGTAATAGGATACATATGCATGTCAAATGTGAAAGTACTAGGGATGGTGGGTGAGGAGAGGGATGTGTTGAGAGAAATCCTATGGAGGCAGGAAAAATGGATGAAAGGCATATTGAACGGCAGTGGGATATTGAAGATGGTAGTAGAGGGGAGAATGTTAGGCAAACGAGGAAAGGGCAGGAACATGATAGGGATGCTGGACGGGATAAAGGGAGGAAGGAAGTACACCAAAATGAAGAGGGACCTAATGTAGAGTAGGCTGCTGGATTGTCTTTTGTTTGAAGACACAAAATATTTATTTGATAGTTGTATCCATCCAAAAACCTACCTTATCCGGTAGATTACCTTATTATAATATATGCATGTGTGGTGTCTATCATGCATCATAGTGTATGCATGAAAATCTTAATGATTGTCTTTATTCATTTACTATACCTCATTTTCTAGATATATCTATCCATGCCCACATCCATCTCTCAGTATAGGTTAGAGTAAATTTCTTGTTCTTTAAGGTCCATTCAGCAAAAAGCTGAGATTGCTGCTCGCAACTTTTTAGAGACTGCAGTTGCTTCATCAGCTCAGTCTCGGAGGAAGATTCATGCGGAACTTCAAGAGAGGTTGTCTGCATTACTGATAGATGTCCGTCTTTACGAGCGAGGGGCTAAGTTGGTAGATGGCACCACTGATGGGACAGTAGGACAACTTGGCAAGCATCTTCTACGTACTATGTGTAGTGATATTGCCAATGAAATTTTTGATTATGCCTCTAAAGAAGGATCTGCAAGAACGGGAGGTCCTAAAGAAATAACTACCGAGGTATTTTCAGTTTTCACACTTTTTATCATGTAAAAATTTTGTTTTTGTGTACATTTTCATATTTGTTCCAATGCATTTGTTTCTTCTAGATAAGGATTAAAATTTTAAATGAGGTGACTCCACAAGTGAGAGATCCATTAATGAAACTACATAAGTCTCTCTCTGGAAATTCAATAGAGGAATATCTTGTGGCTGCTGAAGGAGCTTTGGCTATATGTGATATTGTTTTGAAGAAGCAGGACAAAAAGAAGGAGAAGTATGTAAAAATAACATTGCCATTTAGTATGTAATAAAAAACAATGAAGCCAAAATAATTTTTGTCCCAAAAAATGTTCATAGGTTGACATAAATATCATACTGTGTAATTTTATAATATTGATACATATTTGCTTAACATTGCTACTTATTTGTACATAATCTCTAGCTTCTGTAGATGAATGTGTCAAAAATGTATTCTTAATACTGTTGCACAATGTTAGACTGTACAAAAACATTAAATCAACATCAGTGTTAGCTAATAGGGACAGAAGTGTGAGAGAGCATGTGGTAATATATTTGGTCAGATATATTGTTCAATCAGATTTTTTCTTGTACTAAGTATAAGAATATATCCTTGAATATTGACTGTTTCAAACAGCCTTCATAAAGGCATATAAGACATTTGGGTGTGAGGCTCTTATCATACTTCATAATACATATAGGTTACATCAAAATAGCATTAAAAATGTGCAGGCTGTTTTCTGTTATGTCTCAATAAATAGGAATCATGTGAGAGCATAGTAATACAGAGTGTTCAGTGACCTGAGGATCCAGGTTTGAATTTGAATGATAACTATGGACATTCCCATTATATATTTGATCTTTTCAGGTTTAACTTGGTTGAAATCCATTATCAATGAAGTAAAAAAAAATCATTTATCTTTCTGCTAAATTTTTCATTCGGTACAGCTAGTTTCGATGCATCAGTGTTTTTCCTCAGGTACTGTACCTGTAGGATGACACCGATGCCTCAAAACTAACAGTACCGAGTAAAATATTTAGTGGAAAGATACATTGGTATTTTTTTCTTCAGTGACAATCCTAGGTTTTCTGTAGCAAAATGATTTCTTGATAATGAGATTTTGTGAATTATGGGCTGCACAGGGAAAGGTACTGGCCCTCCTGTATAAATTTCCCTGTTGTACCCTGTTGTATAAATTTCACAAGCTGTATAAGGCTTAAAATATTGGGTGAGCCATACCATTAACTATCCATACAACCTTCTGATTGATTACTGTAATTTGTTTACATATGAAGGATATCTCTATAATTAGGTCTCAGTATAGAATCAAAATTTATCTTTTCTATAATACTAGACATTTACTAACTGTGCATTTTTGAGGGATAGGTGGATGATTTTCATGATGGATTATATGATCATCTACCAATGGTAATGTGGTAGTGGTGTGGTAGCTTGGCAGTTAGTGAGTTTGGAAACTGGATAGAGACTAGGTACAAACCTGGGTGATTCCTCTGGAAACTGTCACTTCACCCAAGCTCTGTGATTATTTAGGCCCCTTATCATCCTAAACTATTGGTAGTACAGGGAAAGGAACTGTCTCTCTACCTTGATGTGAATAATATGCAGGCCAGGGAGTTAGTAAGCAGTGAGATCTATCCTTGGCTATCATATCAACCTGGTAGATTGCTGTTGGTCATAGTGATGAACATAAATTGAAGTAGTTCTTCTTTCAGGATGCAGATGCAGGCTCATCGTATTGCCCTTCTTGAGAAGTTGAATGCAGTGTCAGATGATCCTGCATTAGCTCTGCATTTAGCCTCCTTGGTGTTATTCCAAGCTGCCACTGGACAAATTCTTCATGCTTCTGGGAAGTTTGTTCCTACTATTCTCTCTTTCTTACGTCCGCACCTTAGAGCAGAAATCAGTGCTAGCCTTCAGTCTTATCATGGTAAGTTAATGGTCTATTACAGCTAGCTTATGGTACCTCATTTTCCAAGATTTCATGTGAATGAAAAATGGTACAATCAGATAAAGGTGTTAGCTACAGCACCCATCATTTGGGTGTCTTTACAATGCTCACAAGACATATTCCCTCATGTACAACTTCAGTAGTTAAAGTTAAAAATTCTCATGTCATACCGAGCCAGTCTTTTGATGACAGAAAAGTTCAAGCTAATTGGTGGGACCCAAACAAATGCATAAGAGTTGAAAATCCTGGAGACCCAGAATTAACATTACTTGCTTTGTTGAGTAACTTTTTTAGTCAGTAGTTCATTGAAATTTGAGAAGTGTTCAACAAAGAAAAGGGGTATTGCATGGTTAATAGAGAGAGAGGGAAAAATGTTTTAAAACTTTTTAATTAAAAGTAGGAAATGCATTTTATAAAGATCATTTTATATTTTTAACGAGGAAGGAGAAAATAATAATATTATTTAGGAATATTTCCTTTTAATTGCTGAAAAAAATTCCTGTTATTGTCGTGAATATCTTTCGCATTTTAATTTGGTTGTGAAAAGTTGCCCAGTAGTGATTTGCCCAGCATTTGTCTAACATGTCAAGAGTATCAATGATTTGTTAAGAATAATTGTTTCTTTGTGGAAGAAGTAAATCTTTCCACTGGTCTTGTTTTCATGAAGCCAATAATTGTGAAAAGTTGAAAGTGAAATTTTAAAATTAATATTCATGTTAATAATGCAATGTTGTTCTATACTTTTCTCTTGAAAAGACTCGGTTTTGGAGCTGCTCACTATGAATTCTTCAACCAATGATGGAGATGACACTGGAAAGCAGAGAGCAGATGTTGTTAGTGCATTGATAAATGGTCTTCCAGGCATTAAAGACATAGCTTGCAGCTTTAAAAAGTCTTCCCAAATGGACAAGCAGCAGCAAATGCTTCAAGATGATGTTGTAAATCCTCATGAAGTTGGTGGTGACTGATGTCTGCTACTGTGTACAGGATTGGATTATGCTCTAGTATCCTTGGTTCAATGATGGATTGTTTAAAATTCATGTTGAAAAAAAAGGGACCAGTTTGGTTGGATCAACATCTCAAAGGACTTGTGGAGCTTAAGCACTGTGTACTGTGGCTGTGGGGCTTGTAATTACCCCGTCACAAAATTTAAACGTCGCAATGAAATTCCGCCTTGAAACATTTTTTTGAGTTTATTTACAGTATGGGGAATATTATTGGTAAAAGGATTGATTTTTATATCTATTAAGATGAAGGTGATAAGAAATTCGGAATGATGCCGGGTACTAACAATAAAATATTTCACTGCTCATTTACTTAATTTTTTTCGTGAGGTTGCATAATAAATGTCAATCAATGTACTCATTCCTTAGCTAGGTAGTAGAATTGGGATGTCCCCTTAATATCAGACTTAAATCATTTCTCCCTGGTTGGTGGTAAGCTGTTGACCTCTTAAAGCTGCACAGCAACCAAATGTCATGGTAATTGGCATTTCAGTGTACCATGTGCATCCTATTACATTTAATCGTTGAACTTGTGTAAGTTACGGAAAGATGAATGGCCAACTGGAAACATTGGCCTGCACAGAGTAGCCCACATGTGACACTCATATATTTATTATAATTTCCAAGAATGCAATGAAGCATTAAGACATTTTCAGGTTTAAAATAAAAAAACCTAGCAGAATGGTCCGATCATATTGGGTGGGAAGTAGAGGAAATGATGTGTGGAGGGCCCCAACATAGAATGTTCTTTTGGTTTGCTGCTGCATGAAGATAGGGTTTAGGGTATGAATTTTCTCACACTGACTATTTTTTGCAGATCACACTTCAGTGACTGCTCACTCCCTAGCCTGAGTAAATGATTTTTATAAACTCAAATTCCATCATAATTCCAAATTAATGCGATTTGCATGATGTGTAAGAACACATGATAAAGGAAACCTTTTTTTCTTCTGATATTCACCCATGCGTCTAATGTTTTATCCTTAATCTGTGATTGATTAATTACTTTGGTCATAAACTTTATGTATTGTTTAAATACAATAGGAAGTGTACACACAAACTTGTGCTACCACTTGCCAAGCTTGCACAGGTTTCCCACTGGGTCAAGTTGCAGTACACTGATGTTTCGATGGCTGACTCTGCCATCATCTTCAGGGTGAAGTCTTCTGCAGGGTGAAGACTTCACCCTGGATATGATGACAGAGTCAGCCATTGTAACGTCGGTGTGCTGCAACCTGACCAAGTGGGAAACGCGAGAGAACTTCTTGAATACCATAAAAAAAAAACCATAAACACAGTAATCAACCCAAAGGTCGGTTTAGTAGGTGATGGTAGAGCTCACCCGTGTACCAAGCCCAACGGCGTGTGAATATTCACACATCAGGGTAGGGGGGCCAGTTCCTTTCCCTGTGCCGGTTATGGTTTCCCAGGAAAATCTGGTACCCGAAAAATCAACTAGCTTGGGTGGAGCTGCAGGTGCCCAAAGTGCCTTGCCCGGGAATCGAACCCGGGACCCTCCGGTCAGTAGTCCAATGCTCTACCCGCTAGACCACCGCGACCCGCTCCTTGAATACCATACACTGGGAAAACCTGAGATCGTTCACCTGCACAGGTATTGTGTATGCTCTTTTTCTCTGGACCAATATATGTTCAGTAACCATTGCTAGGAACAAAAAGTAAAAATGCATATATTTCTGGTGAAAATACAAGGCATGGAACTAAATGTGTGCCTGAAGGAATTTGAAAATGGTACTGCCTTAGAAAAATCATTGGCAAGAATGGACCTCAATCACAGGTCCTACCCATTGGGAGTTTTGACTCTTACTACTGAACCACCTGATCTTCTCTTCCAGCAAAACTTGGTGTGGAACTTAAAAGGAATAAGTATTTAAATTTTCCAGAAAAAACAATGATAAATTTAAATATGAGTGTGGTATGAATCCCTTTTCTAATTAATGTCTTTGCAAAAAATATGTTTGTTCTAATGCAAGGGTAGAGACAAGGCCTAGCCATATAACCTGCAAACATTTAAATTAAATTGCCAGCAAATACATTTTCTTAGCAATGCCTGGCAAGATCTATGCCATGTTATCAAACCAATAATCAGAAGGTTGTGGCTTTAGTTTCCATCGTTATATTTATTTTTAAGACTACACACTTATTTTAGATATAATTACAAGAACTGTAAGGAAGGCTGGTAACTAGTCTTAAAATAACTACTAGTTAATGGAATACATGGTACCCAGAGCAAGTTTTATTCAACCATTCCCATAAAAAACTGAGGAAATAATACTATTATCATTCATTTGTTTAATATTACAAAAGTTCACTTCTTTAGCTTCTGAATGACTACCTTCTCTCCTGTATGAATGAATAAAAGGATTATGGTGAATCTGTTAGAATTAGTGAATGGATGAAATCTTTAATTAATGCCTTCTAGTTGACTGAATTTATTTACAAGGCTCTAGATTTACATATCTTGTCACCATAATGAAATACATCAATACACAGATTTGGGGTGGAAGTTTCCAACATATAATAATAACAAAAATACATATAGATGACAAATTAGAATATGCACACATAATTTATGTAAAGGGAGAAAGGAAATAGCTTATGGTGTATAT
Source organism: Hetaerina titia (assembly GCA_037158775.1). Classification (NCBI taxonomy): domain Eukaryota; kingdom Metazoa; phylum Arthropoda; class Insecta; order Odonata; family Calopterygidae; genus Hetaerina; species Hetaerina titia. The sequence continues at coordinate 102,652,715 of CM073768.1, forward strand.
TCTTTCCAGAAATTCAATAATGATTTGCACGAATTGGGTAGTATTGTGCCCTGTCCTTTAACAATCACAATTAAAAGAAGAAAGGATACCCTAAAGTAAAATATTGCTTCGATTAATGAAATTATATAGAGAGAGATATTATACATTTAGGATACGTACTTCATTGATGGTATTTTTAACAATTGAAATCGAAACAAAAAGTAACTTCATACGCTAAACTTGAGGCTTAGTTTCTTCAAACCGAGAAATCTCGCCGAAACACGTACCTTACTGATGATTCTATGATAAAAAAGCATCGATGACTTATTCGGTAACACGGTCAAAGGGACCTTAGAGAGATGATGCAGACAGTTACTTCAGAAATAGATTCAAATACTACCGCAAAAACGAAACAATAAATAAATGAGTAGCTACCACTAGACGCTCTGCGACCAGAAGACGACCACGGACCTGAAACCTAATATTTTCGCCACCAAAACCCTAGGTAAACTATGCAAAACTAAACGAGAAGAGCTTTTGTACAGTTATTAAATTTGTCATAGTCGCAACAGCAATACGTTTTTACAGTCTCCATAGACGCTTTATACTATTATCCACCGTGGGGAAATAAATGAAATTATGAGTTTATGTATGAAGAAGTAGCAACCGTTTCCTAAGGTCAGTGATAGCTACAGAATTGCGGCGACTACGCAAAATTACAACAACCGCAGATTTACCTACCCCATCTTGAAAATTCCACTAAAATACTTTCGAGGACACCCGCATGACGTCAACGATTTAAAAAATCAAATAAAAGTCTTAGAATCTCATGGCTGCATGAACTTGTGCTGACATGGCCTCGCGACTAGAGATGCGATAGCGTCTTATCCGTCGTGGGCTAGAAGTTAAAGGGTCGCGCGGGTGCCAATCGAGTTCTGGAGGTTGCGGTGATCCAGTTGACGCTCATGAGGCCTGCATGAAACGGTGCAAACCATCTGCTTCCGTTACTTTAGTTAATGTGAAATGCATGATGTCCGAAAAAGACGTGTGGGAAGATGACATGAAAAGGGTAACATATATTCCGGGAGTTGCCTGGCTTTCTGCTCTGATGCTTCTGGTGATCGCAGTGAGAGTAGCAGGATTCCGCGGTCGGCTTTGGAGCCAAGCAGATTTGACAACAGGAACCACATCAAACGCTGTCAGTCGACGAAGAAGATTGACTCGCGATCCTATTAATTTAAAGAGACCTCCTCCATTACCTCCCCCATCGAGTTCTACGTTTTCTCCCGTAGTTCGTCGCCGTATACATGAGAGGACACGGCTCTCCCAACCGTCAAAGGTACAATCTATTTACATGCTGATCGAGGTCGAGAACCTTGTGGAATACGGTTATGTTTTGCTCTATGTTCATAAAGTGTGAGGAAAATTCCGTGGTGATATTCCATATTCTCTACTAAAACCATCAACGTGTCAAAATTTGACTGATTGCGTATAGCGCTCTTCGGCTTTCTTGTCCACAAAAAAAGCAGGTGGCGGAACTGGCGCTCAGCTGTTATGGTCTGTCAGACTGCGTATTAATTACAGCCAGTAAAAATAATTATCATTAAAAGCGGTGTGTATTTGATATTCGCAAGTACATCTCTTTCACGTAAAATATTTCATTCATTGAGCCGCAATTTTTTATTTATTCTTTACGGGATGCCTAAATTGAAAACAACCCGGCTTTAACATTTTGGTGGTGTATGTTTTCAGAAAACCTCAGGGACGGCTCTTGAGGAACTCATAACAATGCCGGCTGGTCGAAGGAACATCGGAAGAAGTAATCCCGGACGTCCCCCGAGTTTTCCATCCACCGATGATAGCCATAAGTCCAAGTATGTGTATGACAGACAGCGATATCAGTTTGTTGCAACCTGTCTTTAGAGAATTGTGTTTAATCTGTTGAAAATATACCTTATTTACGGAGATAATACACGGAGAGTTAAAGTATTGGGGAAAATTACTATGCACTTTTCGAACACATATTAGGAATAATTTAATTTATATGCATTGCCTAAGCTAGTTTTACTTTCTCATTGGTAACGCAAGCGGCCAAAAGTAACGCACTATTTGGTTTTTTGCAGGACTGCATGTCAAGGAACAGAGAGTGCACCTACTGGATGCAGAGCTATTTCTCCGAAGCACATACCAATACCAAATATTCCACGAGACAGTGATATGATTTTTGAAATATTGATGTTTGCGTACACTGGAATCGCGTCTTTTATTCAGTTTCTTCACCTATACCGTTCAGTTTGGTGGCTTCCGCAGTCCTACAATCGGTATGCGATGGTAAGTTATTTTTATGTATTATGCTGATCTATTAACCCTTCAAGATGGAAAGAGTTCACTTGGCTCCGAATTCATAGGTTTTATTTTGAATTCTCAGTTTTTTCATTAAGCAAATGGTAGTTTTAGACACCACGTTAGTTTTTACGGTAACCTGGACCACCTTAATCAGCATCCTGAAAATGTAAAACACTTTCACCATATAAATAGTAACACAAAATATAAACAACATACATTAAATTATTACATTATTATTATAGTATTACATGTCTATCCCCATAATCATAGGAACATTTCTTTCCCATGCATCAGTCAACAACCCTAAACCATATCTAGGTACAGTTTTATGGTACAGCACATGTTTCAACACATCGCGATTTGGGATACATGGCAAACCAGTTGGTATGAAACGTACCAGACCAATCTAAGAGTTACGTGTTAACTGAACTTGGTCCTATCAGCATTCTATTCTACCTTTGCCCTCCCTTTTGAGATACAAATACTCGTATTCAGAATAAATATCATATTTTTGAAGCTAGAATGTATCTATAATATGCAAGTACAATATTTTTAGAAGGCAATCAACTCAATAAAGTTGCAACGTGTTTTTAACAATAACATTTATTTAAAACTTTAACCTATTTATTTTGAAAGAAGGATCATTCTGCCATATTTAAATCTATATGTACCAAAAAATCATCAATTTTTTTGAATGGTTTTGGTGATTATTTTATGCTCTGCAAAATTTTAAAATCAACAGCTGTTTCATTCAATTTGCCCCCATGGGCCTGAGATTCCTAAAGTCAGTGCACGCATTTTAACATATCACGGACATCAGCAGCACAAGGGGAAGTCAATGTTATGGCTTCACAGTCATCATTCCAATCATCATTCTCAAAATCATTTGTAACATTTGGTGTTGTGATATCCATAATTTCAGTATCTATTAGTATCGTTGTAGTGGCAAATTGATGTTTTGACATAAGCACTCAGTGTTATTTCCTTGTTCAAGTTCATTACATCTGATATGTGACTGAATAAATGGCGCTTAAAATGCTTTGCAGAAGGATTCTCTATTATTTCCTCACTGGCTCACTTTATTCACAGCAATCTTTTGTCAGTGGAAATACAGTATGGCAAAAAATATACTATTGTATCTGCAGTTGCTAATCTCCTAACGGTACTCAACAAATGTAAGGATTCCAAAAGAGTCACGGGCTTACTTACTCATTTGTCTCAAATTTGATAGACGTTGTTGGAGGGGAATCAGGATGATGTGGTGGCTAATATATAGGCTTCCCACCAAGAGGGCTTGGGTTTGAATCCCGGAGGCAGATATTTTTCAGTAGTATCCCGATCCCTACTTGAGGTGCTTTGTAAAGAGCACTTTGAGTGAGTATGACGTCCGTCAGATGGGACGTTAAACTGTGGACCTCTTGGTGCATTTCGACAAGAGTAGGCTAATGCTAATGTGCCAGGTTTTTCTCCACCATTTCTTTCCCTTCCATCCCTAATGTTGCAAATGACCTTAGCTGTCGGTCACCTCCCCTAAAACTACTACAGTCTTTCTGGAGCTGTAATCATTCTGCATGCAGAATGCTTTCATGGTGTTGCCACTCAAGGTTTTTAGTGATGCTTCTATAACATGGTTGGAAACTGCTTGTCATATTTGATGGCAAAATGATCAATTTAATGGAATAGTCTTTCTACATAGGAATGCGAAGGGCTGTTGTCAAAAACTGAAGCAACAATGCACTTTTGCTGTGATGACTGCTTATCCAATGGATTAACCCAGTCCTCAAAAATATTTTCTGTCGTTCGAGCTTTTTCATATTCTGTGTATTCCACGGGCGATTTCTTGATATTTTTAATGGAGTGAGGATTGAGAAATATACCAATAACAAACATGGGGAAATTTTCAGTCAGGCACTGCCTGTAACTATTGCAAGTAAATCCACTAGATTTTTTCCACCAGGGCAGAGCTAACTTTTTAATGCCAGCCTTATTCAGGAGGTAGATAATTGGATACAGGGCAACACATTCTTTCCAGCAGTGTGCTTCCCATGAAATGTCTTTAAAAAATGCTGGTTTTGATGTCTTTTGTAGAAAAACCTTGAGTAATTTAGGCCAAATTGAAGTTACCCACAGGAAACATTTCCTGACTTGCCAGAAACACACGTGACTATCATTCCGTGTAGAGTTTAGAAATTCATCATCTAGGGGTGAGAAGGACTTTGGACTATTTGGTGAAATTATGTAAGCTCCCAAAATTTGATTATGGTAGCAATGGAAGGTGTTAGTGTAGCCTTCTCTTGAAGGGGTAGAGGGTAAACCAAGTTGAGGGTTCTTACACTGCAAATGATTGTGCCCACTGAAAGTGGAGGACTAAAGTGAAGTCTTATTTCAATGGCCATGTTTCTATGCTGCACAAAACCATTCTTCATGTCAAAGTTCTAAAAAGCCTGTTTTTAGTATCCTTACTCAATGTCCCTGTCGTCAATTCCCTCCTCACTTTGAAAGTACCTAATTCAAATCTTCTCCTTATGTCCCTACCACTTTGACCATTTTCTTCCAAAAAACTTCTGAGATAGGTTAACTGTTCCATCTGCTCTAGTTAATTAACTCCCATTTAAATATTTTACTTTCTTAGTTTCTTTCTGGAAAATCACATAACCTTTGTTTTGTTTACATTTATTGTCATTTCATACCTATTACACTGACTTTCTGATGAACTTAGCAATACTTGCAATACCCTTAGGCTGACTGGCTTACCTAAAGCCAGTTGGAAATGAAAGAATGATAACTTTGTGATTCCACAGAAAATTTATTACATCGACCCGGGTTTCGACGTTCAATGTCATCTTAAGGAAATGACGTTGAGCGTTGAAACCTGGGTTGTATTGTAATAAATTTTCTGTGGAATTACAAAGTTACCATTCTTTTATTTCCAATATGATGTAATTCCATAAAGTTATGCTTGGAAACCATCAATTAAAGCCAGTTACGTACTAAAAGCCTGTTCTTCCAAAAACCTTATTCTCTGAATTTTCCACTGGCTTTCATTACATTCTCCAGTTCTTTCCATGCCTCTTTAACTATTTCCTCCTCATATAAATTAAATAGCATGGGTGATAATGGATATCCCTGTCTATCTCCTTTTCCTAACACTGCCCAAATCTCCATCCCAGTCAAACTCCTCAATTGCCACTTGCCTGAGTAGTCTGTGATGTGAATAGCTTATGGATCCAGAGCGGATGTGGAGAAATTCCTCATTCCAGAAAGTCAAGCCTGAAATTATGAAGTTGAGTCCAATTCACTTTATTGAGCTCCTCCAAAATCTACAAAACAAGCAAAAATGAACTGATTGTATTTTGAAATCATCTCTATTAGTGACCTCATAACTGCTAGTGGCTTCATGCGTGCCTCTCTCCTTTCTGAACTCCAACTGATCATTCCATGAGTAATCATTTGCTCTCCTCTTGAGAATTGAGAGATCTTGAGAACCACTTTAGATTCATGTTAAATCAAACTTATTGTTTCATAGTCCTCAAATAAGGCTTCCTTATTGAACAGACAAGGAGGACATTTGATATTAGGATTAAAGAACACCAATCAAGCTTCACAAAGAAAGACAACAGATCTCAATTCGCCAAACACCTCTTGGAAAAGATTCATACCAGTAACTTCACAGCAGGCATTCTTCACACAGTAAAAAGAACGGACACAGGTTGATTGTTTTGGAGGAGGTGGAAATTCGGCAATCCCTTCAGTCAGACAGATTTGAGGTGGCCAACAAAACATTATACCTCTCCTGTTCCCCCCTCCTAAATTTCCTAAAAGACTCCAAAATCTTTCTGTACCAACTCCACCCCTACCAAGGCAGTGATGACCATCGATCATCCCTTAATGAGGGTCAAACCACTGCGGACAAACACCCCTCCCTCCCCTAGCCCCCTAATAGGTTGCTGTATCAGTACTCAACTTATCCACTCTCCCTTACTCCTACTACTCACCTCCCCTCTTGGAGCCAGGCTGGGTAAGTTGAAAAAATTTTTCATGTATATCACCAGATGATGATGTGCAGCATCAAAACCATGGTCGCGGGAAGTATTAAAACTTCATGTGGAAGTGCAAAATTTCTTTTTCCACCGTGATCTGATGAAATTTTTCATCCAAATTCCTCTCTCATAAATGTTACAAATTATTCCATGACAACTCTTTATCCCACATTTTCCTAAAAATTTGGGTAGTTCCATGGGAATTTTTTTAGCCCCACATCCTTATTTTATTTTGATTGCCTTAATGCTCTTTCTATCACGCCATCCAGTATGCCTGGACCTAAGCTATCCTCATCTATGTCATAATCCTTTTCTCTTTCTAAGCTTGCTGGCCTAATATTTTTACCAAATAGTTTCTCTATATATTATTTGCATCCCTCTTGAATCTTCCCTGGTTCAATTAATAATTTCCCTGACTTATCTTTGGTTGTTTGCACAGGTTTTCCCTTCTTACTTCCTGACAGTGCTTTCACCTTCATTTATTAACCTTCCAGATCCTGGTACTGCAGCTTTCATCATACTTATTTTGCTGTTTTTTTCCTGCTTCAGTTTATTTATTTTTTTAATCTTTATACTTCCTTCTACCTATTTTTGTATTTACATTTCATTTTCATCTCTCATATAACTCTCAAATCATCTCGTCCATAATCCATCTATTCTTTCCCTATGGCTTTGTTGGAGGCTTTTGCTATCCCTTATTTTTTATGTTCCTATTTTTCTTCTGTTGCTCCCAACTCCCTTTCATAAATCATGTTTTTCTCTTCATCTTGCTGTTACTCACTTCTGTTCATTACATTCAATGGGTCTACCTTCCATTTCCTTAAATGTATTCCCTATTTTATCATTGTGAATATGATGTTACTCTTTATTAGTACTAAATTATGATCCTTATCCACTCCTGGGTAACTGCAAATCAATCACACTGTTCCTAAATCTGTACATAACCCATACCTGTAATGTAATCTGTATCTTTCTGTATCTCTGGCCATTTTCCATGTATACCTATGCCTTTTGTGGCGTTTAAACCAAATATTCGTTATGATTAAGTCTTGTATCTTTTGGTCATCCCTTGTTCCAAACCTGCAGTCTTCTACCTCCCTACTACGAGTATCTATTCCTTTGCATACCATTTTGGTCCAGTCCCCCATCACTATCAAATTTTTCCTTCCAGTACATTACATCATCCTACATAAAGATCATGGAAAGTTTTCCCTATGATTTTCTTTCCTTTTAGAGATGCAAATATATTTCATAGTATTATGTGGACAATTTCCTACATAATTTTTTAAATTATAAAGAGCATATTTCCAATCCAGCACTTTGTTGTTGCAACACTAAGACGTAAAATCTGATGGACATTGATTAAACCAGATAAGCTACAAATAAAACACATGCATAATTGATGTGCATCACAGTTTTTAAGTTTTATTTTATCCAGTGATACTCAGGACTGGGCACTCCATCAATACATATTGTTTTTTCTTAATGTGTATTTCCCCTTTTAGTGTTAAAAGAATAGAGAGATGTCTTCAACATAATTCCTTCACTGCTGATGTAGCAGTTTCTTCTGACTTTAGGATTTTCCTTCAATTCATTGGGTACTGTTTTCATGATGAAATTTTTTTTGTCATTTGAAGCTGATTGTCCTTAAAAAAGACAATATGCAATACACCTGTGATGCTGTGGGTTTCTTTAATTCCTTAGGATTGCCTGCTATATCGGTCCCCAAGTCTCATTGTTAAGGAAGCTGTATTTGGTTTAGTCTTAAAGATTTTTGTAACTCTAAGCAAAACATTATTGGATGGCTCAATCATTGTGAAGGAGCAATACTTTAAAGGTCCTTATAATCACATGTAAATTCTTAACATTGAGTTTTTATTTCTCATTTTTAATTTTGATGATACTCTTTCTTAATTGCAGAACTTTTATCTAATTGATCCATATCTAGTTGGATTCATTATGACAATTCTGGGAAGGCGTGTTGTGTATTGCATTTTATCAAGAATTTTGGTCAACTTTTGTCCTACTGCTCTGTGGCCTGCCATCCAGCACCTTTTAAAGTGAGTACAAAAATGAAAAAAAAACAGGAATGGTTAAAATGTTATCCATCTTAATTGTTGTGAAAAAAATTGCCATAATTGTGTAATCTGCTGACTCTGGAATATTTTTTAGATTTGTGCCACATCTAGTTTAAGTGACTAGACTTTCTCCATGTTTACATACTATCTACTTCCATGCCTACTACTATGTCATTTAGCATAAAAATCTCACATAGATAAGTGATATAAGTGACTAAGATAAAAGTCTTTATTTGGGCAAAATTGAGACTTAATGGTCCCTTCTTCTATTTAAACCATCGTCGTATACATATTATATTAGGCATAAAATTTATAATTACATGCATATGTACTCATAAATACATATAGACAGACATAAATTAAGTATATACAGATTTGCACATTGAAAAGAAAGGAAAAAAATATTTACACATCCACACATACATATACATAGGAGGGTTGCTATTTATATTTTCAGCCTAATAACGAAAAGACCGTAATTTATTGTTGGAAATGGCTTTATTGTTTTTTGAAGTATTCTCCATGATAATCAATACACTTTTGCATGTGTTCGAACCAATTTTTGTTACACGTTTTCCACTCCGAATGAGGTACTTCAAAAACATGGTTTTTGAATGCATCAACGGCTTCTTCAGGTGCCGAAAAACATTGGCCACGCTATATTTTTCTTGATAAACGGGAAATCAAATAAGCCATTTGGTGCTAAATCAGGGCTGTACGGAGGCTGATGCATTAATTGAACGTTTTGGCCAGTCAAATAGGTTGTTGTTTCAGCCAATCTGTGAGAGCTTGCATTGTCAAGATGAAGATTGTCAAGATGCACCTTCATTGCAGCTTTTTTTTCTGTACTTCACCAAGCTCTCCAGGGAAACAAATACTGGTGTACCATTCAGAATTCACAGTTCTACGTTGCTCTGATGGTATGGTTGCCACATGTCCAGTTATTCCAAAGAAACGCGATCGTTTGCTTCGATTTGCTTCATGCACAAATCACTTTTGTTGGTTTTAGCTCAGGCTCGTATGCATACTATATATCTGAGATTTGTCACCTGTGTAGATGTTTTACATAGCTTTTGATGCACCGCAATTGTATTTCTTGAGCATTTCTTTGCACCAATTGACACGAGCATCTTTTTGAGCTTTTGTCAACTTATACGGGATCCAATGCGAACAAATTTTTGTCACAGTTAAATGTTCATGCAATATCTCATTGATGCTCATCATACTAATCCCCAGGGATGTCTCAATCTCACAATAAGTCACATGACGATTTTCCTTTACTAGTTCTTGCACAGCATTAATGTTTTCTGGCCCAACAACTGATTTTGGACGACCTTCGTCCCTGAGGGAACGGCAGCCATGATGGAATTTGTTATACCAGCTTTTCACAGTGGCAAAGGATGGGGCTTCATCACCAAGAGTGGAAGAAAGTTGATCAATGCACTCCTGTCTTGATATTTCATGTTGAAAGCCATTAAAAAAAATCACACGAAAGTGTTCATTAGTTAACTCTAATTTTTTCACTGAGACAAAATTTTTGAGTCACTGTAAACAACATAAGTTTTGATCAAATGACAAAATGTTCTGAAGAAAGTTAGCATTAAAAGGGTCAAACTTTCAGATGGTGCCTGAAGCACTTCGTGTTGTCAAGGCTCAACATGTAACTAGCAGCCCTTGTACATGAAAAATATAAATACATGGCTCTGGCAGTACATCCTATTTTTTTAAACTAGGGACAGCTAGGGGCATTGTATTTAGCAAAAGTCATGAGCCGAATGGCTCTTTTTTGGACCCTGAAAATGGCCAGGGCCTTAGATGATGAACCCCAGTAAAGGATACTATAGGCTATGTGAGAATAAAATAAATAGCGGTAAAAGGATCAACCTTTCTGATGGAAGTGTCAGATGGACCTAAAGCACCTAGTGTTGTCAAGGCTCAAAATATAAATAGCTACCCTCGTATATGAATCAAGGATACACCAACGCATACACTCATACTCAAAGTAAATGACAGTGAAGAAAGAGAACAATAAAATAAGGAAAGTCTAAGCAAAGATGTGGAAGAATACAGGTATCTGTGCTGTGTATCCTTGCCTATGTATTCCCCAATATAACCATTCACATTTAACATGGACTGGAAAACTGTGTGACGAAAGCATGATTTGTCATGACAATACTGTGTGGAGATTTAGGAAAGAAATTTATGTTTTTCTCATTGATGGGAAAATTTTTTTTATATTAGTTTACGTAAACTTATTAAATGATGTGCTTATTCTATTCTAGGCTGTTCCTCTTGGGTGTGGTCCTGACTTCTCTTATTTGGTGCACATATTTTGTGATGCTAAACCATCCTCTTGTGTATATATTCTATCTCTGCTATCCGTGAGTATACCTGTTGGTGTTCTTTTAATTCAGGGATTTCCAAAAAGATCACATGTATCAGTCATTCTGTCATTCCAAAATTTTATGTGTTCTGAACCTGATATCTCATCTGAACCATGGAAAACGTGAGATAATGAATTTTATTTATTATATATATATTCCATTGATTGAGATCATCTACATATTAACCATGAAAAAATGTGAGACTCACTGCTAATGAATTATAGTTTTTCTCATTCAACTTTATTATTAGTCTAGTTTACATGCTGCAAAAAATTACCGCTACCGAGACATTATTATTTTGGTACTTGAGGACATTATAGTGATATCCACGTCATAGTGGTCCCAAATATGTTACAGTGAAACCTCATAAAACAAACATAATCCATTCCGAAATCTTTCTCATGAAGTGAAACAGTCATTTAATGAAATAATTTTTTCTTGTATAAATTAATGGAAAATATGATAATATGTTCCATGGAAAAAAATATTTCTGTGCAAAGTTTATTTAAAGATATTATATATGGATACATAAAGATATTATTAGTTTATAAAAAATGCAATGTTTAGGATTGTGAGTCATCTTCATCCTCACTGCTATTGTGGGATTAACTAACCTGGAATGAGAATTCGACTTTGGGAAAACAAAAAAGAATGGAACTAGTTTATAATTTACGATATATTCCCAATTCTTTTTTACCACAGACTTAAAGACAAAAGACTTTTGATTTTGCCTATAGTTCAAAATTTTGTGAAAATGCAGCACAGCATTATCATTTAATAAATTTGTAGCGTGCATAGCTATTGCGTTATTAGGGTGATATTTCACAATCTATGACGCCACAGTTTCCCATGAGTTCAGCATCACCTTAAGTCTGTTTTTCTGGACTTCGCACTGCTTGAAGGTTCATGGTGTTCCTGCATGGTAAACAAGCAGGGGTTTAATTTTCGAATCACTGCTTGTATTGACACAAAATAACAGCTTGAGATGGGCTTTTAGTGGTCTGTGGTTAGGCAATGTTTTCTCCTCTGCTATTATATACATCTAGGCTTGCTTTGGCATCATTTTCTGGAAGAGATCTGTCTTGTCACAATTAAAAACAAGTAGGGGTTAAAAACAAGTAGTACATTTTCGAATCACCGTTTGTTTGACACAAAATAGCAGCTTGAGATGGGCTTTTATTGGCCTGTGGTTAGGCAATGTATTCTCCTCTGCTGTTATATACATCTAGGCTTGCTTTGGCGTCATTTTCTAGAAGAGACCTGTCTTGTCACAATTAAAAACCTGTTGCGGAATGTAAGTCTCAGAAGCTATGAACTTCCTGAAGTCACTGATGAAGATTGTATGTGTATGCTCCCACCCACTATGCTCAGATTTCATTCTAGCTTTTCAATGATTTTTATTTTTAATTGTAGGGTTATTATCATTCTCTTATGGCTGTCTTACTTCAAGTTTTTCTTTAGGGACTTTTTAAAACTATTCCTGAAATATTATAAAACAATGTGGGATATCACCACAGATTTTCGTCACACTTTATGATCATAGAGCATAGCATAATCATATTCCACAAGGTTCTCGACCTTGACCATCATGCAATGATATTTTAACTTTGATGACTGGGAGAGCCATATCCTTTAATGAAAAATGTGACAAGTTACGGGAGAAAACTTAGAACTTGATGCGGAAGGTGTCTTTAAATTTATAGGATCGCAAGTCAATCTTCTTCATCGACTGACAGCGTTAGATGTGGTTCCTGTTGTCAAGTCTGTTTGCCTCCAAAGCCTATGGCAGAATCCTGCTACTCTCATTAGAAGGCAGGCCATGAAGGATAGAAGTGAATAATTAAAAAAATAGTGGAGTGTATAAATTCAAATTTAATGACTCCAATGCAATATACATTGGATAAATAGGGAGGTCATTGTTAACAAGAACAGTGAAACACAAATGCTGTTCCCAAAACTGTGACATCAAACTATCCCACTTTGCTCTACATCAGTGGGAGGAGAATCACGTCAGCAGTTTCACCTCAGTTCTTTTACATCTCTTGCAAAAAGGAAAGAAGTTGGAAAAATGGGAGAAGCTGGAAATAAGAAAGAATCGTGAGAACTGGCAGTATAATGAATGACAATTGAATTGAAAAACTCTCCCCATAAGCCTCCATATCCCTATCCTTCTAATGAAACCCTCCCTCCACCCATTGCTGCCGATGGATTCAGGTTGGGTAATGGGTATACACCTTCCATTCTCTCTCTAGTATTGGACAAATGGGGAGGCCATCGTTAGTAAGAGCAGAGCAACAAAAATGCTCTTCCCGAAGCCTTGCCATGCTTACAATATTCCATTCAAATCATCTCCTTGGTGGTATTGTTTGGCATGAATGTGTTAACACAAGATAAATAGTCATGTAAGCCTACCGATAATTTTGAGAATAAATGCTCATGTATGCAGTGTCTGTATCTTTTGTGTTCATATTTGGAAAATAATTATTAATTTCAGAAAAAATAATGGTAGTATTTCAATACCTTATTGATAATCAATCACTACCTCGGGTTATTAGGAAAATGCCACCTCTTGACCACCAATATTTATAAGCAATACCACGGGCATTGTCCAAAACAAGAGTGTGATGACATTAATTTTTGAAAGGCTTGTAAAAAAACTCAAGTTCTCTACATTCCATGGATGGCAATCTGATTGCACACTATCACATTAACTGTGAATTGCCATTACAATTGGACTGCATGATTTTTTAGGAGGCTATAAATAAAAGTATGAATGCAGAACTTAAAAAATATGATAAAAGGCATTGATATTATAAGGGAATAGTTGAAGTAGAAGAGTATTTTTTCATGTCTATGGAAAAATTAAAATTTAATCCTTTAATGTGAATGTGTATGGAGATGAAGAGAATTTTCTTGGTTACTGGCAAATCTGATTGATTCAATTTTTGTTTTGAAATTACTCCTAACAAGGCATTACCAATTGATATAACAAGATAGGAAATAATGCCTTATATATTTTCAAAATCTAGCTCCTTACAAATTATTGACTATTACTTCTATGATGTCTTCTTTTGAGTCTTTTGAAGTTTAAATCATAAACTGATATTGCTTTTTCTTAATATTTATTTCCTAGTGTGTTCATTTTATTAATTTGACATTAATAGAAAATGTTAAGTGTCATTTTGGAAACTGACTCCAGAACTTAATGTGAACATTAGTGCATTGTATTTTAGAGACTGTTCGATTAATTTCATTTCCTTTTCAGGATTTCAGTATATTTTATCCTTTTTGGTTTGAATGTGAGTCCATTCTTCGATGTAACTGCCCTTCCATCCTCATCCTCAAAGGAAGAAGTTAGAGGAAAAATTGGAGGTATGACTTGAATTAATTGATCTCTATATTGGACTTGTTCATCTGATAATTGAACGTCATAAAGAGTACACAGTCATCCTTGAAATTCTATATTCCTCCATTAAGTTTCGTAAATGCTATTTTATGGCTATGTTGTATGCCCCAAGGATTTACCAACTGAATCGTAATTTCATCATTTTATGTTAGGAATAAATGCAATAATGCAAAAAAATGTAATGATCACCTAATATAATGATACAATATAATGATACACTATAATGATACATGAGGGAAAATATACAAAATCTTGAAAAATGAGTTGACTTTTTTATTTTCATTGTGTAGCTACTAACATATTAATAGTTTTAATTGGAGGAATTTAAGGTATTCCAAAGGATTGTCTCTCAATTGACAGCAAACATCTTGGGAAGGCATAAATGCCATAAAATTTTGAATGGCTTAATTTTATCTCTGTTCTAATTACTTCACGTTGACTCCTAAACTGAATAAAATTTTGACTGTGGCATAATTATTAGCACAATTTGACTAATTTACCCCAAGGAAATAGTGACGGACTTTTAATAATTGCAGATTGCAAGGTTAAAATTACATTCATGATAGCTGGCTACAGGGACAAGGGCATTGCTTGATAATATCTATTAGAGCTATGTATACAGTTGAAGTTGTTTTACAAGGCTTGATTTCATTTGGAATATTCGATAAATCTTTGTACAAGACCTCTTCAATGGCAAAACCTGATGCCTTACATTCATTGGAAATGTTTGACAGTTTTATTATTATTTTAAGTTTAAATTTGTGTTGTAACCTAGGGTGATATTGTGTTTTCAATGTTTTGGAAGTCTTTGGCAAGAGCACATTTATCAAGTGGGATATAGAGGTGCTTTATAAGAAATTGGAAGGCATGTTTTTGTGGAATGGTGTAATGGTGGAAGGAATCAGAAGGGATTTAAAGGTCTTAGGGTGATTACAAATATTTTGAATGAAAATGTATTGTTGAGGTGCTTTTGTATAAAAATGTCTAGAAAGAATGGAGATTTTTAGGTTTTGCTTTTGCTGTGAGGAAAATTGGTAAGGAAACATAATTGAGGTTTGTAAGGTATAATGTTTGTTGGCAACATAGTGTCAAAGATGGTGAATAAGTCATTAGTGTGTGTGGATGAGAAATACCTGGAAGAGCATTTGATAGTATTTAAAAATTATTTTGGTATAGCTTAGCTGGGGATCGAGAAAGACAGTTACCCATGTTAGTGCTGAAATTTTAGTTGAAAACATTGTTGAATTGGAAATAATTTTGGGATATGCAAAGCCTGTTAATGCATATATATGCATTAACAGGCTTTGCAATATACGATATATGAATATTTGGATTTTAGACAGGGTTTTCGTGGAGGAAGAGGGATTCTGGGAAATAAATTTTTTAGCATCAAAAGATTCAAGGATTTATGACTTTTATTAAGTGTTGAATCTTTTGGTGTGAGAGTGAGTTCCATGAATTTTGAAATGGAAAATGTACTGAAAAATTCTAATGCATTGAACTCTGAGACTGGCCTTTGTGCTTGCTAGGGGGCATAGGTGTCATGCTGTACCAATTACCTCCAATGACCTAATAACGTCGTCATAAATATTGAGACACCAGCTTTGATGAGATCTTAAAAGCCATTTAATTGTGTAAGATATTTTAAGAACTTACTAAATGTCATGAGCATTCACGAATAATAGAATGCCTGACAATATCAAAGTGAATTTTATCTTCCGTAACATGACATATAGTATTTTATTTTACATATATTGATAAAGTACACTGGTACTCTATAAATCAAGAAAAAATGAAGTCATATGTCCTGAAACACATGTTTTTACATGTATAAAAGAAATGATTATGTTTTTTCATAAATTTGCGGTGATACAATTCATTCTGATGGAGGAAACCAAAGCATTTGGCATTAATACATTACTTTGCTGTGGGTATGGTCACTGTTGTTTTAAGAAACTTATGCCAACCATATCTGTTTGAGCTTATGAAGGATTAGATTTGGAAACATAATGGTGCAACTTGCTGACTACTATAATGGAATTCTACCTCAAGAGGGTCTTGAAATTTCAATATTCTAGTAGAAATCTATTTGTATAATGATTTGGCAAGGAAGTGATTAAAGGTGCACATATCTAATCCATATTTGGTGTTTTCTTTTGCACACCTCAAGATAATTTGAAAGTTACATGATAATGACTTTTGGCGTACATATTTTGTGAATGTGCATTGAGAATAAGTATAATTTTGACTGATAATTGATGACTCAGTTGAATGTATTAAATGCTAAAATTTTCAAATGGAACACTTCTATCATCTCATCTTGTTTCATTTTCATTTGTGGTAGCTGGTGAAGATTGGTCACCAGAGCATAGCTGTTCCATGACCCCATCAGTAATTCGTGATGAAGTTGAAGGGCTCAAGATAGACTTCAATAATCGTATGAAGCAAGTCCTGTTCAGCTCAGTACTGAATGCATATTTTGCAGGATTTGTCCCGTGTTGCTTTGCTCAGGTAAGGATTTAAAATAAAATGCCTATGTGCAAGTTTTTTGTAAATATTAAGAAGTATGTTAATTTATGTTGATGTGTCATTAAGCATATTGCAATTTTGGAGTTACATCAATCCCAGTTCATGGGTAAGAGTAAGGGTCAAAGTAAATCAAAAGAGGAAGTTCATTAGATTCGTTGATTCTTTAGATGTAGAGTATTAAATGAGAAGGATTGGAATGAATATACAAATTCATAAATGGAGACATATTGTCATCTTTGAGTAATTAGAATTTCCAACATCAGATGAGTCTTGTTGTGGAATCTTCTTTTCACATTGTTTTACATCAAGTATGGAAATGTTTTTAGGAGAACTCTTTAAAATTTTTTGTGCAAACTGAGAATTTATACTGGTTCTAAACACGATGAATTTTTTTATAAGTTTCATTACTTTGTCTTCTGTTTGAAATAATTCAACTGGGTTGTGTGATATTCCTTTATTGATGTTTTATTTATTTCATGTGTGTGTAAGTCTTTGTGAAGTTTTGGTAACTGCTGCATAATTATATTCTACTTTTTTCTGTGGTGTTGATTTGATCATGATTTTGCTGTTGTACGTTCATTTGATTGTGGCAATGTCCTGTAGATATCTGGAGGTTGTTTAGGTATGAGGGAATAATAAGCTATATTGGTATATGGAGGTGGATGATACTTAACAGTAAAGGTTAATTTCATGTTCACTAGAAAGAGTTCTATAATAGAGGATTGAGTGTTGGACAGGTGAGGTATAAGGAGGAAAAGAATGGGCATGTTGGACAGAATGGAGGAAGGTGGAAAGTATGTGAAATTTAAGAAGGGTGTATTTTAGTTTGGGTTGTCAGGCGGTGTCATCTTAGGTGAGGCTTAGAAGTGTAGTTGTAGCTAGTAATTGTGGTCAATTCAAAACTTATACAATAATAAAACAAAGTGGTATCAGCCCTATTTTAATCTTCATTCTTTTAGTACTTTTCAAAGGAATTGAAAATGGTTGGTGTTTGTTTGTTTAATTTGGTCTATTGAATGATCTTGTTGAACTCAAAATGCTGTTGGACCCCCTCCTACCCATCCTCTTGACTGCTGTGGAATCAGGGCAACATGATGAGACTGAGATGCACTCTGGAGAATGATGGAGCTCTTAAAGAGCTGAATGTCCTTGATGTATTGCTTGTGAGCCGCTTTGATGGAACACATCATGATGTTCACATCAAAATGAAGTTGCTCAAAAAGTACAAGAATTTTTGTAGGATACTCAAACTTTGGCAGGAATGTGAAGAAAGGACAAAAAAATCCTGTAAATTTACATTTACAATGAATTCATATAAACACGGTTTCAGTGTGGTACAGAATCATCAGGTAAACTTATGTGTTTATATGTATACATATGTATTTATATAAACTCGTATGGCAAACTATACTAAACTTTTTCCAGTTTTACTTAGTGGAATTTTTCCATTTTGAGGAACTGAGTACAAAACAATGTTGCAACTCTACATTTGGAATTTATTCATGTGACCATGGTTTTGGAGGGTGTCTGTAGAAGGAGCTTGCTACTAATATTTTGGCTGGCCCTTCACTGCTTAAGGTTTAGTGGATATTAGCTTAACCTTGATTTATGAACCAATGCAGTAAAATATTTGAGAAGGCATTCAATGTTAGGTTAATTTCCTACCTAGAGATGTACAATCTCCTTTCACCATCTCAGCATGGTTTTAGGGAACATAAATGTACTTTTGCTAACTATCATTTAATAACCCAGACTTTAAACGCTCTAGATAAAAAAATGGAAGTTGTTGCAATGTTTTTCGATTATGTTGATCACCAATTACTTCTCAAGAAACTCCACAGGATGGGTATTTCGTGGCATACCTAATGCTTGGATTAAATCCCACCTATTTGATAGAATGCAACACATGGTTGTGTCTAAAAATGTTGCATTTTTACGTACAAAAAATGCTGGTGCTGGCCTAAATTTTATGGACCTCCAACTTTATAATAAACTCCCAGCTGAGATTTAGGCCCAAAAAAGTGTGGCTGCATTTAAAGTCAATCTAATCAGGTTTTTAAAATTAAAAATGTTTTATTCAACTGCTGAATTTCTTGATAATGCCTGATATGTGTCTTATATTCATACATGTATTCTGATACTCCTACATGCCTTATATCAAGTGTATAGTTGTAACAACTTGATAACTGGATAAATAAAATGTATTATTTAATTATTTGCAATAATTTTTACAAGCTAGTTTTTATATAATTTTCATGGAATAAATTTGCTTTGAAAGTTGAAGCTGGATAATAGTATTTTCTATTATTTAGATGATACAGTAGACTAAGGTGCAATTATAGCAAAGGGATGCATTATAATACTGGACATTATGTTAATAATAAGATTTGAAGTAAATATTTTGTGGAATATCTTATCTTTATAAATTTTCTGGTTTTGGTGAATATAAGAGGAGATATGAAGAATAAGCTTTTGTTTTCACTCTTTACAGAACTGCCTCTATTATGATGTCTATTGGGCTACACAGCATCTAGCTTTTGTATGGCTGGGATGCTTCACTATGTATGTAGTTCACTGTTATCCTCTGAAGTAAGTATAATGCTATCCATTTCCTTAATAATTTTCTAAAGGACAGAATAAACAGTTTGAAGTAATTATGACTTATTACCTATTTTTATAGTGCTTGAACATTCTCTTACTTATGAATTTGTATGAGATGGAACCCTTGTTCCTTTTGGCTAGATAACATTTCTATTAGGATAAAGTATTTCACTGTCAAAATGTAGACATAAGATTTAATGTAATCGAGACCTGCATGTGTGAAAATAATTTATTGGAGGAAGGGGAGGGATGAAGAGGCAACATTTTAGGGGGATAAAGTCCCCCAATACCTGTGTATTGAATGCAGATTGATAGAAAACTTAATGTTCCAAAAGAAGAAAGAACAAAAATTCTAAATGAGGGGGCAAAATAAGGTAGGAATTTGAAGGTAGAGGGTTGGAAGGTTAGACGGATTGACAAGGGGCTAGGATATCCAAGAGAGGTGTAGGCCCTACCTGCCTTTCCTAATGTAGGAGCCAAAATTCTGTGGAAGCCATAGTTAATAAGAAGAAAATATTTGTTTTCAGAATGATTATTAAAATCACAGGTTAAACTTTCCACTCTTCATTTATTCAACTGAACATGGTTTTGGCACTTCTACCATTATCATGGTGCTACAATGGCACATAGTGCCAAAGTCATGTTCTGTTGACTAAATGAAGTGTGGAAAACTACAGACTAATTTTAATTTATTTTAATTAACACTTCTTCCAAGTCACCTCTGATTTTAATTTTCCAAATCAAGAATAATCATGAAATAAAAGTTGAGCTGGTCAGAAGTTAGCATTTATAAAATATGATTGTGAAGGGTTATTATGGCTAAAGAATAAACATTGTGTTTTTTCCAGATATTGTGATATTTTGCATCAGTCAGCCCTACACCTTGGGAGATGGGTCAGGATTGAAGGACGAAGTCACACCCATATTCCTTCCAATATGCAAGTGCATTGACTTTCTCATTAAAATTAATAGATCCATAATTCATATTGAAATGCATATTCTGCTTATCTCTTAAAGAGAGAAGGATTTCCTACTTAGGCATTTTAACTCCATCAGAAAATGTGCATGCTCATTGGTGTTGGGCAACAATGGAGATGGCACATAGCCTGAAGTTTTTCTCTGCAATGGATTTTTATAGATTAATCTGGTTTATATGTAAGAACACCACTCTTTTCAGTTGGTACTGTTCATTTGTTATTTACGATGTTGGTAATTGATTGCATTGTGGTATTTATACTTGGTTTACATTTTTTTATATAGCCACAATTTTCGTCAGTGAATTGGATGGATTTTTATAAATTAAAAGCCTTTTTTAGACATAGTTGCATTAGTTGTAGTTTATTTTCTTTGTGGATGTAAGGTGAAAAGTACTCTTTCACTTCTTTGTTTTCGAAAAATAAATCTTGCCTTATGTACTTGTAAATTCAGTTACACATTTTAAATGTTCTTTTCAAGTCTTAGTGAACATTTTAAGAATAAAGTGAATAATTTAAACTTGGTATTAATTGAAATGTTGAATTTTCAGATGGGCAGAAGGTACTCTCTGGCATCAAGGTGCTCTGGTGAAACACATGAAGGAGCTTTATAAAGCGGAGGGGCTCTCTAATGCTGCCGAGCCTGGTAACCCAGCTCATGCAAGATTTTATGTGAGTTTCATTGGTCTATTACATACAAACATATCAACTATGGACTTTAAACTTTATAACACTACCAGTTTTGTCGCATAGGCAACATAATTTGGTATAACCTGCTTATTTGCCTGCCTGCGAGTTTATTTATTCGGTGATCATGAATTTTCACAAAGTAGAGCCTCAAACCATCAAATTAATTTTATTTTCTTCACAGAATTATGTAGTTCAATGACTGATTGAACTAGTCAGATGGCAAGGTAGCTCAGATTATCATTTGTTAAGTTTTCCTATATTACATGGAAATGTAAACTTTCTCCTGCTTGACAGTGGGAAGATGGCAAAAAAATAACATTTTCATTTGGAGACAAAATTCAAATTTTGAAACAAATAAGTTGATTCTCATGATGAAACCCATATTCATCTGGTGAAATGTCTATGATTGCTGGTCTCTACACTGAATACAAAAGTGAAAAATTGCAATTTGATTCTGAAACATGCAAACCAGTGCGGCCATTTGTCTAAAAAGAGAAAATATGCCAAGAATTACAAGTATGAGAAGTTAGGAATACTGAAATAGTGGTTTTTAAATGCTAGATCATCAAATCGTGTTGTGGTGTCAAAATTGTGTTGGATAACAGAGATGTGATGAAATATTGCATAAACACCCAAATGAAGGTGATGAAGAGAACACAGAATATGAAGAGGTTCGTGTACCTTCATACCAAAATACAGTGTGTACTGTTCTCACTATAAGAAATTACTTATCAGGCGGTAATTGCTGTGAGCAAATGCTTGGCTTGGGGATCTACAGAAAATTGAAAACAAATACATGGTATCAGTAGGCAGAAGAACTTCAGGTAGTTGAAAATATCAGACTATTTTGTAAAATAATCATTTCAATCATTAGATAGTTTCAATGGTTCCTAATAACAAAGACTGAAATGACCCAACAATCTTCATATTCTTTCGAATGTTTGCAATATCTTCTTTCAGTATTCATAGCTTGACACATATTATTTATATGAATGGTCCAAAGGTACCTGCGAAGTGCATTTTTATGAAGTTGTTCCTTTTACCCATATTAATTTTTTCTTTGTTTTGTGAAATATGTTGGAGTCATGACTTATTAGTTTATGTTCTCATAAGGAAGGAGAAGATTATATACTATGCACATTCGATGAATCCAAGATGTTTTATGTATTTTAGTTCTTTTCATTCATCATATATACAAAATGAAGAGAACTCTAGTTTGACTGATAAATAATAATTTTCACTTATCAATAAAATTTGAAACATCTTTCATGTTCACATAGTCATTTTGAAATAGTTTTTTAGAGGAGATAACCAACAGCTAAGGTCATTTGTGCCATTTGGGATGGGTTGAGAGAAACCCAGTATCGGCATTAGCCTCTCTTATTGAAAGGCACCAAGGGGTCCACAGTTTAATGTCCCATCTGACAGACGTTGTACCCACTCAAAGTGCTCTCCACAAAGTACCTCAAATAGGGATCGAGATACCTCTGAAAAATATGTTGCCTCCAAGATTTGAACCCAGGCCCTCTCGATGGGAAACCAGTACATTAGCCAGAGCACCATCCTGATCCCATTTTGAAAAATATGTACAGGTACACCTTATTACACATTTTGCATGAGTTTGTATTTACCCAATTGAGATTGCTTGTCTTAATCATTTGTCAGGCATTTATATCGGTTGATGGGGATGTAGAATTCTGTTTGAAAGTGGTTGAGTAGTTAGTGGTGAGTTTTTGGGACAAATTTAGAAAAATCGAAAGCCTACACCAATTGGGATTCAATGAAGGCTGTGAGGTAAGGGTTGTGTCTTGTGTTATTATGTTCTCCCATTGCCCCAGAGCTTCCATCTTCCCCTTGGCTGAGAAAAACTAGATATCGGGCTAAGGGTTGTTCTGGAAATGTTTAGATATTTTTTTTGCGTCTTTCCTCTATTTGACATTGTTGTATGCTATTGTTAAACACTACAAGGTGTAGTTATGGGAATGACATTTGTTATTGCTGAATAATCGATTTTTTCACTAGAAATGTGGATTGTTCCTGGCAAAACCACTGATTTTTTGAATAAAGGCATTTTGAGGTGAAAATAATTAAATTAATTTTAATCATCCTTGTGGCTAAGAATATCCATCAAGTTTTATCTTGATTAGAATGTTAGGTTATGAAATTCTGCATACCCCCAGAACAGTAGCGTTCTTACTATATTGTTATATTTTTTCCCCTTATGAAAACCTGTGCTGTTTAAAATAAGACTAAAATACAAAAGTAGTTTGAGAAGCCATGCCTGTACTTGCTTCTTCTTCTGCCACATCCATGTGAAAATGCATGATAAGGGCATGAGATTTTCAGAGATTATCCTTGTGCTTGTCCTTTTTCATCATATTTTTACATAGAGGAGGTGGAAGAACTACTTGTGTGGTTGCCACCAGTGCTGCGCAATGCACTAGTTTGGGGGGAGAAACATCTGAATTGACAAAGTCATAGTGTTACTTTGGTTTGCAGCAGATGTCAAGTTGTCATGTATGACCCCTACATGTAACTGCCCTTACATTTTGTACAGTTTTAAGATTCATATTGTATAATCGGATTACATATAAATCCTGCTTGTATTAACTTGCTTATATAGTATTACTATTAAATAACTAATATTTTATGGCTTTTGTGAAAATGAATACTTACAATGGAAAATATGAAGATTTTCACTTTTCATTGCGAAATTGGATGTACCATATTGTTGTAACTACATATAACCCTTCCCCCAGCATAATTTTCTGCCAACAATAACTTTTTGGGCGTAAAAATAATGATCTCTGCCCCCCATATTTTCTACTTACCTGCATTTTTCATTTGGAAGATGCGGGACTGCATTAAATTCAACCATTTTCTCATCAATTTACTCAATATTTAGTGCTTGTTTTTGTGATAATAATTTAACTATGGTAATTTGTTTCATTGCAAAACATGAGGTGAATTTCCAGACATTTTCTGTCTTATACCATGTTAATGTAAATTATCACATTTGTTGACTTGATTTTTATGAGTTCTCTGGTAAATTTTCTTAGGCTTTGATGGAATTGAGAGAAAGTTTCAATTTCTCTAACCAGGCTAGGCCTTTGTAATGGTGCCTCAAGAGCATAATTTTATTTTTTGTCATTCTGATTTTATTTCTCACAGGCTGTGTTCTACAAGCCGCCAACGTTAATGGTGTGTGTACTGGCCTTGCAAGTGTCACTAGTTATAGGCCAGGCTGCTGCATTAGCTCACTCATCGGAGTGGAACCATGTGATGTCGATTGGCTTGCTTCTTGGGGCCAATTACCTCACCCTGTTCAGGCTCACAAGAGATTATCTTTTAAGTTGGAGGATTTACAAGGCGGAAAAAATGATGCAGGAAAAGACTTCAGGCTAGAGGGCTGAAAGTCAGTCACTCATTGATTCCCTGTACACAGTGAACATGATATACTTATGAAATCATCAAAGGAAGGAATTGGATCTACGGAGACCTCTTCCTTCCTTATTAAGTACACACTGAGTTTTAATTACCTTCTTATTTTGTGGACCAGAGATGATTTGATTTCATAAACTTTCAACTGTTGTGGTAAGTGCCAAACATTTTTAGTTTTGTGCTCAATGGATAATTGTTGTGATTTGATGTCTTGTATACCCTGAAGTGACCGTGATGTGCCATTATTTATGTTAGTGAAATCATATTTTTTTGTACAATAAGCATTACTGTGCATTTCAGTGAGCTTGCCTGGTGATAAGTTGTGCACAAATTGAAACAGAAACTTTCAACCAAGCATTTATTGCTTGCTGAAAGATTAGTTCACACAAAATGATACTTTATTTATTGAATACATTATGGAATATTAATTTTGATTATATTCAAGTAATTAATTTAGTTCCTTGATAAAGTTGTCAAACAATTATTTTAAACATTTCAATAATTTTATTGAAATTTTGTCTAACTAAAATGATTTATTCATTGTTTTGTATATATACATTAATGCATGTGCATTATGGTTTTCTTTTACCATGTACATTGTATAGAGGAAGTGTTGCGACTGAGAGGAAAATGATCTCAATTTTTCATTTAAAACTGTGCTTTAGGCATTTAAATAATCATTAAATTTGTACCTGTTGTTCAGATATTCATCTGGATACTTCCACATTTCTCAAATTGTAATATTTTCTTCATTGTTAGTATTTATGGACCTTTGTATAAGAGAGATGGCAAAAATGAATTTTAAAATTGAATGATAATTTTCATTTGCATTACTCTATCCAATTAATATTCAGTTTGGCATGCAGTACAACAAAGTCAAAGTGTAAAAATCATCCTCCTTGACTGGGGTTTGAACCTGGTTCCACGATATCCAGCAAGTGCTTTAGTCACTAAGCCAGAGGCAGCCTAATACACTTGGAAATATTAGAGGCTTTAAAGGAGCACGATGTTATGATAAAATACTGTATATACAATGTCTTAAGTACATATTTGAAGTTGTGCACCACAGTCCATGAGGTGATCTAGGCTTAAATCTTGTGGACTGTGGCACAACTACGAATACTTGAATCACAAGACTCAGAAGAAAATGTGGAATTGATTAAAATGACTATCAGGTATGAACAAAAGTACAATGCTTTCTTTGAAAGGATAAGAAAAGGATATGCAGGTGTCAGCAAAATAATTTAAAACTAAAATTGGCGCAACAGTTTTTAATAGCATTAATTTTAATGGCTAACACTGTCACCTTTGATAGTTTAACCATCTGCAATTTCAAAGCTGACCTACATTGCTTGGTGAATAGCATGTAGAAGTAATCCATTGTATTTAAACTATGCTGATGACCCTTACCATGAAGTACACTGCAACAGGCTAAATACGCCCAGAAATGCAGCTCTGGTTAGGCTAGTGACCAATGGAAGGTAGGTGTGATGCAGTAACACTTAATGTTTGTAGTGGTTACAGTAAATGGTAGTGTGACACCAAACAATGCATGCACAGCATATTTAGCAATTGTAATGAGGTGGAAGTTTTTTATCTTTTTTTGTAGCATCAGGTTGGTGCTTGCTGGAGAAGCATTTCTTGGTCCCTGAGCCACAGCCGCTCACAAATTACATTAAGAATTGGTGCTACCTGGTGTACCTCATTTCTGTCATGGGCTAGACTATTATCTATTTTGAGAACTGGTATATTCCACTTGAGTTCAAAGTCTCTGACGGCTGTTGATGGCATCTCTATTCCAGACACACTGTTGTACCTGTAAATACCACAGTTGAAAGAAATACAATATAAATTGCTTGCTTAAGTGCAGTTTAAAAATTGCTTAACTGGATAAATATGCAGGTGTAAATCATATTAAATCTTACAGGTAAGCACATGAAATCATTAATTTAATTCTCTACCATCTTGGTTTAATTCAGGCCTATAATTTCATGGAATGTACAAAGTTTAAGAACTTCCTTCTGTCCATGCCAACTCACCTAGAGGAATGTAATTAAAGACACAATATTATGTACAACACTCAGTCATGAAAATAAATAATGGAAAATTTTAGCAGAGGTATTTGCCCTGACTGTGTCTGTGGGATGGAGTTTTGAGCTCAAATGAAAATCAATGTTTTGAAAATGAAATGACATAATACATACAATTGACATAATTTTGTTGTGAAAAGACTAATGCAACATGGAAACAGTAGTTATTTTTCATTGGCAGAAAATAAAATACTAGCTGGAGTTTTAAACTATCAAACCCCTCCTGAAAATTACACTTTACATGTTATTCTTACAAATGAATGACATTGAGGCTGTAATTATTTGATAAATTAATTTAAATTTACTTGCAGTTCAATGATTACATTGTTTCTCCATTAATAATAATTTGTTGTGACTATGGTTCTGATGGTGAGTGTTAATCCCTTCTCTCTTAAATTATAAATATGAGACCTGGAGGTCTCCATTTTGGTTAGTGAAGGCCCTCAGCCCCCCATTCCACTAGTGAGAGAATAAATGCCAGACAACTCTCACCAAGCTCCACTACTAATGATTATGTGTAATGGGCAGCCATTGGTGTTGGATCCCTAGCCTGTTTCCGCTCCCTGGCTCCCAGATGACTATGTACAGTGGGACCCCAAACGTGGACACAATTTCTTTTCTATTGTGATTTCTGCTTGGTTTGTCAACCCTTATCATAATCTTTTCCCTTGCAATTTAACGCAAATCCTCTACTCCATCTCCCTTTCCTCCCACTCCAAACAACACCTAACATTCCATTACTTATTGTCTTTGAGGAAACTATAAGTTTGTGGACATATTCACTTGAAAATGAAGAAATAACATGGAAATCATGGTTACAATAAATTATTATTAATAGTAAAACCATGAGCTCATATAGCTACTAATATATTAACAAGGCTCTTTGGTTACTCACTTTCCACATTTCACTGCCGACATATTTAAACAACATTGCCCATGAAAGTAATGAACCAGTTCGAGTAAGAAGCACAATAATAACCATTGCAATAAATTTAATGTATTTTGTTTAAATGTGCACCAGTGTAGGGCCATTACATTGCTGACATTGTACTAACTACCATGCTAAGCAACAATATTATTTTTAAATCTTAATTCTCATTCTTTGTTGGCTCATTGAACATTTTCAATGACCCATGATGGGGTTAGGCCTCATACGTTAAGCACCTCTCAATATCCAAACCTTGAAATCTATCCAGATTTTTGAATCTGGGTACCTGCAAAACTATCCATGACAGAAAAATATAGGGGGTACTATGAAACTAACCAACTGTAATGTACTGGTCACATAGTAAGTACTTGGTAATTTCATAGATGATAATTAGAGATGATATGTTGAGAAAACAGCAGGTGTATCAACACTAGTGGGGGAATAAATAATTATACATATATTTTAATACATACAAAAGTATGTAATGTTAATATTTATTTTTTCTCAGACAATGATCTAAAATGGACCAAAGACATGTAAAAAAATTAAAACTATCCAAAAGAATGTCAAAGATCTGAAACCTGTCAACTGTATCAAGTTTCTAAAGCCACCATAAATGATGTGGGTCCAAATCTGGGATTATGATAATTTCATGGTCAAATTTCACAAAAATTAAATAACACTAAGTTTGGATTCACGTTGGAATGTATATGGAACCTTTTTGTGACTCGGATGTTTCTCCGACATTACAGTTTTAACATCAGAAATGAAGGGTTTCTGTTGTGTTTCATACCTTTTTCTATCCATTTTTTTACCATTTTTTTGGCTTGACTGAAAGAGGTTTATGAGACAGTGGAATGTCTGGTAACATTCACTCGATTCCTAAAAATTCTTGCTACAGAATGAGAGATGAGTAAGCTACAAAGTTCTATATGTGCAGTCAAATAGTAAGTCAATTGTTAATCAATCTGATAATTCATGGAATAATGTACTAGAAAACCAATGAGGGAATTACTAAAAATGAAGAGCATCAAATATTTATGTTGATTTACCTTGTCCCAATGACAAATGGCACAGGAGTTTCTCCAGGTCTAATAAATCTGTTCATCAGTTGGGGAATCTCCTGGAAGCTACTTTCATCAGAGCAGGAGAAAATGAATACCAGTGCATCAGATTTATCCTTACAGACCTAGGCAACAGATAAAAATAATTTTAGATTATTGTGAAAAGATGATAAATATGATATGGGGCATATTTTCTCAAAAAGTTTCATAAAGAGTATTCTCACAGGCAAAATATGACTGTACTTCTTTATACTGTTTTCTCCGGCATCCCAAAACTGCAACTTGAACAGTATTACTTTGTCCCATATTTTTGCAGGCCAATATATGTTTGTTTTTCTAATGCCAATAGTTTCAATGTAGCCACACAAACTTTTATTCCCAGCAAGTCTGGATACTGTGGCCGTCTTTCCTACAGCAGCCCGACCCACAACAAACAACTTGTAACTTACTTCTTCAATATTTGATGGACATGATGGCTTTTCCAGGATACCTGTTCCGGCAGACCGTTTAAAAGACAAAGGAAAATGTAAAAGTCAGGAGTTAGATTTACCGTAAATCTGAATCTATGACGTCCGAATATTTCAACATTCAATTTTCTATTTCATCATCAATTGGAAATATTACAAGTGATAAATCAATGGGAGAAGACACCACCAAAACGATGGAAAGATGGCTGGGAATCCACTTCCTTAAGATTGGGATTAATTTCCAGTTGAACAGGCCACTGATCAAGAAGCTACATCAGTGGCGTGGATAGTGACACCGAAAATATAACCATAGGATACATTTGCATGCTGTTCAAAATTTTAAAAGAATGCAGTTAGCTACTAACAACTAAGGAAATGGATTTTGATTCTATTTCCAGCAATTATGTAAAAACTACTTTCTATGAACCTACATCGGCGCTGTGAAAACAAATTATGCCATGCAACGAAGAGGAGTAAAAATATCTTTTCGTTTACCAAAGAGCTTTCTCCCGGTTGTCTGAGGATTGTAAAAATGCTGCAACATTGTTTCTCCTTCAGCCGAACTGTGCCAATCCATGGACATCATAGTGGCAAATTCACCGCTCCAATTTTATTGAAAAAGGGTACGATAAGTCTCTTCTTTGGTAGATTGGAATCAAACACTTGAAAGAGAATAAATTTTCGATTTTTTAACGGGTTACTCACAGGAAATTTCTCCAAAATACATCTACGCTACTATATTTATTTGGATTGATTTTGGTTGCATGTTTCGTCTAGGACGGAACGTCACTTGCCGAATTCAAATAAACCTCTCACCTTCCTCCCCCTAGCCAACCGAATATCCTGATGATTATTTTCATCCTGTTTGAAAACTTGGAGTTATCGAAATGACAACGAGCAGCATATGTGGCAGTATTTGCTGATAAACGCGACTTTAATTTCTTATACCATTAAACACAGGTGGTCACGCAGTTGCGCAGGTAGTTAGCAATTGTTTAGGGTACAGGCGAGTTCTTTTGAGTGCTGAGACTGGAACTTGGGAACAAGAAGGTTGTAGTATCGTACTCCTTATGAGATAGCACACGATTAAGATGAGTACTACACCACCGGAATATGGGTGGAAGGTGAAAATGAATCATATTTTTCCTGAAAGAAGAAATCAAAATTCTAAGCCTCGCATCCGGCAGATAGCCAAGCTCTTACCTCTTGGTGTCCGGTAATACTTAATTATTGTTTTCTCTCTTTCTCATCGACTTGATACAATCGTATATTCTCTCTATCACCTTGCACCTTTATCTAATTATCCTGTATTTTACATTGACTTTTAATTTATTGTAGATATCTTGCTTATTACTGTAAAATTGCTGCCAGTGGGCGTCAACCATTAATGGATTATTGGCATATGCCTACTGGTAAACAGATCTATGGTAAGAGAAAAGTTCAATGAAATGCCTTTTACTGTTCATTAAAAATATATTTATAATGATCCTTAGCTCTGTAGACTCGATGTCAGTCATGTTTTCGAAGTGCCATTCAACATTTTGAGGTACATATTCACGCTCGGAAAATGCGGCTTTAGGCTTTCGGATAAAAATCAGATGACATGTGCGTATTTCAATAATATTTCGTATTGCCTTGTGGGGCCTGAGTTCATCAGTTAATCTATTTTATATTTATTTTTGGATCTCTTGCCTTCATTTAATAAGGAATGGGTGGACTCAATGGTCGTCATAGCTTATGTTATCATATGCTAACAGAATTTAAAATTACTATGAGTAATTTTTATCGAGGAGAGTTCATCATTAAGTTATATTGCGTGACATTTGAGTTGGTTGTCGAGTAAACGCAAACCCGGGGAGAACTTTATGGGCACCAATGACTTAAAAATAACTGGGGCATTAGATCACTTCATGGTTTAGTGTAACGACTTTGAATGTGACATATTTAATCTCATGTTTTTCTTGGATAGGTGTACCCATTGGTGGACTTGGTTGTGGGACAATAGGCCGTGGATATAAAGGAGAATTTTGTCGATATCAACTGCAGCCTGGTTTGTATGAATATTATGTTGTTGATGCGAACCAATTTATAGTGACCATTCAAGATAAGGATGGAAAAACTATATACCAGCAAGTACTTTCACCAAACAGGTATCTTGTAGGAGTAGATATTTATATTTCTCTTCCCTTTTATATTAAGTATGATAGTTTGGTTATTTTAAAATTAATTTTTCTGATAGCTTCATCCACTTTAGCATTACTGTACTCATCATACAATATGGGATTATATGAAGCGGCAAACTTTAAGATAACGTAATATTTCCTAGACACTGCAATGAAAATTCTTTCCCAGGAAACCAAAGAATCATTTGTCTGCATGGAGTTGGGCATTTCCAGGAGAAAAAGCTCAGTATCATGCTTTATATCCTCGTGCTTGGATGGTTTATGATATATCTGAACATGATATTCGTTTGATCTGTCGCCAGGTGTCTCCAGTTATTCCACATAATTATAAGGTGAATTATTTTATATGATGCTAGTGTTATATATCCTAAAGGTTCATGTGCATGCATGAATATTTAATTTATCTTGAATCATCTGCAATGATGTTAATATATGGATCTAACTTTTGTGAGATTGGGTTCCTCATTGAATTGGACAATCGGTTGCGTAATGGGTATTTTCTCAAAATGATCAAACCAGCAGAACAAAATTTTTGTACACTTTTCTATTACCAATTCGCTCTGTCCACTTACTTTCATAATCAGCCTTGACCTCTATCTCTCTATTTTCACTGCACATACCACAAATTTCCCACACCAGTTACACTTATTTTTATTTATGATTCTACTGGGATACCCAAGACTCATTTCCATACATTAGTGTTGGGAATATACAGTAATATAACCTTATGTTATGAAAGGGAACATACATACTCAATATCTGACTCATTTGATATATTCTAACATGTTTTCATTCATCCTCTTAATGTTTCTGAAACTTTGAATATTCTTTGCCCTCTCTTTAGCAATGGCCACCATGATTGTTTTTGGTTTACCCCTTCATCTCAATAAATTATTTTACCCCTTCTAGTATACCTCAATATATTTTACAAACAAGACATACAAAATAATTCTTGTGAAATTATTTCACCATTTAGACCCACTATGTAATCATTTTTATTTTCCTTATCAAACTGCTATCCTTGTTGATGCATTTATCTTTGGTTTCATTTTATCAATAAAGCTATCGACATTAACCTGTAGATCTATTGAAAAAATCTCTTTCGGCCAGCAATACCAGGTTATTGGTGAAATGAAATTAAATGTCGGTATCTGCCATTACTATTGGTGCACTGGCAGTTAACCCTTAATTATACCATGGCATTTAATTTTCTTATGAAGGTCATGTAAGAACTGATATAATTTTATTAGTACATCTATGTCCCATCAGTAGTTGTAGGGACCTTAATTTAAGTTAAAAGATGAAAAGTAAATGATATATCTGCAATTTTAATTGAATGGAACACATTCAATTAAATTTAATTCAAGTAACATGGTTGAAAATATAGTATGAATTTGCTTCATCTTTTGTTTTATATTTTTGTGCTGAAGGATTCTAGCCTACCCGCTGCAGTTTTCATTTGGACTATTGAAAATAACAGCAAGGATATTAAAAATGTGAGCATCACATTTACATTCAAAAGTGGTTCTGGAGCCAAGGAGGACAAAACAAGTGAGTTAATATACCAGTTATGCTTATCTACTTAAATGTTTAGCTTTGACTTTTCTTGGCAAGGCTTTTATCTTGTGTACCTTACTGAAAAATATTGAAAAAAAATAGGTATCAATCATTATTTTAAATACTGGCAATATTGTTCATTCAGAAATGTTCACAGCCAATTCTATGAGCTCTGCGTTTTACTTGGGTTATCACCACATTATTTGGCTTGAATCGACAACAGTTGCACCAACAGTTCAACTAATGTTTTCAGGGCAAAGTTAGAGTTAGAAGACTGTAATTTTTGCTGGCTTTGTATAGGCCATTCTGTCTTGTCACTGCCCTCTGATTGATCATTTGCCTAAGGACTATTTGCCATGAAATATATAGTGGAAACCCATCTTCTTGGTTGAAGTATTCAGGTTTTTTTTACTGTATCAGTTGCCTCCCTTAGGTCTCAAATAGTACTGATCTTCTTAGGCTGTTACTCCCATTTCTTTACAATTGATGTCATGTCCTGGTTCACTCTATACACGTTCCAAGACAGTGGATAAACTGAAGTTTGTACACTGTAGCTCTCTGATGTTCTTCCATGTGGACACCCATTGATCTGATGTTTTCACTGATGTTAGATATTCATCAGGAATAAGAGAAGTGATACTATCCAAAATATTAAAAACACCTGAAAACTTCAAATGAGAAGATGAATATCCACTACGTAGTGCATGAAAGGATTTCTCTAGTTCTGACCAATCAGAGGGCAGCAACAAATGGGATGGATAGCATATGCATGTATAAAGTTGGCAAAAGTGTCAGCGATCCACCCTTGACCTGATTACACAACCACTCAGGAATAGTAGAACCCTGTTGGCAATATTTTTTTGTTAAGACTCATTTTAAAAACAGGCAGTTTTGAGAATATTTGACATATATGAGGTCCGTTCAAAAAGTATCATGAATTTTGAATTTCTGCGGCTTTCGTAGCACAAATCTAACAGATAAGTTTCTCATCCAATTCCACTATTAAAATGTAAGATGCCCATTCAGATGATATCCCTACAACTTCAGCGATTTCTTGCACTTTCACTCCGCGTTCCTCCATGACCACTTAATGCAGTTTTGTAATAATTTCTGGGATAGTGGCACATTTTGGCTGGCCACTATGTGGATCATCATCTAAGCTGTCCTGACTACACTTACAATCGTTTGTCCATTTGGCAACAGTTGAATATGAAGAGCAGAGTCCCCCAGAGTGTTCTGAAAGTCAGTATGGATTTCCTTTACCTTCATACTTTTCTTTGCTAAGTATTTAATAATTACTCGAATATAAATTTTTTCCATCTTCACAAATCACTAGATGGGAACAACAAAATAGGGGCATCCATGCGACAGATCTCTTTCCAGAGCACTGATGCTATACATGTTTACTAAGAAAAGGTTACCTATTACTATGCGGGAAACTCATTTTACTAGCCCAGACATCTGGTGGTTATTCTGAGAACCTTTCTAACCATCTTTGTATTTTCTTTATTTACCTTATGTTGCTTGTCTCAATGTGTTTAATTGAAAATATTAGTTCACTTGAAGTTGGCACCTATGATCCTTGAATAAAACTGCCAACCCAGTCCATACATGTAGCTCCTTAAGATGTATAATTGGCCCTCATCTTGTCCTTATCAAATTGTTAAAGTTTTGGAAGTTGAGTTATAAAAATACCCAAATTATGTAACAACAACACTTTGAATTTCCAGGTAAGAATTTGCAGAACATTCTTGTATCAGACCGAAAAGGATCCAAGTATTTAAATTTTATCACTTCATGCAAAGAAAATGGAATTATTAGATTAAAAAATTAGCTACTATAAAAACCATAAACACAGTAATCAACCTGAAGGTTGGTTTGGTAGGTGATGGTAGAGTTCACACGGTACTAAGGCCGACGGCATGTGAAATTCACACATCTGGGTAAGGGGGTCAGTTCCTTTCCCTGTGCTGTTTATAATTTCCAAGGAAGATCTGGTACTCGAAAAATCACGTAGCTTGGGTGGAGCTGCAGGTGCCCTGAGAGGCTTGGCCTGGAATCGAACCCGGACCCTCTGGCCAGTAGTCCAATGATTTACCCCTGGACTACTGCGACCCACATCTACTATATGAATCTTTATTTATCGAGGAATCCTTGAAATTTGTTGTCAGCTACTAAAGTTATATATGCAGTTATTTTTGCTGTAGTTGTCACTTTTCTCATACACAATGTCGTCTTCACTTCTATCTAACACATTGCTAATTCCACAAATTTTAAAAGACTTAATGAGTCTCACTTTTAACTTTCTGCCAAAACTTCACACACTCACTGACACTAGAAACTGACTGCCACTTTATTCTTCCCATTTGTGTGACATCATAAGTTGGTGCCTCATTCACTTTATCTACTCTTTATGCATAAATCCCTAATGAACTATTTATTGACTGAAACGTCAAGTGGCTACAATTGAGAAGTTAATCCACCAGAAATCACAGCAATATGCATCTTCAGTTCAGTAGCAAGGCTTTTTGTTGACTTCATTATATGGTCCTTAAACTGATTGCACACTATTAAAGACAACTTCTTCAGAAGACTGCCTGGAAACATGGTACAGACCTCCCCTAACCAAAGCCTTATACCTTCTCCATCCATCCATCTTTTGCAATGAACATGAATATAAATTCCATCTGGAATTGTGCATTTAGGCAAAATTTTTTGTTAAAAGATTAAGAAAGGAGGGAGTTGTGAACCATCTGCACAACATGCAAAACAATAGTAATTGTAGTGCATCTTCTTGTTAGTCTTTATCATAACTACTTAGCACCTTGAATGCCTTACAGCTGCCCTGTTTCTGCATTTTGAAGCATGATTCACAGCTTTAAGTTTAAATGCATTGCTGTATGTCATAATTTCCCATGTTTATCTCCTATGAAGCTATTCTAATTTTAACACTTTATGCACACTTGGTTTCTGTGTGTAAAGGCAGATATGCACACTGATTAAAAAGGAGCGTATTACACCTTAAATGACACTGTGTACTTATCGTATTACAAATGGTTGAGTGCCTCTAGACCAGAGTATACTCTGAGAGAGAGAATGTTTGAGCAGAGGGATGACCTCCTCTTTAGCCCAATTTGTATAAGTTTTATAGCAGCACCACATGTGAGATGAAAGTAAATTTGTTACATTGTATTCATTTAAGATTTTGTGAATTTTTTAAGGGAGTACAGTCAAAGAAATATGAAAGCTCTATTGCTAAGTACTGGCTCAAATCATTATTATCGAAATTATAATAAAGACAACAATTTTTTATGCCCAAGGAAGGAAAATATACTTAGTTATACTTAGTATATTTCGTGGGTAATTGACTTTTCAATTAAAGGATAAAGTCCTACCCGTACACCCTCTGCCCATAAGACTACAGATTGGTTTTAGAGCACATTTTGGTGTACATAGTACATTATCTCCTTTCTTTTTCCTAAAGCACAATAAATAATTGATGTTAGCTGTGTACATTTTTAGACCCATATTTTCCTATTTCATCTAATAAATCTATAGCTTGTCAAAACCACTTCTGTGCCTTTAATAATATCATGCTTCAACACAATTTTCTCCCCAGGTGTATGTTGCAGTGAGCTTTTTGAGAGAAAGGGTAATGGAATTGATGTTGCTGGAGTTTTAATACAGCAGCAGTTGAAAGGCATGCCATGCACTTTTGGGATTAGTGCTACTCGAAAGGTAGGCAGTCAATGTTTCTTTTATAATTATGGATATGATGACTTGTATTGGTTCCATTATCCCATTATTAGGTAGTGATTATCATTTATGTGACTATTAAAATTATTTCAGCCATGAGTGCTAAATTCTTCAGGGTTTAGCTCAAAGGGAGTTCAGAGTAGCAATTTGAGGTATTTTTGGGGGTTTACCTTGCAGCCTCTATGGAAGAATTTCTTAGTTGAGTTACTGTCATTTATACTAGGCACAAATAATATATTGTATACCATGAAAAATGTTTCAAATTTTCATTTTTCTGTGTGCTTAGGGCATTAATTCAGTGGTTCAACATAACTGCATGTTTTTAATATCTTTAAGTAATCCTAGTGAAAAGTCAATGCACAAGCATTGACTTTTCACTAGGATTCACAAGAAAAATTGTTCCTGTGAACATGATTTTCAAATAATTTCTTGCTGCCTACTCACATTATTTAATTACTCATACAATACATTGTTATTGACATTTTATAGTTTAAAAAACTGAAATATACACTACCTGGTGTAGGGTCTAATGAAGTGCAGGACTAAAAACAAGTACCCCACTTGTCTTATGTCCATTACTCTTTGGACACTCAAAGAGTTACTTCAGAATTGTGCATGTTTCAAAGAATTTTTCCTCTTTTAACCAGGAAAATACCAATGTGAGTCGATGCTTAAGCTTTGATCCGAATGGCACAGGTGATGGAATGTGGAATGACTTGCTGGAGGATGGTCAATTTACAGAGGGCGAGGAAACCAAGAAAAACAGTGAGATAATAAATTTTATTAATTCCATTTGATAGAGATCTGCTACCTATTGACTATGAAAAAAAAGTTGCTCCCTGCTAATGAATTATGGTTTTTCTCATTTAACCATTTATTATAGCTCTAGTTTACATGCTGCAAAAAACTACCATTACCAATGATATTATTTTGGTACTTGCAGATAATATAGTGATATCCACATAGTAGTGGTCCCAATTATGTTAAATGGTAGTGGTAATATTTTTTGCAGGATAGCATTTATCAGAGGTTTCAACTTTGGAAATAATTTTTAGCTTGAACTCTTAAAATTGTTGTAGTTGGTGCATATATATTTAGTATTTTGTTGGCCAGCAACTCAGGAGCACAATGTAATATGGATAATTAGCTTTTCTAGGTTTTATCCAATTTGAGGGAATCATAAAGAGTGAGCGTAAGACTGTACTTTTAAT
This sequence comes from Hetaerina titia, assembly GCA_037158775.1. Taxonomy (NCBI): domain Eukaryota; kingdom Metazoa; phylum Arthropoda; class Insecta; order Odonata; family Calopterygidae; genus Hetaerina; species Hetaerina titia. The sequence goes on from CM073768.1 coordinate 102,690,439, forward strand.
GGAGACAAAGTGGGGAAGAAGATGGAATTTAACAAAAAGATTAAGAAATTGTGATCAAATCTGGAGAATTTAGCTTAAAAAACACACCCCTGCCCTCAGTTTTGAAATACATAGTGACCTTGTGAGTTGCATGGGGTATTCCTTGCATTTATATGGATTTTATTCCTGAGTCAAAGACCTGTCAATCTCACTAAAAAATAAAATCAAAGGAAAAAAGAAAGAAGAATTGGAATCGAGCACTCTCCCATTCAGATCTGAGATCCACCATGGCTTTTCTGAGTTGTGTGCACACAGACACTGAATATATACCTTCATTCACATGCAAGTCAAGCAGGGAAAAGTCAGTGTCAAGACTCCAGACACATAGTGTTGGGATGAAGTAAGGGATGTAGTGTAGTGAAGGGATGTAATATCCAAGTTCTGGGTGGGGTTTTTAGGCAACTGTATGGTGGGAGTGGGGGTTTAAGAAAGTAATTTGATTGTGAAGGGGACAGCCTAGCAATTGTGACCAATTAGGGGGCATAGCATAATGCAATAGGTCTGTTATTTTACATGTAATTAATCTTTGAGTTCTGTAACATAGTGTTGTCAAATACCCTTATAGTAGCATCTTTGTAATGTTTATTTTTTGCAGGACTTGTTGGAGGATGTTTGGGGACTGGGTCCATCTCACTTGCTCATTATTGAAAGTATACTTTGATTGAGAGTGTGATTCGTAAGGTTTACTGTAGAGTACAAATCTGGGTGGGATTGTGTCATGAGACTTTTCCATCTCTATGCCATTTTTTATTAAGCTTGACTTCACAGTCAGGTTGGAGTGATGCTTTATCAGAATACCAATGTATTATATTTTTAAAGGCTATGAAACTGCATGTGGAGTCTGTGCCAGTTGCCATGCCATTCCTGCCAATGGTGGTCAGGCAGAGGTTGAATTTTCATTAGTATGGGATATGCCGAAAGTGAATTTTACTGGAAAAGGATCCACTTATACCAGGTATGCATTCAACCATGTCATAGACCTTTGCCTGTAATGGAACCAATGATATCTGATTTTTAAAATTGTCTTGAAGTCAGAAAACGTTTTTATTGCATCTGTTAAATTGAAGTGATTTTAATTCCTTGTAATTTGCTAATGCATGTCCCAAGAAACCGCTGGAAATTCCAGAAATATGTTAGCAGGTGTATCTGCTGGTGTATGTAAAAATAGAAGATTTTATGCAGTAGAAGTCATTCACCCAGAACAAGATTTGAATCAAAACCCCTCCATTCAAAGGCTGTAGTTAGTTGATACTAATGAGGAGTCGTTTTTGATTGTAAATTTCAAAAATCCTTCAAGGGACAAGATGATCTAACAAATTGCCATACCTTTCATTTTACAAAGTAATTGTGGTTGTGTGCATTGCACCAAGGTCCGTCCATTGGGTTAAAAGCTAACATTTTGATGCATTATTACATATTTACCTTAGATAAGCTCTATGCAAAGTATGAAAAAGGCTGCATGAATAACAAAAATGAACAGCCACCTTCTGGTGTGCACACAGATGTAAGAAATTTTACAGTGCAAAAATCATTTGCTCAGACTAATACATATTTAAACCTAGATACCTTGAGTGCCTGCCGAGTGCTTGGTCATTTAGGCTTCAAAGGCATCCTATGCCTTGAATTTCTAAGAGCTTTTATGAAATAAAATAATTTTACATCTGCAAAAATTCTGCTAAAGTAAGAATAAATATTGGTATTGGTAAAATATATGTACTTAGAGCAATATTGCATTCCACATATTGTAAATTGTTGTGTAATGGGTCTTGTTGTTAATCCATTGAGTGTATATCCGGCACAGGAAAAAATAGCTATTCATATCTACTTTTTAGGAGGATAAACAAAATTATAGCTTTTGAAACTCTGAGTTAGTTCAACTCCTTCTTTAAAGTTTATGTATAACAAAAATATTGAATTAATGGTACATCTCTGTATTTTTTCAAATCTGCCATGAATTCTATGCCATCTGTCTTCCTTTTCCTTGATTACTATAAGTTGTAAAAAATCTGAAATTTTGGCAGTGTGATTGATGTGATGAAAATGCATTGAGCAGAAACTTTAAAAGCATGGTTAAAAATTGTATATTGAGGAAAAATTTTAACTACAGGAGCACACCAAACCAGTTTCACAGTAATTATAATTCTGTCACATTTTATAATACAGGATGGTATTTAATTGAGTGGATCTTGTTTCAGGTTCTACACAAAATTCTTTGAAAGAGAAAGCAGCCTTGGTGCAACATTGTCCCACTATGCTCTCACCAACTACAAGAGGTGGGAAGATGAAATTATGAAATGGCAAGAGCCCATCCTGAATGACAAGTATGTTTACTAAGTTTAATTTTTGTTATGTGCTAGTGTGATGTATTTGTTTCTGCTTATTGGTATTAAAAATAAGGCTGTGGGGGTGGACAATATTCCTGTAAAAATGTTGAAATGGTTAGGGAAAGGTGGGAAGAAGGCCATATATGGACTGATTCGTAGTATCTATGAGGAAGGAATCTGGCCGGAAGATTTTGTGAGATCGGTGTTAGTTCCTATTCCAAAAAAGGCAAAGGCTTCGTCATGTGAGGATTATAGAACAATAAGTTTGATATCCCACGCAGCTAAAGTTATTCTCAGGATCATCAACAAAAGGATAGAGAGTAAGGCAAATGATTACTTAGGGGATGATCAGTTTGGGTTTAGGAAAGGAAGAGGTACGCGTGATGCCATTGCAGTAATGAGATCACTAGTCGAGAGGAATATAGAATACAATCAGGACGTTTTTGCCTGTTTTGTAGATTTCGAAAAAGCATTTGATAGGGTGAATTGGGAAAAATTAATGCGTATATTGCAGAAAATAGGAATGGATTGGAGGGACAGGAGACTGATCCGCAACCTGTACATGTCTCAGACTGCTCAGGCGCGAGTGGGGAACGGAGAGTCCGGATGGGCAGTGTTCGGAAGAGGTGTAAGGCAGGGTTGCCCATTGTCACTGGTACTGTTCAATGTATATGTAGAGGAAATGATTAAAGAGGCATGGGAAGAACTGGAGGTAGGAATGAAAGTCGGAGGGGAATTCGTAAAATCGGTTAGGTTTGCTGATGACCAAGCATTAGTTGCTCAGTCAGCCAAGGGGTTGCAAGCATTGTTGAGAGAATTGGAGGTTCAGTGCGATAAATATGGGATGAGAATCAATATTAATAAAACAAAGGTTATGCGATTTTCCAGAAAGAAAAAAGCTAAGCTAAATATTAAAATAGGCGGGAAAAAAATAGAGCAGGTAGAACAGTTTACATATCTCGGAAGTGTTTTGGACCAATACGGTCAAAGTGGTAGGGACGTAAGGAGAAGAATTGCGCTAGGCAAGGAGGCTTTCTCAAGGAGGAGGGAGTTGATGACGGGGACGTTGAGTAGGGATGTTAAGACAAGACTCGTAAAAACTCTGATATGGAGCGTAGCTATGTACGGCGCGGAAACGTGGTTGCTGAAGCAGGAGGATAGACGTAGATTGGAGGCTTTTGAAATGTGGGTGTGGAGAAGAATGGAGAAGGTGAAATGGACCGAAAGGAAAACAAATGAGGAAGTACTAGAAATGGTGGGGGAGGAGTGGGGTTTGTTGAGAGAAATCCTATGGAGGCAGGAAAAATGGATGAAAGGCGTATTGAGCGGTAGTGGAATGTTGAAGAGGGTAATAGAGGGGAGAATGTTGGGCAAGCGAGGTAAGGGTGGGAACAGGATAGGGATGTTGGACGGGATGAAGGGAGGAAAGAAGTACACCGAGATGAAGAGGGACCTGATATAGATTAGTTTGATAGGTGGGGAGTCACAAAATGTTTATTTGATAGTTGTGTCCATCCAAAACCTACCTTAAACGGTAGATTACCTAATAATAATAATTGGTATTAAAATATATGTACATTGAGGCTAGTAATAAAATTTCAGAAAATTCAAAGAATATACAGAATATGTTGACTGTAGGCATAGAAAAAATGTGACTGAGTGTCCACCGCTAAAATAAAGTGAGAATTTTATGGTAATCTGATAGTTGGGGAAAATATGGTCAAAATGGGATTGTTTAGACTATTAAGAATATTTTCCTGTTTGTGTATCTTTTGTTAAATGAACCGGATCCCAAAAGTGTGTTGATGTAAGCCTGTAGTAGGTCAAAGACACTGCTTGCAGGCTAGTGAATGCATTTCCAAGTAATGAAAAATACCCTCTTTCTAATTTCAATTATATTTTTGGTGGCATATATGTGCATTAAAAGTATAGAATGTGAACCAAACAAATGCTGATGGTAACATAAGCAGTAGTTAGTGGGTACATGTTCAATTAAAAATATGTATAGTAGAACAACAATTAACCAGGTCTTGATGGGGTTGGTTGAAATATATAAAAATCTGGTGGGAGGAACGCTAAGCTTTACCACAAAACCAGTCTCAGTGCTCTCCAAGATGTGGAAGCATTATTGTAAACCACTGCGCACCAAACATGTCATGAAAAAAATGGAATCGACAATCGAGAAACATTATGTGATTAAGTTTTGTGCTAAACTGAAAAAAATCTCTTTGAGAAGACTAACAAAATGATTCGTGAGGCTCTTGGTCTGTCCTACGCACAAGTTTCAAGGTGGTTAAAGGCCTTTAAGGAGGGCCCGGAAGAGGTTCATGACGAATAGCACTCTGGGTGGCTGTCAACCAGCAAAACCGACAACCATGTGGCTTATGTTCGACAATTGTTGGACTCTGACCGTCGATTGAGTTTCAAGATGATGCCAATGAACTGAACTTGTCATCTACTGTTGTGTTTCGCATTGTTGCTGAAGATTTAGCGATGAGGAAAGTGTGTGCCGAGCTCGTGCCCAAGGTGTTTTCAGGTGACCAAAGGACCAACCGAGTGGAAATTTCAAGTGAACTTTTGCAATGCATTGAAAATGAACCTGATTATTTGGGCAATGTCATCACTGGTGATGAAACCTGGGTTTTTGGAAAAGGACCCAGAAACAAAACACCAAAGCTCTGAGTGGCACACTGACCAGTTCCCCAAACCCAAAAAGATGAATGGGCAAATCAAAGGTGAAAACAATGTTCATTGTCTTTTTAGGCAGTAAAGGAGTGGTCTATAAGGAGTTTGTTCCTCAAGGACAGTTGCATACTATGTGGAAAGACTGAAAAAAGGGCCATCAGGATGAGGAAAGAGATCTCTGCCACCTGGCAACTTGATCACTACAACGTATCTTGCTATAACATGCTACGAGTCTGCGAGTTCCTGGCCAAACACCAGGTGCCAATGCTGCCCCATCCCCCCTATAGTCCTGCCATTGCCCCAGCAGACTTCTATTTGTTCCCTTGGATTAAGGCAGCCCTGAAAGGAACCTGTTTTTTGTCCAAAGAAGAGATCCAATCAGCCGTGACGAAGACCTTGTGAGAGATCCCCAAAGATGCCTTCCAGGCCACGTACTGGTCATGACAGAGTTGTTAAAAAAATGTGTCAAGGCCCAAGGACAGTATTTTGAAGAACTTTGTGTTTGTGCAAATCTGTTGAATAAATTACTTAAAAAAATAATTGTATTACTTTCGGAACACACCCTGTATGTGCCTTGTGTCGAAAATATGGCATAGTCTATTTAACATATCATGTTATCCTCAAGAAAATGATTACATTTGTGAAGTTGGAGAATAAATAAGTACACCCATCCATTGTTTGGTGGAGAATAGTGCTCTCCCTCTATGAAGTCCTATGGAATGTGAAATTCATACATCCAGGTGAGGTGACCACTCTTTCTCCTGCACCTGTTGTTTCCCAGGAAGGTCTGGTACCTGAAGAATTATATGGCTTGGGTGAATCTGAGGGCGCTCAGAATCACCTGGATTTGAACTTAGTCACCCAGTCAGCAGCAGAATGCTATACTCACTAGGCTAACATACCACCCCAAGTTTGAGCATTTTTCAGAAGAAATAATTGAAGAGAATGCTATTTACATTTTTAGAGATATATTTCAGGGAAAGGTAGCTTCCAAAGCCACTTTTATACTTGCTTTGCTGGCATTTACATTAATTTTGTATCCATTGATCCAAAAATCTTTAACATGTTTGAATTGGATGCATATAAGTTGGGGACTGAGTGTTATTAATTCTCAAAGTTGTTGCATAGTTTGAAAGATGATTGAATAGTTTCAACTGAAGTATCTGATAGTCATATACATAAACACTAGCCAACTGTGATAGTTTTTGGCCAGACCACAAGTTCAAATAATATAATTGTTGCTTTACAAGTGTTAGGCTAAAAATGTAAACAACTATTTAAATAATCCCATGTTTTTTTCAGGGAACTTCCTGATTGGTACAAAAGTGCAATATTTAATGAGCTCTATTTTGTGTCTGATGGTGGCACAGTGTGGTTCATTATGACTGACTGTGATAAACTCTCCTCTCCTGATGTAAGGTAAGAAAAGCTCTTATGATAAACGATTTGATATGACATGTTTGTACTAAGGTTTAGAATAGTCTAACCTTCAATGAAGCTGGAATCAATTTTAACATTTCTTTCAAATGTGTTGGGAATTTTTCTTCCTAATGCATGCAAAAACAACTTTTAAATTTATTTCTGTTTAAATCTGTAAATTTTTGTTTCTATCATGATGCATTGTATTTGTTTAATGCATGTTAAATGATAAAAATCCAATCCTTCCTTAATTTTAGTAAACCTAGCAGATCTTATGAAGTATCCTGATGGTGATCACTGTATGATAATACATGTTGAGATTTATTACATAATGCATGAAAAACCACTGAATGTTGCTTCATTTGTATTTTTCAGGAGAGAGTATGGGAGATTTGCATATCTTGAAGGGCATGAATATCGTATGTATACATCATATGATGTTCACTTTTATGCTTCCTTTGCCCTTGCCCTTCTCTGGCCAAAGCTACAGATGAGTTTACAGCGTGAGATATGTGATGTCATTCTCTCAGAGAATGATTCAAGGTGTAAATATTTATTTGATGGAAAAGTAGCATTTAAAAAGGTGAAAAATACCGTTCCACATGATCTAGGAGATCCAGGTGAGATGTTATCTTGTATTATCTTATATTACAGTATGTTTTCTTGTAAATGTAGGAAATACACGAATCATTTTCATAATTTTAAAGTGGGCTTCATATTTATGTCGGCTCTTTAAGTTTATGATCCCAATGGAAGCAAAAAGCAAGCACTTATTTAAGTATCTTGTTAGTTTTATCCAAACTTCAAAATTTTGTTTTTGTCAATTATATTTTACTTGGCCATTTCATTCTTCTGTAGTCTTTGTATGCCATAGTGTTTTATTTTCCTCAAATGAATGACTGATGAATTTCATTGAATTACGATACCGAGCACTGAAACACAAATATACTTGTTCTAATAGTGTTTTGTCACCTTTATAAAGCAGGAGATTTTTGGTTACTCCAGATGAAATGTATGTAACTCCTATGGCCATAACAATATGGAGGACCCAATGTGCCAAATGTTGAGATTTAAGTGGTGTTTTGGCATATGTCCGAGATCCCATGAATAAGAAAAACACTCACTACTCACATACAAATTATGAAAAATCAGATATGTGATTTGTGGTCATCGCCAGGGATCAGTGCACAGACAGCACACAATCGGAGACAAGCACCTTATAATTGTTTACTAAAAGATAAAATCTTCGCCGTGAACAATTACACATACTCCCCTGGTAGTGTCGTCAACTAACACCCACCCTGGTAGTGTTTTCCTTATAAGGTTGATGGCATTGTCACTTAAATATATTCACCTAATATCTGACCTTATAGTAAGGTAGAGGAAAAATCGCATTCCTGTACTAATTTACAATGATATTTAAGGCAATATTTGATACTTAAGTTCAACATTCAAAATTGAAAAAAGATATGTTTGCCTCATCTCGTGTGTATTAGTTGCATAAAACTGCTGTATTAGTGATTTTTGTCATCATCCTTTTCATTTGTGTATTGTTTTACATTTTTAAATGACTCTATTGCAGAGTGTGAGCCGTTTCTGTCACCAAATGCTTATCCGATTCATGATGTGTCGGAATGGAGAGACCTCTGCTCAAAGTTTGTGCTGCAAGTATATAGAGATTATGCTGTTGGTGAAAAAGATGTGCAGGATTTGGATCACTTGAAGGCATTATGGCCAGTTACGAAGTTGGTCATGGAAAGGGCCCTATCACACTTTGACTTGGATGGTGATGGCCTCATTGAGAATGGTGGATTTCCTGACCAAACTTATGATTCATGGACAATGGAAGGCCCAAGGTTTGTTATATCTCAATTCTGCTTAATCTTGCTAGTCTTCTCGGTACTGAATTTCCTTAGTGTTAGAAAGTTAGACATTGTATTACTTTAATAAAATGTTATTTAAAACTCAATTTTCATTGGAACTTAAACAGATTTGAGGGAAAATAAAGGATATTTTACAGGTCCATTATTTCAAACTAATGCTGCAAAACATAACACTTAAGTCTACATTAATCTTTTGCTCTCTTTTTGGTGTTATTAAGTTCCTAAAAATTTTGTTGTTGGGCTACCTGGAAACAATGGTATTAGAGTTTGTCACCATGTAATTAATTTGAACATGTGACTTTAGTCAGGATCAAGAAAGGCCATGATAAAAACTATGCATACACTGAGTTGCTCTTCATAGAGTTAGTAAAATCTTATCAACTCACTGCACTTAGTTCAGTTATTGGTATATTTCCCAGTGCATTGCAATGATTTGTGATACAAAGAATTTTTCAAAGTCGGACATAATATTTTTCCGTATATTTAGACTTGTAATTACTTGTACATGGGTTAATGATACCAATAGGATTAACAGAAGAAGATATCAATCTTCTTGTACAATCTTATACTAGGGCATAGGTTAGTAAGGCTAAGGAGTATTGTGTAATGCCAGGTTTAATAGAAAACCTTCCCTTAGCTGGTTGACTGCTGCTAATAATATTAGGACAAAATAAATGTAAATCACATTTGGACAAAATATAAATTTTTTCAGAAGTCATAGAAATGACTTTGGGGTATGCAAAAAATCTTTACATGTACACGCACACACATAATTTCATCATAGCATGTAAGCACCTCTACTTACTATCTACTTTTACCTGTATAACAATGTCCTAAACAAGTTAGGTTAATAAAATTATCAAGTTTAAAGCTTTTTAACACATCCTTTACAAGAAAATTGAGTTTGGTTTGTCATAATTTTCAGGAATTCTATCAAAATCTAATTTGAGTCAATCTTCACAATTGTCATCTCATCATTTTTTGGACACAATCGGGTTTTGGATCTATCATCATTGTCATGTGTAGTCTACCTCCTAAGGTAGGTTGTGAATGGTCCCTAATGGCTATTATGTCTACAAGTCATATTTACTTCTCTTGTCCTCCCAAAGTATTTCCTTCTTTATTTATTCCCTCTTTCTATCAGCATTCTCTACATTCTAAAAGCCTATTATCCCTCTTTCCATCATGTTTGCCTATCATTGTTCTTGTATTGGAGTCTTCAGTGTCTCATTATCTTACAGTATCTTCACCTCCTACAGTTTTTACCTTCTTAAAATTTTCCCTAGCAACCTCCTCTATTCTCCTGCCATATGTGGAGATTGTTTGTCCTCTATGCCCACATTATTTTCTTCTAATACATCCACATCTCGAATGTGTCTAATCTGTGGACTATAATTGCATGTGAAAGTCTACTCATCTTTTATTTAGATATTTGCGTACTTGTAAATACATAATCACTAACATTGTAACTTGTAAATACCTAAACATGAGTCTTAATTCATCTTTTGTGTATATATTTACGTATTTATCTTTAATTCTTTTCCCCTTGCAAGTGATTCTTTTGCCAATACTTCCAATTACTGTACTCTTTTGCCCATTTGTGTTTCCATCATATAATCCCAGAAATTCGTCATCAATGGGCCAAAATGCCTTTCAGTTGCCTTTTTACATAGTTTTGAAGCATAATTCACAAATTCAAGTTTTAATGCAAAACTGTATACCAATCTTCTCTCTTAAGATCCCATGAGGTTATTGTAATTTATACTTTTTATGAAATGCTTGGTTGGTTGTTTTGATAATATCAAAATTGTTTTAAAAGCATCCATTTTCTATGCCTTTGTGACATACTCATACTACTTAAGGTTGAGTGTTTGTACTGTTGGGTTAATTGGAAGGGATGCAATGCATGTATGTATAAACATAGGGACATCCCCGTTAACTCAATGGGAATTTTCACAGCAGCACCACATGCGAGATGAAACGATAAACACTACATTGTGTGCATTTAAGATTTATTTTGGATTTTTTTTAGGAAGCCCTATCAATGAAATATAAAATATCTGTTGCTTACTACAAACTCAAAGCAGTACTATTATTAGCATTACTTTTTTGTCAAGGCAATCATTTTCTTTGCCTCATGCTGGAGAAAATGTGTAATAGTTAGTATTTTTCTGGCTAATCAGCTTGTGCTTATAGGTTGAAGCTATACCCATGTGTCCCTGACCCTTAAGATGCAGGCTGATTTTAGAGCACATATTGGAGTAAAAAAAAGTGCATCTTATGAGCCGGGAAATTGTTATATAGTCTGGTCTGTATCCATGTTTACTCTCCAATTCACTTTTAAGTAATTGTTCCCCCAAGCTTAATTTGAAATTAACCTTGACATTGTTTCTCCAGTTTCCTTACAAATATAACTTAAGAGATTTCACTGTGGTTAGCTATTTTCACATTACTATTAACTATGTGTGAAATTTTTGCATTGGAGACATACAGTTTCAGCAAGTTCAAATTCAATGCATGGGTTTGGGATATTTTAATATCTTTGCTTTTCTTCCATACATTTACATTAATAAAGAACATTTTGAATTATACTTTATTGAAAAGGGAATGGATATAATGTGTACATATACCGTGGGATTCTTAGGATTGGTCTTGACTTTCTTGTTTACTACCTGTTTAATTTTGTTTCATGACCATTTATTTGAGTTATTGTATCAAAATCCATCTGTGGTGAATACTTGCATGCCATGGAATGAAAGCCTTTAGTAGACTATTCTGATCCTGAGGAGTTTCTGTATCAATTGCAGTTGATGTAAAACGAAAAGTAAACTGCACTTTTTTGCATTCTATAATTTTATGGGAAGTCTCCAATGCCATAGTGAAATAATCTCTACTCTGAATGCATCATTCTTTTGTTCTGCACGGCATTTCCTTATTTTCCCTATTTTAATTTCTTAAAAGGATGCATTTAAGTAAGCAAGCAAAATTGTTGTCGGGTATTATTGTGTCCACTTTGTACAAGGATACTTACTCATTGCCAATATTGTCACTTTTTATTTCTTGATGAAAATAGCAAATGTACTTGTGCAGTGCAATTTCATCTGTTTAATCCTCTCACATTTCCATGTTCTAGTAAGAAGTCATATTTCGCTTTCAAATGGAATTGCAGATTATCTGAGCCTACCCATTAATTTTTTTTCCTCCAAATCAATTTTTCACATTTTGAAGTTAACTGTATCTATTGGTCATGATTTGTCTTATGCTGAGGATTTACTGCTATGATTTATTACAGTGCTTATTGTGGAAGTCTTTGGTTGGCTGCCCTCCAATGCATGGTTGAGATGTCAAAATTAATGAGTGAATTAAGTGAAGGAGAAAAGTACTCATCTACTTTAGAAAAGGCACAGCAGGCATTTGAGAGTAAACTATGGAATGGTAAATCAAGGCTGGGAATTCTTTTTTAGAGGACATTTTCGTCTGTTTTCTGACATATATATGTATTCATTTTTATTAACATTGCTTAAACAAAAGTGTATTTTAAGGTAAAAATATTATTGCTCTGCTGTGCAGATGAATGTTATGGTTACATGGTATCATTTTTTGGTACATGGTTTAAAGAGGATGAAATAGTTTTCTAAGCATATGGCATAACCTTTTCGTGATTGAACAGAGGGAGCCCCATAATGAGGTATTGTGGGAACGTTCATTTAATAATAACTTCATCATTTTCAGGCTTGTGCTTCATATGGTTACTGTGTAAAATGAGGGAAATTAATTTCCATTTCAATTTTCCATAGAGTTTTCATTCATCTTACTGATAATTATTTAAGGGGATCTGCAAAATAAGGACCTATAAAAACTGAAAGAAGCTATCATGAAAGTATAATCCAATTGATAGCATGTTTTAGCTTTTATTTGACTAAGGCATGGCAAGGCATGTTGTGTCTTAAGTTTCTAAATAGTGAGGAAAGATAGCTCAAGAACACTTTGTATCACCTGACACACTTTTCCTTTGATGCAAATTTAAATTATGGAGAAATTCACCTCACTTTCCTCCCTGGAGGAAAACTGTAATCCATGTTTGTAAATATTTTATTTATGTTGAATCTCTTTTGAAATTTGATTGGATTATTTGTTATATTAGTTTGAGATTTCTGTAGAAAAACATGGATGTAACTTGAGTCTCGGGGTTTTTGTTTGAATACGACTTGTATATGAGGACATTCAGCTTTTTCCTACTTTGGAGCTCTGGTGATTATTGCCCACATTGTATGCTGGAGTTTTTTGGTGAAAATTCTTGCATAAAGTGACTCCTGATTAATTGATATTAAGAAACCTGGCTATGAATAATTATTCATAGCCAGATTATTATAATAGAAGATGGGAGCTCTAAGCTTTCCCTGTAAATCATTCTTCATTACAACATTGTGCACATCATGGTGACATCATCACCTTATCTTTGCAAAGCAAAGCAGAAAGTAATAATTACTTCAATAAAGTAACACAAGTCATGAGACACTACTGCATGAATAAGATGACATGCAAACTATTATGTTGACATCTTGTACCAGTCTCTCTTCTTCCCTCCTCCATGTGTTGTGAGTCATTTATGACCTAGACATACAGATAACTACATCATCTCACCAATCACAGAGCATAGAAAGTTTTCTTTGGTTTGCTATAAATAAACTGCAGTTATTACATGCAAGATTAATTTTATAATTGCTATTGAGTTGTGATGTTCTGAGGTAAATTTTTGATAGTGCATTCATTTAATTTTGTTTTTTTTTAAAGGCAAGTATTACAATTTTGACTCATCTAAATCACCCCACTCAACCACCATAATGTCAGACCAACTATGTGGGCAGTGGTACCTGAAAGCAAGTGAAATTACTAGAGAAGTATGTTGATCAGCATGTGGGTAATATTGAACCAAGATCACCTCCCATCCTGTCATTAATCTGCATCACATGGCCTTTTTTTAGTATTTGCTTCATTAATGTTTATTTTGCTCTTGATGACAAAACTAGTGTACTCGAAGCCATATAGCTTATGGCAATATGACATGAATTATTATGGTAGTGGGACTAATATATATTATTAACCACCCCATTAATAATTTCATGTTTGTTCCTAGCTATTTCTCTCTGAAAATGCACCTTGTTTGCTTATTTCCTCCTGGAATCTTTATGTCTCAGGAGGAGGAAAGCATAAATGGGAATGTGGGACTGAGATATGCCCTTCTCAAAGTTTCCTCAGTGTAATACCAGGGGTAATATTTGTATTAGGAATATTTAAAAATACGGGGACATATTTCTAGTTGTGTCAGCAAGTGTACTAGATTGCATTTCTCTCATATTTGCTCTCATTGAAGTGAATAATAAGGGTGTAAAAGTAGTAATTATTATTATTAGTGGGTATTTCAAAAGGATCAGGTGCTCTTTGAGATTATTTTATCTTAAAGACAAGCCTTTTGAATAAAGCTAAAGGAAAGGTGTACTTTTGTTTCCCTATAATGTTTGTAATGAAATAAAAAGAGAGCTTTCATCAAGTCAGTATTAATATTACCTCTAATTCACTGTGAAATTAATGTACATAAAGTTCTCTCTCAATGTCTGTTTAGAGATGTCCATCAATAACTAGCTAAATGGTTGCACCTCCATATTTCTTCCTGATCAATTTGCCACCTTTGCCCTTAGTCTGTATCTTCAAACTTCCCATGACAGGTCGTACAGACTATCTTATTTTCTCATCATACATGTACGTGATATAACAATCACTTCCTCAACAGGTATTTCCACATGACCACGTGTTAAGTGCCTTACGGACCATTTATGAATTCAACGTTCTTAAATTTGCAAATGGGAGCATGGGAGCTGTAAATGGAATGACTGCTGAGGGCACTGTGGATATTTATGCCATTCAAAGTGAGGAAGTTTGGACAGGAGTTGTGTATGGACTAGCATCCCTCATGGTACACGAGGTAAGGTTTTGGTCTTTGACATGAGTGTAGAAGTTTCAGTGGAGTAAAACCAGTACACGAGAATAATGAAAGAAATCAAGAGAAAAACCTTTATAGAATAAAAATCATAATTACGTCGTTTGTATTTGGTAGTTATGTTTTTTCATGTCACTTACTTCTGTACAATGTACATACTGCTTTCTATATGTCCAATAGGAGGAGGATACTGAATCAAAAGAGAACATGCTAGGTCCTTTGAGTGGCCAGTGATGTGATTACTGAATCGTCATTTGTTTACTCTTGTTTGTAGCTGTCATTACTTGCCATATGAAAAGTACTTCAAAATGCAGTACCATACATTGGACTGAATGATGAAATGTGAATCTCAATTTTTGTTGTGATTAGTTTAATGCGAATGCCAAATTTCTTGTCATTATATACTCTCAAAATCTCTCCTTAATTACTTATATGTTGATGATTTCCCAAAATCCCTTCCTACCTCATTGATAATTATTGCTGAAAATGATATTGGCTGTCATTTGCTTCCTCTAATACAATCTCAGCCACTTCCAAGATTCTCTGCTTTTTTTCATTTAGTCACATTTGTGTTCACTTACATATCATGTATTGGTGGGGATTATGATGCAGTAAACCCTATCTTAGTAGACACATAATAGTGATTATTTTTTAATATTGATCACCCAGAACAGCGATAGACTATTCTGGGTGATCAATAAATGACATTTTATAGTTTTCCAGAGGTATAGTATGGATGGTTATGAAATTAATAGCTCTGAATAGTGGACGCACTAAATGACTGACATTGTTCATGACTTGGTGCTACTTTTTTATTGGGGAATATATACATCCAAATGGATATCCTTGAAAGTTTAGCCAGTTCATTCAAAATACTTAGAATTGTAGTTTCTTGAGCAGATGTCTCAAGTGTTTGCTCAAGGGATTAAGTGATCTGCTCTCTTTTTTGAGAATATATAATCTTTAGACTGTAATGTTAAGAATTACAAATAAAGTATAAAGATTAATCATTATGAGGCATGCTCATAAAGTAAAGGCAAGGAAAAAATATACTCATGTGAAACACAATTTATTGGCACTTCTAGTTAGCTACAAACAGACTCCACTTCTCTCCATAATCGCTGTTCACTTCTTAGCATTTTTCGCACCGCTGAACCAGCTTCTTTAACCCCTCTGCATAGAAGCTCGCCGCCTGAGAGTTGAACCAATTCACAACGCCGTTCTTGAGTTCCTCTGTTGTTTCGAAACGTTGTCCACCACATTGAGCCACTTTTTCAAGTGCAAGAAGAGTAAGTAGAGAAAACAAGTCATTTCCATCTTGTTGTTAACGGCCCAAAAACTCTTGTCCACTGGACATTCTTTGTTTTTTGTGGTGGTCGGTGAGCGTTTTCGGTACCCATATTGCACACAATTTGTGGTATCCGAGGTTTTCCGTGACAATATTATAGACAGTAGTAAGTCCAAGTTGTGGAAATTGTTCCGCCAGACCATTAATTGTCGATTAACAATCACATCGCAGTGTTTGTTCCACTTGTGAAACAATTTCATTGGTCAGAATACTGGGCATGTCACTTCGCTCTTTATCATGGACATTTGTTCGTCCATTTTTAAAATCACGGCACCATTGTCTAAACTTTCCTTCTTTCATAACTGTAGGTCCATAAACTAGGCATAACTCCTCATGCATTTCAGCAGCCGACAATCCTTTAGCATACAAGAATCTTATGACAGAATGTACTTCACAGCTGGCGGGATCAACGATTGTTGTGGACATTGTTGTTTGCATACACGGACAAGCAAACGGCTTCTGAAGCAAAACAAATGGCGCTATAACTTCTCAATGAATCAGTAGATGGCGCTGTAGGAGTGAAACTGTGTTCTGAAGCGCCAATATTTAAATATAAGCAAACGGCCCTAACTTTTTGAATATACCTTGTAATTTCATTTTCATTGACATGAAAATTTGTGGCTTTAGCAGAAGCCTCACTTTTAATAATAAACACTTCCCAAATTTGGTATGTCTGATATATGACACCTGTGTAGTGGACAATTTCTGTGTAAACCATTGTGTTTTCATAGTATACATTTTGGTTTCTTGCAGGGGATGATAGAAGAAGCATTCAAAACTGCTGAGGGTATTTATCGAACAGTTTATGAGCAAATTGGAATGGGCTTTGAGACACCAGAAGCATTATATGAAAAGAAGTATTATCGTGCCATTGGATACATGAGGCCCCTCAGTATTTGGTCCATTCAGCATGCATGGGAGAAGTGGAAGTGCATTAGGAATGCACTGTGATGCTTGGTCTGGCCTATTTAATTTTGGTGCTAATAGTGAGTAGCTTTCTGTTGTGGGTGTATACCCATGACACAATATCTAGCACACTCCTGGCCATCTTATTAAGTGGAACGTTAATATAATATTCACTTGTATTTTCTGTGAAAATATTTCTAATTGCAATATTTTTGTAAGCCATACCCACACTTTTATGTTACCTGGTCTGTAAATTTCACAGTTTTCGCTACAGGTGTTATCTTTAGGTTGTATTTTGGATGGTTTTAATTCCAATGGGATTCTGCCATTCAAAATCGTGATAGGGTGAAATTGTGAAGTTAAGAAGGATAGGTTTGCACCTATGACATGACCTATTGAAATGGAACATGTGCAATGGAACTGAGTGAGTAACTTGTCTACTTTCCTTAGGTTTTTGGTAGGTTTCTTTGGCAGCATACCTAAAATTTTCAAATATTGGTGTTTTGATGTGGGTGTTTTGTCTGTCTTCTTTTCTTGGTATCAGCTTTCCGGTATTATGTTGTCTTCTAAAGAAGGGTTACACAAAAAATACAGGTGCTATAATTTCTCCAGTGTTCATCGTGTGATAGTGTTGTGATATGTTTATGATTGCATAAGGGAGCATGACACTGCCAGCAAAGGTAAACATGAAGTGGACACTTAAAAGTAATGACTAATTATGTTAAATTTGAAGAGCACAAATTATCATTCTTGTTGAGTTTGGAAACATTTTTGTTCAATTCCTGTTCAGTATTGCGTATAAAATGAGGGTGAGATGATCATGTATATGAAGATTGTTGTCATCTCAGAGTTATTATCAAATGGTTGCTGCTGTGTGCTGCTATAGTAGTGATTAATATTTGCCAAAGATTTTTTGTCAGGAAAGGCTAGAGAGTGGTCAAATCGTTTCATCCAATGAAATGAGAAGGGGCGTGGGTGTTAGAACCATTTTGAGTTTAATATTATGCATGTTCTGAGCATTTGTATGATGAAATCATCCATAAATTTTTACAAGAGAGTTAATAAAATATTTACACAGTGAAAATGAATATCTCATTCATTTATTATTCTTGTTACAGACTTCATTTATGTGAAATTAGACAAATATGTTGAAAATACTTTTTGTGTGATTTTTGTAATCAAGGTGATAAAACACCTAAAATTAGGGTGTTAAAAACCATATTTTTGTGTAGGTCTCTGTTGTTTCATTTGGAGGTAATTAAGAGTAATTTTATTTAATACATTTCTGTAATGAAAAAGATTATGAAAACTGGGAGATCTCAAACATACATGGTTCGTCCGGAAAATAATTGTACTGATTTTTTCCCGCCGCTCCAGGCGCGCCCAGCACCGCTCTGACGGGCTGCGATTGGAGGGGGGTATGTTGGCAAGCGACGCTGAAAAAGGCAGTCGGCTCTGAGCTGTGGTGTAGTGAGGAGCTCTGTTAACGCGAACCTCCACGCTCGACCCACGTCACGGAACGCGATGCCGAACTTTTGGAGCAGTGTTATTCCATCAAATTTGCGGTAAAGCTTGGGAAATCGTCTACCGAAACTGTCGGTATGATTAACCAGGCTTACGGGGAGTCAGCCATGTCCAGAAACATGATCTTTCGGTGGCACAAGATGTTCGTGGAGGGCAGAGAAGAGTTCGACGACGAACCACGGCCTGGACGCCCATCGACGACACTCACCGACGAAAATGTGCGAAAAGTTCGCGATGTACTGAACTCTGATCGCCGTCTTAGTGTTCGGATGATAGCAGAGCAGTGTAATGTGCCAAAAAAAATAGTGCACGAGATTATTAGGGACCAATTACAGATGCGAAAAATGTGTGCAAAGTTGGTGCCGAAAGTGCTCAGTGATGATCAAAGACTCAATCGTTTGGAAATCGCGACACAACTTGCGGATCACTGCAAAAATGATCCACATTTTTTAGAGAACGTTTCTGTTCCTGAAGATAAAGAGGAGTTTGAAAGGAACGCGATACGGGACTTTGGACGCCGTCAAAGAGGCCGTGACGACGTGTCTTCGAGAGGTTCCCGATGATGCCTTCGCGGGAGCGTTCCAGGAATGGGAACGCCGCTGGAACAAGTGTATCGACTCACAAGGGTCCTATTTTGAGGAATATTAGTTTAAGATATGTAAAAGTGTGATAAATTTTTTTCCCTGAGCTCAGTACACTTATTTTACGGACGAACCCTGTATTTGTAATTTCATTTGTGAAATATGTGGTTCATTCTTTAGTCGATGTGATAAATTTCAATCTCATTTTTTCATGTTTGTTAGTAATTGCTGTTACAAGTAATAGGTGTAGCTAAGACTAATCTATAGTTTCTGGGATTTATACTTTATCTACATACATGGTTCATATAAAATTATTGGAAAAATGTTCACTAAAATAGATTTCTTTTAGATATTGCTGCAATACCTCAAAATTCTTCAAAGTACATCCCTTGAGCATCGATGCACTAGTGCCGGTGGCTTTACCACAACTTGAAGGCTCCCTCGTTGGCAGATTCTGGAATGTCCTTAAGGGTATGTGTATGGGGGCAATCCTTGATCATATATTCATAAATTCAAAACTTGATAAATGAATTGATGGGTTCTGGCTGTAGTCTAGGTACTACATAAGTGGATAGTCTGTCAATAGCTGATTCAACTTTTCTGTATAGGAATCCCAATACTGGCATTTGCTGACTGATAATCAACAAACACATCCTTTAATATCATTAACTTTGTGATGTTTCTTCAGAATAGTATTTTAATAAATTTTCCAAGGTGACCAATATGCCTGAATCATTATTGGCATATTACTGCTGGAAGATTATCGATTATTATTATGTTCCATGATTTACGAAATTTCTATTTATGTGGTAACTACCATGTTGATTCTGAAACTTTTTTCGTAGAGACAGAAATCTTAGACTTTTAATGAATGCATTAACTATTTAATAAATCGAATAAAAATGCTTGGGATACTTTTTCTAACCATAACTGTATTTCTTTTCAAAAGAACAACATAAGATCCATCCTTGTCTCCGGAAGCATGTATGAACACTTTATTTATGGAAATTCGAATTTCGCCGGTTAGTTTTGATAAATTCGTTGCTCGTTTTCTCTAATGAGGTTTACCATGCAGGCATAAAGAGATCATTTTTGAAAGTTGAACTTATTGGGAAGAAGCTATATCGCATTAGTTTACCTGTTTTGTGGCACACATCATGGCATATAAGTTTCTGTTTTATTATCACTTTAAAATTGTTATTATCTGAAAGTTTGAATGAGATGTGTGTATACATTATTATATTTTATGCCATCAAATTGGGATGTACACTTAGAAGCTGTCAAGTCAAAATTCAGATACACAGAGCTTAGTTCACTAGCAGATTTGTAGTTCAACAACTAAAGAATCAATGCCATAGCTGTACTATTAGATTAGTATTTTTAAAAGTGATTTAAACTTGAATTTTTAAACTTTAATTTTATTTGTTTGCAAATGCAGTGTTAATTCAGAGTTTAAAAAAAATCCTGTAGTGTTTGGCAGTGGATCGTACAGTATAACTGTTCTAAATGGAGCACTTCACAAAATTTCGAATGTATTTCCATACGTATTGTGCTTTACACAATCATTTACAATTGAATTCTTCGTATTCCATGGTAGATTTTCAGTATTCTTTAATTTGAAGAAATCTGTGAACTTTACCTATTCATTAGATTACTGTAAAATTTAAGCTATAAAACTAGGAAGTTCTGCTTTGTCCTCTCAAAGTGGCTGGCGTATATTTTCAACACATGCAAGGAAGTCCTTAGGCATGAATACAACTGATAAGTCCTTCAGTCCAACCCACAAAATGTCGGAAATGCTTATTAATAGTATGAAACCATAAACATAGCAATCAACCCAAAGGTCGGTTTGGTAGGTGATGGTAGAGTTCACCCAGGAGCTCGGCGATGTGTGAAATTCACGAATCAGGGTAGGGGGGCAAGTTCCTTTCCCTTTGCCGGTTATGGTTTCCCAGGAAGATTAGGTACCCGAAAAATCACACAGCCTGGGTGGAGCTGCAGGTGCCCAGAGAGGCTGGGAATCGAACCCGGGGCCTGCGGTCTGTAGTCCAACGCTCTACCCCTGGACTACTGTGCCCCTTATTCATGGTAAATAGAATTATATTACAGGGAGCTTAGAATTAAGCAGATTAAAACTCTGGTATCGCAAAAAGTCAATGCATGCCAATGTAATGCGTTTTTAATTGGAAGTGCACTAACAGGTGTCTCGATATCTTATAATGCAAGTCCAATTGAAGTCTTGATCTGTTCCGTCTCTCTAATTTTGAAAGCACTCGTGTGAGTAACATCTTAAAAAGGTGGGCATCACACAGCCATGATCATTGAAATTTCAAAATTTCCTCTACGAAATAATTGAAGAAATAGTTTTATTATTTGACATTGATTCGAAAATTTGCATGCATTTCTAAATTTGGTTAATTGACATCAACTTGATTTCATTGTTTGTCTCATTTTTCTCTGTTGAATAAAGTATTACGTAATATACACATTCTTCGTAAACCTTTTCTACACATACATTATCTAGCTCTTCAATTATTTAAACTATTTACTTTTTTATGTTTCAGTTTCAATCGTTTCTTCGTTTGTTATTGCTGAACTTATCAGTACGTATGCCTACTTACCATACTTCAATTCCCTTTCCTTACGCCGCTTTCCAATTTTGCAGGTTCATCTAATGTTGTTATTATATGTATATTATTGCTAATGTTATCCTGCCTGTTTGATTTATCTTCTGCTTCTGTTTTTATTTTCTTCAGTGTTCTTCATTTTCTGTATCTAAAATACATTCCAATCTTAAACGAAATTAGGATTCTTCGTAACTTTGCGACAACATCCGCATCCACGGAAATTCCTTCGAAACTATTACAACGATTTTTATTACATAATTATTAATGAAGAGCATTAGTATCCACGTTTTAACTAGCGAAAATAATGGCAAAAATCCGCGGACATCCAATGGCAACCTGGCCTCGTGAAACACCCGAGAAGACTTTTCTCGTGTCATACATTGGGAAAACGCCGAAATATTTTTATAATAGTTGTATGGCAAGGACTGGGTGCAGGAATGAAGAGAGCTGATTAGAGATGTGGATTATCCAGATTTAGCTTTCTGGTCAGTTAAACGTGTTGCAGTAAACGTTGGGCGTACACAAATACAGTTACTGTAAGAGGTAGGGCGTCTAGTTAAGTAAAAATAATTTGAGAAGGTCGCGCAATGACCGTGGTCGTCGTCGAGACACTCAATAACCCAAATACTTTTTATTCCTAAGATTGAAATTCTGATGGCGAAGTAAATAAAAATTGAGCATCAAGTTAGGAAGGCACGTGGAACAGTCCACATTTTTGACCAGCGTTTAGGACGAAAATGGTACTAGTCTTCGGGAACCCAGGAGACTTGCGTTTGTAAAATCAGCATGTGCAGAATGAACGAAACTACAGAGTGCGACTGGGGAGTAAAGATGTAAAAAAAGCAAAGAGCATTGTTCTATGGTCTAGAAATTTTCTCTTTGAGAAATGAGGCCGATGGCTTATTTATCTACAGCTACACAATACCCCACAAACCGTCACAAGGACGTGTGGCAGGGGGTGGTAGGTCACCAGCCACTCTACATATATTCCCTCTATTTACTCATGCACCTGGCAGTATTGCATGGTTAGTAGCCATTCCCAAGCTTACACAAAGAGGACAAGAAAATACATTAAAAGAGGGCGGACACACATGCAATTCAGACACTTATTACCAGTTAGTATTCTACACATTCCGGAATTAGGGAACTAATAAGGCCGTGAGGGTAGACAATATTCCCACTCAAAGGTTTAGGAAACGGTGGGAGTAGAAGGTCTTTGGAGGTATTCCTAGCGTTTATTAGGGATAAATGTGGCTGGAACACTTCGTCAGATCGGAGTTAGTTCCGATTCCAAAAAGGAAAGGTGACCATATGTGAGAACTACAGAATAATAAGTTTGATTTCGCAAGGAGCTAATTAGTTCTCAGGGTCATCAATAATCATTGAGCGTAGACTGGGGGCATGATATGAGGGTGTATAGAAATATGGGAAAATTATCGCCACAAAGGTAGCCAAATGAACTACAGTTTTAAACATAGAAGCGAATGGGAGAAATCTAAAGGAGGAAGAAGTCGAACATATTGAAGGCTGGGAGAGGCTATCATGGAGATTATGTTGAAGGTCGTGATGGAAAATATAATTTTGAGGTGAGAATGATTGTGCATCACGGTTGGGGTAAAAATCATTAGTCTTTCTAGAAGGATATAAGTGGTTTTCATTTCTTTTTGAATTATTTATCAACGGCGCTGCTGGAAGTTTAAAATGTCGACGTTGAAAAACCACTTGCAATTTAGTTTAAATGTATGTTAGGTGTGCATTGACTAGGCTTAAAAATAGACTAGGCAATTGGGTACTTCCACACGAAACTGGACTTTATCTTCGGTTCTCTCTAGTGATTGTGACCGTATCATCTCCATTTATTGACTTCAAATAACCATTACATCCCAGAAATGAGACTAATTGCCATTGTTACTACATGTTCAATTGGACCACTGTCCCATACAATTGCATTATTCATCTCAGGAAACAATCTAAATATTTCATCTCGTAATTGGGTTCCTTTCTTTGCGTTGCGTGCAATAAACTTTGTGCAATCATTTGCCCCGAGATACGTACTAAATTAATTTAACTTTGATTCTTCGTGAAACTTTGTCACTCTCACAAAAATGGAGATTGCCCCCAAAATGAAACCAGGTGCCTGTGGTAAACACCCTCGAGAGGTAATCCAGGCAATACGAATGCGCTGGGTATAGCGACTTCTCAAAGGCAGTTGTTCAGCTTGAGCGATAAAGGGAATGCACCCCGCACTGAGCTTCCGGGCCCCATTTGAGCTCAAAAGAGGTCGAAAGTGACGTCTTTGCCATTTTTTTTCAGTGATCAGGAATTAAAACAATATAATGCTAAGA
Organism: Hetaerina titia; assembly: GCA_037158775.1. Taxonomy (NCBI): domain Eukaryota; kingdom Metazoa; phylum Arthropoda; class Insecta; order Odonata; family Calopterygidae; genus Hetaerina; species Hetaerina titia. Next base: position 102,714,118 of record CM073768.1, read on the forward strand.
ATCAATGTATATGTGGAAGAAATGGTTAAAGAGGCATGGAAAGAACTGGAAATAGAAATGAAAGTCGGTGGGAAATTAATAACGAAGTAAATTTCATCTTTGTCGATGAATAGAAATGCTAAGAACTAACTTTTATCTATAGCCTTAGTACGAGCATACACAATTAAAATGCTATTGTAATCCTTTGATGCCTCATATAATTAATATGCAATCAATAATAACTACATTTAACAATAAGGACTAAAGCTCTAAAATAATGTACGACTATCACCAAAACAATTATCACGTAAAATAATATATGTTGGCCAAATAGATCATTTTTTGAACCAGCAACTATGAAGAGTTTTTTTGATTTTAATAATAATGAGTTTTAATAATAATGATGAGTTTTTTTGATTTTATAACTCTCAAATAAAATGCTGATCTAGAAATGTTGTGAAAGTCTTCTGAGATGTTATAGTTATGAATTGATGTCTCCGATGGCTGTGTTTGCACTCCGAGTGAAATTATGTCTTAGAACAGCATCCCCACAGTACAGAGCGCGTGAAGTCTATTCCAGTAATTATTCTGACATGGAGGCACTGACACATTGCTAACCCCCCCACCCTAATCCCGTGTATGCTTTGCTTATCTACTGTCTGATTTAAAAAACGAGAGATCCATCGACTTTGAAAATATGTTTCTCTGATTGTTTATGGAGTAGAATGAAGCATTATATAGATTACATAAACTTGTATGTACATTTCATGCAGACACTTAGTGCATAGCGCGGAATTGTCAAGGTAAATTTTATCTCAATGGATTTTAACTATGAGAAGGTGCCGAAAAATAGGGCTAATCCTGCATTTGGTCTACTTTCGGTGACCATAAATGAAAAAAAAACAATTGTGGTCAGGCCAAAAGAATTTCACCGTGAACAAGCGAATTTATAATCGTAATAGTATTGCTTCAATAATTTTTTAATAACGGTTACTGGAGGAGATATTAATGCATTTCCCAAATCAATATTACAACCCTCAGTTTTTATCAATTTTTATTGTGAAACTTGAGCATGAGTACGGGCTCTGTTAAAAAGTAACGGGAACTTTGTAATTTATCATACTGCATAGTGCATCATGAGTCTTGCATCAAGGTCAAACGGTCAAGTACCACTTACAAGTCCAACGCCGTTTGCGTGAAGAAATACGAAAAACTCCCTTATTTGTGGCGAAACAATTCATAGCTTTTGTACCACCACGATAATGCACTAGTTCACATTGCTCACTACTTGTTCGGGAATTTTCGGCCATAAACGGCACTGTAATCATGTCCCTGCCTCTATTGCCGGCCCCGGTGACGGCGGGGTAACGTCCTCGCCTACCAACTGAGAGGTCACGGGTTCGATTCCCGTCTGGGTGGATTTTTCTCCATTCAGGGCTTGGCTGTATGTAATTGTCTTCAATGTAATGTATGTAATGTAAGGGTTAGGTGGAAGAAGGGACTATTTAGTCTCAACCTCGCCCAATCAAGTCGATAATAAATAAATAAATATGTGCCAGGCATGGTCCCGTGTGGTTTTTTTCTGTTCTCAAAGATAAAGAGAACCGTAAAGGGGTGTCGTTTTACAAGCAAAGATGAGATTAATAAAGCATCGTTGAGAGAGCTCAAAGTTAAGCGAAAGGTCGAGTTATAGAAGTATTTGGAAAAAGCGCTAGTATAAGTGGATAATATCTAATAGAGACTACTTTGAAGGGGATAACATTGACAAAAACGAATAAATAATTTTTTTCTGACTCAAATTCCTCTTATTTATTGAACACAACTCGTACATTTAAAAAATACTACAGGAACAAATATTGCATACTATTAATTAATATTGTAAGAATTTAAGGACTTTATTTCGGACTTACTTTGGATCTTCCGCACCACATTTCAGTTACATCTTTCCAGTGAGATAGGGAGAATTGGAGAATTTGACTGACTAGCGTAGGACTGATTCAAAACAACAGCAGGTCTCGAACTTTCCATCAGTCCAATCGAATCTTTCGTTATTTTTTAGCATCAGTGGAAGGGTTCGTTTTCAGGCGTAGCGGATAAAACCCAAAACTGGTCCAAAATAAAATAATTGGAATACTTTTCTGTTATTTTTGCTTCCATTGTTAAAAAATATATTTACACCAGCATGCGAAGTTTTCGAATTAATTTACTGATGGTTGTGATATAAACCGCATCGAAAATTCTTGAGTAAATTGTTATTGATGCACATTTTTTGTATGAGCAGTATTTTTGTAGCTTCCGTTGTTTCAGATAAAATTTTTGTTAGTCTGAGTACAACAGTTGAACATTTATGATTGCAGAAAGACGAACAAATCAGCAATTCTCCCTGACTTTGAAACTCTTTGCGTGTTTTTCTCTTGTTAAAAGCCATTGAATTAAACTGTGCGTTACTTTGTTCTACGCCAAAAATGATCAGAATGACTCACATTCAAATTCCATGTTTTTGCATATCTTTTTGGGTGCGATTACAATTTATTCTGCATCTAAAACAACCTCCTGGAAGAAATTGGTGGATATCCTTGTAAGCTTACTTCGCTGCATAACATACTCATATCTCCTAATGCATAACATCAAGGGGGGAAGATAGCTTTCCTACTCATTCGGCCGAAGCACGGGTGGAGTCGAACGAGGATGCCATAAATGAATGAATGTACGTGTGTGTGTGTTTGTGTGTGTGTGTATATATATATATATATTGCGATTTTCCAGAAGGAAAAAGGCTAAGCTAAATATTAAAATAGGCGGGGAAAAAATAGAGCAAGTAGAACAGTTTACATATCTCGGAAGTGTTTTGGACCAATACGGTCAAAGTGGTAGGGACGTAAGGAGAAGAATTGCGCTAGGCAAGGAGTCTTTCTCAAGGAGGAGGGAGTTGATGACGGGGAATTTGAGTAGGGATGTTAAGACAAGACTCGTAAAAACTCTGATATGGAGCGTAGCTATGTACGGCGCGGAAACGTGGTCGCTGAAGCAGGAGGATAGACGTAGATTGGAGGCTTTTGAAATGTGGGTGTGGAGAAGAATGGAGAAGGTGAAATGGACCGAAAGGAAAACAAATGAGGAAGTACTAGAAATGGTGGGGGAGGAGAGGGGTTTGTTGAGAGAAATCCTATGGAAGCCGGAAAAATGGATGAAAGGCGTATTGAGCGGTAGTGGAATGTTGAAGAGGGTAATAGAGGGGAGAATGTTGGGCAAGCGAGGTAAGGGTAGGAACAGGATAGGGATGTTGGACGGGATGAAGGGAGGAAAGAAGTACACCGAGATGAAGAGGGACCTGATATAGATTAGTTTGCTAGGTGGGGAGTCACAAAATGTTTATCTGATAGTTGTGTCCATCCAAAAAAACCTACCTTAACCGGTAGATTACCTAATAAATAAATAAATATATATAAATACATATATGTATATATATACATATATGTATATATATTTATGTAGAAATACGAGTATATAGTCCAGGGTTAGAGCGTTGCCCAACAGACAGGAGAGCCCAGGTTCGATTCCCGGGCAAGCGTCTCTGGGCACCTGCAGCTCCACCCAAACTATGTGATTTTTCGGGAACCAGATGTTCCGGGGAAACAATAACCGGCACAGGGAAAGGAACTGGTCCCCCAACCCTGATGCATAAATTTCATACGCCGTCGGGCTTACTACTGGGTGAACTCTACCATCATCTACCAAACCGACCTTCGGGTTGATTACTGTGTTTATGGTTTATACATTATATATATTCATTCACTCACATGGAAATAGATAAAGGAAAAGGAATAGGAACGATAGCATCAGAGGGGTGAGGAAGACGGAATCGAGTAGATCACAAGTGTAAAAACATTTCCTTGGCCGGGACTTGAACCACGGATCTTTCGACTTGGTGGGCCGATGTTCTAACTGCTCTATTTGTGTATATATGTATATAATAATTATATATATATATGTATATATAATGTAAACCAAGATAACTCTAGCCGACAAAAACAAAAACACAGAAACACACATAAAAGAAACTCACACGTATTACGAATTTTCGGTACCGCCACCTCCTTTCTCAAGAGAAGGAACTGGGAAGAAAATTTTAACAGAAGGGGCCGGGGGCGCTGGATAGAAGGGGAAGGCGGGGAAAGGTTTGCTAGGGGAAGAGTTGGAAGGGGAACTTTTAGGAGTGTGGGAATAATATGGAAGGTTTTGGGAGCGGAGGGGTGATGAAAATATCTTAAAATTGGTGTTATTAATGCCTAATATTAATACCTGATTCATTCCAGGAATCAAGGAGCCAGAACCGAAACCGAACAGGCCGAAGTGTGTGTTCTATTGTTTTGAGTTTGAGTGGAGGGTTAGAGGGTGGGAAGGATGCTAGAAAGGAGACATTATAGCATTTATTAAAGGGAGGGTTATGTTCAGTGGCGTGTTTCGGGATTGGGAGCATCCCAATCGGGGAAGAATTCTTGCATGAGGCCTGGTGGTTATGCATTCTAATATTTAGGGGTGTTGTACACTAAAGAATATATTAGGGCAGGGCATAGTTGGCACTTCAGAAGGTAAACTACATTGCTGGAAGTACATGAGGAGTGGGGAATTGGTGGAAGAGGGATGGGGTTCGGGTTTTGAAATTAGGACATGTTTTGTATCTAGGTTGATTGCAGGGCTTGAGAGTGGCTTTGGGACGGGACGGGGATTTAAGGAGTGGGTTGGTTAATTTGAGGAGATCTGATAAGTTGGCGGGGCGTTTGGAAATGACGGAGGGACATTTGGGAAACAGGTTGGTTCTGGAGTAATGGTTTTTGAGGATAGGGTAGAGGTTTTTTAGGATTGATCTCTGAGATTCTAGGCCAGGAAAGTATGTGGTACAAATTGAAAGAGGGTGGGTTTCTGTGGTGTATGAAGGTTTGGGAGTGTAAACAAAAGAGTTCCTTCCTTCCCCAGAGGAAGGCTGATCACCAAAAATTTGGAATACGTTTGAGTGTCTTTTGTATGTGTTTGCATGTGTTTTTATTGGCTAGCGCTATCTCGCTCCTTCGTTTAAATTATTCACATCCGTTAGACTTTCCTACAAGATACTTGCATCAATACATACGCACACGGATGTATGTATGTATGAATATATATATATATATATATATGTATAGGTCTATACAATAAATACGTGAACTGGTGCAATCTGGCGGCCATGAAGCGGACTATAGCGTCGCTAGTTGCCTGAGACCCAATGAGCCGTCTGTGCTTGGCGGATCGTCGAGCTGTTCGTATGGTGCCATTTATGTTAGTTTCTGTTGTCCTTGTTTTTACTGTTTGTCGAAAATAGAAATTGACGAAATAACGGAGCAACAAATCAACATCAAGTGTTTCGTGAAGCGCGGTAAAAGTTATCAAAAAATTACTAAAATGTTGACAGCTGTTTACGGTGATAATGCTCTAAAGAAAACATCCGTTTTCCAGTGGATTAAGCGTTTTAAAGATGGTTGACAAGACACCACGGATGTTGCAATGCCGGAACGATCTACAACCACCTGTGTTGGCGACAACATTGATCGTGTGCTGTCCCTTGTCCTTACCGATCGTCGAAAAACTGCCCGAATGATAGCCGATGAACTGAATTTAGGAAAATCAACAGTTCACTCTATTTTAACCGAACATGATGGATGGATCCTTCACCATGGCTATACACCTGTTCATCCAGCATTGATTGTTCGCCAGGTTCTGGAAAAAAAATTCGATCTCCATCCTTGATCATCCTCCTTATTCGCCGGATCTCGCCCCCTGCGACTTTTTCCTAGCCCCAAAATGCAAAATGTGATGAGGGGGCAACACTGAGAAGATGTGGACACAATAAAGCAAGAAACGACGAGAAAACTAAGAAGCCTAACTGCCGAGGACTTCCAAGGGTGGTTTAACAGTGGAAAAGAAGCTGAACTAAGTACATAGCAATGAATGGAGAGTATTGTGAAAGGGACAAAATTGATGCAGACTAAATTAGTAAAATAAAATTTTATGACCTCATGATCCCTCTATACGTATGTGCGTGTATGTGTAAAAACCATAAATACAGTATTCAACCCGAAGGTCGGTTTAGTAGGTGATGGTAGAGCTCACCCATGTACCAAGCCCGACGGCGTGTGAATATTCACACATCAGGGTAGGGGGGCCAGTTCCTTTCCCTGTGCCAGTTATGGTTTCCCAGAAAGATCTGGTACCCGAAAACTCACTTAGCTTGGGTGGAGCTGCAGGTGTTAAAGTCACAGCCTCGCCCGGGAATCGAATCCGTGACCCTTCGGTCAGTAGTCCAACGCTGTACCCCATGGACTACCGCGACCCACGTCTGTGTATTTATTTATATGTACACATATATGTGTGTGTGTATGTGTACAGTTAAACCCGGAAACTCGTATGGCGAACATACAGGTATATTCATTCACATGGAAATAGAAATAAGGAAAAGGGATAGAAGCAAATAAAACACATAACTCTTGTGTTATCCATTTCTCCTTTGGTGGGTGAAATAGCTCTCTAACGCCATCTCCTGGCCAAAGAATTGGGACACTTGGTTGCATTAACCCTCCCGCAGATTTCAGTGTAAATTACGTTTCCTCGATAGCAGGACGTGTGCGTGTTTACCGAGTGCCTGATTTTGCCGGCGACCAAGGCATCGGCCGCCGGGATTTGGAGAGCGGCACAGCCGGACTCTCTCAGAAATCGAGGTTCCGATCGTGTTTTGTTTCGAGCGGCGGTTGACCGCCTAGTTCTTCCAGAAGCGTGGAGTTTGACTCTCGACTTTCTGCTGCCGGGAAGACCGTGCTTTCGTTATGTTGACTGGTTCAAGGCTGACCTTGACTGTTCGTGTAGACCTTAGGCTCCTTTTTGTTTGCTACTGCCGGGTGCGTGTAGCGGGGAGGGAGCGTACATGAGTGTTTTTTTCCTTCGGAGTGCTCGTTCTTTTGGTGCCCTTTCCTTTTTCTTACAAGCGTGCTGAATTTGATTTCTTTGAATGGCTGTGCTCCAGCTAAACACGCTCGCCTTGCAAGTTGACGAGAAGGCGAAGCCCCTTTGGAGGTCCACCTTTTCACGTTAGAGTCGCTAGGTGTCACACCCGAAGAGATAGTGGCGATCCAATTTGGATAAAATCGCCATTTGATATTCCTGAAGTTGGCAACCGAAGCTACAATGACTAGGATTTTAGACAATACTGGAAACTGCCGTTTCCGTCTTTAAGTGGCCAGAGGATGACGATAACTATTGACGAAACTTCCGGCAGCCCGTGTAATGTCAGGGTTCTTTTTCGCCCCGTGGAGACCCCGTTGGAAGACAAAACAAGCGAGCTCCAACGTTTTGGTAAAATTTATCGCTCGTGGGAGAACAGGTGGGAGGGAGAAGAAATGGCGCGGGTGTTTACTGGCACCAGGAGACCGGGTGGTGGTCCAAAGAAATATCCCCTCGTACCTCAGCATCGGCGGCAACCGGGCCATCATCATCTATGAGGGTCAGCGCCGCACTTGCGCCCACCGCAACCAAGAAGGCCACGAGCGCAAAACCTGCCCTCGGAACCAGGAAGGGAAGAGCTATGCTGAGACAATGACGATGGCCTCCAACCCTAAAGCCGCCATGGAGATGGTTGTGGAGGAGAAAGCGCGGTCGCTGCTAATAATCGAGGGTGCGGCCCCGGCTGCTCCCGGCGGTCCCCCGCATCCCCCTCCACTTGGAGGGAAATGTCAGCGGGAGCAAAAATCGTCAACGGAAGAAAGAGATCCGAAAAAGAAGAGGACAGACGACCCCAACGACTCCTGGTCTTGAATACCGATCTACAAGTAGCTCACGTGCCTCGCCTAGTCTCGTACCACCAGCTTTCGCCTTCGTGACCTCATTAAATGAAGAGGGATCGTCTTTCGTCCCCCCTCCCCCCGCTTACGTCATCGACGCCCTGGCCTCGCAATCCTTGCATCACGGGCTTCAAACACCCTGAGAACCTCGGGCGACAGGTGAGGAGGTTACATCCGATTGCGACTGTTTCCCGTCCTCAACAGCTCACCACTCGACCCCTTTATCATTGACTATAAAGAAAGCGTCACCGACTTCCGAAGTCGACACACATGCAAGTTTCCCAAAGTCAAAAATCTCAAGTATTCCATGGTTTTTCCCCATTGAGAACAGCCAAAGTGTCGACGATCTTCCCAGCGCTCCAATGGAGGCGGACCACATATAACTGTCTCCCCAGATTTTTCCCGACCACACCCCTTTGGCAGATGACCCCTAGTCCGCCACTCCGGCCCTCCCCTAGACCACCTCCTGCCCCATCGGTGCTCCTTCGAAGAAGGCCCCCCGTGGAATGCTGCCGAATTACCCGCTCTTCGTGGAGACCACGGCTGGGTCTTCCTCTTCGGACTAAGTTTGGGAGGAGGGATACGGCGAAATGCCGCGCCGTCGCTCGTCGGCCCATCGGACGAGGCGTCCCGGGAAGCGGCGGAGCACTCGTCCCCCGGGGTCGAGTCGCGACCGAAGCGACGCTAGCCACGATCAGAACTCTGGTAAGTGATATCCGGTACCCATCCTGTGTGGGACACACGTCATCCATCGGTGAAGAGTTTTTTTGCAGAATGACTGAGCTATTATCGACAATTACAATCCTACCATTGATAATTTCTTACAATATATAATTTTCCAATGCTAGTTAAAATCGTCCTCCTAATATCTGTAGACTCTGCCTTCCTTTCTGTGTTTTCACAGTGTTGGTGGTCAGTTAGTACGTGTATGCGTCTGTATCCATATGCTTATATGTGCGCATACATATGTATGTGAGTGTATGTATGTGCATGTGTATATACAGGTATATATGTGCGTACGTATACATGTATATACACGTACTTTTTAAAGGAAAGCATGAAGTACACATAATCTGCGACCTGATATTATGCATGATGCAAGCAAACTCTGTAACATCCTGAGTCGAATAAAATAATTTATGTCATAGCTCAAGTGGTTAGAGCAATGGTGCGGCAAGTCGAAAGATCCGGTGTTCAAGTCTCGGTCAAGGAAATAGTTTTGCACTAGTGATCTGCTCGATTCCGCCTTCCCCACCTCTCCTGTGTCCGTCTTTTATAGTTTCTGTATATAGTATGTCTAGGTGTATCTTTAATTGATAGGACCTCGTACGTATATGTATATTATGTTTATCATCATCATGGGTATTTCAATCCTAGGATTGGTTTACTGCAGCCCTCAATTCTCCTCTATTTAATGTCAATGCCCTCAATCTGTGATACGCTCTCTGTTTTACGTCCTTCTTGATTTGTCCTATGTATATGTCTCTTGGTCTTCCTCGTGGGATCTTACCTTCTATTATATTCCTAATCAACCCATTGTACCTCAATATGTGTCCAATCCATCTATTTCTTCTTTGCCATAGAGTTCTCCCTATGGTCCTATCCTCTTCTACTCTTCTATATACTTCCACGTTCGTTACTTTGTCTGTCCATTTAATCTTCGGCATTCTCCTCCAGCACCATGTTTCAAAGGCTTCTATTTTTCGCTGGTCCACTTTTCCAATGTTCCAAGTCTCGGTGCCTGTCAGGTCAGGAAATATTGTTCCACACGAAAGTCTTGACAATTTGCTTCCTTGTTTCCACCTTAGGTTCTTTGAATATGGTAATTACCTCTTCTTCATGAATTCGTTCTTAGCTTGGGCTATTCTTCGCTTGATGTCGGTTGAACTTCTTCTATCCCATCTTATGCTGCTTCCCAGGTGGATGAGGAATTCTACTTGCTCTAGTTTCACCCCTCGAATTGTGATATCTGCATTAAGCTTCTCTCTACCACACACAAGCATTTCTTCTTGTTAATGTTCATATTATATTCCCCCAGTACTTGTTCCGTAGCAGTTAGAGTTGCTTGCAGGTCCTGTCGCGTTCCCACGAATACTTCGATGCCTTCTTCAAACCGGGGCATGTTGATTTATTCTCCATTTACCTTGGCTCCTTTGATACCCAATTATTTTGTTTCATTTATTGCCTCTTCCAGGTATATATTGAATGTTGCTGGCGAGAGGTTGCATCCTTGTCTTACTCCTTGTTTATTTTGGCTTCTATTTTCCTTCCATTTCTCATTTCCATTGTTGTAACCTAATTCTAATAGAGGTTATGGATAATTCTTCTGTCGTTGTAGTCCAATCCAGATAGAGAGTACTTCGACGGTGGAAGGCCTTTACGTCTCTCGCGAATGAAAAGACCTAATTGTGTTTCGTAATATCTGCTCTTCCTAAATCCGTGCTGGTTGTGGCTTAGTATTTTCCTACTATCAAGAAATCTCATAATTTTACTGACAATGATGTGTTCTAATATTTTGCAAGAGATCCATGTTAAAGAAATGTTTCGGGTAATTGGTTGGCTTATCCCTATCACCACTTTTATAGATGGGAATTATGTGAGCTGACTTCTGGGCGCGAGGTACTGAGCCTTCTTCTATCGATTAAAAAAATTATCAAAACGGAGTAATGTCTTCAGCTAATTCTTTTAGTATTCTAGCAGTTGTTTCTTCCGGATCAGGTGCTTTGTTTGCTTTGATACTAAGGAGCAGATGTTCTATTCCCTTCTTGGTCAGTGTTACGGTATATCGCTTATGTGTTCCCCGGGAGGGTGTGGTGGATCGCTTGGTGCGTTTGTGTCTTTATTATAGACGCTCTGAAAAAACTTGTTTAAAATATTTACTTTTTTTCACGCTATCTGTAATGATTTCTCCGTTTTCCGTCTTCAAAGAATGTACAGTGGACGATTGGATTGGATTATTCACCCGCTCTTCCAAGTGTTTCATTTGTTTTTTGGTATATCTATTTTATATTCATTATTATTATATAGCACAACATATCCATTGCCTCCCGTCCTCTTTTATTTGTTGTCCGGGACTCCCATTTCTCACATTTGTAGAACCTTAGGTTTGGCATATAAGATTTAATGAATCGCTTTCCTTTGCCCATGATAATACTAGTTGCCATTACTGGTTGTTTCTTCTTTAAGAAAACCATTCTCATTCTGCTTATTATGCCTCTTGCTCCTTTCACCGTTAGTGATCGTGGCAGAGCTTTAAGTCACCGAGTTCGTTCACCAGGTTACGAATGGTGGGATGAACTTTAGAATTGGAGAGTAACTGCGAAGTAAGCGAGGGTATTCGACGAAAAATCAGATGTGGACAATTACCGGCGGTACTTGGAGGACGTAGAACACAGACCTTTGGTAATATGGCATACAAATTCTACGAAATTCTTTTATGGTGCCATGACTTGGCGAGTAGCTGGCGCCAAACAGTAGGTTGCCAATTACCCGGAGGAGGGCGCAGCAGCCCTTCTTTGTATAAGGGAAGGTGGTTGACACAGAAACACTAATCTCACTGCAAACGGGGTAACAAGTATTTTATCAGCTCCAGCATTTCGATGTGGAAGACAATGGAAAACAACTGGATTGCCATCCCGAAGAGCCATCGCTCGGGTGTTAATAGAGAAGGAGAACTTTGCAGATTCCGCTAAACTTTTTTTTGCACGACCATGGGTTCGTTGAAAGGCAACATCATAGGGTGATATTAAGGGAAATACAGTGTGTTATATACATGCAATAACCGTTGAAGTGAAAAGGGAGAGGTAAGCTGGGGTGGGTAGGTGGAGGTGAAAATGAGGAAGGGGGGTTGTTTCGTGGGGCGTTATTTAGCGGGTGTGCCAATGCAGTGGGAATGGGAATGATCTTGGGGTCAAGAGGTTAGGGAGAGCAGCAGCAGAGGGAGTGGGAGGGGGTTGCGAGGTGCGTACTTCTAACTGCTCTCCCGGTGGGTGGCAAATGTGAAGGATCGGGTTGGAGGAGGAAAGGTGCAGGAAGGGGGAATTTGAGGGTTACAAGCGTGTCTTATATTTTATAGCGTTCTATCCAGGATGTAAACCAAATACTCTCCCCATCAGTTTGGGTTTTATTTGCCTTAATGCGGTAACCTGATTTAAAAGGCACTCATCCTTTCACTTTTGGAACCTAAAAAAAATTCTGGAAAGAAACGTATCAACATAATGTGAGGCTCAGATCTGTATAAACTAAAGTTTGATAGGGAAAATCCAGTAAAATATTCTTTAAATTCTAGAAAAAACTTAGTTCCGTAGGCCTCGGTGTTTTCAGACAAGATAACGACCCTTTATATTTACATTTTTTACCTGTAATCTTTCATTTTTTAACTATTACTTTCATTTTAATCTTGTTCGCTAGTCCTCACATATGGCTGACTCTCCACTTTTTGGGATGGGAACTAAAACTAATCGGACGAAGTCGATGCCTCTCTCACAAATGCTGCAGATTTGTTCATAAAAACACTTTCTACTACCCTTTCTTGCACTTTTAATAGTTCCGCTGGATTGTTGTCAACCCCCAGGGCCTTGTTAATCGAGTAGTCCTGAACCTAAGCAATCCTCATTTATTTCATATTCTCTTTTGATGACTAAGCTTGGTGATCTCAACTTTCTTCTAGGGACAGATCTTAAATACAAGATCTGTCCCAAAAATAAGTAGAATAAATCTGGGGAAAAATCTATTGCAGAGAAAAGTACATGTTGCTAACAATTTTCAAAAGAGCACCCTTATGTATCGACACACCAATGCCAGTGCCTCCGCCAGTTGTGGTGTGCTTCCTATAAGATATCAACGGGACACTCGTTCAGGCACCTCGTCATGCCATCTTTGACATAATTCAGTGGTCCAAAATGTTTCCCCAAAGGGGTTATACTTGGGTCGTACTCAAAAAAAGACCGATGCTTCCTCACCAGTTACGACCTATTCTAAATATTTGGGTCACTTTCACCGTGGCCCAGGAGGTCCAAGACAAGATTGTCATGCAAATAGTCTTTTGACAGCACCTTGGGGACCAGTTAAAAATGCATTGCACTGGGATTTGCTGAATATTTCAATGTTCTTCTAACATTCTGAGACTTACGGATCGATAAGAATTGAGTATGTGTCTCACTTTTTGCACAATTTCATCACACTGTGTTGTTGATGGATGTACAGGGAATTCCTCATCGTCAACCTCCTCGTTACCTTACATGAACGTCCTGTGCAAGCAGAAAACCATCACTTGGGACATTTATCCATCTTCATAAGCATCCTTAACCACAGCCATGGTCTCCGAACCCAATTTTTCAAGTTTAATGCAAATTTTATCGCATAAGATTGCTCCGTGGAAAGTGGCATCGTGAATTCTTGACGTGATCGTCGAGCAGGGGTCCAGTCTAGCAGCGATCCGCAGACTGTAAATGCCCATAATTAACTGGCGTGGGTCGCGTTCCTTTCCCAAGATCTCCCATTACCTTTCCCACTACAAATCACCCCACTCCAGCCATCTTCATTGATGGCAAAAATCATTTTACCTATTTTTGGGACAGTTCCTATATAGTCCTGTACATAATTTCTCTATATGTTACTTCCATACCTCTCGAATCTTCCTTGATTGAAATAATCCGAGTACTTTTCCTGAGATTTCTTTCATTGCCTGCAACAGTTTTTTCTTTTTTGTTTTTGACAGTGCTTTCACCTTCCTGTACAGTGCACCATTTTCTCCCTTTCTCCGTAAACTTTCCATATCTCGCACTGCGTCTTCCACCACACTTCTTTTGCCTTATTTGCTTGCGCCTCAGTTTGTTATTTGACTAATTATACTTCCTTTTACCTAAATCTGTATTTATATCCATCCATTTCCTACCCTTGTCTATCTTTTTCATCATCTCCCCTGTAATTCATAGTTTACGTCTTTTTCCGGTTTAGTATGCGTAAAACTTCGTTTGTGGATTTGGTCATTCATTTTTCGATACAGATATGTTCACATTTTTCATATACAGTTTCCAAATCCCTTTCCTTACAGATGATTTTCTCTACTGTTTGCTGATATCCCTTTCTTAACAATCTGGTTTATGATTCCACGTTCCATTTACTTAACCGTCTTTCCTGTTTTATTTTTTTGAATCGGGCGCTACATTTCATAATCACTAAACTCTAATTTAATCTACAAACATAATCACAAAAACATAATCACTAAACTACACATTTATCACGTTGTTCCTAAATATGTAACTAACCATAAGATAATCTAACTTATACCTCTTTGAATAACCTGGCATTTTTCGTGTGTACCTACGCCTGTTTTAGTATCTAAACCAAAGTATTGGTGGTGATTAACCTCTGCCTCCTGTGGAAATCTATTTCATTCTCCCCGCCTTCATTCCTTGTTCCCTAACCATAGTACCTTACGAAACTCTCTACCATCTCTTCCTTCGCCTATCGTCGTGTTCCAATCCCCTATTATTATTAGATGTTTGCCTCCTAGAAAGCCCAAGATCAAGTCCTATAACTGATCGTACACCCTTTTGACTTCTTTCTCCCTATGGCTGGTAGGTGGCATGTATGAGGATATCTGGACAATAAATAAGTTCGTTGGTTTAGTTCTTACTTCTGCTAAGTATATTCTATTTGTCGCTAGCTAAAAGTTCACCATAGGGAATATAAATCTGGAAAATAATTAGTAATGTGAGAACGGTATCATTTATAATTCCACCCAAGTGTTAATTTTTTGTTTTGTTACCAAATGAAGCCAAAATGTGTCGAGAATTTCTGTCTGCCATGGACATCATTACAATACAATTTTCAATTTTTTTTCCAGCTTTCTCGTGATAAATTTGCAATTACAAACTAACTACTTTAATCATATATCTGACAAGTTTTTAAACTGTTTCAAAATTTTTGCTTGTAATTATTGTCTATTAATCAAAGCAGGTGTAATCAGGTTTACTCTCCGAGCTAATCCCATGTTTTTATCTAATCCCTCCATATTGTTTTCTATTTTGTCCTTGCATGGAGATAAAAATCACAAAAAATCTCTCGTTAAAAACTACAAAAAATCTCTCGTTAAAAACTACAAAAAAAGACTCGTTAAAAAGTAGCCTGTGAAACCGGAATTATCAATAAAAATCCATGTAGTTATATTTTATGGCATTTTAAAACTAATCCGTCAGCCTCTCTGTGCGGGTAGTTTAAAAATAATTTTAAGGAATCTTATTTAGTGTTCATTTATGAAATGACCGGCTTCATCAGCTTATCTTAAGGTTAATTTATGGTGATATATAATGGAATATTTGGCGCAAATTCATAACAGTGGTTATTGAGTCAGGATGCTACGGCAACTGATTGCTACGGTGACTGCGACTATCAAATTGCAACGTTGGCGGAACTCAGAAACATCTATTCCATGACAACACAGCATAAATACTTGAGGTGAGGTTTGAACCTAGTTCAGGAGGAGTTTATAGCGTTAATTTATGGATTCTAATCACACTTTCTATCATTTTTGGATTTTAGATGAGTGGAAGAGTATTTGTGCATACAAATTCACAGTCGTTTCTTTTAGCACCAAAAGTATTTCAACCGAGATTGAATTTCTGTCACTGTGCCTGCCTCATCTTTTAATCTCATGACCCAAGTGTTTCGGAATATACCTATTCCTCCAGGATTTTCCGTACACGTCCACCATATATGACTGGTCGTCGGAAAATGTTTAAACGCTTGGCCATTACCTTTGGGTAAATACGCCATTCTTACTCACTTTACCTTTGGTTTTAGCGGCCGCCATGGCGCGCCATTCCCGCTGCGGCCCCGAGGACCCCTTAACGCATTCATTGCACGGGGCCGATCCGGAGCCATAGCGCCGTTCATAAGTGGCTCAATAAACCCTGGCGGTCGTCCGCGGGGTGCAAACAGAGCCGGATAGCAGTTTTACATTTTCGAACGGAAATGGAGGCATTAGTCACCACCGATGTACCCCCTATTCCTCTCCCGCTCCTCACCCTCCCTCCCAGATTCGATATTTGATTTAACTTCGCTCGAAACCCAACTCGATGCAATTTCAGTGGAAAACACACCGTCCGTATTCTAACAAACCCTCCTCCCTCTATTTTCGTTTCCATTCCCCTCCCACTCACCCACCCTTACTCTCCATCGACTCTCATTTCTGGCTTCACCGTCCATCTCTCTGACCACGCTCGCTTCCACCATCTTCCCCTCGTATTTCTGGACTCGCACACTCGTCACCGATCCCCATCTCTCGTTCCGTCGTCCTCGTCCATCGTGACCGTTCACATTCCCGCGTACGAATCGCCGCTAATTGGGTCAGGGGAGGGAGGCTGTGTCTTGTCGGCGTCGTCACCGTGGAAACGATAGCGTTTTCGATTTGCACTCAATGTTAGTTTGTAACTTTTTTGCCGATTGGGTCACGTTGGAAATCGACTCTTTCTCGAATTATATTTACACTTCCGTGCGAAGCGCCTGACATTTCAATGAAAGCACTTTCGTTCAAAGTTTGTGATTGAAATATTCAGTGTTTTCAATGGGTTTCTATCGTACGTGTATCGCCATTCGGTAAGTCATTTGACCAATTAACAGGAGGTGTGGAACGGTTACAAACACCATTATTTTAACCGAAAGCAATGCTGGAAATATACACCACTACAGACCTAGACCTGTAATATTTTATCTTCCAAAAAAATCGTGTTCTTTTGCGGTAATTTATTTCCTTCATTCACATCACTTTCAGCACTTATTCTTCTCGTAATCGGCATTTTCCCAGGAATAATATTTGACATAAGTAAATTTGCGAATGTACACTCGTGAAGAGTATGTATTCATTTACTTCATGCATTCTCTTTTCGCCGTTTCCACGTGAAGCAAATCGGGTGAAAAATCCTGCTTTTTGGTTTCAGGAAATTTGCTTAATATTACCAGTAAACCTATTTTACTTTATTCGGCCAATTTGGCCTTCGGAACTTTCGCACCTCTTACACGTATGGTCCTGAGATTCCTGATGTTTGTTGTCCTAGAGGATTTCATCCACATTCATCCGTGTATGTCTCGGTCTAATCCCTCTTCTAAGTCATTATATATCTGTGGGTATATACTTGAATATGCTTCCCGTCGAAACGTCAAACTTATTGGTAATTTTTCTTTTTTAAGGGAGTGTGTTTTTGTTTATTACATCGTTCTATTATATGTACCACATCTGTGTTTGTATTTTACAACGCTAAACGTCACAATGGGTTAGTTTCCTCAAAATATATAAATATGTATTTCTATACATACATATACACAATTACATTAAAACACGTAAACCTGCCACACGGAGAAAACATTCATACCGATATAGGCATAGATAAAAATGATAGAAGTACGAAGACAAGGCTAGTGGGGGGGGGGGGCAAAGTTTGGGAATTCCAAGCAGGAAAAGTTTCCTAGGCCGGAATTTCAACTGCAGACCTTTGACTTGCCACGACCAAATACACTATCAAGTATTTACCACGGAATTCCACGGGGATTTGATGCAACCAAGTGCCCCAATTCTTTGGCATGACCAAACAAATGGAGGAACACAGAAAAGGGAAGGATAACAGGAAAAGTAGCCATACAGAGTCATAAATAAGCTGGAGTCATACATTTGTGTAATTGCCATTTGCCTTAATGTTCATATTTACCTAAGGCAGTAAATACGGTATTGCATTAGACTGCACTCTTTACATGATGGTATGGATGCAAAAATTGGGAATGCCAGGAAAAGCATAATTGCGGTGGGTGTGAGATAACCGAGTGTTTTTGGTAGAAAAAGGTGAGAGAGATCGAGAAATGGGTGAATTATGAAGGTATTTCATTGCAATTGATTGATTTAAATAAAAAAAATAACCGTAAATATTCATGAAAATAACTGCGCCTTCTTAATCGAGGATGCCGTGCAAACCTATCCAATAACCTTCATTCTTTTGTTTATCAGGCTCTAAGGTTTACCTACAGTTTTAATTGTTCTAATGAGAATAATCCATCAGTACAGAGTTTTCAAACTTGGAACTTGGCGGTGTCATTTAAATTAACGATTTCAAACCTGTGACCATTGTAATCACCAATTAGTACATACGTAATGAGACTCTGGAAATTTCACAGTTAGCGGCATGTTTGCCATCTTTTTTTCGTGATTCTCATTGCGTGCGTATACGCTGTGCGGTTAATTTCTGGATTTATATTACGGTGTTTTTCCCGACCATCACCTCCGGCTTATTGGAGCGAGGAACTTTAGGGTGCCGCAAACACGCTTCCCTCTCCCCTTGTCCTCCTCCCGTTCTCGATCCCCTCCCTCTCCCGGCTCTCTCCCACCCCCCTCCGGGGACGCGGGATCCCACGCTTTTGCCTCCACACGTGATGCGACTATATATGGGATTTTCGGCATTAAGTGCTCTCCAAACATGCTAGTTGATGAGACAAGAAGCGGTGCAATTTAGTGTCATATGGCGATGCTCGGAGACCGACCGTAGTCGAGTGGTGGGAACGATGGGCGGATTTCAAAATAATGATCTTCTCCCTCATTGGTTATGCTCCACAAACTACTGCCAATTACCATCGTCAAATGAGAACATTAATATATTATGCACGGGCAAAAAAAAAACCTTCCCCCAGTCTATTGCCGCTCGGCGGCTCATCCAGTTTGTGAACGTCATTCAGTCAAGGGGTTGCATCTCTGTGCAAACCACATGACATAATCAGTCCGCGTGAGCTAAAAGCTTTGGTGAAAAATGAAAATTAGCAGTAACCCAGCTAAATACATGCTGGTAAATTCTGTCAAAAATTCTTATGTAGGTAAAGATAATATGTTCTTAAAAGGACTTTTTTTTTTAACAAGTACGGGAATGAATAATCTCGAGCGATTGGACGAATTCTGCATTTCCGGCATATTATAATGTGTATGGGCATTGCCGAGAGATACTCATCAAAAGATTGCAGCCGCGCTTCATGGAATAGATGATGTGTCTAATTAATATTTCCTTGGAATTCTTTATATATACTTGTTCATGCACTTACATGAATATATTTAGTTGTTTTTATGAGCAACTTTCAGCTTCGTTCAGGTTGAGAATCCAAATATTCTTTTCGGTTTCCGCATGACTCGGGATTCTTGAGGATTTCAATACTTTTCATTGTGCAATTATTGCTAAGTAAACATTATGTGTCCCCTTTCCTCGTACTACCTAATGATTCCAAGCGAAGGGGAAGACAAGAAAAAACCAACTCCGAGCCGTCACAGGACCACACCCGAAAATTCGAACCAGAGACCTTTGAACCAGCAGTTGATATCGGTCAATTCCTTACCCCTAGACTCAATATCGTAATCCTTCCTTGGGCAGCAATGACCCGAGGTTGCCTCGATAGGGACAGAATCGGAACCGGCAGCAACCGTATGGACGGCCGGCGAGGGCAAACCCGTGCGCCCATCCCTATGGCTCTGACTTTCAGGTTCCGGAGCGGGAAAGAAGGACTGGCGTGCGGAGAGAGTGAGAGCGGGGTTGGGTGGGAGTGGGGTTTTGGAGTACGATGAAGTGAATGGCAACAAGATGGAAGTGGGAAAAGGATTAATGGGAACACGCGAGGACGATAGGGAAGGGAAGAGAGCGTGAGCAAGAGGGTTTAGGAGGGGGGGGAGAGGACGAGAGAGATGGTAGATGGGGGGAAAGAGCGGGGCGATGGCGGGGGGAGGGATGGGAAGAGGAGGAGGAGGGGGCACTCTCTGCAATATTTGATCGCACCGTCATGCCGCCGTCGCTTTGTGCGGGGCGGAAGGGGAGTGGAGGGAGAGGTTCGTCAGGAGAATCGGATTGTTCTAATGGATCTCCGCCCTCCCTCATCGCCCTTCAAATGTTTCTATTTTTTTATTCGCAAACCCATTAACACGCTCAGAGGCCGCATTAATTCGAGCCTCTCTCCCCAGTCCGCTCGCACGGGGTTTCGCCACCCCGCCGCAGCGCTTCGGGTATGTGAGGGAGAGAGAGAGAGAGGAGGGCAGTGGCGAGCGGCACTTTATTTCCCGCTTCACACTTTATCCCGCGTGGCGTCCGCCGTGCAAATAAGGCGTGCGAGGCATGTGTGTGTGTGTGTTTGCGTGAATGTGTATTATGCATGAACCGGGATAGGGGAGGGGGTTGCAAGTGTGTGTGTGTATGTATGAGAGGGAGGGGAGGATCAAGTGGGGAGGACAGGAGGGAGGGCTTCGGGGTTTTCAACCCATCGCCGCCGCGTATGACGGAGAACTTCCGCCCCTCTTCCACGGGAGCGAAATTGGAAAATCTCGGCTGAGAGCCAACAGCATACCGGTTAACATCAAGTTCGCGAGCGTTGAACGGATCCAGGAGTATTTGATTGACCGGTAATGCACGTGTGTAAGTGCCTTGGTACTTAACGTACATATGCATGTGACTGTGGAGACAGCCGTGAGGTCATGGGATCGAGTCCCGCTGGTATGCGGGATTGGATTTTGTGGTTGCGGTGGCCAATATCGCTTCGTCGTCATCGGATAACGATACTCAGATTGACTTGACTCTATGCTCTTCTCAGCTCTCTCTATTATTCGTATTTCATTTTATTCAAGTTTTTCAATTACCTGTTCCATGAATTTCATTTCTACTTTGTCCATTTTCCTCCCGTTTATCTTCCGTTGCTGTCTTCTGCCGTAAAACATTTTGACAAATTTAATCGGTGGATTTCTTTCGTATTACATTCTTTGAGCTGAGATTCGTCATCATTGATTAATCTCTCACGGAACTTTGTTATTGCTCATTACGTTGTTATTAACAGATTTGACTGATCTGATATACATTTGGAGTTACGAAATTAATTCAACTGACGTGGACTTTTCTTTGAAAATCATCATTTTAATGACCCTTGAACCCCTAAAAAGTCTCTATCTATTAACCAATCCAGATTATTGAACACAGACCTCCATAGCTATTATATGCATATATTATTTAATAATATTTCAGTGTCAACAATACTGGCTAACGTTTCTAAATCAAACACTGTTAAACTTCTTTGCTAACATCTGCTGAATTATTCTAAGTGGCCGAATATTTTTCTCATGCGGCTTCTGCTCTTGTTTTCTGATATGCTTTTTATCTCTATGTTTGTATTGTCTTTGCTCTCTGACGAGATCTATCATATCTTGAATATTTGCGGCCAATACATTATTACGAGAGTTTAATTAAAATTGGCAATTTTCCACAAAATAAAATTTTATTAATACGACCGGTTTCAATGTAACTACATCATCTTCTGGTAACAGTCATTTCTCATTGTCTACTATGTATGCTGAAAAGCAAGTAAGGGGAGGGTAGTGGAAAATGGGGGAAAGAGGGAGGGGAGGTGGAACGTGGGCAACGTGGGTGACATATGAGAGGGGAAAAAAGGTGCGGGTGAGGAGAAAGGGGTGGGGGGGAAATTAGTAGACATATAATAGACTATAATATAAAGAAGTAGAATATAGTAGACAATGAGAAACGACTGTTACCAGAAGATGATGTAGTTACATTGAAACGGGTCGTATTAATAAAATTTTATTTTGTGGAAAATTGCCAATTTTAATTAAAAATGATATTCCGCCATATCACGCCTGAAACGTCTGTTTTTATTATTGTCCAGAAAGTAACCTCCATTATGATAAGAAAAACAAACTGGAATAGGTACAGAAAATTTATTATTTTAATCTAAAAACTACATATCTTTACTATTTTTATGCATATTTTCCAAACAGACTAAAAAATTTTCATATCTCTGAACTAGTTCCTCGTCGAGACGAGGGAAAAACATGTAGTAACCTTATTTTTCAGTCGTGCTTCCATGAAAAAGAGTCATAGAAATCTATGTAAAACTTACTAAAGATTTCAAAATTCGTAAAACGTCGGTTTCCACCTACTCAGTAAAACACCCCTAGTGTTTAAAGTTGGCTTTAATCTCGTGGACTGTGGCGCGTCGCGCACGACTACGATTGTCTGTGACATTATACGAGCGTGTACGATATTTCGTCACAAAATCTTGTTCCTTTAAAGTCCGCGAAATCTCGGAGTGTAAGAGGACACCTACGCCTCGCGAGCTTAACTGATTAAAGCACTCGGCCGGACATCGAGAAATCCTGGTTCGAATCCTGGTCAAGGCGAATAATTTTTACACTCTGAAATTGTAGCATTGTGAAGCACATAGTTAGTACGTAGTTACATCTAAATCTACATTTACATAATACCCCGCAAGCCGCCGCAAGGGCGTGTGGCGGGGGGTGTTAGATCACCACCCAAAAAAGGAAAAAAGAAATACCGCATTCAAAACCAACACACACATGCAAACCCCAAAGTTGCTGTCGTTAAGTTAGTTACTGTCGCGATATCTCCCGAAAACCCTTCTTGGAATTAGTTTTATCTAAAAGAATTGTATTCGATCCAAATGCTCACGAATTAATTCTACCAGCTTAAGTGTCCAGCTGCGGATGTAGGGCTGATTGACTCTGCCATTGAAGCGTTGGGAATATCTAACGTGGTGGAAGATCTGAAAACACTACAGTGATATCATGTGCCAAGAAAGGACCAAATTTTATATTATTTTCTCCGGTAATATTCATTTAATGCCATATAAAAATATTAATTACCCTGATTAAAATCTTACCGTGATTAATACATGCATCGTCGAAAAACTGGACAAGGTTTTATACTTTTCTACCCATCCAATGTTAACCAGCCCACAATATGGTAGATATCATTATTTTAGCCGTTGTACTTTAACTCATGGTATGGGTTCGTGTATCAGAGTCTCAGATTGATCTACTCTAAGATGACTGGATTCAATTATAGCAACTTTCAATTCTCCTTTCAATAAAATTGATGTATTACCTTATTTATTCGACACTAAAATACATGAATGTATTTCAAATCTTCTGATAACTTGATTGAAAGTTCGTTAACAAAGTAGTCTCATCGGTCAACTCAGTGCACATGGAATCTAACAGAAAGGGAAATTTAAGGCAATCCAAAACTCTCAGAAAATACGTTTATGAGAAATTAAATAAAATGTATTTAACAGGTCCTCGTTCCTTTCACCAGAAATTTGGAACATTCCTCGTGCTGGGATCGCGTACTTATTTTGTGTACGTGCATACCAGTTTTTAGTAAAAAATAGTATGTCATCGAGTTATAAAATACTAGTGATTGGTTCCACCCTCCAATATTTGGCACTCCGATGCGAGATAGGGCACTGTTAATGCATAGATCGGACCTCATTGTAAATTTGTAAACTGAGGAATTCAATCGTTTTAAGTTCCCAGGTGAAACTCAAAATTAGTTTTCCACCGTGCAAAATTCCAAAACTAGGAATGATTTACGACAGTCGAATGGTTGAAATTACAACTACTGTTAGAATATCCCTCAGATTACAAAGTTCTCTTACGACGCTATCTACATTCGGTCTATCGGTACGTTATTTACGGTAGACATACTTTCTATAGTGGAAATTAGCAGTCTAATATGTTATAAAGTGATTTAGATTACTTGAAAGCAGATTTAATAATTTCACCTCGGCTAGAATAATTAATTTTACGATTTCAATAATTTTAGTGATAGCCGACGTTGTCACCTGTAGTTTGTAAAGATGGCAAATAGCGATTATTGAAGATAGATTATTCACAGAAATGTATGTAAATCCCGTTATCAGGGTAAATTAGTTTACCTATATATATATATATATATATATATATATATATATATATATATATATATATATATCATACATGTATATATATGTATATATATACATAGTCCATGGTCAGTATAGTCCATGGGAGGGATATATATATATATATGTATATATATGTATATATATACCCCTCCCATGGACTACAACCTTGTCGTGGTGGAAGGGCTTGTGTGTTCCGATGACCCCTAGAGCTGTGCTGGCGGGAGTAATAATAATTACTCCTGGAAGGGTCACCCATGCCAGATAGGTCGAAGGTTAGGAGCCAGACGAAAGATAGTCCACGCAGCGTCTGTTCCTCAGTGAGGCGGCTGCAATGGCGTCTGACCCCAGTGGGGCGGCCATTAAGTGATGGTGTCACGTTAAAAACACTATTGAGGAAGGCAACGGGAAACCACCTCAATTATGATTCCCAAGAATATAATGATGGGCACTATAGACAATATGAGTCCTGGCAACTACGGGACTCGGCCCAAGAGGCCGTGTGTCGTGCCCGGCAGCGGGAGAGGCAAGGCTTCCGCGGTCGTCATCCCACGAAACCCTTGCAGGGAAGAAATAACTTCAGCAGGACAGAAGACTCAGAAGAAGGCGAAAGTAGTTAGAATAGGAACCTGGAACGTCAGGACAATGTTGAGGAGAGGCAAATTAGAAAATATTAAGCGAGAGATGGAAAGAGGTAACATAGATGTTTTAGGCCTCTGCGAGGTGAGATGGAAGGATAGCGGGGATTACTGGAGTGACAATTATAGAGTAATATACAGCGACGGGGACGAGAGCCAACGAGGGGTTGCCGTAATTTTAAATAAAGGGGTAGGAAGAAGCGTAGTCAACATAGAGCAAGCGACAGATAGAATTTTACTCGTAGAGATTAAAGCAGAGCCGACGAACTTGGTCATTATTCAGGTATACATGCCACCGAGCAACCACAAGGAGGAAGAAGTCGATAGGATGTATGATGAGTTAGAGGATATCATCGCGAGTGTTCCTGCAGGGAAACATTTGATAGTGATGGGGGATTGGAATGCGACGGTGGGCGAAGGAAGAGATGGTGGTGAGGTGGGGGACTATGGGTTAGGCACGAGGAATGAACGCGGAGAGAAAGCAATTGAATTCTGCAGGAGACAGGGGTTAGTCATCACTAACACATGGTTTAGACACCACAAAAGGCGTAGGTATACATGGAAAATGCCAGGTGACTCAGAAAGGTATCAGTTAGATTATATTATGGTTAGGCACAGGTTTAGGAACAGTGTGATAAATTCGCACAGTTTCCCAGGAGCGGATGCGGACTCTGACCACAATTTAGTTGTTATGAAATGTAATGTTCGTTTCAAGAAGATAAGGCAAGCGCGGCGGGTTAAAAAATGCAATTTAGAAGCAGTAAATGAATTAACGAGGAAGGAGTATCAGGAGGCTGTAGAGAAAATGATGGATGACGGTAAAGAACTGAGTGCTATCGAAGAAAAATGGGAATGTATCAAGAAAGGGATATTGGAAGCCGCTAAAGACACTATAGGAACCGTTAACGGGAAAAGAATAAGGAAACCATGGGTCACGGATGAGATGATTGCAAAGATGGATGAGAGAAGAAGATGGAAGAATGTAAACACGGAGTTAGGCAAAATAAAGTACAAAGAGTTAAACAATAAATTGAGAAGGGCCACAAATAAAGCAAAAGAAGAATGGTGGAAAACGCAATGCGAGGATATGTAAAGTTTACAGAAGAAGGGTGAAATTGGTGCTCTATACAGCAAGGTTAAGTTATTATCGGGAAGTAAGAAGGCAAGATCTGTGCTAACAGTTAAAAATAAATGGGGTAAGATAATAGTTGAACCAGGAAAAATCCAAGAGAGATGGAAGGAATATATAGAAACACTGTATGGTAAAGAACTTAGGCCGACAAGGTTAGACATAGAAAAGGAACATGACGTAGAAGAAGATAGCTTAGGTCCGGGCATACTCGACGATGAAATAGAAAGGGCATTAAAGGAGATGAAAGCAAATAAGGCTGTGGGGGTGGACAACATTCCTGTAGAATTGTTGAAATGGTTAGGGAAAGGTGGGAAGAAGGCCATATATGGACTGATTCGTAGTATCTATGAGGAAGGAATCTGGCCGGAAGATTTTGTGAGATCGGTGTTAGTTCCTAT
This sequence comes from Hetaerina titia, assembly GCA_037158775.1. Taxonomy (NCBI): domain Eukaryota; kingdom Metazoa; phylum Arthropoda; class Insecta; order Odonata; family Calopterygidae; genus Hetaerina; species Hetaerina titia. The sequence continues at coordinate 102,739,892 of CM073768.1, forward strand.
TCCAGAAAAGGCAAAGGCTTCGTCATGTGAGGATTACAGAACAATAAGTTTGATATCCCACGCAGCTAAAGTTATTCTCAGGATCATCAACAAAAGGATAGAGAGTAAGGCAAATGAATACTTAGGGGATGATCAGTTTGGGTTCAGGAAAGGAAGAGGTACGCGTGATGCCATTGCAGTAATGAGATCACTAGTCGAGAGGAATATAGAATACAATCAGGACGTTTTTGCCTGTTTTGTAGATTTCGAAAAAGCGTTTGATAGAGTGAATTGGGAAAAATTAATGCGTGTATTGCAGAAAATAGGAATGGATTGGAGGGACAGGAGACTGATCCGCAACCTGTACATGTCTCAGACTGCTCAGGTGCGAGTGGGGAACGGAGAGTCCGGATGGGCAGTGTTAGGAAGAGGTGTAAGGCAGGGTTGCCCATTGTCACCGGTACTGTTCAACGTATATGTAGAGGAAATGATTAAAGAGGCATGGGAAGAACTGGAGGTAGGAATGAAAGTCGGAGGGGAATTCGTAAAATCGGTTAGGTTTGCTGATGACCAAGCATTAGTTGCTCAGTCAGCCAAGGGGTTGCAACCATTGTTGAGTGAATTGGAGGTTCAGTGCGATAAATATGGGATGAGAATCAATATTAATAAAACAAAGGTTATGCGATTTTCCAGAAAGAAAAAGGCTAAGCTAAATATTAAAATAGGCGGGGAAAGAATAGAGCAGGTAGAGCAGTTTACATATCTCGGAAGTGTTTTGGACCAATACGGTCAAAGTGGTAGGGACGTAAGGAGAAGAATTGCGCTAGGCAAGGAGGCTCTTTCAAGGAGGAGGGAGTTGATGACGGGGAATTTGAGTAGGGATGTTAAGACAAGACTCGTAAAAACTCTGATATGGAGCGTAGCTATGTACGGCGCGGAAACGTGGTCGCTGAAGCAGGAGGATAGACGTAGATTGGAGGCTTTTGAAATGTGGGTGTGGAGAAGAATGGAGAAGGTGAAATGGACCGAAAGGAAAACAAATGAGGAAGTACTAGAAATGGTGGGGGAGGAGAGGGGTTTGTTGAGAGAAATCCAATGGAGGCAGGAAAAATGGATGAAAGGCGTATTGAGCGGTAGTGGAATGTTGAAGAGGGTAATAGAGGGGAGAATGTTGGGCAAGCGAGGTAAGGGTAGGAACAGGATAGGGATGTTGGACGGGATGAAGGGAGGAAAGAAGTACACCGAGATGAAGAGGGACCTGATATAGATTAGTTTGCTAGGTAGGGAGTCACAAAATGTTTTTTTGATAGTTGTGTCCATCCAAAAACCTACCTTAACCGGTAGATTACCTAATAAAAAAAATATATATATATACATATATATATATATATATATATATATATATATAATATCTGTCATCAGATTTCCAGTATGGTCTTAAATCTTTTCATACGAAGTTGACTGAAGAGGTCCTACTACATTTGAATCTATTTTTTAAATTTCTAATTTAGTTTTTAAGATTTAGGTTATATTTCTAACACAGTAGTATATTTAAATATTTAATTCATTCATTGTAATTTACATTCATTTGAAAAATGAATATTGGCTCGACTATCGAAATTTCCTTATTTACCGCTATCATGTTCTAAAACTAGAGTAGTACACTTGTTTGAATTATTACCAGAAATATACCAATATTTTAAAAATATTTCATAATGCATTTACTGCGTCTTGAAACTTGTGAAGAATTTGCCGTGGTAGCCCCATGGGCAAAGGTAGAGCTAAATTAAACCCTACGGTGTGTGAAATGAACACATTCAGCGTGTAATGGCTGGTTTCATCCTCTATGCCACCAGAAGATTCCCAGAAATTGCAGGTGTTTATCAAAAGAATCTCACAGCTTTCGGAGGCGTCCGGATTTGAATCCTGAATCCTCTGATTCTTAATTCTCAACATTCTGTTTTTACCTGGCTTCCACTGTTTGCATGAAAATTTAACGTGTGCATACTAATGCAGAACGTCATTATCTCGCCGACAGTTCCAATAACGGTGTATATATGCGATCCATAATTATATGATAAAATGAATAGGAATCCTAACTTTAAAGCTAAAAACCGATATATTTATGTGATATGCAAATTAGTTGTATCATCTATCTTACGGTTTTTTATAGGGATAACGGCTAGTAATTTACAATATGTATGTAGTATTCACTTACATAGGAGTGTTCTGTGAGCTTCCTTTCTTCTCCAAAGAGTAGGGAAATGGATAGCAAAATATTTCGCTTCTCTATTTTCTCCAATTTGTCAAATAGACTCAGTGAAAAAATACTCTACCAACTTTGAGCGCTAATTAGGGAACGAAGAAGATAAAGATTAACTATCAATTCTCGCAGTTGTAGAACGATTCACGCGATACTTAAATTTCGACCGAAAAAAAACAGGACTAGTTTCTTTTGATCTTGAATAACGGCGTTTAAGGTGACCTAATTTTACGGCTTGCCGCACGGTAAATAGAGGATCAAACGCGACTAATGCGTCGCCAAAGACCGAGTCATTAGATCTTTGATGATGTTCGTATTACGAGCCAACTTCAAAGATTATCCCTGCAGCATGCATCCAATTAACGTCCTATTTTGAGGGGATTTTCGTGTAAACTTTTTGATTCATCAGTTGGGTAATTTGCAAAATTGTCTGTTGCAAGAGGCGACCAATCTTTTTACTCAGGCTCAGGGCTAGTTTCTATGTGGTCAGTTTTTCTTGTGGCTGAAAAATTCAAATGAAATTCTTATCGACAAAATGATTCCTTTATTTTACATTCAGATTACCTAAAGCATACGAAAAGTGAAGAATCAGGCGTGATATTGTGGAATCGAGACATAATGAAAACTTCGTTGCAATTTTCCACAGTTAACTGTGTTTTTGTTAAGAAGTTTTAACTGTGGAAAATTGCAACGAAGTTTTCATTATACCTAAAGCATGTTTACGGGAACAGTTCAAGAAAAAGCGATGATGCGTTTTTATTAGTATAATTTATTGCGCCAAAATTTTATTTGATGTTACAATATTAGATTAATGAACATGCATATGGTATGTGTTATACAATTCATTGATTTGCGTCAGTGGTCAATGTTCTAGAGAGATAAAGATTCAAATGGATACCATTCACAAGATGGTTATGGAAAAAAATGCACATGACACCGGCTTGTGCGCGTCGGGCCAACTTGAACCAATATCGAATGTGTGAAGCAGGCATAGACATAATAAACTTTATCATTTGCAACGACTACCGCCTTCACATAACTGGAATCAAATCAATGAAAAGTGTTACCACATTACACTACACATAAAGATAATGATACAACACAAAATTAAATGTTTCCACAAGCTATGTTACTAAAAAAAGTATAATCGCCGTATATTTAACTGTCCTCATTCTATCAGTATTACCTCTATCAAGATGCACTAGAAATTGTAGTTATATTGTAGCGATCGAATCATTTAATAAAAAAACCATGAACACAGTAATCAACCCGAAGGTCGGTTTAGTAGGTGATGGTAGAGCTCACCCATGTACCAAGCCCGACGGCGTGTGAATATTCACACATCAGGGTAGGGGGGCCAGTTCCTTTCCCTGTGCCGGTTATGGTTTCCCAGGAAGACCTGGTACCCGAAAAATCAACTAGCTTGGGTGGAGCCGCAGGTGCCCAAAGTGCCTTGCCCGGAAACCGAACCTCCGGTCAGTAGTCCAACGCTCTACCCACTAGACCACCGCGACTCGCGAATCATTTAATAATAGATGACATGCGAAACATCAACATAGTTGATTAGAGATCATTAGAGCCCCACAGATCTGGAAAATTACTATAATTAGGGGTTTGGTGATGGAAAATTTCTCTTTATATTAAAATACGCGTGAGCAGGGAGTAGATTACGAAAGGTTCCAGGAGTTGACCGAGTAACTCGAAGAATTTTAGTTAAAGCATCCTCATGAGCAGAGTGTGCAAATGGAGACTGTCGCATAAGTAATATTTCAATTTGGGTACATGTTCGAGACCCTAATTAGGAGAGCTGGCGTAATAACAAATAGCGTAATAGGCAAGTAAGGAACTGGCATCCTTTGGCATTCGTACCAACTAGGATAAGTCAGAACACAACTTGGAATCACGGATCGCCCGAAGATATAAAATGATACATTGAAAATTCCTTTATTCCTATAGTTTACTATAAGTATTTTCTGTATACGATAGCAAACTCATTGTAGTACATCTTGCAACTAATGTTTTAAGCAAATATTAGCAATGACCTTATTAGTTGAATACATGGTAGCTGCAAGAGGAAACCACTTTCACATTCAAATGGGCACACCAAGATGACCGGGAAAACAAAAAATAGCTTATGGCTTGTCGAGTGCCATATTTTTCGAAAACCTTTAGCCGGTGCAAGGAAGTAAACAGCCACTCCATCCGGAATACGTTTTTTTTGCGTTTTGTGGGGTTTGAAGAGAATTCTCCCCTCACATTTAGTCTTATATAATAGTCTGATGATAATAGTTTTTCTTTAATGGACTACATCACGATATTAGATGTGTCTTGAGCAAGGCTATGGATAGATTGCAATGGGATGATGGAAATTCATTGCATCGAAAGAACAATAATGAAAACATCGGGAGCTACCCACCGTATTACGGGGGACACATAACTTTTTGATTTGATTGACTTCTTAGCTTTTTAATTATTCTTCCGCTTCAGAAAAAGGTGCAATCGTGTTCTTTTTTGAGATTTCTCCTTTGGTCTTTGGTTTGACTACCTTTTCCGGGTGATACCAAGCCGTCTTTCAGATCAACGTGAATGCTATTGCTTTGAGAAGTTATCTTCCAGACACAGGCGACCGACAAACATTATAAAGGGGCGTGAAACTGCACATTGGCAACCGGAGGGCTTACGTTCATGAGCCGAGGTCCTTGATCGGAGGCGGGGCGGAAGAGGGGGAAAGAGAGAAGACCGTTCCTTTATATTACTTGCTGATCGGTCGACGTGCTCCCCCCGTCCCCTACCGCGCGCATTCTGTTGCCCCGAGCGGCTCTTCCCCTCGACCGTCCCCGGGAAATACTCCCTCCCAGTCAGGCGCTACCCCCTCCACCCTCACACGTCCACCTTTTCTTCTTCCCCCCCCTTCCATAGAGCCCTCTGGGGACGCCGAATGATAGACTCGCACCGGTCGAAGTGGGGGTGGGGGAAGGGCGGGAGATTGGGTGTGAGGCATAGGCAAACAAGGAAGAGGTCGACGCCGACCGTGGGCAGTAAATCATTTCTAAAGCCCTTGATGAAGTTCCGGAGTCGACAAATTGGCGCGAGACGCGTCCGATTGTGGGGGAGGGAAGGAAAGGTGTGCGTGAGTGCGTGCGGGTGAGGGGGCAAAGGAGAGGGTTCATATATATGCGTGTGTATATATATTACACACACACACATATATATGTGTGTATATATATACACATACAGAGACAGAGACTTGTGGATGGTGCTGGGTGCACTGCCACCCCACGCGCAGACCTATTGTGTGCACGTTGGCGTGGGCGGGTTTGGGGAGGGGGGGATCGTTCTCTCCACATCGGCGTGGTTAATATTCCGAGTTATCTCGCTCATGGGAAAAGAATTAACCCGCAATAATGGAGACGTTTTCGATAACGTGGGAGTGTAGAGGGGTTTTTGGGGCGTGGGGGAGTGGTGCGAGGGCAACAAATCAAACTAGCACCCGGGGCCGCGGGTTTGGGGCGATCCCCTTTGTTTGCTCCTGCCCAAGGGGGGGGGGAGAGAGGCGTCGTGGAGGTGGAGGGGGCAGAGGGGGGTTGTGAGCGTGGTCCGGAGGGTTGAGTTTGGGCGCCCTTCCCTCCTCACTTCTCACTCGGTGGTGTCATTTGGGTGCCGGGTGAGTGGATTGTCCACTTCACCCCATCTCCCCGCCCTCTGATCGGATCGCCTCCCGAGAGGTTTTATTTCCACATCTCTTCGGTTTTGGAAACGTCGCGAGCGAGCGTGTGTCTGTCTGTGATACGGGGAGATTTTTGTCGCCCCGGGGACTGTCTGAACTCAGGATGTGGATATTGAATCGATAATTATCTAGACGTGCCAGGGCCATTCGTTACTTTCCGAAAAAAATCAGTGAGACTGGCCCTCGGAAGATGTAGTTGCGGTCTTAGCGACTGCGATTTTAGCGATCTAACGGCTAAGGCCCCTCTGCACCGTTGGCAGCATTCGGTTGTCATTGAATCACAATCGCGTCTAAACCTCGGCGGATTATTTGCCTTCCAATTTCATTTCGAGTGTGACGCCCACCAGACTGACCGAAGGATATTGTAGTTAATATCAAAGTATTATATAGTTGACCCTTAACCGCTTCGTTCAAGGCCTTATTCATTGTCTCCTCCTTTCAATTCTTCATCCGCAATATTCCGTGGTCGACTTCCCTTTCACCTTCACCATTAATCATATTTATCAGTAGTCTCCAGGGTATTCTCTTCGTCCTTGCAAAATCATAGCGTGAACCATTTGGAAGGTATTCGCAATAACCGTCCTATTTCTTTGCAAACTAAAAGGATTTATCGAAAATGTGGGATAAGAGGTTGCTTTTTTTTAGATTAAAATATTGGACTCCTTAAATAAAATGCACTTAGGTGAAATGTAATATATATTCCCTTACATAGCTGGTAGTCACGATTATTAAATGCCATCATACTTAACTCTCTTTTTATAATTTAGAAATTTTATTATTTTTTGATTTGTAATTAACTTTAGAAATGGTTGTTTTAGGTTGATTGCTCTAGAAGAATAAGATTGTAATTTCAAGAACTCTCATGACTAAGGTTTAATTTAGTCCAATCAACTTACTCTCACAAAAATGACAACCATCACACAGGCGGAATTCGAATTTATTACTTCGAGGCTGTCAGGCAAGTGGCTAATTAATCCGAATACCTTGATCATTAGGACTCTTATTTTAATTAAAAATCGCAGTGGGATTCTATTGAAGTTTCTGGGGAATTTAAAGATTGAGAGAAATCTTAAATTACTTCGATTTAAATAGTGAACATACTGAACCTGTTCACCGCCAATGGTAAGTAATACTAAGCGAAATGTGCGATAAAGATTCGCTTTACATCCGTGGGGAAGCTGCGATGCTCTTTGAAAAAAAGGTGAATCAGATCCGAGGGGTGACTCTACAGGATAAAAGTCTGATTACTGGACTCAATTCCACCTTTTGATTCGAATTTGACGCTAATGGATGCCGCGCAGTTGTCCCGGCATTCGCTCGCATCCTGTTCTTTTGTTTGAGACCCTGGGGATCCCGAGAGGGGAGCGGGGAGGAGGATGTTGGGGATGAGAGGGTGTCTGTGGGGGTGGGTTTGGCTTGGGAGGGAGGGAGGAGTGTGGAAAGGGTTCGTTTCGTTCGACATGCGGAATCCCCGCGCCGAACAAAAGCCTTTTTCGGAGTCTTCATCCGCTCAAGATCGACAGTGCCGCCGCCAAATTGGCCGCGCACACTCGAGGATTTAACGTGGTTACGTCTCGATGGCGCTTTGTCGCCAGCACTTGTTTTTGCCAAACGGCTGGTGATATCGCGTACGGCCATTTTGCGCTTAACCGCTCAAGTCGTTTAAGAAAAGTGTTTTTCGCATCAAACGGGACGGAATGAGGAAGAGCGTTGTGGGGAGCGCGTGCTTGCTTTCTTGTTCTCTCGCTGACTCCCACTCTTTTGTCTCCCGCTCTCTCTCCCTCCCTCCCTCCTTCCCGTCTCCTTTCATGGCGGGGGAGGATGATGGGGAAAAAAGAAGGGTGCTAACAGTGGGAGCCATTAAGTCGCATCCGATATTAGCCGCCGTTTACGGGGGATGGTGATGGTGGGTGGGTGGAAAAGGAGAGGCGACGATTTGTGAGGAGGGGTGGTGGCGGGGAGGCCGAGAGATGGGTCGGTGAGGCAGGACGAAAGGGCGACGGTGGGGGGGGGTGCGAGAGGAGGGAAGAGGAAAATTGAATACAAAGAAGACGAAGATGTCAAATTCGGATGAAAACATGGGATCGGAATTGGGTGTAGAGCAATTCAGAGACGAGATTTTTATCCGAAATTTGGTACACTGCTCCGAAGAGTATATGCGTGTGTGTGTGTGTACATATATATATATATATACATATATAAAAATTATGTTTTTGTATATATGTACATATATATGCACACACACACACAAACCCACATATTGTACTGCTTCAGTGATATTGGAAAAGCTATTCTGGGGTTAGCATTTTAGAGACTATGGGCAGTGAAAATTTAATGGAAAATGAATTTTAACCTTTAAATTAGGGAGAGGAGGAGCAATGAATTCGAACCCTGTCTGGATGCAATTTTTGAATAAATTGTTTATTCATTTTTGTTTACCTTTTTCTTCCGATTTTTATTGGAATTTTGGTGGATAGATTCTTGTGTAGTAGGCAGAGTGATCTTGTTGATAGCATTGTCTTTTCCATGTATTTCTTATCCACATTCTCAGACCTATTATTTGTGCGGGGGCATTTTGGACGCACTTCGCACTAGGATTCAACATTTTGGCGCTTCTCATAACTCTTGGTCCTCGTTTTCTTCGGTATTGCCGTCATACTTTTTAAAGTTCTCAGATAGTCTTCCATTTTCGTAACCGATTTCGATTACACCAAGAGAATTTTTTTCTCTTTACCTCCGAAAATCTTGATTATTTCTCCGCGGAATTTTTTTTTACCTTGGATGCTTTGTTCTTTTAGTTTTCAGGTCTTTCACTCCTCTGTCGATTTCACTTTTCATGGTACTTACGCCCAGTGGTCAATTTTTCCGACTCGTTTTAATCTTTCATTAGCCTATTTGGTCCTATTCTTCGGAGTTTTTGCTTACACAGTTACGCTTTTTTGTCCTGGTACAATCCCCTATTTGATCCATATCGTTAGTTATATTTTCAACTCGAAAATTTAGAAACTTTTTTATAGTCTCTTTCTTGTAGGTTTTCTTTCCATTGTATTCCCTACTTATCCATGACGTTTTTGGTGACTCCAATCCATCTATTGCAGTATTTATTTTGGATAAATAACCTCCTATAATCTTGTGTATACTTCCTGAAGTTTACATTTTTTCCACTTCGTTTAAATCAGCACAACGCAAAATTAAGATGTAAGAGCTTCTGGCCAACTTTGGCCTGCATTTCCGGTCATTCATGTTTTCGTGTAATACTTACGCTGCCACATTCCACATAAAAAGATTTTCTAATCGTACTTTCTTGTATTTAGGAATAATTTCTTTGAGTAAAATCACTCTGTATTCATCATAAACGCCCTAATGTGTGAGATAGCACAGAATAACCCACGCAAAGACGTTTTTGATCAATCCACCACTGATGTACTGCTGATGCTGAGTCTTAAAGCAAACAAATACAATGTGAAACGTTTATGTGGAGTATAAAAAAATATTTGCGGTCAAAATGGTACAGGTTTATTCTGGACTGGGAAAGTAAAAGGTTCATTTTCTACAAATAATGTGGAGTTGATGTTTTTTGACCATATTTATTTCTTTATACGTCCAAAAGGCTTCTCAATTTTAGTGTCTTGAAAAAATCTTTAAATAACGTGTAGTTCACATTTTACACATCCCACGGTCATATTTTAAAATAGTGTGTGAATACACCATTCAAAAGTTAATAGTCATCACTCTTCTTTCTGGCTTGGTTAATTTTCCATTCGTCAGGCTTTTATTTTATTCTATCTTTGTCGGAATGAACATATGTATGTACCGAAGGTTAACGTTAGGATTGGTGAATGACATTGTTCAACATTTGTCCCTTATTATTACGGTGCACTGCTTTCAATTGTTTTAGCTCTATGGAATAACGAACATGGGTTCGGGTGTGATTTTCCTGAGGTTTACACCGTAAGTGATGACTGTTCATCTGTTCCCCTCCCCTTGCATGTTTTCAAAGCCTGGAATTATTTTCACATGAAAACGCATTGAAAAGGTAATAAAACAGAGGAAAATAACAAACCCCCTTATTAACTGAGAATATGTAGGAAAAAATTAGAACCTGTATCCATCCTCCTTATACACGACTTTCTTGACAGTAGTAGTGAGTCACTTTGGGTCGTCTCATTCTTGAGCTGTGTCGGGTAACTTAATTATTGTTGGTGCAAGATATATAATATTAAACATTAAAAATAGAATTTTAAACAGAAGGATGCAGGAGAAAGTCTATGATGAGAGGAACGGGACGAGTGCTTTACTATGATCGAAAATAGTCGAAATAGTGGATGACTCATTGATTTTTCTTGCTGTAATCCTAAATGCATTGCCAATCGCACTAACAGTAATCGATTTCTACTCACAGCGATATCAGATCAGTTATTTAAACCATTTTTATTAGCGTATTAATTCTCCTTTCATACACCATGCATAGAGGTTTATCGCTTGTTTTCCTTTCCGTCTGTTTTATTTTCTCCATTCTTCTTCATACCCACATTCCAAAAGCCTCCAAAGGTCGTTGTGAGAAATTTGAAGATGGCAAGACAAGTGGAAAGGAGAGAATGAGAGGCAGCGGGATGCTGAAGATGATTAATTAAAATTGGCAATTTTCCACAAAATAAAATTTTTTAATACGACCGGTTTCGATGTAACTACATCATCTTCAGGTAACAGTTATAACTCTGTGCCTAGTATATATGCTGAAAAGCAGGTAAGGGGAGAATAGTGAAAAATGGGGGAAAACATTTTCTTTTGTGGAAATTTGCCAATTTTAATTAATCATGATATTCCACCATATCACGCCTGAAACTTCTCTTTTTATGCTGAAGATGATGATAGAGGAATAATGCTGTGAAAGCGACGTAGAGAGAGAAAAAGTATAGATGTTTTTGATAGAATTGGGAGAGGAAGAAAGTATGCCGAGTTAAAGAATGTAATCGTAATAACAAGTATAGGATTTAAGTGTAGTTCCCGTGTCATGCTATTTAGAACTGAATAGAAAAGTAGTGTGTAGTGTCACGGTCCATCAAAAACCTACTCGTACCATAACCCGGCCGACTGATGCTGATGAATTTTAATTCTTTGGGCTGGAGGAAACGTCGGATGCTCAATATTCCTTAGGGATGGAGTTAGACCGCGAAAGAGTGGTCTTACTATACCGAGGAAATATTTTGCCGAAGCGGGGAAGTCACCGACAGTGACTCGAGCTAGGACTTGCCGGCTTGTGTCGACCGAGAGATCAAACGACGCGGACAGACGATGGGTTTAGGAGTGTATGCACGCTTGTGGGAGCGAGGGTGTGTGCTGAGCTGGGATCAATGGCGATTACGGGGGACTGCGGAAAAGAAAAATAAAAGCGTGAAAAGCGAGCAATGAGAAAAGGAGTTACCCACGAAGAACCTTCGCTCTCTTGGACGGGTGATCCCTTTCCGACCAAAGACGATTGGAAGAGAGGGTTGCCGCTCTTCCGCGGTAGCTTTCACATGAACCGGGTAGACGTCCGTGTGGTTCATTGTGTGCCGTAGTCACCGCGCAAAGTATAGCGACCAAGCGAAATTGTTTTATCTTTGGGTGAGGCCGTATGACTGTGAGGGGAAATCAAGCTCGATTAATGCTTCTGAATGCCAGTACTTGGTCGGCTTTTGTGCCTCAAAAATGATTGTACGGAGTATGCAAAGAACGTGTAACGCTGGCGCGTAATTGTCTCTTGGCATTTTCGTTTTTCATCGCTTTATGACGGCGATTAAGTTTCAAGTGTAGTCAATTTTCCGTGACTGAGATTCGAAAATTTTATTCGTCGCAAATTTTATAATTGAAGATACACCATAAAAGTTCATGCACACGATTTCTAACGAAGTTTAGTTCAGTTCTACGCATTAAAAATTCTCGGATTTTTTCAACAACCCTCGGGAGACGAATAAAAACTTTCCTCTCGACTAAACGGGCGAATTTGAAGATGGGTGATGGAATAAGAGGAATGGCAACATTGATTTTATTTCTAATTTATTATTTAGTCATTAAAAGCATAATTTATTCGCGCTTTAATTTGATTTCCCTTTTTATTGTAATATGAACTGGAAAAATTTAACTTGGGTCATTATTTTAGTAGAACAGCGCATTAACGAGGTTTTTTTGAAACCTATTTAAAAATCTGAAACTCTAAAGTCTCTAGGTAAAAATAGACAGTTAATTATTTCATTATGGATGTTTCCGAAAAAAAATTATCTGTAATATATTGTCTCTATACATGTAACGGTATTCAAAGGTTGTAACTCATTGAAAGGAAATTTTTTTAAACCTATATTTTTCAAGAAGAAAGGTAAATTTTCAGCTCAATAGAAAAAAACCTTAAATAATTTTTATCATATATGTAACTCTTAATGAATAATTTGCATTCATTGAGTCGTTCAAATTCTCTGTCTGTTTTTGACAAGCTACTCAGAAATTAATTACTTTGTCGTGAAACATAGAAAAGCACGATTAGTTCCCATATATAAGCCTATAATACTTTTTTATATCATTCACAATTTTTTTTAAATGAGTCGATATCACTTTCAGATTTTCAGTTCATGCGTGAATTTAACTTGATCGTATTTGTAGTTTGTCATAAAAACTTCCTTTTGTTCAACATTAACAAAAATGATCACTCAAATATCTCCTTTTTTTAGGTGTTTTGTGAATTACATTTGCGGGTAGAGAACTCAGCTGCCGATCGGTTAGTGCCGTTTTACAGCCAGATGTTTTCTAAAGACGCCCTTCACAATATCTGCGTAATTATGCAATCTGGGAACAATCTGGAATAGGGAATAAATATTGTATCCCTACTCAAAATATGCGATGTAATGCTCCAATGATCTTAATACGACTAATTTCTAGCCGCACATATTCATACATTCAGACTGATGATTTGATTGGTTCTTTAATTTTACTTACCCATATATTTTAACTCATTGAAAAAATTTGTTCTTGTAAATATTTGCGACAGGTTATTTTATAATAGCTTCTTTGTAAGGAGTTTAGTTAAAGAATTACTCTTTTCAACGAGCTTAATCTTTAACCTTCGCTATTATAGATAGTTCGATGCGAAATTTTCTGGTACTACCATTCTAAAATTTGATTTTTAATCGAATGAGTGTTAACTTACATCAAAATTTAAAAGTTGGCGTAAAATTCAGCTGCATACCGGGTGGTCATTGGTTTGAGTCCGGATCGGTCCTCTGGATAGTCCTACTGAACTACCGTGTGAGTTCCGCGGACAGTAGAACTTCATCGGAAATTGCAATCGGCGGACGGATGGAACTTCCTAGCATAGAAAATAAGATTTTAACACGCCGTAGTATTTATTAAACTCATCTGTTAACTTATGTTTCGTCCATGTGATTATTATATATTTTGTAATACTGAATATGAAATTTTCACATTTTGATACAATGTGTACACACCTAAAAATGATGTTTTTGTACAACTTCGGGATAGTTTTAATCGATTAAATAAAGTGAATTGCCATATTTCAAATGCAAAGAATGAGTACTACAATATTTCAGGCAGCGTGAGTTGTTACCTAAGTTGGAGCGGAAGAAAAATTGATTGGATGAAACATTTCATCTCCGTCAAGTATGGAAAAATTAACGAGGAGAACTTAGGATCACCACCCTTTCAATTTGTTCATTACCTTTAAGCAACCCCGACTAATGAGACAAGCAATGAGAGTATAGTCGCTCATCAGCATTATTGCTTGCTTTTCATTCCCCGGTCATTTTTGATCACTCGCGACGCGACAAAATTGCCGTAGACTGATTGAGTTTCCTCCTCTAATCCCTCCTCCGGATAGAGAGTCTGATATTTTTAGCATAGCGGAATAATTTACTAATAAGCGAGTGTATTAGGCCTCGCTTTATAGCGGAGTGACTACTTCATTGGCCTTTCGTGGATCGACGCTTCAGCGTTGGCGAAAACAATAGCGAATCGATTTAGGTCCTTTGTTGAGGAAATCCCCTTTTGTTTGAAGCATGGGCGTGTTCTTGACGCGTAAGGGTTGCACGGAGCGATGACGGGAGAGGACGGAGAGAGGGCGTGGAACGGGGGGAGGGGGAGAAGTGGGTCGTCACGGGGGAGCGGGGGATCTCGACACCCTGCCGTCAATCCTTTGGGGGCCTGCATTCTGTGAGGGGGGAGGGACGCGGCCAATCGGGCCGGGGGACCAAGGGTGTGGGTGGGGGCAGGTAGGGGACGGAGGAGAGGTTCCCGGTGGTAGGATAAGGGCGGGCCGCTAGGGGATGGAGCGGGAGGGAGGACGTTGTGCCGGGAAAGAGGAGGATGGGGCGGGGTGCGTTGAAGCGATGAGCGTTTGAAGGTGGTTGGATGGGAGAGAGAGGGAGTAGCTGTCAGAGGCACCTGGGCCGAGAGCAATAATCACAGGAAATTGCTCCTCCCAGCTCCGAGGGGACTAATTTATTAGGGCAACGTTTGAGCCGAAGGGAGCGGGGGAGGAGGGGGAGAGTTTAAGGGTGGGCGGACCTCCCGCCCTCTTCCCGAAGGGGGGGGGTGGGGCTGGAGCTACGGGGGCGTGGAGGGAGGGAAAAGCGGGGGTGGAGTTGGAGGGGAGGAGGTCTCGGTGGTGGGATAGACCACGGTGTAATTAATCGTCGAGCTTATGCGGCGTTTATTTAGAGACACGCACCCCGTGATCCGGCGATCGAGGGAGGTTAAGGGGTGGGAGATCGGCGAAGAGGGATGGCGGGAAGGGGGAGGGAGGGGGAGAGAGCGGGTTTATGCGGAGAGAAAGGACGGTGAACCACACGGCCCCCTGAGCGCACACACACGCACACAAACAGACAGCACACAAACAAGCCTCCTCTCTTGCCTCTTTCGGAGCGGAGCTCGCTTCCTTTTGCATCCTGGGAATCGAAGAGTGTTCGGGGGGGTCCGCCGACTGACGGTGATTCCGTGCGGCGCTAGGACGGTGTCCGTCGCCCACCCGCCCACCTTCCCCGGGGGTCGGGCGATGGGAGGGGGGAATGAGGGGTGAGGACCTGCAGCGATGGAAGGGGGCAAGGCGCAGCTCGGGTTCCGCGTTCGAGGCGTTCGATTTTCCTTTTACGGAATCCGGGGGGGATATATGTTTTCGTCGAGTCCGTGGGGTCCAGTCGTGCGTTTCGATCCCCTGGCGGACAGGATCGTTGGCCGGGGTAATTAAACTTCGGTAGGACCCAGCGTGGAGGATCAAAAGGGTACGCCGACGCCCCTCGCTATATATTACGCAATTTGGGAAAAATAATGCCCGCGCACACGGACCCGGGAGACTTCGCATGCGATAATTATTCCCCTCTGAGGATCCATGTTCGCTCTACCCAATAAATTAGCCTTTCTGAACGTGTTTGTTTTTGGTCAGATTTCGCTGTGTCCAAACCCTGCAACTTTGAGGAATGTTTCTTCCGTTCCTTCTTGGATCGTGCAAATAATGCAGCCATAGTCTAATACCAATTAAGAAACTGGTTTTGTAGGGAATAATTTTTCACTTCACATGCTCGAGAGGAAGAATCAATATTTTTTCATATACTGTCAGTCTTGCCAGAAAAATCAATTGGGGAGGTATACCCTAGAGATTTTAAGGGGAAAAAATAAACGTTCAAGAGTTCAAGATTATGGAAGCGGGATTAGAAGGGTCAGGTTATATTGTCTGTTTGGTCCAAATTCGCTTTATGGAGAAAATTTGCACCTATGACAAGTCATATGGTTTAATTTATTGCGAAAGATCTGAAGTATTTTCACGTGCCCCTCATTTTGTTCGAACTTGCTGTAGCATTCACCGTTCCCTCTCTTCATGTCGTGCTACATTTCTGGAACATGTTTGGGATCATTATAACGCCTGCACGCCGTATTGGTTGATGTTCCAATAAAGCGCGAGAGATGAGCGGGCGTTGGAATCACCGCAGAATGCCCAACGCATTTGATTCCGGCTCGTGGCGAAGGACAAACTTAGAACCGAATGGGGATACGGTTTTGCGGTTAGAATGGCTTTATCGGTAGATGGCCCCGTTTAAAGGCATTTTGAATCTCGCAGATGGAAATTGTGAAATCGTAACACTGAAACCTCCCTGTTTAAGCTTACATTCCTCTGAGTAATCCCATCTCAGAAATATGAGTTGCTGCCGAAATTCGCGGGCTGACGCAAATTCGTCAAATCGATAATTTTTAAACCCTGACAGAGGTCCTTTTTAGCTTATATTTTAGGGATATTTGCTGCTATAATTCACATAATACAGCAAAAAGATACTGAATGTATAATATATTGGATACTTTTACATAAATAATTTTCCGATATTAAACCAAGCGTACAAGATAAACGGCTTTAAAGAGCACCTAAAACGACGCTAAATTTCGAGGGATGTTATAGCTAGGTATTTAAGTACAATATTGAACAGACGTAATTTTATTCTACTCAGATTTCATGATGAACATTTCAGATTTAAGATTTTTGTATCACATTTAATATGCTGAGATCATATTTCTGGAATTGCAGAACTCATTATCGTGTTTACATGTGTAAAATATTTTAATAGTTTAGACGACAATTCTCTCGATTTATATCCTTGCTTAAAGGTTTTAAAATTAAAATTTAAAATATGTACGCACTCTACTTCCCTGATTGTAAGTCCCAGTGTTTTTCTGGAGAAAATGTCATTTTTTCTACCATCTCGGAGGATTCAAAGTAAAAAAAATATAATCAACCGTCGAATAAAAGATTTATGATATTTACTTCCGGATTTAACTCATTCCATTTCAAAATACTTTCGGCCATTAGCTTTGAAATCTTTGGATAATTAGGGAAGTAATAATGAGGGAGAATTTTCTTTAGTTTCCTTCCTTTCCTTTGTTTCTCCGCCTTAAATAAATCATAATGAAATCCAGTTCAAACAGAAACTTTTATCTGTGATTTTAACCGAAGAATAATTACGGCTCATTCCACGATCGCAGGGGAAAGGAAAAAGCCGGGATGAAGAAATGAAGGGGGTTTATAAAGGAAAAACTAATTAGTGTGAATCGATAAGGATGGATGATTGATGCTGAGTAAACTCCTCGTTAGAAGCAAAGGGAGCGAGCAGAAGTTTCCCCGTGACCTAGATCCAGTCGGTATATTCAACGGTATCCGATCGTTATCCGATTAGCGAATGATTTGCTTGAATTATATAATGCCATTCCAGCCCCGGGAGAAGTAATATCATTTTTGTGTTCCTTTGGCTTAATTTGTTTGTTGAACTTCCTCCGCGTTCCTTTTCTACCGCAGGAGCGGATCCGGCTCGCTTTCGCGGAATAGATAACTTGATGAGGGACGGGAAGGGGGAGGAGTTGGTTGCCAGGCAGGTGGCTCCGCGCCGTTTCTGAAGCCAGCTTTGTTTCATTAGCGAGAATTGCCATTCCATACTTTGTGCTCCATACCTCGGGATTCGGGGATGGGTATGTGGAAGGGGATGTCAGCCGGCTCCCTCTCTCCCCCCAGCCCACCATCGCTAATCGATTCGTCGTTCCCGTTTCGTCTCGGAAGTGCTAGTTCCCGTAGATTAATAAGGAAGGCACACCCTCTCCGCTCGGATAACCAACTCTCCGACTATCCTCATCCATCCTCCTTCTCCTCCGACCTATTGACGTCTCCCCTCCCCGTCCCTCATTCGTCCTCTACACCTTCCCTCTTTATCCCTTCCTCCCTCTCACACAACCCATCGCTGGTGCACGGCGAGGACTTCGTCCCAGAAATTTTCGTTACGCCGGAGAATTGATGCCAAAGCTCTCTCTCCTTCCCTCTCTGTCTGTCTATCCCTTTCTTGTATCCATTCATCACGCGATGGGATGGGGAGAGGATGGGGTGTTGGTGGGGTGCCCTGTCAAAGGCGGCGTGGATCAAAGCGGATTCATCCTACCTTGGAATATGACGCAACGGGGAGGGCGCCTCCAACCCCCTCGATCTGTGTGGGGGTAGGAGGGCGAGAGGACGTCGGAAACGTGCGGGGGCGTGGGGGGAAGGAGGAAAGACGCAGGACGGAAGAGATTGGTCGAGGGGAGGGGAATTAATACGAGAGCGCGGGGGTTGTTAAGAAGACGGGGGTGGTGCAAGGAAGATTGAAGGGGGGGGGGAATCGCGCGGGATGGGATGGGTTGGTGTGCGCGCTCGTGTGTGTGTGTGCCGCGTGTGCCATTATGTGGGTGAGACGGGAGAGGCCAATCAGGAGCAGCAGGACCCCCCGAGTGGCACCGTAATTGGCTTGAAACTCCACTCTGGGGCTCGGGCGTGCTCTGGTGGCGCCACCACCTCCCCTCGAAGGCGGGGAGATAGACGGGGAGTGAGACGGGGGGAAGGCGGCGGCGATGTGTCTGCTTCGTCTGTCCGTCCGTCTCTCTCTCTCTCCCTGCGACGCCTGCCACGGACACTGGCCGTTGTTCGCCCCCTGGAGGAAGGGAGGAGAGATCCGCCCCCGGGGGATGGAGAGGGAAGGAGGGAATTGAGAGGATGGTGTGTAGCGGTGTGAGGCCGCGCGCTGTAACCGCGACAGTCATCGTCATTGCACCGATAAAGCTCATTAATTCCTCGTGTGGGATAGAGCGTGGACGTTGGTGGAGGGAGGGTGGATGTCTAGAGGGGGGTTCGGAGATAAAGAATATTCCAACAGGGAGGTGAGTGCGGGGGGAAATAATTGGCGTATTTCAGTGGATGGGAGGAGAGTGGGAATAGGCGGGCGTCGAGGGAGAATATGTGACTAACCGGCGTTTGGCAGAGTGTATTTTCCTCAAATTTACTCCCACGCCAGTGCTGGTGCGGCTGAGCTCATTTTCCCGAGATCCACATCCCAGGTGTGCGGGCGCAGTAATATTTCGGTTTAGGGAGACGAAAAAATGGTATGAAATGAGTTCACAGGTGGAATAAATGTATGCAACGCTGGGAGATAATGAATCGATGTAGGTCTCACAATATAGCAGACGGCCACATTAGGATAAGCATGCAAAAATCTTGCAGGAAATTCCGCAACAGTATCTCGGGAGGAGACTCTCGCAGATGCGCACACATGCTGGTATGAGAGAATCATTTTTAGTACGACATTTTTCTCGACATTATGAAAAGATTCTATCGGATAAATTGATGACTAACACTTTTTTCTCTCCACGATACTCAATGAAAGGGATAGATAGATAAACGTCTTTATTCGGGTGAAATAGAGACCATTATTGTACCTTCTTCCTTTTAACCCTTGGGGAAAGGGGAGGGAAATAGAAATGATATAAAATATTGAAGAGCATATGAAATACTAACTGCCATTCTGCTGGCTTTTGACTTTCCCGACCGATAATAATTACAGCTGAACCTTGAATTGAGAACCGTTCAATATCCGATGATATATTCGAGATAAGAACCTTTTACATATTCCAATTTGGTCTCTATACGAATTTATTTACAAGATACTAACTGTGAGGAAAGGGAACGAATACATGCATACAAACATATATATATATATATGTATTTGTACTACTTGTTGTAAATAGCAATGCAGTGAAATCTGTTCCAACGATCCCTTTGCCGAATTTTCGTTTTGTAGCAAAAATGCATGTTAAGCGCTAAACCTACTTTCATGTAATTGCTGTTCTTACTCTATATTTACGAGTTTATTTATTTTGCGACGAACGGGTAACGTATTTTCGGTTTTGCTTTTTTGATATTTGTTACAAAAACGTTGTATTTCCGAGGATTTGCAAAGTTGTTTAGGGAAATCACGCACAGAATCTGTCTACAATTCCCAACTGAATAGTTTTTCTTTAGAAGTTGCGGTGTTATTTTAGAAAATGTATCTCTTGCCAGCAGAATTATCATTGCAAATTAAACATATTCATATACCATCTTCAATTTTTATTTTTATTCAATATGTCTACGTAGATTTAGTAACGGATTAATTGATTTTACATCCTTTAAAATGGAAAACTTAGTTAAGAAAGACGAGGCGCGGACAAGGTGAATTTTGTCAGTTAGACAAGGTACCACTGTAGTCGTGTAATTTCTCCAAAATTCTATCGGGTCAATTTTACCAATTTCAACTGATGTCGGGATTAAATCAGATCCCTTTAACACGATGTCCATGGGGCGTCTCTCAGGGTGGGTAATATGTATGAATAAGCCTGGGAGGAAGGGGAATTGCGTTGGTACGGTGGGTAGTGTATCAAACTATTACCTCTTTTTGTCCGACTTTTGATTTGCCAGATTGACAGGATTTTCCATTCATATTTTCGTCCCGCTTTGGTCTAGGGTGGTGATCACTTCAAGCGCAGTCAGTTTGGATGGAACGTTAAACTTTGCATTCCACCGGAGCCTTTATTTCATTTCGAGTTTGATGGATTCCGGAGCTAGGGTTCCTCTCCAACGCTTCTCCTCTTTGCCATGAATGACCAATTATAATTGGTCCTTTGGCGATGTAAATAACCCCGAAATGCTGGTTTACCATTGAACCTTTTTGGAGAGAACATTGGGAGATGGATTCAGGGCGTATATGGCAATTAGTATGTGGTAAAATAAGATGCTTATTTTTTAAGCATGAAAGAATTGATTTTGGGTCTATTACCTGTGTAGCAAAGCAAATTGCATTGGTAAAGCTTTTCTGGTATATGTTACCCCAGCATTTAATTCTCTAAAGCTCTTGAACTGTGAAACCAACACCTCCTTGATAATTTTGATTTATTTCGTTACAATTTATACATGCTTAGAGGGTTTGGGCGTTTTGCCGGTATCATAATTTATTTTCGATGTTCAGAAATTCATAGGTAATCTAGAAAAAATCTTTTGCGAGTTATGGAGACGGTCTAATATTTTCACAACAAGGTTTACAAGTTAATATTTTACTTCCTTATCGCATATCCTACTTCTATTGCAGGGTGAATTTTGTTTTGTTAATCGAACCTTGAAAAATGGGATATAATTGTTAATGCAGGAGCCTAATAATTACAGAATGATTGGCGTAGTGATACGAATGTTTGGTTTGTATTCAATTCTTGAAAATAAACGTAAATCAAGGGGAATTATAAGCAAAATATGATTCCGCATACAGGGTTCGTCTGGAAAATAAGTGTACTGAGCTCAGGAAAAAAAAATTATTACACTTTTACATATCTTAAGCTAATATTCCTCAAAATAGGACCCTTGTGAGTCGATACACTTGTTCCAGCGGCGTTCCCATTCCTGGAACAATCCCGCGAAGGCATCATCGGGAACCTCTAGAAGACACGTCGTCACGGCCTCTTTGACGGCGTCCAAAGTCCCGTATCGCGTTCCTTTCAAACTCCTCTTTATCTTCGGGAACAGAAAGAAGTCTCTAGACGTTCTCTAAAAAATGTGGATCATTTTTGCAGTGATCCGCAAGTTGTGTCGCGATTTCCAAACGATTGAGTCTTTGATCATCACTGAGCACTTTCGGCACCAACTTTGCACACATTTTTCGCATCTGTAATTGGTCCCTAATAATCTCGTGAACTATTGTTTTTGGCACATTACACTGCTCTGCTATCATCCGAACACTAAGACGACGATCAGAGTTCAGTACATCGCGAACTTTTCGCACATTTTCGTCGGTGAGTGTCGTTGAAGGGCGTCCAGGCCGTGGTTCGTCGTCGACCTCTTCTCTGCCCTCCACGAACATCTTGTGCCACCGAAAGATCATGTTTCTGGACATGGCTGACTCCCCGTAAGCCTGGTTAATCGTAGCGACAGTTTTGGTAGACGATTTCCCAAGCTTTACCGCAAATTTGACGGAATAACGCTGCTCCAAAAACTTCGGCATCGCGTTCCGTGACGTGGGTCGAGCGTGCAGGTTCGCGTTAACAGAGCTCCTCACTACACCACAGCTTAGAGCCGACTGCCTTTTTCAGCGTCGATTGCCAACATACCCCCCTCCAATCGCAGCCCGTCAGAGCGGTGCTGGGCGCGCCTGGAGCGGCGGGAAAAAATCAGTACAATTATTTTCCGGACGAACCATGTATCTTGATTATGAATTAAGGGTTTCTAATTTTCACGAGAAAACATACACATTTTCGCCAAAATGACAAAATTATATTTTGGCTTGCTTTTAATTTTCCTGACCGAAAATAATTACAGCAGCGCCTCGACTTGAGAACCACTCAGTATCCGATATGCTCGAGATAAGAACCTTTTTCGTATTCCAATTTGGCCTCTACGTATACGAACCTAATGGACATCTTAACGTTTAGAGTGAAACCCAGTAGTGAAACCCACAGATACCCGGTGACCTGATTGGTTTGAGGGTCGAGTTACTGAGAAACTAATTGGCCTTTATTTCGAGTAATGGTGTACATTTTCCTTAGGAGATGAAAGCGGTCCGACGCTTGGGATTGGTCTTCTTTATAACGAGTAATCCTTGGGGTGACAGGACAACCGACCCCCCACCATCTTCCACAGGAAAAAAAAGGGAAGAGGGTGTGGGGAAAAAATAGGGGCTCAAGGAGATAAGAAGGTGTATAGTGAGATCTGCCTCCTTTTCTTTGATGCTTTCTTCTGGTTTTTAAGGGTAGTTTTTTTGAAATTATTATCCTCCACTTAAAAGGAAGGGTCCCAGCAAAACTTTTAATAATTCATAGTTGATATATGAAGTAATTTTAAGATCTTTGCTAATAAAAACCTACTTTGGCTTAGAAAAACAAATCAAACGGCTTACTATCTGGAAAGATAATGAATCCTTTAGCTTAAAAGGATGAAGATTACACTGACTTTAGGAGGAGGGGGAGGATTTAAAGGATAGACGGAGGGGCAGACCTGAGTTTTCGAGGAGGGAAGAGAGAGAGAGAGAGATCTTTTGTGATTTACTAATAAGGAATGTTTTCGGAGGAACTAATTGGGACGAAAATTTTAAAGATTAAAAATTCCGTCGGCATGCCCTTGTTCGTTTTTAAGTCTTTCTGTAGTTGGTTTCTTGGCCTTGTCTTTTGCACTCGACGGTGCCATTGTGTCGATGTCTCCTTGTAGCTCTCGAATTGGACGAAGATTGTCATGGAGATCGGGCTTTTCATTAATTATTCGTCGCGTAATTAGAAGCTCACAATCGGATAAGCAGAAGTCGAGGAGGCAGCAAGTCTTTGATTTCAATCCCAAGCTAATGACGAAATTAACGCATCTGGGACTAACCTGGAATCGTAAGAAAACAAAATTGTGTTGAATTTTTAGCCCTATTCCAATTTACTTCTGAATAATTGAGGGAGTCGGGAAATGAAGTGACCATAGTGAGTGCCGTCTAAAATAACTTATCTTCTTACTCTCGCAGACATCAGCTGTCCAAATTATCATATTTGTCATCTATTGCTGGGTCAATCATTCATTAAAAATTGTAAGATTAGAGATAGAGGTGACAGCATAAGAAATCGTAGTTAGTAAAATTAATTTGCGAGCGGTGATGGAATACCATCGACGTTTAGGTTACATCAGTTGATACTGAGCATTTTGACATTTCAATTTTAGGCTTTAAGCATATTCTTCTAAAATCACCTCATGCTATTTTTGTGACATCTGACCATATGAATGATACTACAGAAATTAATATGCATGAAACACAATTTTATTTATGTCAACTAGGTTATGAATCGTTTGTGTTAATTCACTTGTGCGTTAGGATTTTGTGATGATGTTTCGAGAATTATCTCTTGTACGCATTTCTCGATTTGTTTCGATAAATCTTGCTATCTATATGTACAGCAGAGCAAGTGTCAGCCATGGGAGACTTATGTATCACTCCTTATTCAGGATTGGGTTCTCCGCCAATTTATTCATAGGATATATATTCATGGTAACTTTGCTATCCTTCAATGCAATGCTGATCTCCTTGAACTTCGAACCGCTGGGCTGTCTGTGCTTTTAGAATTCGTAAGCAAGCTTAGGCCTATCGGTCAGCATATTCCAGATCCTTAATACAAATGTTGTTGGTGTTGTTCTTGAGCTTTCGCGTCAGTTCGTTGCTTCTTATTTTTATTTATGGGTTTATAATTTTTTACTTTTATGTTTTCCTGCTGTCCATGACGGAGCCTTTTGTTCAGTCTACTCTTTGTCCGTGAAGAGAGGGCATTTAAGGCGGATCACGTTACGGGAATTTCGGCTCAATTGAAATTTTCGACGTCTTTGCAATGTCTATCAATGCAGCGATAGGGTGGTAAAACTTTTTATTCGTAAATGAATATTTCCACATTCTATTATGCTCAACTAGGTGTGCTCCGAAGTGCCCAGATAAACCTTTTTTGGTATTTGCATCCCTCTTGTGATTCTAAATTCATACTTCCTCTAAATACCTGCTGGTCTGACTCTCACAGCTCATAGAACAAGCATCATGTTCACGTTGAATCGTTGTGGGAAACACGCTTTACATCTTTCATGTAATGTTGTAGCTGGCAGTGATATTTTCATACCAAGCGAAAATATCACTTCGTTCAATGCGATCAATTGTTCTTTTCTAAACTGTAGCGTAGTAGTTGGAGTGACAACGCTCCTGAAGGAGTTCACTGACACTCGAGAGAAGCATTAAACCGCAAAAAGTTCAACGAGAAAAAAAAAGAACGTTCTCAGGCGTTACCTGGTGGAATCATTGCATTTAAAAAAGTTTTAGCTTTTTTATTCCTGGAATTGTATAGAAATCTCAGTAAATATACAAAAAGATTAAAAATATTGCTGAAGACGGGAAAATTTAGCGAAAACGTCACCAGAATCTGAGGCTTGTGACCCATTGCAGGTTGCCAGCTTCGTTTTCCTGAGGTCCTATTTATCGCAAAGGTCGTGACACCACATAGAATTTTGGATGAGGTCATCCGGGACCATTTCACAGCTGAATCGGCTGGGTTTTCGCTGGTGCCAGCATATCTCCAATTGACTGATGACGTAAAGGACTGACTATCAACCGGTCGATGAGTGACGAATGGCTTCCACTTGGAAGAGTGCCCTATAATCTAAACATGAGCAACTTTTGAAGTCCATCCATGGAAAGATCGGAAGTCTTACAACGCAAAGTTCATTAATTAACTTCACGAAGAGAAAACACAGCTGCGCTCAATTGTAGTCCCGGTTCAATACTTGTACGATTCCAATTTTGTTCTGGATACTCACAAAATTAGAGTAATTCTCTGGATTTGATCCGAAGACTGCAGCGAATGTACGTTCTCAAACATCACAAATTTAATTAAAATACAGGTGTGATGAATAGTCATTGAAAAAAAACTTAATCCAGCAAGAAATTTTATTTGAATCTTGCTTCAATTCTATGGTGCATGAACTATGGTGTTAATGCCAAAAAGAACTGGAGCTCATTTTAAATTCCAAAAAACTGGTTAAACCTCGGATTAAGTTACATAATGAGAAAATGTTATCTCTACAGACACTTATCAGTGATTACACAGTAAATTCAATCTTAGCTCTCATATTCACATTCTGCATTAACAGAATGATTGACTTTGGTAAAGACCAGTGGTTACTGTAGAGTATTTCGAAAAGGAACGCCTTTGAATTAACTACCAACACTGCTGGAAGAAAAGGATTTATGGCCATTTTAGTTTCTGTGATAAAAATTGGCTAAGACAGCTTAGTCTGTAAAGACGCGTCACAAATGAATCACCTTTTTAAATATTTTACTCTCAGTTTTTCTTTAGAATCTGGAAATTACATGCAAGTTCCGCATCTTTACCATATTGTTTCACATCCTATCAAACTTTTCGAGTAGTAAATGTTACAACAGTGAATGAAAACTGTCATCAGAGACATTTCTTGGAGAAGTAGTAGGTACAATGATTCAGGAAAACCTGTTGTTCCGGTAGAGTTACGTTTTCCTCAACCGGGTGGCAGTTTGAAGCGGGAGGAGGAGTATTCAGGTAACATGTAGGAAGCAACACCGCGAATGGGAGGGATTTTGCAGTGAAGAATAATTGCGTATGCAATATGATAATGAATACATTTGCGAGACAGTTGAAAGAATAGGGATTTACCTAAGGCCTCTTTGAAAAAGGACCAGACGATACTCTCCCAATAAAAGCTACCCCTCTGGTAACACCAGCTGTTATATTTTCGAACAAAGCATGTGGTACATAGAAATTAACGCGGCAGAATGCATTCTGTGGTCATGGTGACTAGAGTAATGTTTCTACTGTTTTGTTTGGGTCTGAGTATTTTAGCTATTATATTTGTCATGGTTCACCACAAGGTCACTTATGTTTTCCTTATTCTTATTTTTATAAAAATTCCGCGTAAAATATTTTTTTGGTCTAACTAGACAATGGGAAGAGACTTCAGGAGGGCATTTCTGTGCCGTCACTGCACTTTAAACTGGGTAAAAGTAAAGAGAATCATAAAACTTATGATTGGCTATGAAGTCATTTTACACCTATATCATCCTTAGTCATGCACAAACAATCGGAAATAAATAACCCTGTCCTAGTTCCAATCGCTGCCCTTCGGCGTGCCCGCCACCTACCCCAATTACCCTGCAAGCCCCCATAATGGCGCGTGGAAGGTCGCGCCAGGTTACTACACAGCCATTAGGGCAATTGGTGATAATTTATATTCCAAATAGTATTATTTTATGGTGGTTTGACTGGCTGTAATTTTATTTTATTTTACCGTTGAATTAGGTGAGGGAGAAAAGAATTCCTCATATCTGTTTGTCCGTAAATCGTTCCCTTCTCGCTGTGGCCTTGCCTTCCGACGTCATATGGAGGTCAAATTATTCCCTTGTGCCCTTGTTGAACTCAGATTAATTATAATTATCTAGTAATTTAAGTCACGCATAAGATTTACCATCCACGGATTTACAATAGTCGTATGACGAGCTCTGTTCTCTGCTCTCTGTCTCTATTTTTCGCGAAACGGACTTCTTGCTTTTTCGTCCATCTCATTAGAATCGCAAAATTACATCTTTCTGCACGGGGTTTCAAATGTTAGACACGTCATTAGAAATGAGATGTGACCAACTCCTTACTTGAGCCTTTTCGTTCGAATATTTCCCCGCTATTAGTTTCCCCACGAGTTCTGTTTCTTCGAAGGACACCAACAACCACGCGGCCGTATTGATATCTAAGCCATTTTGCGGCGCGGACGACCGCGAAACAACCCATTACCGTTGCAATGATCTCTACGTATCGAAGGTGGACTTCAAAATCAAATTTGCGGGACGATTGAAAAATCTTTAAAGATAGGAGGGAATGGCGGTGGGGTCGGTGGATGACGCCATGGCAATGCCACATCACGGAGAGACCAAATTCTGTCCCTCGCTCACACTGCAAGGGACAGGGAATCTGATCGCGTCAAAATGAAGAAGAAATTGAAGAGAAAAGAGAAATGTGAGTGGAGAGAGATATAACATTCTGCATGCTCACCAACTCACCCAGTCGTTTTCGGCGAGGGAGAACACAAAAACCAGCGAGAAAAATTAGAGTTAATTTCAATAGCAAGAGCGAGCGTTCTTATCAATCTCACTCCACCACCGTCCCTTCCATTCCTCCGTCCTTTTTTTTTAATTCCCTACCCTCCCTCGATTATTACATTTTTTCCGTAATTTCTCTCCTTTTCCGCTGAATACTGCCGGAGGAATGATGCTGACGCTCGAATCCCATCCGGAGAATTGGTTGCGCTTTTGAGACGGCGACGGCGCCAGATTAGCCTCGGTGCGAATCCGTTACGGGGGGCGAGAGAGAAGAACGGGGGTGGGGAGTTGGGACGGAAAGGGGGGGGAAGGGTGCGAGGTGGAGGTAAAGAAGGGGACGAAATCCCTAAACTCCTTCCGATAATGTCTTCCCCCTCAACCATCCTCTCCCCCCAACTCATTCCTCCACGCGTACTGGAAGCGGCGGCGAGAGAATCCGGCGTTTTCAGCCATTCATCTGGAGTACACGGAGGAGGAGGACGGGGGGTAGGGGTGCTCGTCCGTTCCCTCTCTCTCTTCTAGCCCTCCTCCTTCATTGTCTCTCCTCGCTCATTCAAAACGTTCCCTTTCCTCACTCCGAGAGACCATCACCGAGGGGACCATCACCTCCCCTATCACCCATGAAACGCCTCACCCACCCCCCTCTTCCGTTGCCCGTTAGGAGAGGCTCCCTTCCCCGCAGTGCCCCTCTGATTTTTAATAACTCTTCTCCTCCCGCCGCCCAACTCCCCACCTTCGACACAGGGGCCCCCGTTGAAAGCGCTCATTTCCCCGCACTTCCTCCGACTCTCCCTCCCTCTCTCCCTTCCTCCTTCCTTCCCCCGCATTCCATCCTCCACCTCCGGGTCTCCTCCTGCTTGCCGTCTCTCCGTCTCCCGGCGCGAGGTTCTTCAAATCCTACAGGCTCCTTCCTTCACCCCCTACTCTCCGCCCGCATTTCATTCCCTCTCCTTCGCGGTAATCTCTCGCGTTTCATCGCTATCGGGGGATATCAATAGCGGAGTCAATAGCATCCGCATCGAAAACTCGTCTGCCGATCCTGTTTGGCGATCTATGGTTTTTCATCTTGCTCCCATGCACTCCTCGTTAATTGGGATGGATGGCTTCGGTAACCTTCCGCCGAATTAGGGTGTCGTTAACGCGGTGATTTCTTGACATGAATTTGCGAATTCAAGTTCCGTTTGCACTGGGGTGATAATAATTGATAAGAAGGCAGAAAACTGGATCATGATTAATAAAAGATTTTTGTTGTGGTTTATCCGTAGATGAGCGAGTAAGTTCACAGAAATGGCAAACGAACCTCTCTCCCCGTTTGATCAATTTTACCGGCATCGACTGTTTGCAATACCCCAGAATTGACTTCCCATAAAATACGACTTGGTTTATCCCAACAGGAGTATAAAAGAGGAAGTTCCTTTCGTTGCACTCTCATCTATCGTTTTTGTGAATGTTGGAACTTTAATGAGGGTGTAAACTATGATCACGCACGTAAATCGCGTCCACAGAATCGGATCCATACTGAAACCCGCCATTTTGCCATTATGGAAATAAGTATATTTAAGGCATACCATTCGAATTTTCACATATCAAATGAATGCCGAATACAAAAGGTTGGACGGTTTATCATAAAGTTGTGGAACATGCCCGTTTATCCTTTCTCCATATCCTGAATAAAAACAATGAAACCGGTTATTTTCTTACTAAAGAATTAAAGAGATGTTTTACTTGACTAGAAATCGATATTAAATATTCATAATTAAATAAAAACACAACTAAGGAAAAATAAAGTTCACACTTAGCAGCCAATTGATTTTGCTATTTCTATGTATTGAATGAATACCTGATTTCTTGATCGATATTAATTTCGCCTTGAAAAAGCTATTCTAAATTTCCTGCGGCCATCCGTAATCGTTCTCTCGATTCGATTTTCGTTTCAAATGGAAGAACGTGCATCAATCAAAGTTTTCATGCAGTACGCTCAATCAGATTAGCATTTTGTGACTAAACTGTGTTTTTTTAAATATCCTGCTGATTATTAAACATTATTATGATTCAAAGTTTCGTTCTTCCTACTGAGGTCGTCGTCAGAATCAATAAGAAAGTATAGAGATAAAAATCACCGTTTAAACGTCTAATCGAAGATTCAAATTTTGAATATTTGGAATGCACTCTTCGTATGAATGCGAGTGCTAAATGCTAGGATCCTTTTGGTCGTCGATATAACCTCTGTGAGGCGTGATGGAAGAGAAGATTTGACGCATGCAGTTGGGGCTCCGGATATGGGTTTATCTACAGGTATACTTGCACATCGTTCTTTCCTACTGACACATTTGATGCGGTAAAGCAACTTGTGTAACATGAACATCGGTATGTATGTTGAAAAATGTCAAACGCAAGAATAGTCAATACTCAAATGACCACCTTGCACGGAATGTCGGCAAATAGATACTCGGTGAATTCTCTTAACATATTCTAAGATGATATTTTAAAACGAGAGGTCTTGAATTTCTAAGATATTCCAATGCTTTCACAAGGTTTGGAAGTACATTACAGTAAGATTTGATAAAGCTTAACATACGCAAGAACTCCTTACGTACACATATGTGACATAGAAATACAAGGCATGGATGACTAAACCGTACATTTTCAAGAGTTTGTACAGCTACCACTGGAGTGGTAAACTTTTTCAAAACTTAAAATTTTGCCTTGGTCTGCAACAACTGCACGTAATCGTTCATTTTCTTCACCTGAATGGCTTAACACCCGTCGACATGCATCTTAAACTGAGTGAGACATACAGTGATGGTGTAATGAATGGGAAACATGTACGTTCATGTGTACGTTAGCTCAATAAAGACCGATCATTGTGTGACAGCGAGCCAAAGATACTTTGGCCACGGATCATCAGAATCTTCCAGTATTCTAAAGGGAATACTTCAGAAGCTTTCTCAAGGACTGTAAAACCATAGGCTCGACGCTGTAAAAAAGTACACGTCCGGTAGGAAATTATGTTGAGAAGTAACGTAAGTTTAAACTTTCGGGTGAGAGTAATTGGCCAGAAAAATTTAGGACACCTTTAAACATGAAGGAACCTTGTAGTTCGAGGTTGAAAGAGTGAGTGATATACGAGAATTCACCTCTACGTGAGATATTACGACTCGTATGCCAAACGCGGTCTTCACGCAATATACGCTTAATATTAACCTGCTTCATTTACTTTCTTCACTAGACTTGCTAGATTTAAATAATAAATTTATTTTCAATCTCTGATTTAAAACGATTGCTTTAAGTTATCGGGATTTTCTGTCCCGTTACAAAAGATCTCCCTCACTCCTTCATTTCTTTCGAGATGGAGAGGTAGAGAGAGAGAGAGAGAGAGTGAGTTCGGGGGAGACGACCTGCCATGACCAACGACAACATTCGGTTCGGGTGAGTGGGGATCGGGAGGCGATCGCCATCCCCGCGCCCCTCCCGAAAAGGAAAACCCACCTTCGCAACCCCTTTCGCCCCTCCCTCCCCCGCACCTAAGGTATCACCCTATCGACTCTCATCTTACCCCCTTGTAAACCCTCGCCGTCGGCGGCATCCAACTCCTCAGCCGTCGCACGATAAAATTGCGTAATACGTTGGCCGCTGGAAGGAATGAAGTCATCCCCCAAACGGGGAGCTCTCCTCTGTATACCGTGATTATTATTTTATTACCCCACTGCCGTCGTCGGAGAGTGAGCGAATGAGTGAGTGGGAGAGAGGATGAAGGGAGGAGACCGAGAGGGAGACGGAGTGACGGCATTGGCAAAGGGAAGCGGGAGGGGGTGCTGGGAGATGATGCTGAACGATGGCTATGCATCGGAATTACTCAGCCGCGATGATTAAAGGAGCCGTGTGCCTCTTTATGGCCCCACTCGTGTCTCGGGACCCTTTCTTCTCTCTCTCACTTCTCCCCCGCACCCCTGAAATCCTTCTTCCCACTCTCCCCTCGGCTCCTTCCCCACCCCATCAATCCCCCACCCCCGCCTTCCATTCTCACCCCACGTCTTCCCCTCTACTCCAGAATCCTCCGGTCTTGAATCCCTGCAAATTCCCTACCCACTTCCTCTCCTCTCAAACAGCCCTTCCTTTCCCTTTTCTCTCCATCCCCCCCTCCTTGCTGATTCGTCACTTAAACGCTCAACTCCCCTATCTCTTCTTTCACTCAAATGCCTACCTATTCCGGATTTGGCATTCTTTTTCAACTCTTCAGGTCTGCTCCCATCTTGCGGTGAAAGTAATAAGTTTGCAAACCCGTGACTATATGCGCCGGCTATTTTTGCTTATAGGCAAGTGGTAATAGCGGTGCCTTGCAGGGTACTAAAATAAAAAAAATAATAAAACATTGTCGCAAGGCCAAATAGTATACCAGGGATAGTTGTATCCGTAGGCATCTAATGAATTCTATCCCTTGCTCCGGGTAGGTCACCATTCCTTTTACCGTAAAGAACTTAAAATATGTTTTCAAGAAGCCACTAAAAAGGATTAGTGATTAATGGTGAGTGTTGCCGGCTCGTGCGTCGTTTTCGGTGGTAACAGTTTCGCTCTCTCTCCTGGAAGAGTCTTCAAGCCGAGGGCTTTGCAGCATTCAGGTAAGTTCTAACGTGTATTTATTTACGCTTACATTTTACAATAGACTTTATGGAAAAATTGTAAATGTAACAAAAATCGTAGCCGTGAATCATCATCATAGGTTCTTGTTCTCTTCGGGGTGCGTTTATAATTATTGTAAAATTAACACTGGGATATAAGTGGTTAGGTAACTGAATAAAACAAAACATGACATTGTGCGGTGACGGTGAAATATGATAAAACATGGTATTATGGTTAAGTACTGGATGAAATCGGAGCATACAAGTTATATTCCCCCTCAACTCACTTCATGGCTGTCGTATAGGTAAAGGTGTAGAGCTGATATATTTGTGAATGCGTATTAGCTGGTAATTAGTGACTGCGTTGCTTGTGAGTTTGCTCTAATTTATCTTCTTTGTGTATTCAGTTGTATTTGTACTCAACAACCGTATTATACTCGTAATATGCGTGACGGATGTCCGGCCCCTCACCTTACACGCGCTCTTTTGGTGGATCGCGGGGTACCACTTGCATGCATATGGATATATAGGAGTAGAAGTAGAATGGCTGGTGGCCTAGTACCACCTGCTACACGCCCTTGGGACGGTTTGTAGGGTACACCTATATCTACAAAAATACCCTACGATCCAACAAAAAGATGTGTGGCACGGGGTGCAAGCATCAAATTGTAAAAATTAGGTATTAGGGAGAGAAAGGGAGCTTTGAGGGCTAGAAAAGGGAAAAACCTTCACAAAAATCCCCGAAAAGAAGCACAAATCCGTATTCATGCTAGTGAAAAACTTGGTTCCAAACAAGTGTTAATTTCAACCACTACAGAATTGATCAGATTTACAAAAATAGGGGGTATAAACATGAATCACAATCACTTGCAGGTGTTTGCTTTGTAGTTGTTAACCTGTATACGATAGACCACCACCATACCCAGACAGGTCATGCAGAACTGGAGAGCAAGGAGGGGGAAGTTCTATTAAGCTATGACCATGCAACTCATGGCCCTAACTTTTAACTTCGCAGTTACTTATAGTATACCCTACTTTTGGCAGTGGAGCGCGTAATCCACCCATATCCATGGAGAAAGACGAGGGATGGAAGGAGCAGCTTGAAAATGCAACAAAACAGGGTAGGGAGTGTTTTAACGCGCAGTACGTTAATTGGGTGTCAATCCCCATGCGGTCATGCGGGGAGGGATTTGCCAACAAAACGCCCGCGACCGCTAAAGTACGATAAATAGTGATTAGTAGTAATAAAAGACTAAAGTAGAATATATGTATATCAGTAAATTTAATTATACTGAAGATGCTACGGGTGTAAGTAAAGTAGTATCAATCGATTCTCTTCCCAGAAATTTCCCGGTAAATCACCGTATCCTCCGCAAACATCCTAATCTTACTTTTCATTTCGCGGCTCAAATCGTAAGCAAAAATCAAGAAGAGCAAAGGTACGATTACGCTTTCCAGAGGTAAGAAGACATCACCGACTAGCGTCAACCTGGAAAAGAGCCATATACTCGTATACGTTAATGAATTAGAACGCCCGGAAAGGAACAACCCATCGAGCAGCTAATCGGATCGCTCAGAGTCAATCAGTACCAGTACTGATTGATGGCGTTTTGAGTGGTACTGAATACCAGTCAAAACGCCATCGCTCCAACAATATATGCATATATATGATGACGACGATATATATATTATATATTATCATATATTATAATATGTTATATATATAGAATAAAACAGACAATACGTCTGACCTGAAGAAGGCCTCGGAGTAGGCCGAAAGCTCAAATAATCTTCAATGTGAGTGTTCTTTTACGTGTTATCTGTTTTATTCTATGTTCTATTGTTCCGTCCAAAAGTTATATTTCTCTCGTGAGTACTTCCGCATCATCGATATATATATATATATATATATATGTGTGTATATATATGTACACACATATATCCCTTAATAAAAATATCTTATTCCCTTCGAGGATTTAGTTATTACCCGGGCGTCTGGAAATCCTTAGGAGCCTAAAAAATAAGTGGATGCACCTCGAACATTTAATCCAGAGTTATTGCGATGATATTTTTATATACACAGGAATTTAATATCTAATAGGAGTTTGTATCTAGTGATATCTAATGATACAAACCACCGAAAAATTTTCCCAGTTGATTTCGCAGTTTACCAAAGCGATGGGCGTGATAGACTCGGAGGGGGAGTTTTTGTGTAAGTAAAAAGTATTTTTGGCAGCAGACCATGCATACTCGTAATTATTATACCTGATAAAACAAAACTTCATGCAATGATTTCATCATAAAAAATCCATTTAGCGATATCACAAAGACATGGTTATTTTATTGCAGCAATCACACTACCCTGAATACAGTCAAATTACTCAATTGAAGGAATGAGATGGTTGGAAGAAAATTGCTTTATTGCGTTTTTATGGGAGAGGAGATTTTCGTTGAACCGACAGAGATTTGTGACTCATATGAGGCCAATATTGTAGTGGTTTCAATATTGAAAATTTGGTCGGGTTTTGGAAGTGTCAGCATTTAATGTGAAAAGGCATAATTTATTAATGAAAATGACTAATAAGTTTGCATCCGTGATTGTAAATTTAGTATTTTGTTAATGTGACATTTCACAATATCCCTACATTCTGCTGAACTGTGGTTACTCTCGACATTTTCGCCCGAATATCTTTTGGAGTCCTTTATTTGACTCCTAAATCTCCACTTTCCAGAGAATTAGCTAATTTCCTATCTTTGTACGCATCCTGCCATCTTCCACTTGTGTCATAGTCGCGACTGTGTAAGCTACAACTAACTTAAATGATTTGAAGAACTCCGAAATCTTTTCTCCCCTTTTATTTCGTTTACCTTGTCCTAATGTTTTTCCTTCTTGATCTTTCCGATGATCCCTTCATCCCTTACCCTTTCCTCCTGGTGCTGCACCCCCTGCCACACACTTTTTTTTGGTGGCTTGCAGGGTATTTATGTAGATGTAGATGATTGAGTCCCACTCTTCAAGCATAAAAATTACGTTTTATTCTTCCTCCTCGTATTTTATTACTTTAGCGATATCGTCATATTTAACTTCCATCTCGGTCTCATCGTGATCCGTCGTCAGCATGAGCACCTGGACCACTACGGTATTTGTAGATTTCGTTGCTATTTTCACCATAACATTTCCACTAGTTGAACACAGGAAACTATTTACTCTCATTTCCGCACTCTTCCTCAGCATTATTTCCTCTTACGTATTTCCATCCATGCGCTTTAAGTAGATGTTTTAATAGATTACTGCTGTAAAAGACTACTTCGGGCAATTTCATTTTACGGACACCTAAGACGTTTATTCCCATTCCACGTATCTCTACCTTTATGTTCTTTAAGCTACATTGTGCCCGGATTGACTGCATATTGAGAATTCTGATCCCAGTATGGCTGACATATTTGACTTATATATTCTCTCAAGTAGTCCCTACCTAGAGATTCGATTGGGGGACTGGTTTACCTCCTGAATATTTTACTCGAGAGGCTTCCATCCCATCTGTGATTTAAATCAATGAAAGAAAAAAGAGGTATTGGTGAGCCTCATAAGTTCGAAGTACTAATTCGGTGATTTCCGGTTGCATTAAGCATCGCAAAATCCGGTTGCATCCCGACTACAGTGCTGCAGCCATTCAAGCAGTTATCACCATGCTTACAGTGAAATGAATGTTGTTGTACCGACCACTTGGTGTCCACTTTTACTCTTACGGCGAGCTGCTGCTCCTTCCTCTGGGTGATTGGTGGCATACTTTAAGTTACTCATCAAGTGACCTACGTAGAATTTAGTGGAACGTCTAGATCGTCGTATTCAAGGAAGGACGCCTGGGACCTTGAGTACTGCCGCTTATTACCTGCTCATTGGTCGAGTGCATTCGCTTATATTGCAAATGACGTCTACCTCTGGAACTAACGATCGGCTCACCGTCAGCAACCCCATGGATGCAATTGAAGGCTGCAAGCTAAATTACGTGATTTGGTGATTGATGTCGTAGTATACGCTGTCGATTTCAGTGATAATTGAGTAGTGCTGGCATTTATATACAAAGAGGATCGAGATGGTGTGGTGGCTATCGTACTGGCTTCCCACCCAGAGGGCCCGGGTTCAAATTCCGGCGACGTCGACTATTTTTCAGTGGTATCTCGATTCCTACTTGAGTTCATGAAGTATTCTCGGGCCTTCCACCGGGTCAGGGGTTCCATGTTCCATTCCTCAGGGTAGATGAGGACGATGCACGAGTCACGAGGACGATGCATCTACCCTGAGTACGATGCACGAGTCGGGCATAGAAACGTCGGCCAACATGGAACCCCTGACCCGGCGAAAGACCCGAGAATAATTCACGAAGCAAATACGCCGGGAAACCACCAGATCTTACTTCACCTTCTTGAGGTGCTTTTTGGAGGGCACTTTGAGTGAGTACTCCGTCCGTCGGATGGGACGTTAAGCTTCGGACCCCTTGGCGACTTTCGTAGAGAGTAGGCTAATGCCGACGCCAGGTTTCTCTCCACCCTTCATCCTTTTCTGTTCATCCCTAATGGCGCAAATGACCTTAACTGTCGGTCGCCTCCCCTAAATATTACTTCTACTTATATAGAGGGGTATTAGAAATTGTTCAGTGCCCTTCATTTACAAGCTATCTACGTGATTTACTAAGGTAGTAATGACCAGCAGCATGCTCAATTTGTGGGCATTCTTTGTCATTCAATTCTGTCGAAGTGTCACTTCATTTAGCGTCGCGATTCGACATCTAGATACCGTAATACATCGAAGAGTTTTCGATTCTTGGGAGTCATCGCACTGGTTATAAAGTGAGCATCGAAGAGTTCCCGCACCCCTTTGTCCCCACAGCGGTTCCCTTTTCCTATCCCAATCCCCCCGCCTCCCCGCTGCCACCTCTTCCACACCCGTCCCAAGCATCCCACCCCCCCCTAGCGTCATCTCTTTAGAAATCTCTCCTTCTCCTCCTCCCCCCCACACTCCTTCCCCCGCCCACGCTTCCTTCCTCCGACCCCCAACCTCCGCTGCCTTCCCGCCCCTCCTCCCTCCTTTCATGTGTCGACAGACAAGCTTAATGCCCGCGAATACGCCTAATTTGATCTAAAGTGTTGTCAATAGTGCATATGAAAGGCACTTTACGGGTCGGGCAAATTGCTCGGAACGTGCGCCGGAAGGGGACGATGAAAAGGAATGGAGGCGCGGAGGAGGAGGAAGGGATCCGCCGGGTGAAGGGACGCGGGAGGGGGTGGAGACAATAGAGCGGGGAAGGAGCGGAAGGAGGAGGAGGAAAAGGGAAAGGGAGGGGCAAGGGAGGATCTGGTAATGGAGGGGTAGTGGGGGGATTAGTCTGCTTGGAAGAGGAAGGAGAAGGGAGAAGGCGGATCGGGACGTCTATATATATATATATATGTATGTATGTATATAGATGTATGTGCGTCTGTGTGCGCCTTTTTGAGTGTGTGTGTGTGTCTTGGGATGGGTTTGATATCGGAGAAATTTTGATTAAAGAGTGGGGGTCTGGAGATGGGGGAATGGGGAGGCAGGGCCGGTTGATGCCGGCCGAGCCATCCGTGAGTGCGTGCGTGCGTGCGTGCGCGCGAGTGTGCGTGTGTGTGTCGCCATCTGGTGTCTGGAGGCCGTGGGAAAGAGGGAACGCTCTCTTGAAAGAGGGTGGCTATGAATGGACTTTCGGGGGGGGGGAGAGGGGTCGTGGGTGGTAACGTACGAAAGGGGAGTTCGCTGGTGGATGGTGGAAGGGGGGAGGTTCGGGCGTTTAAGATGAAGAGAGACGTGGAGGAGGAGGCAGGAAGTGAGGAAATTGGTGGGATCGGTTGATCGATTGATTGGTTAATGTCCCTCCATAGTTCGGGGCGAGATGGAGAGACCCTCCCCCTTTTCTCGGTTCCGTCAATTTAGGTTCATTTTCCAATGGAAGCAAGAGTTGGGCACTTACATATAAATTAAGCCATGCAGCGAAACTCTAAATCCGTGGAGATGGAGAGATATTGGAGATGAATTTATTAGTCTCGGGATTCAGAAATGGTTATTGAATTTAATATAAGGCTCGAATAACAGTCTACGTCTTCATCGACGCTACTGTGAAATTCTAACGTGGAGTGTGATAGAAAAGCGTGGGAATGCAGGTATTAATTGAGAATGGTAGTTAATTGCGGAATGAATGGTGATTGATTTTATGCATATTTAAGAAAATATTTTATGATAAAAAAATTTTCCTGGAGCAAAATATGTTGTTCACAAGCAGTCTCATAACAAAATAACTGCTTAGTTTGATGTGATTAAACCTGAGTTGTTTCATTATAACTCTAATTATTCTAATATGATAGGAGAATTGGGGAATGGTAATTTTTTTCATTTAAATGGGGATGGGGGTGGGGGTAGTACACTCGGTTTTTATCATTTGGGGTTTTTGTGGTGTTTTTAGGAAAGTACGAGAGTTTCCTCTGCCTTTCCAAAACTAGTCTAGCTCTGTCTCTTCAAAATCGAAGGATCTCTGTTCTATTTTTCTCATTAAGCATACGCGTAAGACACTTCTCCATACTATGCAAGTATTGCTCTAGTAGTTGTTCTCCTTTGAAATGTAATCTATTCCCTTGAAGCCATTTATAAATGAATGCTTTCTCAACATGAGTAAAGTACTTCTATTCACTAGATAGAATGCAAAATATAACTTTCGCTTTTCTTGATACATTTCCATTTTTATTAGTGTAAGGAATAAAACTCAAATTGGTGTAGATTTCTTTAGAAAATATGTGTCCCCGAAGGAAGTCTAGTTTTACCAGCAGGATATACATATTGCCAGATGTTTCTTTCCAATCCGAGTAATTTACATGCACAAGTTCATAACATTTTTTCTAAAATCGTATTACTGTGGACTTATGAAACTGGTTTCCTCAAAGGCTTACCCAATTCGATGCTTCCCTTAATCATGTTAGTACTATGTTTAATTAATAACCATTATTACTTTCTTTAAATTAATAAAAATTTTTGGGTATTAATTTGCTATTTTGTTTTGATTTTTACTTAATAGCCATGTCCGCTAACTTATTTTACTTTACTATTTTTAACATATAATGCACAGAGAAAATGAAAATATAGAAAAGACATTTAAAATGCAATCTCATTTTTGCACTTTTTTCCGGATCCATATATTACCAGTTACGAGTGCTGATGAATAAAATATTGTGAAAAGTGTGCAAGGAATGAATGCCAGTTGTCTTCTATGGTAAAATGGATTGCTCTACTATGGTATAAATTTTTAATAAAGTGTTAAAAGTAAATATTCATATCATTACTAAACATGGAGCAAGAATAACTCTTGATCTCCAGTCTTTTCAATTGAGATCCATGGATTACAGAAAGTGAGTGGTAGAATAATTCATTCAGCATATTTTAGCCCTTCTGTGTACGCCCAGATTTGCGAATATCACGGAAAGGCAAGAAAAATTCGTCTAATTATCCTGACACTTCTAGTTTGAACACGCCAATAGATCTCTCTTGTAGACTCCCTATGATTCAAAATTGATCATATTTTGCCTTTGATAATATAGGTTTCCTCAAGAAAAACTAGCCACATACCTCGGACGAAATATCGCCAATAGATCTCTAATATGGAAAACATTAGCTAACTTAACCGTAACATAACTCTAATCGCTTCATGATTGATTACGAATGTAGGCATGCCTAGATTTCAGGACCTTTTTGCCATTAATAATATTTGGTATAATAAATAATTATGACATTTTTTCATTGAATATTGACAACATATTTCATTCAAACTAATACAACCCCTTTAGCACCCGATAAAAATACTATCGTTAGAGAAACGGGATTCTTCGCTGGAGGAGAGAATTTTTCATCATTCGCCGAAACTGCGAGATAACATTCAATTTTTTTCGTCCCAAAACTTCAAACTCTTTTCCCTAATTTGACTCTATTACTTGGAAAATGCAAGACGCCATGAAAAGGTACTCAGGCGAGAATTTGAAGCAATTTTAACTTCTCCCATGGTGAAGAACTACGAAACCCCTGCGCCACATCACAATAACTAAGGAACGTGGAAATCCAAAGACAAATGTAATTAGAATTTGGGAGTTAGTTGCATCTCAAATGCTCGAGCCGCGCGACTGTTAAATTGGGGGCAGCACACTAACATTATCTCAAAAGTGAGCGAAATTGTTCCGCTACAAAAGTTTAAAGGGGTCTGTGTGGCACTCAATAATGCCGTCAGATTGTGCATCTATCGTGGCATTTTAAGGAAATTCCACTAATTCCACTGGAAAGCTAGCTCTTTCGAACGAGCGAAAAACTTGTCATTTCATTGCAAATGACTCTCAGTTTCGATAGATCTCCTCCCATCACAATCGCTAAGCTTAGAGTATAGAATTTAAAAACACCCACGATCCCCTTTTACTTACCTCACTCTCTCCTTCCGCGAGATATTGTAGTATTCGAGAATAAAGCTTATGGAGACATTCGTTGCATAAAATGAACGAAACTTATGTGTTCGCCCCATTGGGACGGCGGGCGTCGCGCCGGTTTACTCCGCAACCGGGCGGAGTGAGTGGCGTCCCGCTTCGAATGGGACCTTTCGTTCCGAGGGGACGAAGTGGACGGAGACAAGCGGATGCAAGAAGGTCTGGATCTTGAAGGGTGAAACTCAATCCAAATGGATTCGATCTGAAAACACGACGATGGGGGTGGTCGAGTTCGACGAGGGGGCGGTCAGATAGCGAGCTGGGTGAAGGAAGAAAAATGGGAAAAGATAAAGAAAGGAAGAAAAATGGAGAGAGAAAGGAGGAGAAAGGGATAGAGAAAGAAAGAGAGAGGAAGGAAGTGTAAGAAATAAAGAGAGAGAGGAGAGACGACTTTATCCGTCGTAATTAAGTAAACCAAATCAAGTTTCAAGCCAAGTACAGTTTAGACTCCGCAAGTGAGATTGGACGGGGTTGAGGGAGGAGGAGGGAGAGGGTTAAAAAATCGAGGGTAAAGAAGGGGTCGAGGAGGACAGCGGCAGGGAAAGTGGAAGTTGTGGAGTGAGGGGGGAGGGTGGGAGAGGAACACGCGAGCGGGGGTGCGTGGGGGAGGGGACGGCGCGCTTAATAACCATCGTCGGTGACAACCGTATTCCAATCACACGTGCTATTCAGAGGCCAGAGGATGGTCATACCAGTTGAATTGCTGGTCGGGGGAGAGGGAGGCGAAGAAGGGGGAGGGGGACTGGCGAGGAGGACGGCGTTGGTGGGGTGAGGGTGTGGGAGAAGGGGGAGGAAGTAGAGATGGAGCGGGAGAGCCCACCCTCTCCCCAGTAGGATCGACGGTGAGAGGCACGGCGGGAGGGGAAGGAGAATGGTACATGAGGAGGGGGGGGGAGAAGAGCGATAGGAAGTGTGGTTGGAGAGGTACGTAAAGCAGGAGTGGCATTTGGTAGACGGGAGGGAGGGGACGGGAGCGTGGGGGCTGGTTGGGGGGTTGCGAGGGTGAGAGAATCGGACAATTGCAACTTTGCTCCATAAAATCCCGAAAATAACCAGGCATCTTGAATGGGTTCATTTCCTGAGGCATTATTCCCCGCGCTGCCCAAGCCATTGGCTCGGATCAAAAAGGGGTCACGTGACCAAATCAAACCCCCTCCCCACCCAACCTCCACAACCTGTCCCCTTCCCTATCCACCCTCATCTCGATCCCATCCCCTCCTCCATCCCCACTCCCCTCTTCCCGCATTCCTTCCCCCGTTCCATTACTTTTCCACTCATTCCTCTCTTCCTACCCTCCGTCACCCCCTCACCCCACAACCTCTCCTCCTGTGCCTTACTCCTTTCGCTCGCCTCGCCCTCCCACCACCTCGCTCCACCATTATCCAAAGTAACGAGGTGAAATTATCGCCGCAAAAGGCAGATGCTCCCCAGTTACCCGCGTGGCACGCTTTCTGCAGATAGACTCCACCCTCTCCCCCCACTCGTCTCCTCATTCCCTTCCGATCAGATAACCTACTCAATCTATTCGATTAGCTCATCAAATATGATGCTCACGTGCGAGGACTGGGGACCCTGTAAATTCAATGCATGGAAGGAATTGAGCCAGATTACCAGAAGAATAAAGTCGCCTTAAACTGAGTTGGTGTTGCGGTGTTGATTACTGAGTAAGTTACCGGCTGACAATTTGGAGGCCATGGCTCGTATCCCGACCGGCCAATCGACATAATTTCTTAAGCGGCAATTTACCGCTCATTTGTGTTTTAGGCTGCATTTGGGAAGAGGCTCTGGGCATGTTCTGTCGTGACATTTCCATTCACTATTCCAGAAAGAAAAGTCATTGTTCTCTCTGAATTACGTGGTCCGTTAAAGGTCTTCTCACTGGGTTTTAGCCTGAGTTTATTCATCATCCTCTGACCCTTTACAAGGAGGCGGTGGATTTTGCCCTCAAATCCGATATTTTCCTGTACTCAGAAGTTTAAGAAAACAAGGTTCATTTTAGGTGTCTAAAATTACATATGTGGTCATTTTTGTAGCCTAAAGATGCCTATAGCACATTGGTAGTTCATTTATTTGGATGTTTTACTGATCAATTTTGATGTGTTTTACCAAGCTGAGCTAGCACCCATCTTTGAAAATGTAACTCACAGGAGCGCTCCTCTTCTTCTTCGACATACAGGTAATAATTTTGGAGGATATTATTACAGTTGAAAAATATTGATTTGAATTTTGAATTAAATGATTTAACTGTGTTATACATTTTGAGTCTGTTCTGCAGTTATTATTTTCACTAAGTTGGCAAGTCGAAGATATTTGTGAACGTACGGCTCGTACAGAATTGTGTTTCGTGCTAACCAGCGAGCACAAATTCCCTCACTTTTACCATTCACTCGCACTGATAGTGAATCCCCAGAGAAAGCACCAAGTGTAATTTATCTTGCATGGTTGGGAATTACGTGGAGTCAGGCAGTGAAGAGTTAGGTCCAATTTTAATGCGC
Source organism: Hetaerina titia (assembly GCA_037158775.1). Classification (NCBI taxonomy): domain Eukaryota; kingdom Metazoa; phylum Arthropoda; class Insecta; order Odonata; family Calopterygidae; genus Hetaerina; species Hetaerina titia. The sequence continues at coordinate 102,782,980 of CM073768.1, forward strand.
AAAAATGCATTTTATTATCTTTTTGTTTGCAAATCACTACTACTCCAAAGAGTTCCTTTTCTTCATACCTTTTTTTTCAAAACTTGGAGGAAAGAAACACCTAAGTTGGATTAAAATGTTTCACTTCCTGTATAATTGGGTGTGGAAGGGCTAAACTTCAGCCTGTTTAGTCTGTGTAATTTTTTAGTGGTAGATTGATGTAAAAATTCAACAAAAGAAACTTTAGCACGAAACTTTACCCTATTAGTTGATGAAAATATGTACTTTCAGATCCTCGAGTAATTTTAGTGAGTAAGAAAGTCGAAGCTGCTGTAATGGCTGATCATACGTAATAAGAAGATAACGTGTCTTCTTCGTTGTTTCAAATGCGATTATGATGCGTGTATCTGACCTTTTTCTATCATCAAATATGATAACTCAAGAAGTTGATTTTTGGGTTATAAATACATGAATAGTTAAATTCAAAGGCAGGATAAAAGTTTCTATGACTTGACGAAAATGTTATTCCCGCATAAATGTTTCAAAGGTAAAAAACGGATTGATGACTCATTCCCAAAAAATTTCATAGTTAAAGTTTAAAATCCTTAAAAATATTTTTATGATGATACCTTTTGAGGCAGTTATTTATAGCTGCCTCAAAAGATATCACAAAGAATGTATGACCTCTTCAGTGATAATCCAGCTTTCCTCTATTAGGTCTGTCAGTCACAATAATTCGAATACAAAATTAACGCTTTATTGAATACATTTGAAGCGGAATATTTCCTATTAAATGGAAAGGAAATTGAAATAACTATAATACGTTACAAAAAGCCTTAACTTTGAAATATAGTGTCCATACGTATTAATGAAGACATTGTGTGATTTTATTAAATTATCAGGAAAATGTTTCATTCATTTGGTAGTTCGTCGAATTATCAGACACTTCAAATAATTAATCATTTATTTGAGTTGATAAAGAGATGTCAGTCGGATAACTTAAGAAAATCGTGATGATATATATTAATGCAAACTTATGTCTCTACAATGCAACAATAAGAGTGTAAAAATCATTCACCTTAACAGGGATTCGAACACGGATCCCTCGATGTCCGGCCGAGTGCTTTAGACAGTTAAGCTGCCCCTTACACTCCGAGATTTAGGGGGCTTTAATGAAAAAAATGTAATGTAATATCGTGCATGCAATCTCACAGGGATTCGTAGTCGTGCACGATGCACCACAGTCCACGAGGTTAAAGCCAAATTAAAACACTAGTGGTGTTTTACTTTAGACAAATTACAAGAAATTGCGGAAGATGCCGTGACACTAACGTGTAACAATGCAACAATTTTGGTGTATAAGAGGAAACCTTATAGAGCTTAGTAATAATCACGATTTCGTCGTCCAACGTTTAAGGTATGTTTGATGGACACAGACTGAACGCATCTTAATTTCTTAGCCTCACCTATCAAGATACAATCTGACATTCCATCCTACATTAAACCACTCTAAAATTCCGAACACATCCTATTCACATTTATCCCGTCCAAAATGCCTATCCTTTTCCTCCCCTTAACTCTCTTCCTTAACGTTCTATCCTCTATCACAGTCTTTAACATTCCATCGCCAATCACAATACTTTGCATCCATCTTTCCTACCTTCTTTGGATTTCTTCCAAACATCCTCTCAGCTCCCTCAACATTCTAGTGCTTCTTCGTTTGTTTTGTTTTCCATCCATTTTACGTTTTCCATCCTCGAGACCCACACTTCAAAATTCTATAACTCTACGACTGTCGTCTTGTTTCAACGATCACGTTTCCGCACCGTACAAAACCACGTTCCTTTCCAAAGTTTTAACGAACCATTTCTTCATATCCTCACTCATCTGTTTAACTTCCACCTGCTCTAGTATATAAACTCCTATTCTAATATAATTAACATAGCTTTTCTCTTTCGTGAAAGCCATATAACCTTTTGTTTTGCATGTGCATTGATTCTCATCTCATACCTATCACAAGAAATTTTCTAATACGCTCAGAAATTATTGTAATCCCTTGGGTGACTGGGTAACTAAAACTTGATCAAACCTTAATTGGTTTTATGAATTTTCCACTAATTTTCATTCCAATCTTTAGTTCTTCCCATGCTTCTTTTATCATTTTCTCTACATTTATATGAATATTGGAAAGGACGGGTGGCAGCGGACATCCCTGAGTTACCTCTCTTCCTAAAACTTCCCATTTAGATTCTCCATTAGTCGCATGCTCTTGAGTAATCTGAGACATATATTGTACAGACTACGGATAATTCGCCTATCTCTACAGTTTACTATTTTCTCCAAAATATTCATCAATTCTTCACCAAAATTACTCTATCAAACACCTTTTTGAAATATTCAAATAAATAAATAGATCCTAATTGCACCCTTATATTTCTATCCATTAGAAATGTCATCACTGCTATGGCATCTGGGAACTGATAATCTCTTAAGCAATCATTATCTCTCCATTATTTTATCCGTGATCTTAAGTACCACATTTTTGCATGCGAAATCAAACGTATTGTTCTATATTCTTCATTCACGTCTTCCTTCCATTTTCTGGGATGAAAACTAACTCTGATCTAACGAAATCTTTCGTTCAAATTCCTCCCTCAAAATGCTACCAATGATCCCATAAAATCTCTTCCTTCCACGTTTTCCTAAACATTTATGTAGTTCCGCAGGAATATTATCAATCCCCATGGCTTCATTTGATTTCAATTCCCTGGATGCCTTCCTATCCCGCAATTAAGTATGCCTGGTACTAAACTATCCTTCCATCTACCCCGTATTCTCTTTATATGTCTGAAGTTGCTGGCCTAATATCTTTATTATGTAGATTCTCTATATATTTCTTCCACATCTCTTAAATATTTCCTTCAATTTATAATTTTCCTTGCGTATCTGTGCAAAGATTTTACATTCTTACTTCCCGAGAGATCTTTCACTTTTATGTGCCGTACAACCATTTAACATTTCCTTTGAGAAATAAATTATTTTATTTGCAGCACTTGAGTCTACTCAGAGCGTATTCAGGGTTACCATGCATTTTACGCTACCAAGCTTAACTTAAAAAAGCTCGTGGCAAGTGTTGGTTTGCAATAATTAAAAAAATAATCGAATTTATTCAATTATTATTACTCAGTTTTTAACAAATTATTCCTTTTCGTGTTGCAACCACCATTCATAACCACAACATGGACGTTTCTTTATTTGCCCGATAATGGTTTACTCGGGAACATTAAGTGGGTCTCTCCGGTAAGCCTCATTTGGTTGTGCCTCGTATACTTGGAAGAAATAAAGCATTTTATATCTTATTCTTCACTGAAATTCTTACGGTCATGGGAAAAGGAACCGGGTTCCCTACACTCGATGGGTGAGAGTTTCGCACACCAGGAGCGCTTAACCGAAGTGATTTGGATCCCCATTTAAAACAACGTCCCTTGATTTCTGTGGTGGAACGAAATCCTCCTCGCCTCTGCAGGCCACTTAGGTCACGGATTCAAGAGCGCGCTCAATTTCATGGCCGTGCGCTCCTCTGGCAACTCTCCGGGTGACGTCGGGCACACCTCGTAGGTGCCGCCGCTCTGTCTTGACGGGGAACGTGGGAGAGAGGCGTAAGGGGTTAAGGAGGAGGTGTGCCTTGAATGCAGCAATGCCCTCCTTCCTTCCTTCCCTCTCACGAAGCCCCCTCCAATGAAGCCGGACAGAAAGGCAAACGAGCAACTTCTCCGCGGCCAAAATTGGGACCGAAATAGATCTTGTACTCTCCTTTCTCCCATATAATCCACTTCGAGACTCGGCCCCGCACCCGCCTCTCCCAGTCCGCAGAGCACACCCCCCCCCCCACATCCTCCGCCTTGGCCTCCACGTTGCGTTTGAAGAAAGGCGCGCTCGAAACACCACCAATATCCTCAACAAAAATAAGAGCAGATCCGACCGAGGAAGCCAGGGAGCACAAAGTTGGGTTATTAGAAAGAGCCAATAGGGAGAGGTGGGAGGGAATGCGGGAAGAAGCGGGGGGCGGAGGGTACGCCCAGATTGCGGGGTAATATCTAAGTACGGCCGGGCTTGACCAACTTAACGAAGCCCCGCGGCGGTTAAGGGGAGGAAATAAACAAAAAAAGAAGAAATCCCGCCGAACGAAGAAAGAAAAGGAGTAAAAATGAGCTGCGATAAATGCCGGTGGTTGAAAAAAGGGCAGCACGTGGATATTAGAACGGAATAAAGAAAAGGAGGAGGGGTTGAAGGGCATTGCTATATCCATATGCAAAAGTTTTCACACAAGAAGTCACATAATGTTGCCCATATGGCTATCAATATGGGGGGTTTGGCATGAGAGGAGAGGCTATTAAAGTATGATATTACAATAATTTAAATTTGAAGTAGGTGAGTGTATCCATGTGCGAAGAATTTTTAGCTAAAGACGCTCATATTTTAAATGCAAGGCTAAGAAAGCTATTTGCAACAAAACTTGGTCAAATTTAACAGAAAGGATAACTTCGTCGCACTGATTATAACTGGTTGTTTCCGAAAATTAGTGGCGTTTACATTTGGTAGAATAGTCAATTTGACAAAAGATGACTTCATAAGGTATTATTTTATTACAAACTGAATATTTCGCACCAATTTGTCGAGTGAAAATTAATTAATAAGTAATCTTCACTTAAAATTAAAGGGGCTAACTACGGGCGAGTGTTAAGAAAACCGAAATACGTAAAACCATTCTCACAAACCTTATGGGTTCACATCCGAATGGTATTCTTCAATCTAAGCTATGGAATACTTCAAAAAATCTTAATGTTCCTCTTTCAAAATTTAAATTTTATTCGATCTTTGGGTCAATATATTTTTTTAAATAATACTGGCGCGCTGCAATGGAAAGTCCCGCGAGTTGTGAAACCCGAGGTTTTTACTAATAAAAAACCACAAGCCAATTGAAATTCATAGGCAACTTTGTGAAGTGGACGGAGGCAGAATAATGATTGAAGGCGGAGTGAGATAGTGGGTGCATTTTGCTCAAAAATAGCCGTGCAAATGTTCATGACGAGGACCACAGTGGCCGGACTAGCCTTGTGACAGAGGAACTGTCGGTGTAAATCACTATTTACGATTACGGATCTCTCGCTAGACGTGGCTTGCAACACAACGATTTAACAGTCATATAGCATGCTGGTGTAAATAAATGGTTAAAATGTAAGGTGCCAGATTTACTTAGAGACGGAATTTAAAAGCTTTTGTATCGTTGTGATAAATGTCTCAGTTGTAATAGCAACTATGTAGAAAATAGCTTAAGAATGTGCCTTTCAAATGTATATAATAACACTTTGTCTTGTTACTAGGTTCATATTATATTTTATTTCAAAACGTAAGTTACTTTCTGGACTGCGCTCGCTGACAACTCACGGGATTTTCATTTATCATTGTTTAATTTTCATTTATCATTGGGAGCACAGTAGAAGAACCACAGTCTGTACTTTACCACAACAGGATGCGAACTGAGTGTAGGGATGTTTAGGCACCAAGATGGTGACTGTAGCCCTACCCACCGCCACCCTAGGCTGAAACGTAAGTTAATTTCTTAACAGCCCTCGAATATATATATATATATATACACACACACACACACACACACACACATATATATATATATATATATTTTTTTTTTAAAGGTAATCTACCGGTTAAGGTAGGTTTTTGGATGGACAAAACTATGAAATAAACATTTTGTAACTCCAAACAAAACCAAATCTAGCAACCTAATCTACATCAGGTCCCTCTTCATCTCTGTGTACTTCTTTCCTCCCTTCATCCCGTCCAACATCCCTATCCTGTTCCTGCCCTTTCCTCGCTTGCCCAACATTCTCCCCTCTATTACCTTCTTCAACATCCCACTATTGCCGATCAATACGAAAACTTTCATCCATTTTTCATGCCTCCATAGGATTTCTCTCAACAAACCCCTCTCCTCCCCCACCATTTCTAGTACTTCCTCATTTGTTTTCCTTTCGGTTCATTTCACCTTCTCTCCATTCTTCTCCACACCCACATTTCAAAAGCCTCCAATCTACGTCTATCCTCCTGCTTCAGCGACCACGTTTCCGCGCCGTACATAGCTACGCTCCATGTCAGAGTTTTTACGAGTCTTGTCTTAACCTCCCTACTCAACGTCCCCGTCATCTATATATACACACACATATATATATATATATATATATATATATATATATATATATATATATATATATATATATATATATATATATATATATATGAATGTATATGTATATTCAAACTTGAAAATCCCGCCATACGGCGCACAAATATTCATTCAAACATAGAAATAGGTATAAGGAAAGGGGATAGGAAAACACATAAAAGGCGAACACAGGACATGTGGGGAAGGCGGTTTTTGAGCAGATCACGAAAGTAAAAATATTTCCTTATCCGGGATTTGAACCACGGACTATTTTTACTTTCGTGATCTGCTCAAAAACCGCCTTCCCCACATGTCCTGTGTTCGCCTTTTATGTGTTTTCCTATCCCCTTTCCTTATACCTATTTCTATATTTGAATGAATATGTGTATATATATATATATATATATCTATATATATCTTATCTTCCGAAGAAGACGGAGTTCGAGTCCGTCGAAATTATCAAGATATTATTGTGAGTGTTCTTTTTATGTGTTCTCGTGCTGTGTGTTGCTGTCTAAGTTTTTTATTCAACACTTCCGTGTTACTTCGAAGAAATCATCTATGTATATATATATATATATATATATATATACATATATATATAATATAATAATAAATATAATAATAATATAATAATAATATAATAATAATATAATAATAATATAATAATAATATATAATAATTAACATAATAATAAAATATATATGTATATATATATATGTGTGTGTGTGTGTGTATTTATGATTTCAGGTTCAACTTACATGCCTGCAATTTCTGGAATAACAACGATACAAATATACGCGTCCAAATGAAATTGCATTTATTTAAACTGAAAACTATTTCCGTTATTGGTCATAGGAAACCCCTATTACTTCATAGCATAAGAAAACAAGCCAATGCTCCCTACAAATGCTGCCAGCATCAGTAGTAAAATATGCATTTTTCCGATCTGCCGAAAGACAACAGAAATTTTGACACAGTTCTAGCATTCTCTTATGGAGTAGCTACGTATATTACTAGTCATATTTTGAAATATATCAAAATAATATTAGTGCATTTTAAATATTAATGCCAGGATGTCTAAATTTTTAGTTCTTTTACCTATGAAAAATACACTAAATAATTTTTTAACACAATATTTTACGAAATATAATAGACTGAACGCTATTACTAGTAGTTTTAGCACATAGGGTGAAACATTTTCGCTAGTTCTTTTATTAGTATTTTCGTTTACGAAGAAATCGTCGATGATAATGGTAATCGTATCTACTGACAATACATGAAATCCCACATTATCCCTACCACAGTTTCTGAGTTTACAAAGTATTTCATCATTGCTGAGAAAGGTGTGTTTCGAAAAAAGATTTATTCCGATGTCTGTACAATTTCCCTGCGATGGTATGACTTCATCAAGAGTAAGCTAATGAAGACTGAGAAATTTTACTCACGCTTATTTACAAAGGTGGTCTGAAAAGTTTCCGACCTAACAAAGTTACAAGACATTTTTTTCTGAAATTTTCTGAGTCGGACACTTTTCAGACCACCCGCGTATTTTGCATCCATCCGTAAACGACACTTCGGCCTTTACATAGGAATTTGAACATTGATTTAAAAATTTGCACAATTAGATACACTTAAGCTCTAGGTGGAGGAAAACCCACATAGATAGGAAACCCACCTAACGAACCCGCAACCTCTGGGTTGGCTGCTACCGGGGCTGGCGGGGTATCGTCCTCGTTTTATTTACAATGACTTCGACCCAGCCGTAAATACTAATACATCTGGAATGGTTGCAATTAACTCTGCAATGGCGTTGATGGCAAAAGATGTATATATTATTTTGTATGCGGTAGCAATTGTTTTTCTCAGAACATTCGAGATCAATCAAGAAGGAGAAGTAAAGAAAACAGGATTTATACGTATTCTACGATCATGAACCTTTAGAAGAAAGTGAATATGTAAATATTTTGGAGAAAATGTGATGCGCAGATGATATTAACAAAATGAAGATTAAGAACAGGCCAAGAGATGAAAGAAGAAGGTGATATCATACCACTATTCCACAGCAAAAACAATCAAAGAACTTTTAAATTTTGCTAAAAGGCAAATACATATATTGAGGTATTCAAATGTTTATTACCTACAGAAATTACATTACGAGCACGTATCCGAGAATTGTAAAGCGAACGTGAACCAATATATATTGCCAACAATCACAGGCGCTGATGCCATTTTACGCGATGGGTAAATATGATGGCTCATGCTTCTCTCATGACGCTAAAGATAAATCGAACGTCGGGTATTTAAGCAGAAAGAAAGGTGGAGAAAGGAGATAGATGGAGTGAGTCAGGGGGATCAGGAGAAAGGGGAGGGGTGGAAGGTGAACGAGGAAAAGAGGGAGAAAGTGGATGCAAAAGACGAGAGGCAGAGGATCAAGTATTGAGCAGAGTGTAAGTGGATGGTGGGGAGATGAGAGAGAAAGAGAGAGAGAGAGGCTTGTGAGGGTGGGGGGGGGTAGGGGGCAGGAGGTGGAGGAGGAGGAGGAGGAAGGGCGAACGGAGCCGAGAGTGAGAAGAAGGCCCTCAAGGGATAGGGGGCGCATCGTCAAACTTCCGTGTTATTAACTCCATCTCTCTCCTTCTCCCTCCATCTTCATCCTTCTTCTTCCTCCAGCTCCCTCTCTCTCTCTTCCCCCTTCACTCACCCCTTCTCTTCCGCCGCCGGCCGCATTTGAGGTTGCCAATGGCGCACTCGGAAACGAACCAACCACCTCCTCTCCCTCCTCCTCCTCCTCTCTCCCCCTCCAACACTCCCTCTCCTCTACCCCCAAAAGGCCTCCTGTGGAAATAATAAATCGTGGCTTCGGGAAGATGGGGCGTGTGGAATCGGGGAGGCGGAGACGTCGGAGGGGAGAAGAATGGTGGAGGTGCAAATGCGGGAGTGGCTTTGGGGATGGGGGGAGCCGGCGAAGGAACATGGATAAATGAATGTAACAGGGTGAACCTAACCGTTATAGTAGTTCGATGGAAGATGAAGCACTAACAGAATCGGTATGGGTAATTTTGGCATTAATTTCCGATTTGAAGTTCGGATAACATGTCGCCACCTTCTCTTCTTACCAAAGTTTTGAGCTGAATTCATTACAATAAGAATTTATCCACGCTGTTGTATAAAAAGCTAAGCCCTCAAGATCAAACTTCTAAATATTTACTGCTACAATCAAAGGTGGATGGATTTTGATGGAGTAGTGTAGTGGAATGACAAAGAACTACTGCGGGTATTCTCCGGAATCTAGGTGGAACCGGGGACGGGACCGTGGAACCAGATCACTGCTAAATTTTGTTCACATTCGTTGCCAATAATTCCGTTTCCGCACAGTGACGCAGGACAGTGGTGTATAATATATGGATAAGTGTAGGGAGATATGACGTGAATTTGTAAGAATTGTTTTTAAAATACTAATTGCGGCAAATTATTTAAATGCATTAACTTAACATTACCAGTTTTTACATCAAATATATGTTTTGGAAGGACCATGAAAAATATAGAACGCTGCCACGGGACTTTATATTTCATACACAAAACATAAATTTATATTATATTGTTCTCTCTTAATTTCATTCCTCTTCACGCTATCCAAAATGCCTCAAACTTTTCCACCTTCATTCGCGCTTCCCTAGCGTTTTTTCTCGCAGGTATCACGGCCTCAAAACGACTGATCACCTCTTAATATTTTTCCGCCTCAATCTTTTTATGTCTTCTTCAAATTTCCTCTGTAACTTACTCTTCTGTCATACCAATCTCCAGCTCTTCATTTCCTCGCCTCTCTGCCGAGCCTATTTCCCCTATTCTCCACCACGCACACATCTCGAAAGCTTGAAATCGATCATCACCCCTTTCCTCAAGAGATGGTTTCCGGTTTCACACAATGAACGCTAGACTCCATTTCGAAGTCTTCATTTGTCTGTTCACCCGAAATATCCATCCACTGCCAATTCCTTAATATGTGAATTTTTTTCCATCGCCACTTCACCCTGCCTGTTAACGTCTTCCCCTTTGATACACCTGCTTTCGTAATAAATTTAGCAAAAAAAATATGTAACCGCATGCTCGAGTTTATATCCTTCCACTTGGTGTCTCTCATTTATTACTCTTAAATATCGTTTTTTGTGTGACTTAGTGTACATTAGTAGTGCATTCGCAAGCGTACATTACAATGCAACAATTTTGGCGTGTCAAAATTATTCACCTTAACCGGAATTCGAACCGGGATCCCTCGATGTCCGGCCGAGTGCTTTAGTCAATTAAGCCGCCGAGGTGTAGGCGTTCTCTTACACTTTTCATATTGCTTGAATAATAAGAGGAAGGTATCCCAAGAATTTTTAATTTTTTTGTAAGATAAGTATTTTTATCAAGAAAAACGCATTACAAATCATAACATGCATAAGAAATAAGAGATAACATTTTAGTTAACGCATGTCATTTTTTTTTAATTATTGGTTTTTATAATAACTCCACACAGTACCTAGTTTCTTCTTTATTCCTCTAATTTTGAAGGCTGAAAACTAGCAAGATTTCATTAAATTCAATATCAATGATGGATATTGTGAATTTAATTTAAAAAGTTTTGTAATACACATCAATTCTGTAATACAAATTGATAGGAGGATTAACTCACTCGGGAATTCACGAACAAAAAGATCTTATCCCAAATCGATTGCCCATGTTTTTAAAAAAACTATTGCGTCAGCAATGAAAAGTCTGAGATAATAATAATTCCTTACTACATACCTCTTAATAATTCCTTAGTAATAATCCCTTTTCATAAGGGATTATTCAAATACCATATTGAAGAAAACATGACACCTAATTATTGACTTTCCAAAATCTCAGCATACCTGAGGCCATCACGTGGCAGCAATTTGGATAGTGAACGTGTATTGTTGTCTTTGTAAGAGCGCACATAAAATTTGCCAATTCAAAAAAATTGTCTAAATCAGTAGTTCATTACTCGAGGGTAGCACCCAAAATTACTCAGGTAAAAGAGGCAAAATGAGGAAGCTAGAGTCAGTGGAGTTTGAGATAATAGCATTTGTCATACCACAACTACAGTCAGAAACCGATATTTAAACGCTTGATTTCACATTGCCGGGTAAAGACTGAGTAGAGGTATTTAGTGCACGACGAACACCACGTTATGCAGCAGGAGGTAATTTTTCAGAAACTCAAGTAAGTAAGATGTAATTTGAGCCAATCTACATCCTTAATTTTTGCCGAGGTCATTGCTTTACTCCTTCATGGTCGTATCTTGCTGAAAAGAATTGCAATTAATCTGACAGACATCGAGATGAATGAGATAAAAATCAAAAAGTACATTCATATTCTTAACTACCCCGAATCTTAAAATTTAGTTAAAATAGAGTACGGAAGCATGACTACAGAGTACAGACATGAATCATCAGGCCACAACCACTGAAATCACAAATAAAAGCCTCACATTTTGCAAAATTTTGCAATGTTAAATTTTTTTACTGTCTAACTCGTAAAGTAAAAGGAAGAGAAACAAAGTAAGAGTGACTCTTTATAAAAAAAAACAGAATTAAAATATGTATCTTTCTCTTTAATTGTTAACATAAAGGTAACTGATTCTGTACAAACTATATAAATGGAATTATCTATATAGTTACGCTGTATTTTCAATGTACGACGAATTCCACGTTATACAGCTGAAGGTAATTTTTCGGACCGGCAGAACGGAAACCCGGCAGAAGAGGACATAAAGTTGAAATCAACGGTACAAGTCTCAACTCAGTGAAACCTCACCATGAAAATTGATTAAAAGCTTTGTGCGTGTCAAAAAAATGTCGCGATATAATCGTTTTCATCGCATAGAAAGAAACATTTTTGGGTATCACCTATTCACTCACCTCACAGCTGATCTCTGCGACGAAAACAAGTTTTCACATGGCCAAACTACATCGAATATCCTAAAAAAACCTCGAACGACTTAGAATCATTCAACTTCAACTTTTAGCTAACGCAAACGAAAAGTTGTTTAAGAGCTAGTCTGATGAGTTTTATTTCTGGCTGGGTTCAAATTTCGGTAATATTTTTGGAAAGCTCCTGATGAAATCCAAATGTGGTTACTTTCCCACCTGAAAGTGTAGTGGGTACCTGAAATTTACAAAGCAAAATTTCATATCTCTTTCCATGACTTTCTACCAATAAATGGATCATTTGTCTCATAAATACTATATCAATTCAAAATAAAACCATATATTATTATTATTAGGTAATCTACCGGTTAAGGTAGGTTTTTGGATGGACACAACTATCAAATAAACATTTTGTGACTCCCCACCTAGCAAACTAATCTATATCAGGTCCCTCTTCATCTCGGTGTACTTCTTTCCTCCCTTCATCCCGTCCAACATCCCTATCCTGTTCCTACCCTTACCTCGCTTGCCCAACATTCTCCCCTCTATTACCCTCTTCAACATTCCACTACCGCTCAATACGCCTTTCATCCATTTTTCCTGCCTCCATAGGATTTCTCTCAACAAACCCCTCTCCTCCCCCACAATTTCCAGTACTTCCTCATTTGTTTTCCTTTCGGTCCATTTCACCTTCTCCATTCTTCTCCACACCCACATTTCAAAAGCCTCCAATCTACGTCTATCCTCCTGCTTCAGCGACCACGTTTCCGCGCCGTACATAGCTACGCTCCATATCAGAGTTTTTACGAGTCTTTTCTTAACATCCCTACTCAACGTCCCCGTCATCAACTCCCTCCTCCTTGAGAAAGCCTCCTTGCCTAGCGCAATTCTTCTCCTTACGTCCCTACCACTTTGACCGTGTTGGTCCAAAACACTTCCGAGATATGTAAACTGTTCTACCTGCTCTATTTTTTCCCCGCCTATTTTAATATTTAGCTTAGCCTTTTTCTTTCTGGAAAATCGCATAACCTTTGTTTTATTAATATTTATTCTCATCCCATATTTATCGCACTGAACCTCCAATTCACTCAACAATGCTTGCAACCCCTTGGCTGACTGAGCAACTAATACTTGGTCATCAGCAAACCTAACCGATTTTACGAGTTCCCCTCCGACTTTCATTCCTACCTCCAGTTCTTCCCATGCCTCTTTAATCATTTCCTCTACATATACGTTGAACAGTACCGGTGACAATGGGCAACCCTGCCTTACACCTCTTCCTAACACTGCCCATCCAGACTCTCCGTTCCCCACTCGCACCTGAGCAGTCTGAGACATGTACAGGTTGCGGATCAGTCTCCTGTCCCTCCAATCCATTCCTATTTTCTGCAATACACGCATTAATTTTTCCCAATTCACTCTATCAAACGCTTTTTCGAAATCTACAAAACAGGCAAAAAAGTCCTGATTGTATTCTATATTCCTCTCGACTAGTGATCTCATTACTGCAATGGCATCACGCGTACCTCTTCCTTTTCTGAACCCAAACTGATCATCCCCTAAGTAATCATTTGCCTTACTCTCTATCCTTTTGTTGATGATCCTGAGAATAACTTTAGCTGCGTGGGATATCAAACTTATTGTTCTGTAATCCTCACATGACGAAGCCTTTGCCTTTTTTGGAATAGGAACTAACACCGATCTCACAAAATCTTCCGGCCAGATTCCTTCCTCATAGATACTACGAATCAGTCCATATATGGCCTTTTTCCCACCTTTCCCTAACCATTTCAACATTTCTACAGGAATATTGTCCACCCCCACAGCCTTATTTGCTTTCATCTCCTTTAATGCCCTTTCTATTTCATCGTCGAGTATGCCTGGACCTAAGCTATCTTCTTCTACGTCATGTTCCTTTTCTATGTCTAACCTTGTCGGCCTAAGTTCTTTACCATACAGTGTTTCTATATATTCCTTCCATCTCTCTTGGATTTTTCCTGGTTCAACTATTATCTTACCCCATTTATCTTTAACTGTTAGCACAGCTCTTGCCTTCTTACTTCCCGATAATAACTTAACCTTGCTGTATAGAGCACCAATTTCACCCTTCTTCTGTAAACTTTCCATATCCTCGCATTGCGTTTTCCACCATTCTTCTTTTGCTTTATTTGTGGCCCTTCTCAATTTATTGTTCAACTCTTTGTACTTCATTTTGCCTAACTCTGTGTTTACATTTTTCCATCTTCTTCTCTCATCCATCTTCGCAATCATCTCATCCGTTACCCATGGTTTCCTTATCCTTTTCCCGTTAACGGTTCCTATAGTGTCTTTAGCGGCTTCCAATATCCCTTTCTTGATACATTCCCATTTTTCTTCGATAATACTCAGTTCTTTACCGTCATCCATCATTTTCTCTACAGCCTCCTGATACTCCTTCCTCGTTAATTCATTTACTGCTTCTAAATTCCATTTTTTAACCCGCCGCCCTTGCCTTATCTTCTTGAAACGAACATTACATTTCATAACAACTAAATTGTGGTCAGAGTCCGCATCCGCTCCTGGGAAACTGTGCGAATTTATCACACTGTTCCTAAACCTGTGCCTAACCATAATATAATCTAACTGATACCTTTCTGAGTCACCTGGCATTTTCCATGTATACCTACGCCTTTTGTGGTGTCTAAACCATGTGTTAGTGATGACTAACCCCTGTCTCCTGCAGAATTCAATTGCTTTCTCCCCGCGTTCATTCCTCGTGCCTAACCCATAGTCCCCCACCTCACCACCATCTCTTCCTTCGCCTACCGTCGCATTCCAATCCCCCATCACTATCAAATGTTTCCCTGCAGGAACACTCGCGATGATATCCTCTAACTCATCATACATCCTATCGACTTCTTCCTCCTTGTGGTTGCTCGGTGGCATGTATACCTGAATAATGACCAAGTTCGTCGGCTCTGCTTTAATCTCTACGAGTAAAATTCTATCTGTCGCTTGCTCTATGTTGACTACGCTTCTTCCTACCCCTTTATTTAAAATTACGGCAACCCCTCGTTGGCTCTCGTCCCCGCCGCTGTATATTACTCTATAATTGTCACTCCAGTAATCCCCGCTATCCTTCCATCTCACCTCGCAGAGGCCTAAAACATCTATGTTACCTCTTTCCATCTCTCGCTTAATATTTTCTAATTTGCCTCTCCTCAACATTGTCCTGACGTTCCAGGTTCCTATTCTAACTACTTTCGCCTTCTTCTGAGTCTTCTGTCCTGCTGAAGTTATTTCTTCCCCGCAAGGGTTTCGTGGGATGACGACCGCGGAAGCCTTGCCTCTCCCGCTGCCGGGCACGACACACGGCCTCTTGGGCCGTGTCCCGTAGTTGCCAGGACTCATATTATCTATAGTGCCCATCATAATATTCTTGGGAATCATAATTGAGGTGGTTTCCCGTTGCCTTCCTCAATAGTGTTTTTAACGTGACACCATCACTTAATGGCCGCCCCACTGGGGTCAGACGCCATTGCAGCCGCCTCACTGAGGAACAGACGCTGCGTGGACTACCTTTCGTCTGGCTCCTAACCTTCGACCTATCTGGCATGGGTGACCCTTCCAGGAGTAATTATTATTACTCCCGCCAGCACAGCTCTAGGGGTCATCGGAACACACAAGCCCTTCCACCACGACAAGGTTGTAGTCCATGGAAGGGAAAAAACCATATAGTTTAGGCGAAAATACTATCTTTATATCATTCACCAAAGGAAGTACTTCCATCACGTAGGAGCTTAAAAGGTCTAATTGAGAAAACTGTTTAATACCAAAGTCAGGATCCATATATTGCCAAAGCCTACCACAGTCAGAAGCCCAAAGATCATACGTAGTTTTAGCTCCTGCACGTCCCATGGCGTTCATCCTTATAATACAACCATTTCAGAGAGTAAAAATCATTCGCCTTGACCGGGATAGATTTTTACTCTCTGAAATGGTTGCATTATAATGCACACATAGCGGGTGACTCCGTTAAAGTTACTGTTAGAGTTTCTTGAAAGTTCATCCTTATGCTGAGTAATGTATTCACGCAGTGAGTTAGCTCTGTAAAATAATTCGGTTTTCCTTTGATCAAGTAACAAAAATGATTGAAATGAAATGAAATAATTTACTATTTAATGCCACACATTTTATTTAAAAACACAACCCAGGTTTCGACGTTAAACGTCATCATCAGCCATCAGATGATGACGTTCGACGTCGAAACCTGGGTCGTGTTTTTTTAAATAAAGTGTGTGGAATTAAATAGTATATTATTTCATTTCAATATGTTATGCAAATTCCATAAAGTTACGCCTGAGACAACAACAAAAATGGTTTTTCAATTTAAGTAATATATTGTCATCTTTAGGTGTTTAAATTTGTTTCACTGCTATTCTGGCAATCGCAGTACCTGGCATCTAATTTATGTATACACACGCGCAATAGAGAGCCCCTTTGGGGATAAGCGTACATTGTAGGCTTTGAAGTCTGCGTATGAATGAAGGAGGGTGGGAAATATTAGATTGATGGGGAGGAAGACAAACGAAGATGTCTAAGTTGCGGCCGGGGAAGAGAGAAAGTTGGGGAAATTCAAGCAAGACAGAAGAAGTGGGTGGAGGAGATGCCGAAGACTGTGTGTAGGGGAATATGCCAAGCAAGCGGAAGGAGAGAGGAAAAAAAATGACATTTTGAAATCCATGAAGGAGGGTAGAAACTCTGAGGAAATATGGGGCATACGCCCAACATTCTTCACGAGAATGTACTGATTCCACGATGGCGTGCAATGGTCTTCGGTAACCGCCAAAAACCACTCTCTTGACGGCAGATTATATTTAATAATATGAAAAATGGGGTGATTAAAGGAGAGTACTTAGGATTGAAGGAAACATTATATTTATTTCATTTAGGATTGGTTTACTTGAGTTGTGTGAAATAAGACCATGAAGTTGATACCTGTCAATTAACGAACCAATAAAAATAGCTTCATAAGAGGGTTAAAAAATTTCAATTTTCATTCTTCTGCATTTGTCTTAGGAACCATGATTAATATGGATTTTGAATTTTATGACTTCCTTCAGAAACTAGACATTTTTTGTTAATTACACATACCATGATACATTACCATGGCATGTGTAATTACACCTTCCATGATACCATTACATAATTTGGACTAAACGTTTTCGCTTACTAGAGTTTCATAACCACATATAGTAATAACAAAGGAGCAAAACTTATATCCAGATTATACCTTTACACGGGCGCTCAGCTTCTCTCCCTCGACTTCCCAAAGAACCATATTTACCAGGCACTAATTATCCTCATAATATGTTTTGGATCCACAACAATGGGTGTTTGAGGGACCCCGTTCGATTGGCGCCCCAAATTTAATATACGCCTTAAAACCTCCGGCGGCTCTTCTGCGGCCGGTTAACCACCGTTCACCCTTTGCGGGCAATTTAAATATACCGTGTATCGTTTGAGGACTAAGTGCATTTGCTTTTGCGTCGATGAAGACCCTTAATGGAGCCAAGCCCGACTGACTTCAAACGCGTCGGGGGCGGAGGAGAAATGAAACTACGTGGCCCGCGCTATTTCAGTTCATTTGGGGTTATTCAGTCTTGCCCCCCGATATTGGCACAGGTTTCGTTGGCTCCTCGTGACGTCTTCTGTTTCTCTATCCCCCTCTCCCTCTCCCCTACTCTCCCAAAAGGGAGAAGGGTGGAACGGAAGGGAGCTCCTCCTGCACCGACGATCAAAGGGATTTAACTTTCGCCGCATTTCTTATTGCTAATACTCTCCGATGTTTGAGTTATTCTCAGATTTGCATTTGAACTTAATGGTCTCGACATCTTCAATCTCACGGACCTGTTTCTGATCTGTTGAAATTCATCATTCATTTCAAGTTAGGACGTCCTCTTGCAAATAGCTATCTCGATCCAATCTCTCGGTGTGTGTACACCTACCTTTCTCTCGCCCTGTCTTTTCCTTTTCGTTCATTGTCTTCCAATCTTTGGGAAATTTCATGCTATCCTCTCTCTAA
This sequence comes from Hetaerina titia, assembly GCA_037158775.1. NCBI lineage: Eukaryota > Metazoa > Arthropoda > Insecta > Odonata > Calopterygidae > Hetaerina > Hetaerina titia. The sequence continues at coordinate 102,801,200 of CM073768.1, forward strand.
CCCTCATCCCTCAAAACTTTGGTCACATTCCCTCGATCACTGACTTTTCCCTCGGTTCTTACCCCGCGAATTTGGCATGTTCCACGGACAAAGTTACTGTGGAGGATTATCCCCCTTTTTCATCAGTGAGTTCTTCTAAGTGCATTACAAAATAATAAGAATTTAGAATGATCTTTTAAAGTTGATAATATTCGGTTTAATGCCAAAATAGGTGTTGCAGTAATGAAGAAATGCGATGTAATTCGAATGAAAAATTTTAAAACTTGAATTTTCTGGTAAATACCATTCGGTTTTATTGGCTCTAATCATTAATCTTCCCAATCTTAAGGCCACGGAAATTCAATCCATAAATAGGCCCTTAACCTTCAAGGTATTCAAACAGATTGTGTTTCTATACAGTCTATAGTATTCTACACAATCTAATTCTATCAAATTATGTGAACGTATTAATAAAATGCTAGGAATTTACTGGGAATTCATACATGATGGAAATATTTTTTGAAAGTATCTTTACATGCTTTAAGAGCCTAATGTCCAAGAATTACTCTGAGCATGCATTGCAATAGGAACTAGATGAAAGAGAATATAGTAATACCTAAAAACTATGCAAACTATTAACAATTGTTTCTTTAGAAACTTCGTTTGAACATTATTTTTATTCCTTATCCTGTGTAGAAAATGTGACACTTTAAACAAGTTAATCCACAGTTTATATCTACAAAATTATTCTATGATATCCCATGTCGTGTATTAAACAATAACTCCGTCGAATTAAACAACATTTTTTGCAATTATAGCTCTTTTTCGCTGCACACTATCTAATTCGGCAATCAAAAAAACTCTGCTAGGATGAACCAATATTTGACCATGTATTTGAAAAATGTGGGGCATGGCTGGTGAACGATACTCGTAACGTCGCTCTGTTATCTTCTCATCACATTTGCCTACTTATATTTATTTATTAATAGCTCGTCTGTATATTTACCATACACGTTTACCCTCATTGAGGTATTTGAATAGAGTTTCACTTAACAGTTTCATAAGTGTCCATTTCATATTTCGGAACCTCTGTTACAGTAGTCTTAAATGGACCATTTTCATTATTTTTTTAATGCGTATGTCAATGCACTTTTTCAAGCAATACCTGTTGCCAAGTATCACACTACCCTTTCGTTGTATTGAGATCATTTCCTAATTTCTACTCTTTCCTCGAATATTTGAATCTCTGTACACTATGGCGTTGTCAGAAAATTAGCGGAGTTTACTATTAACCAATATGATGTCGTCAATTTAAAGGAGTAAGAGAGAACTGATGACAATAATAGGATCTCACCTGATGGGACATAAACTCTCCTAGAGCTAACACAATCCACAGCAACCAGTTCGAATTTATCACTGGTAATTTTAATCTATCCCAAAATTTTCTAATGTCGATAAATAATTACTGATATCGTATTACTTTTGAACTATGTTACTGCTAACCTCAATAAAAACTTACTGCTGTTTATTCCGTGCGACACATTTAAATGATTATTTAATTATTTCACTACTTAACTTTTTGAACTTTTGGTAGAGTGACGATCTGCTGATCGGAGCGCCAGGGTTCGATTCTCGGGAACCCCTCAGGGTACTTTCAGCTTTGCACAAGCTTTGTCATTTTTCGGGTAGTAGATATTTTGGGGAAATTGTATGTGGTATAGGGAAAGGGTCCCTATCTTAATGGGTGAAATTCTCACGTGAATTAGAGTTAAATGAGATGCACCCTCATCTATTAGACAAAACTTCAAGTTGATTATTACCGAACACGTTTAAAAAATAAATAACTCAATTAACTGGGTTTTTTTTGAGAATGTCCAAAGGCATGACCGTGTTTTTTTTCTCCGTGTGTGGCCTGTCTTAATAAATAAAATCCGATTTCAATTCGGAAGTCCGTCTTTGAACATTGCCTATTTTGAAGGGAGTGGTTGCTCTTTTTACCAGTCTAAATGAATGCCAGGTTAAACCGTTACCGCAATGATAGTGTCCACTGTCATGACTGATATAATACCCTTCTACGTTTTAAGTGGCTAAGGGGTTTGAGAGCAATCGTGGAGCAATATATTTCTCATCGAAGGTTTGCACCGGGATATTTGTTACGCCATTCTGTCATCAATTCGCCCTCTCGTTCAATAGAACGGCAATAATCTCCAACGATTCTCCCTTTCGCCCAGCAAACTCCTTATTTCTCCTCTCTGTTGTTCTTAGATTTTCCCTCGAGTGGACTCCTAGCTCAGGGCCATCGAAGCCGACAGATGGGTCTGTTGCAGCCGCATATTCATGACATACCTCGAAATCCTTCCCCAATATTCGACCACTCCTCCCATCAGTTCCACTCAGCCTTCATCGACCCAAAACCGTACGACAAGCAATACACGTCTCTTTGGCTCGTACTGCGCTCCCTCTTTCCCTCATTCTCTTTTTCCTCTCCAATATGATCAGCGCTTTGTTCCTCTTCTTTGTGCTGAACGACGGAACAACGCGTCCCTCCTTACATTATTGTCGTTATTGCCGTGTAATATTTTATATAATTGACTTTAGAAGAAGATTAGTTGGGAAAAAGTCAAAGCTGTGAATCACATCGGAGAAATTTAGGAGGAAAAGATGGTCTCGGCTACAGGATATATATATATGCGTATATATATATATGTATATAAATATATTCAAACACGAAATCCCTCCATACGGCGAACAAATATTACTTCACACTTAGAAATAGAAAAAGGAAAGGGGATAGGAAAACACATAAAAGAATCCCGGTTAAGGAAATATTTTTACGTTTGTGATCTGCTCAAATCCACCTTCCCCACCTTTCCTGTGTTCCTCTTTTATGTGTTTTCCCATTCCCTTTCCTTATATCTACTTCTATGTGTGAAGTATATATATATATATATATATATATATATATATATATATATATAAAGAAACTCCGTCAGCCAAAAACAATATAAGAACACATAATAAGAACACTCACACGTAATATCTTAATAATTTCGACGGAATTCAGCTCCGTCTTCCTCAGAAGAAACACTGTACACATGCATACATATGTATACATGTATAATTTACGGTCAGTTTTTACTTGAATTTTGAAGTCAGAGTTATGAATTGCATCAGTTTGACCTCAGGACTTGTCTCCCCTTCCCGGCGACAGATGCTCGATACCCAGTTCGTCAGTCCGCTCCTCAAATTGTCCTTAGTGGTGCAATAAATTAATAATGGTGCTAATGAAGCACACTTCCACGATAGCCACCAAATCAGGAGTGAATTATCTCGGTTTCACTCTAGTCAATTCGTTCGCCCAAGAGTGAATCTGTCGACGAGTCCCTGCAAATGGTTCTATTTATGCGAATACCAAGGTTTATTCACTCTTTCGCCGCTCATCCACTTCCACTGCCTCCGACCCTCCCTTCTTCCCCCAACCCACATCCCTCGTCTTTCACGAGTCCTTTTTGCCCCGTGGTTTCTTCATTCCGTTGTTCTCGCTCCGCCATCACCCTCCGCGCCATCGTCTGCTTTCACCATTGCTCTCTCACACTCTCCCTACCCATTCGACCGATGAATTTTCCACCCTCCTCTCTCACTCCACACTCTTCATCCCCGCCCGACCTCTGCCCACCCCTCTACAATCCGAGCCTCTTTAGCGACCGACTACCCTCTCCCTCCGTTCTCACCACGCTCGCACACACACACACGCGCGCGCGCACGGCCGGCAACCCTCTCCCATCTCTTCTTTCCACCCTTACTCCCGCACCCCCGCTAACCCCCCCCTCTCCGCGTTCATCCCCTACGGCCTTCCCCGTTCCTCCCCCAGCGTCCTCCCCTCCTCGCTCTTCTCCGCCGTCGAGGACCTGAATGGAATGGAAGTCACGGCGACTCCGATATCAGCCTCCTACACACTCCCTTCGTATTTACTTTCTCCTTGGGCGAGTCCAATTTTCTACCGAATAAAAGATGAAGAAGTTAATAAACGTGGCAGATGAAAAATACACGCCGTCGAGTGAGCTTTGATTAAAGTAGTTACAAACACTGGAGAAGAACTAAGGCAAACAGCGGGCGGGACTCAATAAGTGCCGATACCGAGAGAAGGAGGAGGGGAGACGAAGAAAGGACCGACGGGAGGTAGTGGTGGCGGCCCGGGGGTGGGGAGTGGGGGGGGGAGCGGGACGCCGCGGAAGGGGAGAGAGGAGGACAGAGATTGAGAGGGGAACGAGAAGGGGTTCGGGTGGGGGATGGACCAGTTGGAACGGGGAAGAAATCGACCCCCAACTCCTTCCAAAGGCTCCATATTCTTCTTCCCCCCCCCACACTATCCCTTATCACTCTCTTCTTCCCTCTTATTCTCCACAGAGCTTTACTCCCTCCCCCATTTCCTTCCTGTTCTTCGAAAACCTCAGATTTACTTCCCTCCCTTCTTTGCGTTGTCCTCTTTCTCCTCATCACTCCTTTCACCCCTTTACATCTCCTAAATTTCATTCGCAATCCCACATTCCCTGAATCCCGTGTCTCCATCATCCGTGAATTGTTTTATCATGCATGCGGAATGTTTGATATTTTATTATTATCTTTAATATTTTATTTTTATTATTGCATTATAATGCATGGTATATTTTCAGCGGTTTTTCTGTTCTGGAAACCATAGAAACCGACTACAAGTGCCAAGACAGCAGAGAAATAAACCTGTGTTAATCATGTCATTACCAATTTCAAATGTTTTTTCTCTCAATTTTCGATATTTTGAAACACACTCCGAATAGGTAATTCATGAAGAAAGAAAAATGTTGAATCAAATAATTTTCACCACCCTTCCTTGGGGAGCACATTTTTCATCTGATTTTTTTTACGATTCTACAAAATTGCATGCTCCAAATGTTCGTAGTGTGGGCGAAATAATCTCATGTGACGAAAGAATCAAGACATCCGAGTTAACTTTTTACCGGTGGACGTAGGCTATAAAATAAGTTTATAAGATCATTGTTCGAACATGTTCATACTTAGCTCCATAACAGATTTCTGTCTTTTTACGTGAGTGCACGCATTATGTTAAAACCCACTGCTGGTTTTCTTTCATCTTGTACACAAAAAAAAGCGAAGTTAGTCGTTTGTATGTTTAATACTTTTTATTCTTAAAAAGGGGATATTATCATTGTATTAAATTAAGAAACTTCTGTAATATTGGATGGAACGAAATCCCAGGATAAACAGATTTCCTTATCGTTCGATTTCAACCCTCCCTGAATTTTCTTAATCTGTATTTATGTATACATTGGGTATTATTGGTGTTTTTGACCATAGTTATGTTGTCATCTGCTATGGTCCTCATCTTTTACATTAACATAAGACGGCATTTGGGGTAGTCGTTAAAGCAATTCGGTGAGAGAGGGAGGTTTAACATCTCAATTTTGCGAGATTGGACGTTCTTTCAATATTTTCGTCTATTTTTCAGCCGCCTTTTCTGCCGATCTATTCATGCTCCGCTGGTATTTGGTGCACTGTGCGTTCGAATTCACACGCTTAACTTCATCACCGTATTCTACCTTCATTCAATCTGGCGAATAAAATGAGGGTTTAGCCTCAGTTTTCCTCATGTCACTAAATGTGAGCTTACTGAATCGCAATAACATTTCCCCTACTCTAGCACCTAACACGACGCAAGACCTTTTCTTATCTTGCATTCCTTTATTTCGACTTCCCGCTTCTTTCTACCTTTAATTCATCGGTAGGTCACTGATGGAGAAGTATTGACAGTGTTACCCATCCATGAATGAAAAAACCAATCTCTGATGCCATCCATACTATACTATAGACCAATAGCTAAAATATTGCTGCAATTGTTACTTTTTTTCGAGGATCCTACCCTCCGATTCCTCTCGAGTGGGCTCTCAATTGGTGTATCACATATTGAAACTGAGCGTTCAAATGTGTTTGATTCAGTATAGGCTGTAACATAGATATCACGATACAGAACTCATTCTGCTCCATAGACTAAGTCAGAACGATTGGTGTCATATGACACAGAATAGATCATAAAGCAGTTGAATCAATTTCCCGTGCGCAAGCCCGCCATATTGGGATGGCGGAATGCATCTTACAATTCCCATTACGATGCGAATGAAAACACAGTTCGAACATTGCAACATGAATTACATTTAATTTATATCTATGTGTATATTTATATTATATATATGTATGTTGTACATGTTTGTTGAATATGTATGTTGTATATGTATGTCGTATACAGGGTTCGTCCGGAAAATAAGTGTACTGAGCTCAGGAAAAAAAATATTACACTTTTACATATCTTAAGCTAATATTCCTCAAAATAGGACCCTTGTGAGTCGATACACTTGTTCCAGCGGCGTTCCCATTCCTGGAACGCTCCCGCGAAGGCATCATCGGGAACCTCTCGAAGACACGTCGTCACGGCCTCTTTGACGGCGTCCAAAGTCCCGTATCGCGTTCCTTTCAAACTCCTCTTTATCTTCGGGAACAGAAAGAAGTCCGGTGGTGCCAAGTCCGGGCTGTAGGGCGGGTGCGGCAGCGTTGCCACGCCGTGCTTGGCCAAGAAGTCCGACACGACAAGCGCGGTGTGAGACGGCGCATTGTCGTGAAGCAGCCGCCAGATGTTTTTGATCGCTGGCCCGACGCGGGTGACTCGTTTTCGAAGCCTGTCGAGCACTTGGATGTAAAATGCAGCATTAACAGTTTGTCGTTCAGGTACAAATTCGTAGTGGACGACTCCCCTTTTGTCAAAAATCCGGAAAAAATCAGTACACTTATCTTCCGGACGAACCCTGTATGTATGTATATGTGTATGGGAGTGTGTAAATATACTCGTATATGTATATGTGTGAGTATATAAGTATATTATAGATGGCAGCCTTGTCGTGAAAACGTAAAATATATAAAAACAACTCATGATAATAAACTCATCTAAACTCAGAAACACAAAGAAAGGAAACTCACGAATAAATTTGACGTTTTCACAGCAAGGCCATCTTCAGAAAATATATATATCTATATATATTATTATAAGGTAATCTACCGGTTAAGGTTGGTTTTTTGATGATACAAATACCAAATAAATATTTTATCCTAACAAAACCCAATCCAGCAACCTACTCTACATCAGGTCCCTCTTCATCTCTGTGTATATCCTTCCTCCCTTCATCCCGTCCAACATTCCTATCCTGTTCCTCTCCTTTCCTCATTTGTCTAACATTCTCCCCTCTAATTAAATCTTCAACATCCCACTGCTGATCAATGCACCCTTCGTTCATTTTTCCTGCATACATAGGATTTCTCCCAACAAATCCCTCTCCTCGTCCACCATCTCTAGTACTTCCTCATTTGTTTTCCTTTCGGTCCATTTCACTTTCTCCATTCTTCTACACACTCACATTTCAAAAGCCTCCAATCTACGTCTATCCTCCTGCTTCAAAGACCACGTTTCCACGCCGTACATGGCTACGCCATATCAAAGTTTTTACGAGTCTTTTCTAAACATCCTTACTCAACGTTCCCGTCATCAACGCTCTCCTCCTTGTGAAAGCCTCTTTGCCTAGCGCAATTCTTCTCCTTACGTCCCTACTACTTTGACCGTGTTGGTCCAAATACATATATATATATATTATATATATATATAAGCGTTGTTTTTTTAAAGGTCTACAGAATATAGGTCCAGAATGTTTTAGCTTTTGATTTGACGGAATGCGGCGTGGACACAGGAAATCATAAGAATGACAGGAATACACTTTTGAGGAAATTAAAAGCGGGAGTTTTAGGGTATGTCGAATTTGTTGACCATATTTGGTTTTGGTAATCCATTTACAACTCAATTTCAACTGCTTCATTTTTACCCTCAAGAGGCAAACGCGTACTATATAGGTCTTTGAAGCTTCCCATGGACCCAATTAATATTGTAGACATTCGTCAAGCCATCATTTCGTCGAAGTGTAACATTGTAAGGAGATGCCTTATTTCAAAAAATTATATTTTTAGCTTAGACTAACTTCCAATCGGAAAATAACAATTTAGGGGTGGAGAGGCATGCGGAAAATAAGATATCTGTATGGGTCGCCAAATTATTGAGCCTGTTTTTTTTAACCATTTGTATATCTCTTCACAAGCACTTTTCACATACATGACTTTCTTGAGCTCCCATTCATGCACGGCCGACTTATCTTAAACTTCCATTTATTGTCGCCGCAAATCCTACTCCTTTCCTTCGTCCATTCGCCCCTCTCCTGCGCATATACTACCTCGAGACACCTACTCACTTGCGCGGGACGGGAAGGACTCGAGAAGGAAGGGACGGACGGAGGGAGACGCTCACGCGCAGGGGGTCGGTGGGTCGAGGCGAGGAGGAAGATGAGGGAGGACAAAGCGAAGGAAGGATATGTAAGCGTATGGACGAAAGAGGGAAGAGAGGAAGGGAGAAAAAGAAGGGTTCAAGGTGGGGTGGAGAGAAGGGCGTGGATGAAAGATGGGGGTGGGATGAGGGACTAGGGCGAGAGAGAAGATGACGAGCGGACCACTTTATTTTTTAAGGCTCCTGAGTGAGGTTAGGCAAGTCAGGAGCCAAGGTAATTAAGAAAAGGGTTCCTCCAACGTCTTCGTAACTGTTTAAAGGCATTGTTTTGCGTGGAGAAGGGCACGGCGGGAGAGGGTATCGAGCGGGGAGGGTTTGAGGGAGTTTGGGAAGGGGGTGGAAGGAATTTTGAAGGGAAGCCGGGGAAACCTCGATGTGAAGGTTGGGGGTTTGGGGGGGGTAGAGGCCGTCTTTGGGGGAGTCTCGAGGTTCCTCTCCCACGGGGGTGGGAAGGGGGGAGGGTCGGAGACGTGGTGGTTGGAGCGGAGGGAAGGAGTATCCGTAGAACGGGGTCTTAAATCTCACTTGATGAGAGAGTCTGTCTCCCCCTCCCCGTCCCATCTTTCCTCTCCTTCGGCGAAGGCGAGATTGACTCCGTTAAAGAGAGGCGGCGGGAATGATAACAAGGGGCAGGGAAGGGGCGGAGGCGGGAGGTGGAGGGGGCAATGAGAGGGCCGGGGGCGGCTCTTTCGGGGGAACTTTTGAGGGTGGAAAGGTTAGTGAGGGGTGTGGAGGTGGGTGTGGGGAAGGTGGATCGGGTTCGTGAGAGTGGTGGGGGAGAAAAATGGATGTGTGGTGAGCAAGGGGAGTGGTGTGGACCGCTTAGGGTGGGGAGAGCGTGGTTTGGCGCGGGAGGAAGGTTTTTACGAGCACTCCTTGGAATGAAGAAAGATCCTGAAGAGATGAAGTTCCGTTGAGTCAACAGCGAGGGAATGTTTCTTCGTGGCTTGAGGAAAAGGAGTTGGATTGCTTCCACCCTCTCCTCTCGGTCCCCCACCCCCTTTGGGCACTCCTCGATCCTCCCTCTTGCCTCTTCTCTCCCCCGCCCTCCCACCCTACCCCTTAGGCCTCCCTTCTCTCCCTCGTCTTCCCTGGTCCCCTCCCTCCCCGCCTTGCCGCTTACCTCCTCCTCCTTCCCGGACTCCTCCAGGGCTGTCTTTTGCTTATTTTCCTCGCGATTTCTTTTTTCTCGGTCGGCGGTGAAGCGGACGGGAGATTAAGGTGTGCAAACTTTCCAGATTCCCAATCAGTGTTTGTTACGTGAAGAGAGTTTCCGATTTCTTTTTCGGATTCTTGAGAAATTTGGCGTGGAGTTTTGTGCTGGAGAGGTGGAGAGCGGGTGATAAGGGTGTGATCTGTGGTTATTACGACACAAAGAGCAATTGTGGAGACTTCTATTTACCTATATGTGTTTGTTGTGTGTGTATATATATATATCTTCGAAACAAAACGCTCTTCGGCAACGACACAAATGAGAATGACAGCCGTGCCGTCGGAACTTAAAAACTACACGTGTGTGTCCTTTCTTTGTGTTTCTGTGTTTAAATGTTTAAATCAATGTTTATGTATATAATCATATATACGAAATGTGTCAAAAAATAACGAGAATTCTAATTTTTCGGACAAAATATTTATTTATTCTTATACATTGATGTTGTCACCTTCAAAATAGTCCGCATTGGAGATTATGCAATTGTGCCAGCGCTTCTTCCAATCCCCGAAACACTTGTCAAACTCAATCTTTGAGATAGCCTTTAGTTCTTTCAGCGATGCGCTTTAAATGTCATCTACGCCTGTAAAACGACGGCCCTTCAAGGTTCTCTTAATTTTTGGAAATAGTAAAAAGTCACACGGAGCCATACTATATATGGCGAATATAGAGGCTGGAGCATAGTTACAGTATTGTTTTTGGCCAAAAATTCACGAACAAGCAATTAAGTGTGAGCTGGTGCATTATCGTGGTGCAAAAGACATGAATTGTTTTTCCACAGATCCAGGCGTTTTTTTCAGATTGCTTCACGCAAACGGTATTGAACTTGTAGGTAGTACTTCTTATTGACCGTTTAACCTGGCGGCAGGAATTCATGATGCACTATGCCATTAAAATCGAAAAACACAGTGGGCATAACCTTAACGCTCGACCGCACTTGTCGAACCTTTTTCTGTCTTGGTGAGCCAGAATGCCTCCACTGGGATGACTGAGCCTTAGTTTCCCAATACCCAAAAAAGTGGAAAAAATGTCATGACATGATCCAATCGATATGCCAACATCATCAGAGACCTCGCTAATTATGATTCGGCGATCGCTCATAACCATTTCTTTCACTTTTTCACGTTTTCATCGATTGTTGATTTGCTGGGGCGTCCAGGGCGTTCGTCATCTTCAAGGTCTTCACGGCCTTCTTGGACACGCTTATACCAATCGTAAACTCTTGATTTACTCATAGCAGACTCACCATAGGCCTTCGTTAACATTTCACACACTTTGTTAAACTTTATTTCATTTTTACGCAAAATTTGGTACAAATTCTTTGATCCATTTCTATTAACAAACGAAAATCGCCGAGCTCATAAAACACTTCTAACCTTAGTGGCTGTCACAGACAAAGTCCACAATGGAAACAGCTAAAAGTTTTATCATACTTAAGGGGCATGTTTACCGACATAATAAAAAAAATTTGACAATCGGACTCTCCAAGCCCGTGAAATGAAACAATTCTCATCATATATAATAATATAATTCATACATATATATATATATATATAATTATATATGTACATATAGATATTAATAATATTATATAAAAAAATTATAATATATATATATAATTATATAGTCAGTTTCTTCCTTCTCTCCCTTGAGAAAGGTGTCTTGTGCCACCGAAAATTCGAAAATGTCTGAGTTTCTTTTCGTTGTTTTTGCGTTTTTCAGTTTTTGTCTTTGTCCACTAGTGATAACTTCATATACATTATTATTCACATCCGTGAGACTTTCACATAAATAGCAGTAGTAGTTTTAGGGCAGGCAACCAACGGCTAAGGTCTTTTGCGTCATTAGGGATGGATGGGAAAGGAAGAGAAACCCGGCGTCGGCATTAGCCTACTCTTGTCGAAATGCGCCAAGGGGTCATCAGTTTAACGTCCCATCCGACGGACGTCATACTCACTCAAAAAGCTCTTCACAAAGAACATGTAGGGATCGGGATACCAGTGAACAAAATCTGCCGCCTCCGGGATTCGAACCTTAGCCCTTACAGTGGAAAGCCTGCATGTTAGCCACCGCCATGGTATCTGAACACGTATTATTTATCATTATCATAATCATTATTATTATTGGTATTCTACCGGTTAAGGTAGGTTTTGGATCCACAGAGCCTACACAACGGTAAAACGTTTACTTGTGCCTCCTAACAAAACACAACCTAAAATCCAACACTGCAGTTAGCCAATATTAACTTCTGCACACTTTCTTCCTTCATTCATTCCATCGAACATTCCTATCCTATTCCTTCCTCTCCCTCATTTGCTGATCGTTCTCCCCTCTCTATCGTAGAATTCAACATCCCATCGCCAATCTAAATGCTCGGCATCCATCTTTCCGACCTCCTTGGATTTCTCCCAACAATCCCTCTCCTCCCTTAATCGAGGAACCCGCTTACTGCATCATCTATTATCTCTGTTCGTGTATAAAAATATCATTCCATCTACGAGAATACAAATGTAGATCGAATAGCACTTACCGCGCATTTATCTCAAACGGTATTCTTGAGTTGAAGTGAAATTTCCAGTTAGAAGAGGAAAGAAAACGCATTCTTAGGATTACCAAGGTGGCAGAAGAAGAGAAGATTCTCAGCTACGTAGAAGATTTCTGCGAGAAGAGGAGAAAACTTGCGAGAGTAGCATCCCCGCTGCGTTTCCGTCTTCCGGGTGTCCGCAATTTGTTCACGGCCGCATAATTATTTAAAATTTTTCCGAGACGTCGATCTAGTTTCGTCGCAATGCGATCATCGCCCCTCAAGACCACACTCCTCTTCGGTTGGGGCTTCTAAAATGGCGGAAACAAGGACGGGAGGAGTAGGAGAGAGGAAATGAGAGTTGGGAAGTGGGAGGGACGTATATACGAAAAGAGAGACAGAGATAAGAGAGGAGACTTTTGATCGTCCATTCCGGGGAGTTCCTTTGTCCAGCCGTGCAAATGGGAAACGAATTAATCCTCTCCCTTTCTGGAGCGAGGGTTTGGTGGTCCGAGGGAGGTAGGAGGAGATTCGGCGGTGGTGGTGGCTCACATGTTGTGGCAGGGAACGGCAAACGACGGGGTGGACACACTTTTAATCCTCGCGGGTGGTGAGGTAAGACTACTCCCGCACACCTGAACCGGAGGTTCCCCCCACTTTCCCTCTCCCTCCCACCTCCTCCTTTTCCCCTTCCTCACGCTCCCTTTCTCCTCTTCACTTCAACCGGACTCGTTCTCCCTCCCACCTCCAACCCCTTCTATCCTCCGAATTATTTTTTTCCCTCGGCGGTCATTTCCTTCTCAAATGCGGGGAACCTCGTTTTCTCTCCGGCTCGGAGACGAAGTGCGCCATCGTCAAGAGAGACGGAGTGCGCGGAGGCGTATCATCATTTTGTTTGCATTCTTCCAGCAATCTCATGGGAAAAGATTCCTTCCGGAAGATTCGATGAGGATTTGGGCCGTATGTGTGTGCGCGGTGACGCTGATGAGGGAAATGTATCAAGCGCGAAGTCTCGCTGACAGATCTCGCGTCCATCTGGTGAGACACTTGATGCGCGCATAATCTGTTCCCATCTCCTCACTCGTGTTCTCTTTCTCTCTCTCTCTCCTCAACCGCCTCCCACACTCTCACTTCCCCCGCCCCGAAGGAGGGCGCGAAAGTACGCATTTCGTTCCCCGTGGAGCCATTACCTCTCCGCCCGTCCGTCTTGAGCCCTTCTCCCGCACGAGGATTTTTATTTTTGTTGGCAAAACGAGACGCATAACACTCCATTCATTCCGTGCATGGTGGTTTTCTCCCTCACCCTCCGCCTCACGCAAAGTATAAATATGCGCTCATCGAGATCGGGAAGCATTAAAAGAGTTTTCTCTGAAATACAATCTTTTCCTTTCTTTCGTCTCACGTATATAATAGCATTTGGTGTAACACGTAATAGGGCTTTACTCCGTCGCGAAAAAAGCACGAAGAATGAGATAAAAAGGACAGAAATTTACAGCTGCGATACCTTAGCTCTTACTTACTCTTCAATAAGTCCATTAAATATCAGTTTTGATGAGCGCGCACCACAATCGCTAGTCAGCATTAATAAATAATAGATTGAATTTTTTTGTAAATATTAATTGAAACCAAAACCATGGTGTTTAATTATTTTTAAAATTTATTTATTTCATACTAATCCGAAAACAGCACTTCGACCTTAAAATCGAACTTTTAAAAAAATATGACAATAGACAATTTCAAACACCCAAACCCTAAATGGAGAAAAACCCCACCCAGGCGGGAAACCGACCCACGACCACTGGGTTGGCAGGCGAGGATGTTACCCCACCGGCACCGGGACCGGCAGCAACGTTGCTCTCGAGCAACAACTAATCAATGATTTTATCATACATGCATTTATTTTGAAAGAAAAGTATCCGTTCCTTACATGCCGGGAAGGGTAATCTTGAATATTAATTTTCATTAACGATAAGCAAAGTACCACTGAAATAAAATTGAGGGTTTTTTTAACAACTTGCGGAAATATTGTGAGTTAATTTTGTGGTTTGAATAAATATCACGTTCGAGTTCCAACTCTCGTATGTAACCTATTCTTGTGACTTAACCACCAGGAAAAAAATGTTCTAAAATGGGTCCAGGTTGAAGCACGAGTCGCAAATATTATCCAATAACAAATATGAAGAATTATATTAGGTTGGGGAAAAAAGAAATCCATTATTTGCTCGGTAGATGGCTTTGGTGACCGATATCTCGTAAAGTATCGATAAAACAATTTCAAGTTTATACTCGTTGTCAAGGTAACATTGGACACCAAAAATATTCTTTTGCCGTATTTTGTTTGTTCCATTCAGTTGTGCGTTACAGGGTGTTAACAATGGAAGTCAACAAAGAGAAAATTCGGTACATTTTACAGTTTTTCTTTGTTAAAGGCGAAAATGCAATCCTGACCGCTGAAATTGTTAATGGTGTTTATGGTGCCGATACTGTAACAGCTAATTACGTGCAATTTTGGTTTCGTTGATTCCGTTCAGGTATTTTTGATGTTAAAGATGCACCTCGCACAGACAGGCCCGTCGTCGAAAATGTCGATAAAATCACAGAAATAATCGAAGTTGTCCGCAAGATAGTAGTCGTAGCATCGCCCAGGAGCTAAAGATCGACCATAAAACAGTTTAAAACCATTTGCGAAAAGTTGGATTCGAAAAGAAGCTCGATGTTTGTGTACCACACTAATTAACACCAAGAAACATGATGAATCGAATTTCCATCTGCGAAGACTTGGTCAAACGGAATGTGCTCGACTCATTTCTTAAACGGATGGTGACTGGGGATGAGAAATGGGTCACATGCGACAATATTGTGCGAAAACGATCGTGGTCAAAGCGTGATGAAGCAGCTCAAACGGTGACCAAACCAGGACTAACGGCCACGATAGTCATGCTGTGTATTTGGTGTGACTTCAAAGGAATCATTTATTATGAGTTGCTTCCGTATGGCCAAACACTAAATTTAGATCTCTACTGTCAACAACTGGCCCGCTTGAAGCTAGCGATTGGGCAGAAACGGCCAGCGTTGACCAACAGAAGAGGTGTTGCGTTTCATCAGGGCATCGCAAGGCCACACACGTCGTTAGTGACTCGCCAGAAACCCCGGGAGGTTGGTTGGGAGGTTTTAATGCATCCACCATATAGTCGGGACCTGGCATCAAGCGGTTACCACCTTTATCTTGCATTAAAAAATTCCTGAGTGTTAAGAAATTGCGATCAAGAGAAGATTGTGAAAATAGATTACTAGAGTTTTTCGCCAATAAGGACCAAGACTTCTATGTGAGAGGCATTATGAAGCTACCTTTAAAATGGCAACAAATTATACAGCAAAACGGTGCATATATGACACAAATCAAACAATCCGAAACATCTTAAATAAAGTTTTGAACTTCACGCAAAAATAATGGATTTCTTTTTCCCCGATCTTATGTATGCAATATTAAGAGTGATAATACTCTCATAAAGAGTGACATACTTTTATAAATAATGTTTTATCTATATTCATGTACAGGGTGCGTTCCGAAAGTAATTTAATTATTTTTAAAAAGTAATTTATTGAACAGATCTGCAAAAACATTTAAAATTCTTCAAAGTCCAGTCCTTGGAACTCTACACATTTTTTCCAGCGACTCTGCTATGACCGGTAGGCTCCCCGGAAGACGTCTTCGTGGACCTCTCGATAGGTCTTCGTCTTCCATTGGATATCTTCTATGGGCAAAGAAACGGGTTCCTTTCAGGGCTGCCTTGATCCGAGGGAACAAAAAGACGTGCTGGGGCGACGTCAGGACTATAGGGGGGGGCAGCGTTGGCACCTGGTGTTTAGCCAGGGACTCGCGGACTCGTAGCGCGTTGTCGTGATGGAGTTACCAGGTAGCAGAGATATATTTTCTCGTCCTGATGACCATTTTTCGAGTCTTTCTGGCACATTCACGTAGTAGACAGCATTAACTGTGTGTCCTTGTGGAACAAACTCCTTATGGACCACTCACTTACTATCGAAAAAGACAAAGAGCATTGTTTTCACTTTTGATTTGCTCATTGTTGCCTTTTTGGGCTTGGAGGGCTGGTTGGAGTGCCCCTCAGAGCTTTGGGGATTTTTTTCTAGGTCGTATTCATAAACACAGGTTTCATCATCAGTAATAACGTTGAACACGAGCTACATTGTCGTTTGCTGGTTGACGGCCGCCCAGAGCGTTGTTCGTCGTGAACCTCTTCCCGGCCCTCCTTAAAGGACTTTAACCACCTCAAAACTTGTGAGCAGGACCGAGCAGAGTCCCCGTAAACCTCACGATTCATTTTGTTAGTCTCCTCAGGAGATGTTTTCAGTTTAGCACAAAACTTAATCGCGTGTCGTTGCTCGAAAGTCGATTCCATTTTTGTCGTGACACGGTCGGCGCGTAGAGGTTTACAATAAATGACGCCCAGCCGCTTTCAAGTCTTGTAGAGCTATGAGACCGGTTTCGCGGCAAAGCTTAGCGTCCGTCCTTCCACCCACTTGAAGTAGTTGGATTACACTCCAATTACCGGAGCAGCGCGGGAAATTTATTTGCATTAATTTCGGAATGCACTCTATACATTGTGCTCTGCGTAAATATAAGCCTATAGATGCATCTGAAAACTAATGAATATATTTGTGAATTGTAGTATTTCAACACTTTGGTAATAGATGAATGCATATTTCTAATTATAATTTTCTCTTTCAGACATTTATAACTCCAGCTAACTTTCATGCCGCTTGAAATGGCTGCTGTCTTTGGTATTCTCTTCCACTTTCACGGCGTTATTCCTTCATATGCGATATATCAACACTCAGATAGCAGTTCAAAGTCTCCATTCTCACTTTTCCTACCTATTTATGATCGGAAATTAATTTGTTTGAGTATCTACAGCTAGTTTTGTATGTGCGAATTTCAGCATTTCTATAATTTTGTGAATCTGCGTACATTGGATGTGATCAGAATATGATAGTGATGTGTTGAGGTTGGAAAATTTTGATGTGTATCTGGGCATTTCTCAATACCTCAGAAAGTTGTTTCAATAGGCACGAATTTTTAGTGGAAATATTAGAGCGTCAATGTGATTTTAGTATGAAATGGGATATTGAAAGAAAAAAAGTTTTCTTTTTGAGTGCAACGCAAATTTAAAAGCGTTCGAAATCAATATGAGATATTTTGACTGTTTTCGCATAATAAGGAGACGTCTCAATCACGAGATGCATGGAAATGCAAACCATTAAAACATCGAAACTGAATGTAAATTCACCATTTGAAAAGCAGTTATAGACTGAATATAAATTTGGGTGTGAATTTTATTCCATGATATTGTGTTCATTAATTTTTCCTTCAAATATCGCGTGGCTCCAAATAACATGCAGGCATTGAGGGTACTTAAACGCCCATTTTTAATGGCATTTCAAAATGCGCATAAAAAGATATTTAAATCCTCGACATTCGATGAGTACGATGCGCCGTGCAATTGGTTCATTTCTTTTTTAAAGTAGCAGATTTTGAGTCTCTGCCGAGTTATTGTCCGTGTTGTGAATCGGTGCGGGAAATGCAGATACTTTGAGATGGGCAGCATTTGAAACCATAGCAGGTTAGCATGTGTAATACAAAATGAGTAAATGGGATGATTACCTCCATAGAATAGCTGGATACTTAAAAAATATTACCCTTATAATCTCGTCACTCATGTTGAGCACATCAAGTGAGTGATCGTAAAGCATGTAAATGGAGTGTTATTTTAATTGCATTCATTCATTGCTAGGGTTGGCGGAAAAATCTCTAAGGGAAATCGCGAAGAAAGGTTAATACTACTGTCTACGAATGCAAACATTAATCATGCGGAATATCTCATAAATACTGAGGATATATAAACATTAGTCAGCCAAATAATACAGGTTGGCGCTGATGGTTTACGGAGCTAGCCACAGAGCATTATTGCAGGTCTATTCCAAATATTTTCGATGGAAATATTAACTAACTTAAGATTTCCATTGTTCCATCGAATGGAAGAAGTCTATTAAAAATTATGATCCGGAATGAAAAAAAATCGCTTGGACCATACTTCTACTTGGTCTTGGTCTAAACTTCATACTTCCAGTGGTCGTCTGTCGCAATAGATTTCCGAACTCGTAGCCAACTTGCAGCATCAGTAAAATATACCAATGAACTGCATTAGGCGTGTACTTCCTTGTCTGAATGGAGTTCCATCCATTTGAAAGAAATTTTTTTGTCGCGCCATAATTTTAGGGACGCGATTACCACTGATGACCACGCTGGAGGGGCAAAAATAAGTTATTCGCCGCACTTTTATAGATATATGGAATGGGTTTACGCGATAATCTCCCCGCGCGGTAAGGGAAGTTCTCCCTCACTCCCCCTCTCCTCTCTCAACCTATGCAAGACGCAATAACGATGACACGGATGGCCGGGATGGGGAAGAGCGTGGGGAGGGAATATCGCGATTGCCGAGGGGAGCGTGTTCGGATTCATTTCGTCGAGAGCGCTTTTAAGTGCGTTTCCTTATATTCCACTTCTGCGTCACTCAAACGTTTGTCCCCTCGCAACTCCGCGGTTACGTCGCTCGACAATGCTAGATGGCATTTGGAGGAATAAGGCATCAAAATCCGACCGGTAAATGACTCCGTCGCATCTCATTCCAGAAATCTCCCCCACCTCCCTATCCCAACCCTCTCTCCACCCCGCGATAAAAAAAAGGAGGCTGGAGAATTCCTTCGCTGAGCACTGAAAGATTCCTCGAACTCATATCATTTTATTGTTATCCGCAGCGTCGTTAAGCAATGAATGCCGCGAAGCTTCGAGACAATAACTTATGCGGAAAAAAATGGAAAACATATGAATGGAAATCAATATCGAAAGGACGGGGCGGGGGGGGGGGAGGAGATGATGATGGAGTTCTTGCTTCTGAAATCCTTTCCTGAGCGAATAATGGTGGATTGAGATTGCTCTCTCTATCTCTCTCTCTCTCTAAATATTCTCCCCCTTCTCTCAGCATCGATTTGTTTCGAACGTCGGCAATTAAAGTCCCGAGACGCGCGAAAAAAGGCAAGGAATGGATGACGCGGATTGGAAGAGAGAGAGTGAGAGGATCGGGGGACGGGGAGGGGTGGGTCGGGTGTATGTATTGGTTCCAAGGGGGGAGAGAAAGGGGGCAGGGAGTGAGTGGATGAAGCGATCGCCAAGGGGCGAGGGGGAGGATGGGTGGCGGTGGGGAGAGGGTAGGAGGAATGGAGCAGCATTGGCGGGAAAGGGAGGGGTGATTGGACGTCGAAGGAGCGAACGAGGAAAGGCTATTAGTGGCGAGGGGTTTGAGCGCAAGGGAGGCAAAGGAATAGGATAAGTAACGTGTAATTCTCGGAAGATGATATCTTCACTTGACTGTCTGCCTAAAGCGCATATCGAAATGAGAAATTGCAAATCGCGGACAGTTTTCGGGTTACTTGGTGAATAGAAAGAGTTTTTCTATGAAATAAATATGGTATTGTGTTTTAGAAAACTAAAGAAAAGCATTTGGAAATGAAAAGAAAATTTCGGACATTGATATTTTAGTCTCCAGCAGATGATCACGCCAGATAAAACTTTGTTAATGCGACAACACTTGCCTGTGAAGACAAATCTATGAGGGAGCACGACCGAGAGTTAAATGTAATGTCGGTAACACTGATCATTACATTTTGAAATTGTTCTTGGATTCATATCTTAGTTTTATCGCTGAAAAGCTAATAGCGCGGCATCCGAACTTCTCAGGTATGCGCTGTAATTAATAAAAAACGAACTGAACTAATTTTCCACAGTGCATGCGTTGAATGAGTTTCCATCGACTATTCACTGGCTGTACGTTCAAATATAGTATATAAAATACAATATTTTAAACTTTTTTTTCCATCATTTGATCATTCCACTTCTTTTTGTCTCTGAGGATATGCGTATTTATCGTGATTTAATTCGCGACTGACATGTGATCGTTTTCCTGTTGAAACCCCGAAAAAGAAATATTGCACTTTCGAAATGCCCCTAATGTACCTTTAAAACGGATATTTTAGAAGATATGCGTGAAGAGGATGAAAATCATAAAATTGGGGTTAACACTGAACTAAAAATGAACTCGTTATGTAACTAATATGATCGTTTAGACTATACTGTTAATATATTGTAGCACCACGAAGTTGGTTAGGTTGTCGAATTAGGTCTTATGCAGCGGAGATGAGCTGAATTTTTTTATTTTTTTATTAGGTAATCTACCGGTTAAGGTAGGTTTTTGGATGGACACAACTATCAAATAAACATTTTGTGACTCCCCACCTAGCAAACTAATCTATATCAGGTCCCTCTTCATCTCGGTGTACTTCTTTCCTCCCTTCATCCCGTCCAACATCCCTATCCTGTTCCTACCCTTACCTCGCTTGCCCAACATTCTCCCCTCTATTACCCTCTTCAACATTCCACTACCGCTCAATACGCCTTTCATCCATTTTTCCTGCCTCCATAGGATTTCTCTCAACAAACCCCTCTCCTCCCCCACCATTTCTAGTACTTCCTCATTTGTTTCCCTTTCGGTCCATTTCACCTTCTCCAT
This sequence comes from Hetaerina titia, assembly GCA_037158775.1. Lineage (NCBI taxonomy): Eukaryota > Metazoa > Arthropoda > Insecta > Odonata > Calopterygidae > Hetaerina > Hetaerina titia. The sequence continues at coordinate 102,821,986 of CM073768.1, forward strand.
TCTTCTCCACACCCACATTTCAAAAGCCTCCAATCTACGTCTATCCTCCTGCTTCAGCGACCACGTTTCCGCGCCGTGCATAGCTACGCTCCATATCAGAGTTTTTACGAGTCTTGTCTCAATATCCCTACTCAACGTCCCCGTCATCAACTCCCTCCTCCTTGAGAAAGCCTCCTTGCCTAGCGCAATTCTTCTCCTTACGTCCCTACCACTTTGACCGTGTTGGTCCAAAACACTTCCGAGATATGTAAACTGTTCTACCAGCACTATTTTTCCCCGCCTATTTTAATATTTAGCTTAGCCTTTTTCTTTCTGGAAAATCGCATAACCTTTGTTTTACTAATATTGATTCTCATCCCATATTTATCGCACTGAACCTCCAATTCACTCAACAATGCTTGCAACCCCTTGGCTGACTGAGCAACTAATGCTTTATGAATGAGCTGAATTTATAAAAATAAATTATATGATAAACTTAGTAGCGTATCAAACATTTATTCTAAGTGTCCAAGTAAGTTGTCATTATTTTATTGTTCTTGTTACTTGCAGTTCGTCTCTTATATCTGACGAAGTATTTTACTCTTAGATACCGCAGTGCACATAACTGTTATAGTAAATATTATTTCCATAATTTATTTAAAATATTTTTCAATAGCCAGTATTTAACCAAAACTTAATCTTTAATATTGCCAGCCTGGTGTTGGATCATCATATATCACGCAAAAACGGGTTGCTCAATTGGCTGTATAATAGTTCAGAGGGTAGAGCATACGGCTTCGAGTCGGAGAGTTCCGGGTACGAGGGTCTGGTGTGAGATCTTCCTTATATCTCATATGGCAATGGAAAAGATTCTGGCTTAGTACGAGGTGACATCTATCTTCATCAATCAGGATAACGTTGTCCGGTTGATTAGTGTCGTTTGGTATGAGAAAACTAACTCAGATAACCCAAGCACGGTGGCAGACTAACGTAATGTATTCGTAGGCTATAACAGTGACTTGACTGTACTGAGATGGCTTTCGAATTTTGTTACAATTGGAGAATTTTGTGGTTCAATCTTTGTTCTCGCGTTTTAGTCTTAGCCTTCAGCGGGGAAGTGGAATCTGATGGGTGGTTTACCCCATGAAGACAATGCAACGCGAGAGAAAACCATAAACACAGTAATCAACCCGAAGGTCGGTTTAGTAGGTGATGGTAGAGCTCACCCGTGTGAACAAGCCCGACGGCGTGTGAATATTCACACATCAGGGTAGGGGGGCCAGTTCCTTTCCCTGTGCCGGTTATGGTTTCGCAGGAAGATCTGGTACCCGAAAAATCAACTAGCTTGGGTGGAGCTGCAGGTGCCCAAAGTGCCTTGCCGAATCGAACCCGGGACCCTCTGGTCAGCAGTCCAACGCTCTACCCGCTAGACCACCGAGAGAAACGCTTACTAATTTAAAACAGCCAAGGATAGGCACCATAAGCAGCCAAATTCGGAATACACCTCAATGGGGAATAATTTGGTTGACTTACATTTTATTGATATTCTACCAGCTGAGGTAGATTTTTTATGGACACATACTATATAAGTGTTCAATGACGTATTCACTTGCCTCTTCTAACCAAAAGCGAAACCTGAAATCGAGCACCTATTCCCGTCCTATTTCTTCCCCTTCCACGTTTTCCCAACGTTCTCCCTTCTATTTCAGTCACCAACATCCTCTTACCAATCAAGATGCTCTGAATCCATCTTTCCTGCCTCCTTTAGATTTATCCTAACAAACCCCTCTCCTCCCGCAACATACCTAGCACATTCTTCTTCTTCATTTGTTTTCCTTTCTGTCCACTTCACCTTCTCCACGCCCACATTTCAAAAGCCTCCGAACTACGCCTATCATCTCGCTTATATGACCATGCTTCCGCGCAGTACAATACCACGCTCCATATCATAGTTTTAACGAGCCTTTTCTTAACATCCCTATCATCAATTCTTTCCTCCTTGCGAAAGCTTCTTTGCCTAATGCAATTCTTAGCCTTATATCCCTACTACTTTCTACGTTTTGAACGTCCAAACACTTCCGAGATACGTAAAATGCTCCACCTACTCTTGTTTTTGCCTTTATATTTTAATGTTTAACCTAGCCTTTCTCCCTCCGCAAAAGTCACATTACCTTTGTTTTATTTACATTTATTCTCAACCCATACCTGTCGCATTGACCTTAAAATGCGATAGCAGAAACCTGGTCATCCGCAAATCTAACTGATTTGATAAGCTAATTTTAGCAATAGGCGTTTCAATGTTCAATCTTTTTAGCGATTCGTGCGGTAAATCTTCCTCAGCGTGCGTGCTACTCATAATTTGGTGTTTCTTTTGAAAATTACATGACCGGAATAAATTTACTAAGGTAATACGCAAAGGTTCGGCTTATTGCGCTAGATTCAATCCATTTCTTATATTTGATGAAGTGGTTGCGTTGCAAAAATGCATTTTCCAAGGAAATATTTTTAACGCTCGAGGAAAAATGTTTGTAGCTTAGTTAAACCAAATTTGATTCTATATCTCCTGTGTAGTTACTGCCTTTTGACTCAATGAAACAATTAAAAATTCGCGATCAAAATAATATTGGCTCTTTTTAGAATCGGAAAATAGGAAGCGGGAGGGTATGAACAGTCAATGTTTTGTTAGTTTTTGTTGAACGTTTTTGAGACGATCATTTTCAAATTTGACGAAGAAGGGACTCAATTCCACATGGTTTATGGCAACTGCATGTTATTCTTAACATTATTTTACAGGTGAAGAAAATGGAAAGTTTTGGATGACGCTTTCAATTGTCTGTTAGCTGCATATTTTAAGCATTGTTTTTCTTTTTGTGTTAGAAACTCTCAAAAAATGAATTTTCATAATTCGATTTTTCAACTTAATAAACTTACCCTACTCTAATAACGTGCATTTTACATTATAATGTTGGTTGAACTGGTAGCGTTAAAAAGACGAAAAATTATTTTCCGTGTTTTGGTCTTCAATACCACTGAAGAAAACCATATTTTGAAAACTTTTTTTTCCAGCATCGATGTATCTTCTTAAAGTTTGAAAGATGTATTACACTATTTTAAAATAATACCAAAAGTTTGGATGCATTGTGTATTTTCCATTAGTTCGAGAAATGATAAACAGACGATGTTCTCTCAGCTGAGAGCAAGGAATTAGGGAAAAAATAAGGTTATCGCAAATTTTAGAAAGAGTTAAGTGGTTTTGCTTTATCTACTTGAAATGAATCAACATGAATTCCTGCAAACCATCTCTACAGCGTGTGAGAGAGGGTGATTCAACGACAGACATGCAACTTAAAAAAAGTTTTTTTAGTCAAAATTAATACTTGTAAATATAAAATATTTCACATAATGTATTTCATGATAACTATACAAGGTAACTATGTAGATACATACGCTACGGTATCTAAGTGAGATGTACTCCTCTAAGCATGAAATAGGAGCTGTTAGTAACAAGAAGGACTGTAACTAAGGTTACATGAATCAATAAAACACATTAGGGAATCAATAATGAAAAAATACAAATACTTTCCCCCCTTATCGCGATTGTACATAGTTATTCCGATTCCATATTGCTCATAATGAAATTGAAATCTTAAAATTCTCTGTCCTACACTTGTTGTATCTAGCTTTATTGACATACATTATCCTACCTTAGTACGATGGGACCAATACAATACGTTTTCAACATTATAGATACGTATTAGGTACCCTCTTTCATTATTATTTATTATGACGTGCATCGCGTCATAATGGCTATACTTGCATACTGGCATAATTAATCGTGACCCATTTCTCAGTTATGAATTCTTTTCATCCTGACCCTCGACGAATGTCGAGTCAAGACTGTAGCTGTGCTCACCGAGCAGAAGTCTCCCCTCTCGCCGATATGTCGTGTAGCGTCTATTCAAGTCGGCACTGGAGGGTGTCGTGTCCTCAACTCCCGCTTCGTCGACGAAACCGACGTTAAGAGATGAAAAGGGCGGAAGGTTTATGCGCCTGACGAGAATCCAATGAGAAAATTTAAATGGGACGGCGAGTAAAAATCTCACTTGCGACCATCGAGAATGGCTCGAGGGCAATCTGGGAAAGGTCGCGTGCCTGGCGAGTGTGGTATTGGGGAGGCGGAGAAGGAGAAGAGTTTCCAACACCCCGTGGTACGGAGACTAGGTCCTCCCGGAGGGGGCTGGGAGGGGAGGTCGCGGATGTATATTGTAGGAGGAGGGTGAGGGTTCGAGGTACTTGAAGACGTGCCATTACCACTTCCAATCACTTCCTGCAGTTGGCGCGCGTTCCATTCCCGAGGCCCTCGTCCTCAAGACAATTCGTTCCGTGGTTGATGATGAGAGGGGGGGGGGGAAAGAAGATGCAAGTTGGGGGGAAGGATTCTCCCATTCCCTCTGACACCCTTTCATCGGTCCCTCCCCTGCACAACCTGCGTCAAACTCACCCCACCCTTCCCGTTTTCCTCGGCTCGAAATGTATCGGTCCATTGTCCCTCGAAATATCCCTGCAACCACCTTCCCTCTACTGAACACACACACACGAATGCGTACGCACATTCACGAGAATGCACTCGACCATTTTGCATTCCTTTCGTTCCCATCTTTTCAGGTCGTCCCTCCCTTCGACTCCCGCCTTCACCAGTTCCTCTTGATCGTGCAGAGGATGTGCAGGTATCTTTCATCCCGGCGTCCGTTCATCTCTAAAGCAAAACGTCGCGGGATTTGGCCAGGGTGACGAAGTTGAGGTAGAATACGAAATGACGAACTACATGTAGGTAAAAATTTCGAAGATAAACGACTGAATTAGCCGAGTTACGTAAAATTTCGGCTGCATATTTCCATGATATTGAGGCTTCCAAAATAATCCATTAGTGAAGTGATCGCAAGCCAACAAAATTTTTGGGGTCACTTAAACCCTCATCCCTTTATCGCATTGCGTTTTTGTCACCAAATATGAATTAATTAACTTCAGCCTCCCTTGCGGAAAATAAGTTGACAATTACGTCTAATAGATAAAGAAAAAAGCTATTTCCTTTTATATTTGAATATAAATAATGATAGAAATTAAATGGATGGCTCGAATAATTAAATATTTCAGAGGAAAGAGGAAGAAGACAGAAGTACCGCTGTAGGGATGAAGAAGTAAGCATACCGAATGTAGTTTCTGACATGTTAGCTTGTTGATGAGAGCTACGGAGGGAAAAATGAGAGCCGAAACTTTACAGGAAGGATTAGGTAAAGGTTTGGTTAAGGAGGTGCGGTTGGAACTCACCCAGTACTAAATCGGTGGTTCAACTATTGGGTGTGCAACCAAATTATTTAGTGTATAGGGGTCAGTTACTTTCCCTGTTGAAGCGGAAAATTCCCCGAAAAATCATACAGCTTGGGTGAAGCTAAGGGAGCCTGAGTCACCAGGAGTAAAACGCGTTTCCTTCTTTGACGACCATTCTGTATACCAGACTATCTTTCCCCGAATGAGGTACCAGGTACAAAAGTGGAAAATAACGAAAGCGGAGAAACATGAACGCCTGAAGATAGAATTCGAATTGCTAGTTGCGTCTTACCGATATAAATATTTATAAAGTGAAGAGGGTGTGAACTATTGGCTGTGATTTTACAAGGAGGCAATCCTATAGCCAATATTGATTTTTCTGCAATATTATTACCGATATTTCAGCATAGAGCTCTCCAAAAAAATCAGTATTGGCAATAGAATTGTCACCTTAGGATTAATGAATATGTGGAATTCGTTTTTCAGGTCATATTTAACATTTAAAGATTTTTTAAGAGAAAACTTTAGTATAAAACATTGGCTGATGAAAATGGGCTATTAGATGAGTGTAAATAGCTTTTCGCTGTCATTCTAAAACTCTTTACCTGAGAAAACTGTACGCACTAAAATTGAACCTCGTTTCGGAATTCGTCAACAATCGGTAACCTATTGCATTCGCTCAATATTACTGTTCGGACACGAGCCTCCATTGGCCCCTAACTAATTTTCGCCAAGAGAAACGTTACTCCGATACATTATCCTAATGGACTGTGCAAGAAGACGACAAAAATGATTGATTGTCGCACCTTAGGGCCATCGTGTTTTATTGATCGGGAGCAAACCTTGAGTTCTCACTTCTCCATTGGGTGATAATTTTTTATTTCTAACAGATTAATGTTAACATTATTGTTTCACGTTCATCCCCGTAATGACAAAAGACACGCTTCCAGTTTCCGTTGAAAACTTTTAATTATATTCCTTACATTTAGATGTGTTGCATCAAATGGTGCTCCCATTATCACATAATTACTAATCATTACACTCTATCATATCGTATATAAATACACCAAATAATTTCAGAGCTATTAACTGCAGTAATATATTATCAAAAGGAAAATAACGGACATGTTTATCATTCATGAGGAGCAGTCCCATACTATAACGTTGCAACGTAATCACCTCTAAACGCCAGTATTCGACAACTGACAGCAGGATCTCGTGAATGGTCCATTAATATTGTTACTATATGTTAACCCAAAGCATGTTCGTCTTATACAATGAACATTGCGTTATCCACGGGGTACCGAAATCACTTAATCTCGTGACTCAACGACAGAGAATGAGCATCAGATTTTCTATCCTCGCTCCATCCTTCATCACCGAGCATCTTTCCACTCCCGAATCTTTCCTCTTAACGCCGTCATCTGTGGGAACAGTCTTGGTTCGTCCTACTTAAAAAAAAAGTCAGCGCCGTCGAGGTGCGGTGGGTTGGAAGAGGGGTTTGTTTAACATCCCCCGCTTGAAATGGCTGGGATGTGATGGTGGTTGGAAAGGGGGATGGGGAGACTTCACGTGACACCGTGCGTGTGTCAGGGATGGGGGAATAAAGCGAGGGAGAGTGCCTTCTTATTCCATCGCCATTATTATTATTATTATTGTTATTATCGAGCCAAAACGGAGAATCGGAGTGGGTGGGGTGAGGGGAAGCTGAAAAACTGTGAGAGAAGGGAATTGGGGGGAGGGGGAAGAGAGTGGGATGCAATTAAGAAGTATGGAGGGAGATAAATTGCTCCCTTTGGGAAGAAGGGGGAGGCTCAGGTAGGGGTGGAGGGATGTGTGCAGTTCTGGGAGGAGTTTAGAGTTTGTGGAAGGATTCACAGGGGGAGGGTTGTTGTAAAAAGGGGAGGATGGAACGGGAGTTCGGAATGGTCGGAGTCTTGCAGATATTATTTTTTTTTAAGAGAAAGATATTCCTCACAAATGGAGCCTTAAATATGTCCCCACCCGACGGATTAAAAAATAACGAGCGGCCAAATGAATAATTTATTTTCTCCTCCCGGGGGATTTTTTTATCCTGTCTTCTCGCGAGTCGCAGATGACCGTAAGGGCGGGGGTGGGAGAGTGGGTGGGTGTGGTTCGCGAGAGCGTGCGCAAATGCGTTTCCTTGGGTCGGTGGAACGAAACTTATTTGGGCGGTGATTTGGTCGCTGCGGAGGGTTTAATTCCTCCATCCTATTCTCGCATTTTTTCATAAAAAAAACACTTTGCTACGAATTTGAGGTTGTTTCAGCAGAACGATGGAAACAATTTGAACGGGTTAACTATGTCTGTTAGCTAGAAGTAAAATATTTAACATTTTTGCATTTCCAGCTTGCCTGTTGCACTACCCCAATGTTCAGTGTACGAATTCGTTTCTGTGCGGATTAGTAGTCGAATGTTGCTCACACAATGATACTAAGTAACGCCTAAAACTTGGTAGGATAATTATTAATATAAAGGGAATATGGTAAAGTGTTGCTTTTATGTATCCCGAAGTAGAGGTATTTTTCCGCTAGCCTTCAACTGTAGATGTTATCTGCCTTCTTTTCAAAATTTGATCGGTAAATTGTGGAAACAATGGCAATTACCCTTCCCAGCACCATGCTTAATCTCTTACCTTCTATTAGATCAGTATTTAATATGGAAAGATATCTCAAATAAATAATATTTCAAAATTTATTGTAATCATGAAACGTGTTTCGAAGTTGAAACGTAATTTTCAAGTGCCTTTTATCAGAAGTTTAAACGCACCATGCAGTGTTTAAAGTGTCATTAAATTCAAAGTCGTTAACTATTTTAACGCCTCCATTAGCTGTCAAGTGTTCAATAACAATTTACGGTACTCAATTCTAAGGAAAAACAGCCAGAATATGCATATTTTGAAAGCCGAGGATGTTCCATTCTAAGAAAGTAAACAACAAAGCTTCAAAATCTTATAATTTTGAGTAAATAACCGTTAAATCTCTTTTAATTTTACGGGAGTAACTTAATTATGATATAAGATTAGTAAAATTTGAAATTTTACCAAAGAAAATGATTTATATTTAAGATTTCAGTTTTAGGATTGATGCGGCAGAGAGAGTTTCATTGTGAAGTCAGGAATTTAATTCGTGGAATGCGATCACTTCATGGCTAAGAAGAAACCCTATCAAGAAAATCATCCCCGACCCTAACTTAGGGTCGGGGATGATTTTCGACTCAAGAGCTGATGACCGCGTATATCTTAGCAGGTAGCGGGTCGATAGTAATTAGGAAGATTGATACTTGCTTGGAGGGGCCTGTAAAAGTTTTCTTTAGGGTTTGGCCACTTGTGGAACTCCCGCTGGCAGGAGTTAAGGGCTCGACAGGGCGAATCGCGGAGTGGCCAAGGATTTTATCCGCGCGAAAGACGACTTCAACGCTATTTCTGTACCTCAAATTTCTTGAAAAGAAACCCAACATAACACAGCACTACCACGATTTATTACAGGAGTACCAAAAATGTCCATGATTGTACCTTGTGCTGAGAAACATTGTATTTTAACATTGCGCGCCAATAGAATACAGATGGCACGACTCCTATCCTGGTTCGCGAATCATAATTTCCCAATCAATGCCAAAATGATGTGAAGAGATACATGTTTGATTGAGTATGGGCATGAAGAAATTGTGCCGATTATTAGCACACATTTATGTGATTTACTCGTTCTTTTATCGTTGGTGACAAGATTTCGATTGTTTGAAAATGATTTCAACAATTTGCAATAAAACATTATAATTGAAAAGCTATAGGTGTGTTTCTCATCATGTATAACAGTTTCAGCATATCAGACCTGAGAACGCAATGTTTATATATTGCTGGAATTTGTAGGTTCCTGGATGCAAATTAATACCTTTAATAATAAAAATTAGTTGCTTGATGAATTGACATTTCTCTCTTCAATTATTTTCTCCTTCTCGGAACACTACGAGATGTTCCAGACATTAGATTTCAGTTCACAACCCATTCTTTTTCGCGAACTGAATCTTTTATCTTTTCCTTCATTTTATTAGATTAAATTGGTATGTCATTTCGACAAAATGAAGTCCAAAAACGTTTCCGTACTTATAATTCATTCAGGAAGCCGTAAGTTGGTGGAATAACATAACACATGCACAGCTTTCTTTTTTTAAATGTACATATTCTTTCCACAATAAAGGTTAACTTCAGGCACGCGACCGGTTTTAGCGTACTTGTATGTTTTCAACATCTGATGATATTCAACAAAACCGGTCGTGTATTGTAGGAAACATTGAAGAGGAGGAAAGAAACTTTTTAAATAGCACAAAAAATAAATCCTCATATTCCCTAATTACCCTCCAGTTATGTTCAAGCCTTTGCAAAAATAAGTAGCAGGTGTATGACAATGCTTGCTATTTTGTATGAAAGGCTGTTCGTCAACACTGGAACTAAAATGCAATAGGTACATCATTTCACTGTGTGATTCACAATAGTGTTATTTCATCCATTTTCCGTAAATAAAAGAGAAGTATGATCTCATGATTATTTTCCAAATTTAATCGACATCCGTAGGTTATGACTCCTTATGCATTATTTGGAGTGAAATGTGTGCCTTTATTAAATCTATCAGCCGAATAGAAAATGGGCGTGAAACCTGTAGGTTGTAGATTAATCAAAGGAAAAATTAATATGGGATATTGAAGCCCGTATCCAGTTGAAGGGAGAAAAAATTGTCGTCCACATTCTTATCTCCGCATTGCTAGTACCCTTTGCCTCCAAACGAATGGCATTTGATGCCGAAACGAATTCTCAGAACTATGTGCAATCATATTTTCTTTGAATTTGACCTTGTCGGGAAAAACGTACTATCCCATACTAATGTTTCTGACGCACATTTCATCGTATATTTTTTGAACACTTAGGTCACATTTCACACAAAATGTTTAACCGTCTCATCAATATATAGGCTTATTTAATCAAATACTACTGTTTGTGTGCGAATTTTTAATCATCTCTAAGTATGCATGCAGCTTAGTTGTGTGCGATTACGCCAGCTGTGACTTCCTCTTCCACGCCTAATGAAATGGCACTTGATAATTCGATTTATTTGCCGACTATCTTTTGCCTTCACACGTAAAAATGCAGGGAAACAAACGGGTTCGTTTTGATTTCTTCATCCGTGCTAATGACAACAAAGTAAAATTTTACGTACATCCTACCCTTTATCCTCTCCTCTATATCCTGCTCCCTTCCTCCTTCCCTCATCCTCCCTCTCTTCACTCGCTTCCCTACATTTCCTTCCTCCAATTTCTCTCCAGACAATACTAACCCCTCTCTCCACAACCCCTTCCTCCATCTCTCTCGCCATCAGAAACGAGTCGGGGAGTGAAAGTATTCCATCAGGAAAAGGGCGCCTAGAAAAGATGAAATGGAGATTAGAAAGCAAAGTGAAAAAGAGTGAAGGAGAGACGCGGAGAGAGAGAGAGGGGGAGAGGAACAGAGGCAGAGAGAGAGAGAGAGAAAATGAGTCGAAAGTTAAAAAGCCTCTCCACACGACTCTCTCGCATTGATATCTTCCGCCACCCCGAATATTATTCGCGTTGAATTCCTGCGCTCACAACCACTCACATCTCTCTCTCTCTCTGTCCCTCCCTCTCCTCCACTCCCCTCCCCCGCACTTCTCTCCCAGCAACGTCTCGCGAAATGAATAGGAATTAGCCAATTTCTGTCAAATTAAATGTGCATTAGCGCTAAGTAGTGTGCCGGCGGCTGCCGGGAAATGGGAGGAGCTGGCGGGAATGGGATGGAGAGGGGTCCTTGGTGGGCGGAAAATAAGTGATGGTGGGTGGCGGGCGCGGGGGGGCTCGGGGGGGGGGGTGCCTTGGGTGGGGAGACGTGTGCCAGGACGGGACGCGTGGGGGTGTGGGAAAGTGAGGGGTGTTAGAGTGTCTGGAATCGGGGAGGGGGAGGAGGAGGTAGGGTTGAGGGGGGGGAGGGATAAGTCGTGGGACGGAAGTGACGCAGGGCGGCGGCTGACACTTCATCGCCGCGGAGAGGTGGGGGGAGGGGATGGGCCGACGGTCGAAGGGGAAAAGGGGGGGGGTGGAAGAACGTTCCTGGGGGATGGGGGTCGGGGGGGAGGTTTTCGAGTAATTTTAGGGTTTACGGGAGTGCATTCGAAGTCTCTGGGAAAGAGAAGGGGGCTGGGTTGGGGTGGATATTCGAAATATGCAATAGGGCTATAGGGAGGGGTGCTTGTGTGTGTTGGAGAGGGGTGTAGGGGGAAGGGACGTGAGGTTGCTAAAGATGTGAGTGCAAGTAAAACAATGGGCGCACGTGAAATGTGGGGGAGAGTGGAGAGCGTTTTTGGAATGTGTTATGAGCGGGGAATGGGGGTTGGTTGGATGATGAAGAGGATGGCTGGTGGAAATGGAGAGAAAATGTGTATATACATACATACTTATGAATTATACAAATATATATTTGTATATATATATATAAACATATATACACATATAAAATTTGTATGTGTTTGTATTCATTTGATAGAAACGTGCCATGTATTTAAGTGCGTGTGTTTGTACATACATGTATGCATAAATGCAAATATGCAATATCAGTGTATCGCAGCCTGTCAACCCCTAACACCCCTTTTGCTCGAGCGGCTTTGATATTACTTCACGCTGCATTAAGGTTCTTTTGTTTCTGCCAAAAAAAGGGGTGATAAAAGTATTCAGGACGTAAAAATGAACGAAATGGGGACCCTTTTTGTTTCCTGTGCCTAACCTTCGGAGTTAATCGCGGCGTCGAATTCCTTTCTGTACCCAAGAGAGCTTCGGGTTTAATCATCGATTCATCCGCCCGTTAATGGCGAGTGTGCAAGTATGCGTTCCTTCACCCCTTGGCTCACTAGAATTACGAGCTTGGATAAAGAAACGAGTGCAGTGCGAGTTTAAAGAGAAAACACTAGGAAACTCATTATTTGTTACCCTAATATTCTTAAAACATTACAAAATACCATTTAAACAATTCAAAGAGGGTACTAGAAGTATTAAAGAAATAACTTTTGGGAAATCAATCAAAACGCGCTCGGGTCAGTGATGAAATATTACCGCAATCTTGGAGGAAGCGAAAAGACTTCGGTGAAGGAGCATATGTTCGTTAAGTCACCGACGTCTCTATGTCACGCACTTGGTAAACCGTGATTTTTATAAATATATTGAATGCATCTTACTCATAAGTGTTATATAGATTCTTCATAATTGTGGGGATCAGTTTGTTTTATCGAAAATAAATTTTCGAATACGATGCCTTTCTTGGGGCAACGTCGCACAGTAAAATGAATCGTTGGACTTGAATTAAAAACATCATCAATGCTCTGCAATCACTTTTTGATTTCAATTGGACCAAATTCAACCAATAATTAAGTAACGTAAAAAAAGATTACTGTTTAACGAATACAAATATTACAGGGCAATGAGCAATGGAATAGAGCCGCATGACAACTAAAAGAAGTAATTAAAAAGTATCGTTAATATGTTAATTAAAATTATCGTCAATATGATAAGCAAAGGAGATGCGTGGTTTAGCTCACTTCCGGAAAAATATGTAATTGCCCAAGCATAAGTTGACAGTATATGACATTAACTTGAATTAAAACACAAAATTAAATTTTGCAAATATAAATTATTTTCAACGACTGAGAGTCCTCTCGATTCACGTGCTTTTATATTATGAGAAAAATGGGAGTTTAGAGTTTGCGTGATATGATCTTACGAGCAATACGACCTCGTGCATTTTTTCTTAAAAACCAGTGTTTTAGAAAAATAACAGGGTACGGTATTATACAAATATACAAATTTACAAGTGGCAAATTATAAAGCTACCTTTTCAAAGGAATACACGGGTTTCATCGGTCTGAGACCAAAACAAGGGGAAAATTACTAAAGAGAAACTCTCGTTAGAGAAACACTGAAAAAAATCGTAATTCGGTAACTACTCGGAATATGCGAATGCAAGGTCTCATTTTAGGCTGAAGAGCACGACAAAAAGTACAAAAAAGTGAACAGTACCCTCCAACATCAAGATTTCAATTTTTCTTTCGAGAGTTTCGGAAGTTAAGTAAATTTGAAATTATTTTATTTTGGGGGCAGTTTGATGATTATGGTAACGTTATGTCCTATATGATACTTGGCAACTTTTAGAAGCGCAGAGACAAGAATTCCATCTATAATGCGCCTAAATGGTGAGCAATTCTCTGGAATTTGTTTGAAAGCATTTTCAGCGAAGTCATTTACGCTGTTGGAAAAGCAAGAACTCGAATATTTAGCGTACTATTTAGTTTTGAAGCAATGATTTGACTAGAACTTGAACCCAGAGGGCCCAGTGCCCAAGTATTTACGAACAGGTAGAAGGAGAAAAATAAATCCGTAATAGACACACATGCCACAGTTTGGCATGGAATGTGCGGATTGCTCTGTATATATATTCAATAATTGAAATTAATTTTTCAGATACGTATCATAAATCCTCGGGGAATTTTTTGTCTGAGCTTATAGGTCTGAGCATATATACACGTATTATAAAAAACAAATATTAGATTCAGACACAGACAAGAATTGCGTCTCTATTTGAATCCTAAGTTATTTTAAAAGTTTGACGTTTTCTTGGGAAAAGCTATGTACTTAGCAAGAGAGAGGTTAATTAAGATACTAATCGTCTCCGTGTGGGCAAAGATTAATAACAAAAAAGAAATATTTTCAGTTGAAATTCCTTTCCACGAGTGATACTACCGTCATAGAGTCGAGATACGGCCAAGTTCACAAACTATCATCATAATTATTGATGAGAGAGTTCTATACATCACGAAGACGGAATTAGTTGGGAAACATTTTTCCTCCATATCGCGCAATCATTCTTAATTCTTAGGAATGAATTGGTTGAATAATTTTATGGAGAGTTTGAAGTAATATGTTGAGCCAATTGCTGGAAAAGGGAAATATTATGCTCAAATACGTTAGGAATTACGACTCCAAATGATTTTTAAGTCCTTAAAAAAAATTCCAAAATTGTGCGAAAGAAAAACTATTTACAAATTAGGTCACGAATTTTTGTTTTGAAGAACTCCTTAATGATTTGGTAAAAGTGAATTGGTATGAGGGAAAGAAACCTTCGCAAAGTTGCCCTGATAGGGGTAGAGGAGGATTGAAAAAATCTCAAATTCCACGTCCTTATCTTGGTTATGACTGACATATTCGTAGGATTTTCGGGCCAGAAGCCATTGACACTATTGCTCTTTTATTTCCCCTGGGTGGGGGGTAAAATTTTGGGAAATAGATCTTTGGGGTCAAATATTTCGTCTGGCAAAAGCTGCTAATACACGTTCAAGAATATTTCCGCGTTTCTATGATAATCAATATAGAATACGTCTCACGAACTAGGACGGCATGCTATTTACTCGAAGTTTTTTCCTTCAAGCAGAGAAAAGTTAGTTGAAGACTCGTCTGTTTTACATTTGGATTCTCCTGGAAAAATGAGGTTCAGATTCAAAAACAATGCCATGTTTTTACACATAATAAGGTGATCATTAATTTATTATTCACCCATTTATTGATTTAATGAATCATATTTTTAATGTTTGTAAATTAGTGGTCATAATTACCAGAGAAAGAAAGTTTCTTCAAATTCTTTTAATATTTCTTCTGGTGGGTGTAAACCTATTTCCAATGGGGAAAATGCTTGGAAATGTTAGAATTTTGTTTTTTTTAATGTGATAAATGTGATTTTTTATGCTTGCAAATTTAATGTAACTTTATTTTAATGATTTAAATACTTGAGAGATTGAGAGACTCATTCATGTAATTACTACGTCCTTTAGACAATATTTCTGCGTAGGCTTGTTTGCAGTTCCACTGAATATACATTGTACATCGATGTAGTGTAATCACATATCGATCGATAAGTTTAAAATATTATATGAAGTTGATGTGTTTTATTAAAAGTGATGTTAATTTTGAGATATCCTCTTCGTCCTGGAAGTTAAGAGACATTAGAGACTCGGAAGATCAAAGTTGGCTTTGTTGGGGCAGATTCTCTGTAGACGATTTTTTTATTTTCTCGCATAAGGAATTATTTGAAAATAGGGATCCGGTGGCAACGTACTACGGTTAAGGGCTGAGAATAGCTTATTAAAGATTCGTAAAAATTAATAAGTACCAAATTCATATATCGCAAAAGGAAATAATAATTGACGTATTCATTTCCGTTTGCCAGTGACTGTCATGAATTTAATTTCTTTAAAATAGACATATACCATTTCGATAGGAAGCTCACTGGCAAAAAAAATAGAAAATTCCACACTTATGCTTGCAAGTACAACGATAAAATGAGTCCCAGATTAAAATAAAACCTTTACTAGATGAATGCCGAGGAGATCAAATCCTCGTTCTAAGAATAAAAAAATAGTAAAACTCTTAAACGCGAGTTTTAAATTAATATCGCAATGTTTTCCATAATCTTCTCCGTGAGCATAGTTTCATGGAATCTGCATTAACAATCTCTGGGTATTTAATGTGGATGTTTATTTTATCTTCAGATACATTGTCTCTTTTAAGGAAGAAAATCATGCCATCGGAAGGAGATCAAAGTTGAAGAAGCCTACTTTGGATTCAGGGCTTTGATTTCTTGTAGTTTAAAACTTGATAGCCGTATGCTTACATGGGTGGTCCGAAAATTTTCCGACCTAAGAAAGATGCAAGATATTTTTTCTGAAATTTTCTGAGGCTGGAAACTATTCAGACCACCCACGTATTTTCGACTTAACAAAATTTTTGAAAATGCGATGTTGTATGGCTGTCAAAAATATCGGACATTCAGTTAATCATGGATAAAGGTGCCAAATGTTCCAACGATTTGCATTAAGTGAAAATGGGATTGGATATGAACAATATTCTATTGTAAGCATATTACGACATGTTGAAAAGTGAAATCAAAGTTTAAATATGTTTATCCTCTCAAAAAATAATAGCCAGGGTGACTGTAATGCATATGAGAGATAAATAACCAATGAAATCAGTTTTTTAAGACATTTTCCCTTGCTTAAGTAGCAAGGATAATCTTATTTTAGCTGATTGCAAGGCAATAAACATGAAAGCTCATTATTATTTAGGAACAGGTCAGCCTCATTGATTAGCAATGTCTTTTACTTACTCAGGTTTGTGGCCCATGCATGTGAACGACACACTCATAATCGCTCGCAGGGATTATTTTTTCATTGTTTTCTCTTATAATTGTCCTGATTAGTGCGGTGGAACGGTCACTTACGGTCATGGAATGGTCTGAGGCGTGACCCGACTCGATTTTCCAATTTATTTGGCTAACATTTCGGTATCATTATGTACTGTTTGAATGTTGTGACGAAAACGTGATCCGGCAGGGTACAATATTATTTTAAGAGTTAGCTAATGCTAATATTGTGGGGGTTCCGTCTATCAGTCTTCATCTTCTCGGTTGTCTTCTTGTTAAAATTTAATGCGTGGCATGACCGGTTTCTTTTCTATTAAGCTCAGTAATGTGATTAAATATTCGTTCTGGCGTGAATAATACGTATTATTATTTGTGGTTAAAATATGAAAAATACCAGTTTTATTCTTTTGGTAATATATTTTTTTATAATACTTGAACTATTCAAAAGAAAATCATATGGTCAGAAAGATTTTTTGCAAAATAGTAATTGTAATTCAAGGCTCTGATTGGAGAAACTACAAGGGCCTCTAAATTAAATGGTAGTTGAAAAAAACTCGTCCAAACTAGAGTCAGCTCTCTAGTATCCTTTCTGAAAAAGTTTTGTTTACTTGTTATTTGCATTGAGCGTTACTAGGCAACTATTAAGGGACCAGTTTCCTTGAGGGTTAAGCGAAATTTAAGTTTGAACGGAAAACACAGTATTCACAACATTTCAACGCTGTAAATTCGAAAAAATATAATTTGTGTTTCGGTGAACAGTTTTATCAGAGAAAGGAGAGTTACGGAAAATTGTTTTTAAACATTATACACATATTACTGGTACTATCCAGTTACAAATCCTTCTATGAGGGGCAGTCAAGTGAAAACCGAACCCCTCATAGCACATACTATAGCCCGCGCGAAAGGTAGCGGCGACATTGCTGTTACGTATCGATATTGTATTTACATAGTCACAACTCACAGACCATAACGGCCCGTTTGCACCCAAGCTCCAAAAACATTCCACATTGTAGCGATTGTTCGGTTTTCATTTGACTACCCTTAGTACCACTCCTATACCACTCAGGTAGGCTATGTGATGACGCAAATGAAAGTTTAGTGATCACTCTGGGACGTAACAGTGTGTAATTTTGAAAGAGACAAATAGTTTTTAAATAAGGAGACGCGCGTCAATTGAAAGTTTTCGAGAGGTGCTTAGTGATGATCGAATTAAGACAAGTAGATTGGGTAGAGTGGAAGGCTAAATAAGTCTTAAGTTTGACAAAAATGGAGAAGAAATTGATGATCTTGAGATGCAGTAGAGTTTTGTTATGATAGAAGGAAGAATGTTTTACAGGGTAGATATGCACAGGGTAAATCACGGAGAGATAAGTTCCATGGAAGTAGATAGCAAATTTGAAGAACCGAGGAGGGATTTAATATGGGGAAATAGGAGAAAGTCCACGCGATAAATTTATATATAATAATTGATAGAGCTCGTCAAAAACCTACCTTTTAATAAATAGATCCCTATGTTTAATCATGATGCACACCATAACTCAGTCAGTCATTTCGGATTCCATGTTAATCTGCTACCCAAAGAACCGCTGCCTCTTAAAAATGCAGTTGATTTAAAATTAATAGCTCACGGTCTTAGCAAGAGATGAACCTTACATATGCAGGTATGTCATCAGATCAGACCAATCTCAGAGCTGGAGAAGTAACCTCTCTTGTCTCTTAATGTTATATATTTCCCCATTCACGTTTTCATGAAGGGCCTGCAGTTCCGGAATGTGGAGAAACGCGCGAAATACGTACACCACAATCGGAATTCATCTTATTGGAGAAACCTCAACGGGATGAAACGTAAGCCGCTCGGAGTGAGACCGGAAGAGAGGAAACGTCCTTTGCTCCGGCTGTTGACAGTCTGACGACACCACTGTCCTGGAAATGAAGTTTGAGTTCTGTTGACGGCATCTACGCGCTCCTTCCTGGTGTAAGAGGCATCCGGAGGCCACCGTTTGGCAGGCACGATTTGCCCGCCTCTCGAGTGCGATGATCTCTTCTTCTTCGACCTCCGCTGCGTTGCGTGGATCCCCCGACCCCCCACCCCCGATCGCTTTTACCAAGTCGATCAGAAATAAATGGCTGTCCCTCACAGGTTCTTCCTGGCTCATCGCTAATTCTTCCCCGAAGAGACCGATATAAGAGGTTTCCCATCCCTTAGCGCGAGCTCCCACTCGAGTGGATGCATCATGCATGTTGTAAAATGGGTATGAACATACATGCATGCATGTATGTATGTATATACTGTGTGCTCTTACTCCTCGTACATCCATCCCCCGTTCCAGAAGCCGTGTTAAGCGCGTATTCGTGCGCGAGCGCTTGTGTGTGTGTGAGGAGGGAGGGACATATAGAGATCACCCGTGTATTTCCTTCCGTTATTATTTTTTTTCTTCATTCGAAATCCCCATCCTCCGAATTCCTCTACACATTCGAATATATCCAAACGCGCGGGTCTCTTTTCGTGCTCCTCCCTACTCCCGTATGTATTTCCCAACCTTTCGCCCAATCCACCCTCCTCCTCCGACGTATCCCGCCCTCCTGCCTCTCCCTCTCTCTCTCTCTCCAGCTCCCTCTAACCCAGCCCTTCCTCTTTTCCCTCCTTCTTTTCCCTTTCCCCCTCTCCCGCGGAACACAATGCATAAGCCCACGAATTAAAGGACGAATTTTAGCGAAACTGCGCCGAAATTGAAATCGGGGTTGGTTCGTGAAGGAGGGCGGTGTGGGAGGGAGGAGGGAGAGGAAAGAGAGGATGGGAGAGAGAGAGAGAGAGAAAGGGTGAGGATTCTCTCTTTTTTGGGGGTGGTTGGAGAAGGGTGGGGGGAAGAAAAGGAGGAGGAGTATGAGGGAGACATCGTCTCTCTCTCCCCCCCCCAGGAAGGACCGGTGGAGAGGGAGAGTAAGGTATGGAGGTTGGGGGAGGTTTCGGGGGGAGAGGAGTAAGGCAGCATGAGGGTTCCTCCACCCCCCTTCTCCCCCACTCCTTCCGGGCGTTTCAAACTCGGGATCGGCTATGTGGGATAGGGAATGGGGGCGGGGAAGCGGGCAGGGCGGCGGGGAATTCATTTCATTCCATGTCGACTCTCTCGCCGAAATGGGGTGGGCAGAGGGAATTGGGTGTGGGAGGTGCGGGAGAGTCGGCGGTGGGTGCGGGCTCTGGGTGCTAGGGAGGAGAGGCTGGGGTGCGGAGGTGGGGCTGCTCATTGGTGGGTGGCGAGAGTGCGGGAGGAGAGCGCGGTGGTGCACGTCTCCGGGAGGTGGTGGAGGGAGACGCCGACTCCTCCTCCGGCCCGCCGCGGATCTTCCTCCAATCGGTAGGGAACGAACGCTAAGATGATCGAGCGACGCCATCGCGCGCGGGTAGACGGCTTCCTCCACTGCCTCTCTCTCCCCCTCTGCTGCTTAAGTATGTTTCCAGATCGTCGGCTTTGTTTACTTGCTCCGATGCAATTACTTTTCATAGATTGACTGAGCGCTTCGTGGAAAGTCCTGCTGTATTCGATGAGAATGAAAGAGTTTCCTTTTCAGTGGGTTTCCTCACTCTTTTCATTTTCTGACCGTGATTTCAAGTCTTCATCCTCTTCCAAGTTTACTTAATTCCCCGTAAGTTTCCAGGGATTTTTTTCCTTTCAGGGGATTCTTAGCCACCGGCTATTAGGAGTGCTTGTGAACTGATTATGAAATTAGAAGCGAAATTTGGCCATATTTTTTGATGGAGTAATTTGAACGCTTGTGTTGGCGGTGATAGGGTGGTGCTGTGTCTATTACTATCTCCTGTATTGAACATCAAAGGCATAAGGAATTTACATAAACTCTGCATGTGTAATGTGAGGCTATAATTATTCCGTCCACGCCAGCGTCCACCCGGGTTACTTTGTCTTTTTCCTAATACGAGTACATTAAGTCCAACCTGCAATCTTCATTGCTCTGAACGTTTCCAATCACAAGATTTCTAAACATTGTTCGATCCCTTCTTTTCGTGTATTGCATTTTGTCCTTAGTCGAGTAGTTGCTTTAATTTGCTCCAAGTAGAATACATTTATTTTTCCTGAGCAGCGTCCCAAAAGTTTGAGTGATATATGATGTGAGGGCTAATTAACGCGAAATAAACCCTTTCCTTAATATTTTTGGGTATTTTCGTCATATTCGGGCTTTGAGGTCAAGTTTTCTTGGTGCACCTGAGAAGGTATTTCAAATTTGTATTTCGCAATATTAGTTCCTATAGTTGAGAGACTATTTCTTGGTTATATATATAGTATGACTTTTTGTTCATGTGTTTATTATGCGATAGCTTATTTTTTCCGGCAGTGCATCAAGTATTTTTTTCCAAATTTAGCTGTAGGCCCCACACGTAACACCATATAATTTTTACTGAGATTACTCAAAAGATATTCACATTTTTATTCCGTCATTCTCAATAGATGGTGTATCATCAGGGAATGCGCCTTGCTATTTTAGCATTGATGTGAACTATGTGGATAAAAAAATATGAGAGGGCCTGATTAATAATGATGATTATTAAGCTAGTTTTTAATCAGTTATGATTTCTGCTTTCTGTGTTCCATGCATATTCTTAGAGTGTGCAGTGCATGCACATACGTTTGCACTTAAGCTCGTGTATAAATGCGAAAACCCACGTGTCGACATATGGTTAATATTTGCACGTTTTGGACGCAAATTTACTTATACACTAAAAATAGGTTGGAATTTGAGTTTTCCCAATGAAATATTTGCTTTTTAATCGTAACAATCAAACTTACTTACTTACTTAATTATACTGCACTAAAATGAAATAGTAAAGTTAATACTACATCTACATAAATACCCTGCGAGCCACCAAAAAAGGTGTGTGGCAGGGGGAAGGATTGACTATTACTATAAGAGTAATAGTCAATCATATGTACAGGGATCGTCCGGAAAATAAGTGTACTGAGCTCAGGAAAAAAAAATTATTACACTTTTACATATCTTAAGCTAATATTCCTCAAAATAGGACCCTTGTGAGTCGATACACTTGTTCCAGCGGCGTTCCCATTCCTGGAACGCTCCCGCGAAAGCATCATCGGGAACCTCTCGAAGACACGTCGTCACGGCCTCTTTGCCGGCGTCCAAAGTCCCGTATCGCGTTCCTTTCAAACTCCTCTTTATCTTCGGGAACAGAAAGAAGTCCGGTGGTGCCAAGTCCGGGCTGTAAGGCGGGTGCGGCAGCGTTGCCACGCCGTGCTTGGCCAAGAAGTCCGACACGACAAGCGCGGTGTGAGACGGCGCATTGTCGTGAAGCAGCCGCCAGATGTTTTTGATCGCTGGCCGGACGCGGGCGACTCGTTTTCGAAGCCTGTCGAGCACTTGGACGTAAAATGCAGCATTTACAGTTTGTCGTTCAGGTACAAATTCGAAGTAGACGACTCCCCTTTTGTCAAAAAAGACTTATTTGTCAAGCCACTTATTTTCTGGACGAATCCTGTATTTATAGACCTGAAAATGTTATTTGGGACCATAATAAAACCACCACAATGCTTTATAGTTTTAATTGCAAATTGCATAGGAATTTTTTCGAACTGTAATGAATTCATTCAAATTCGCTCATTTTTATTTCAAATTTTCTCATATTTATCCTTATTTTTAAAATGTTTTCATCTTAGGGATTAATCCAACCGGGATGCATGAATTTTTCATTTTCCGTCTATGTCCTTGGATAATATATTCATGATATAGTTACAATATTTGTTCCGTATTAAGTTTTAAGATGCCTTCTCATTCCTTACTTCATGCAGTTTAATTATATGACGACTGAACACGTTTGTAAATGGAGGAGGTTGCCTTGCGGTTTCCATTTCACCCTATATAAGGGCGTTTATTTACCGCCCCATAATTTTGTTCCCCCGTTGGGACGAAGGGCTGGGGGTTGGAGGTAGTGGGGGTTCTTGGGAGGATGTGAACGCGGAGGTGGTGGTGGAAGAAGAGGAGGGGAACGAAGTGGAGGAGGAGGAAGGCGTGCGGTGACATCTGGATTGAAAACGAGAGGAGTGGGGAAGGGAAATAATCTCGAGCGACTCATGGAAATGCAGCACCGCCGACTCGTCGAACTAACGGGGATGCGTGGAATGAAGGTGAAGGGGAATGAGGCGGGGGCGGGGGAAAAGGCACGTGATCTTCGTTTTAACGGTCGCGCTCGGTTACACAGTAAGCTACTGCTCTCTCCGGAGTTTACGGGATGTTCCGTCGGGAGTCGGGGGGTTAAGGTGGGGGGGGAGAGGGGAGAAGGGGGTTGCTCTATTGAGAGGAGTTTCGGGGGTTGATGGAAGAGGTTGAGTGGAGACCGTACACCCCCTGGTAGGGGGGCGGGCGGAAAAAGCGGGCACACGGTGGGGGGCGGGCGAGGGAGGGGGTAGAAAAAAAGGGGAGTGGCGTTATCCAAATCTGTAATATTAGTCTCGAGAGAGAGAGAGGGGGGGGGTTGGAGGAAGGGATGTGGAGAGACGGAGAGGATTTGGACGGGGGGAGAAGGAGGAAGGTGGAGAGAGAGAGAGAGAGAGAGGGATATATGTGGGGGTTTGCGAAGAGTGGGAGAACATAACCTATCAAAAGCCTACCACTCGTCCCCTTACCCCGACGAATCCTCCCCGTTTCCCTCATCCTCCGGCCCCTCACACCCCCGTCCCCCCACATACGGATACGACTCCTCTCCAGACCCCCCCCCTTGGCTTCCCTTCCCCCCTCACCCTCACTTCCTTCTCCTCCCATATCCCACCACTTCCCTCACTTTCAAAGCCGAACTCCCCTCTCTCTCTCTCGACCTTTTCTTCGAAATGGCTGTCGAAATTGAAATCCGACGGCTTTGAATGGTAATTTTGGAGTAACCCGATTCTTAGCAGTCCTTGCTTCGGAGTGTACGGAATCACGATAAGGAATCGGGACACGGGAGGAATTGTAAAGGAAAGAAAGAGTGTTGGTGTTGGCCGAGATCTCATTTGCAAGTACACACATTATACAGTGCCAAACGTCGCAAGGACGTGAAACCCGATGGCTAGGACACTAACTGTGTAATAAAAGAGAGGATTTTTTTTGCACGATGGCGTTTCCTGCTCCGTAGCCTCTATCTTACGAGGAAAAACTCCTGGTTCTCTCGGTTTGGTAGCCGATCAGGTTTATTTTGTCTCGCCGATCTTTTGTATTTCGACCCTAGAAACATCGTTATGTCCCTAGTGGATTTTAAAATACTTCCCTTTGTCATAAGATTTACCAAAGACTGATCTTCGTTCAAACGGAGACATTAAACTTCAGATTTACCCCTGATGAATGCATGCTCCTTTGTGGCAGTTTTTCGTAAACCGATCAGAGATATTCTTTGGTTCCTGTTCAATGTTCCTGTTCAATGTTCCTGTTCATTGAACAAGAATAAAAAACTCCCAATGTCCGTAATTATGCAATGATGTTAATTTATTACGACCGCTGAAACTTTTCGTTTTAAATATTGGCTTAGTTAAGGTCGCAGGGCTCAAATAATATAATAATGTGAGCCATTGTTCCCTGATAAGATAATCCATAAATAAATAAATGAATACAGGTAAATGATAAAATAAGATGAATCCATTATTCCCACGGCGCATTATTCGGTAACAGTTCAACTGACAGTAGTTTTTCAAAGAACTGAGTCAGATGCCGCGACAGTAACTTTCAACGGAGTCATCCGCTAATATGCACTATAATGGAGAATTTTCAAAGTGTAAAAAATCATTCTCCTTGACCGGGATCCCGGCAAATATTTTCCTGCAACCAGCTTCGCAAAGTCTAGTGAATTCAGGCAAGGAAGGTGGCGAAGAGTGATCGCAGGTGTTCTCCCCCATTTCACCCCCCCCTCTGTCTTCACTTTCCGCTCTCCCTCACCCCACTCTACTACACTACTTCTCTTAACTTCCTAGTCATCCCATCGCCGCCTCCCAGCTCGTGCTCTTTTCCCAAGTCTTTCCGAAAAAAAACTTAACTTCGGGTTTCTGTGTGCTACACGCCGCTCTTCAAAGCAAACAATGTCAACTAATAATAAGGACCTTGTTTACTCTTAACGCCCGCCGTATCCCACAAAATAAACCTAAAACGTGACTATTTAACCTTATACGTACACGTGCGTGAAAATGGAGATTGTCTTTAAGTCACAGGTTGATGAAAGCGTGCGTACGTAACCCATCATTATATTTGCCAAAAGTCTTTCGATTAGTTTGCCACAGTCCTTCAAATTAACCCTTTCCCTACTATTTTCTTCAATCTTCCCCTGTGCCTTGCTCTGACATATTTCATTACCTCTCACAAGTCATCTGCAATTTAGAAATGCAATTTAAAACTCACTGCATGGTTTTAATTTTTATTATAAAAATAATTCGTCTCCAGTGTGGAAGTTTAAATATTATGACCTTTCTGTGATGGGGAATTAGGCCCCATTTCACTTGTATGCATTTATCCATTTTACTATTATCATTTACTATATTCCCCATTTACTTTGTTACTATCTTATGCAGTATGGAAAAACAAGACTTGCCCCAGCATAGAGTATAAGTAATACCATATTCCGTTTTTTTCTTAAAAAAATTGTGCAAGGTGGATTGGGTCTATTACATCTCGGCGTGACTGTCTCGCGCCACCAAAGACCCGTTCCTGAAAAGGTATCAGGCGATTTAATCCATGGATTCAGTCTAAAACTTTTGCATTCACATATTGCTAAATATAGGAAAGTAAAAACTGCTACAACTTTTATACTATCAGCATGAGGACAGTATAAGGGCTTAGTTTGCTTAACCGGCCACAGCTTAACGCGTCACATCGTTGTCTCGCACTTGCATCGCAATATACAATGTTATTATTTTTGTATTTTTAGTACCCTGAGCACCACCGCCGAGGGTGTGTGGCAGGAGGTGAATACACACCAGACTAATTTTGACCCGAAAATTTTTACCCCTACCGCGGTCGGACAATGTTATTCTGATCCCTTATCCTTTGTGGAAAAAATCACATCTTAAATCTATCTGTTCTACACTTAACCTCTCTAATTTTATTGACATGACCTCTCCTACGTTGAGGGCAATAATACATCACTTTTCAACATCACTTCTAAAGAGACATCCTTCCAATTCATGCAAGAGATTTAATCTGTAATTTAAACTTCGTTCCGTGAGTGATTCCCAGCCTAGCTCTTCTAATAATTTGGATAGGCTCCTCAGTCTATCATAATAATGTTTTAATCTAGCTCCTCTACGCTGCACGTAATCCAATATGGCATACAATCCAATTTCGTGAGGATCCCATATGCTTGCAGCATATTCAAAATGAGGCCTAACCAACGACAGATAGCATTTCTCTTTGAACTTTTCAGCACATTTACCCAGTAGTCTTCTAATACATCATATTTATTTGGTAGTTTGTCTACATCTTCTTCGCATATGTTTCACCCAGGAGAGGTCGAGAGTGAGGGTAACGTCTTAGTATTTAATCGAGTCTAAACACTCCATTTCGGGGTCCCTGATGCAGTAGATGTTCGGGAGTGAATTGATCTTTTCCAAAAATTCATCACTACGCACTTTTTGAAGTTAAATTATAGTCGCTAAGTGTCACACCAGCTCGTATAGCATTAAGGTCATTTGAAAAAGCTATTGTGTCCTCAGTATCATGTATATTACCGTAAACCACTGCATCATCGGCAAATAAACGAATCTTACTAGTTAATACGGAGTCAATGTCGTTAACGTAAAGGAGAAATAAAAGAGGTCCCATTACACTTCCTTAAGGAACACCTGAAGTAACTTCTACTTGAGCTAACTCCATCAATGACTACTCTTTTCAACCGACCATTCAAAAAGTCTTTAAATCGAACCCAGGATTAATTAAAAATTCGCACTTTTCCACAAAAGAAAATTTAATACGACCGGTTTCAATGTGACTACATCATCATCACTTAATGATGATTTCTTTGATCATCGCATTATCTGCAAGAGTTATTTCTATTTCGAGTTATTTCCAATTTCATTCGGTTGCATTAGGCATTTTAATAAATATAACTTTTGATGGTATGTCTCATTTTAATACAGCATCATTGTTGCCATATTCTTTGCTGCCATAGCAGCTAGTTTGAATTGATGTTTTATATCTAGTTAGTTATTATAGGCTAGTTTTTTGACGGTCCGTTAGTCATGCAGACTAATTTTAGCTGAAACAATTTTATATTCAATTATAATGATTTAGATATTGATTAATTCAGTTAAAAACCCTGTTATATGCATTTTTTATGTTATCTTGTATTTAGTTTGCGCTTCTAACACCCTTCCACGGTTCCATATGATCACTGTTGAATTTATTCTTGCCTATTTTGGCACTAATGGCTGATTCTAGTGTCAAGTTTTTATCAAGAAAAAACTCAAAATATGACTTTTCCATTAGCACGGATTTTTTAATTTTTAGAAATCATCCAAGTTTTATTGAGTGTTCAACAAATCCAGCAAAATTTGATGTTGGAATTAAGACAAGATAACATGGATTCTGAGGAGCCAAACCTATCATCAGATGTTTTCAACGTTTCATATATGAGGCATAACAAAAACATCAATCACAGGCACTTTCTTCAGCTGATCAAAGTATCTGATGACAGAAATTATGGTGTTCTTAACGGTATGCTTACTTTACGTTTTGTACATAAATTCTCACGGAAAATACGCGTAATGCCATTGCTAAAGGCTTACACATTTTTTATACCAGGTGATCTTAGCGCAAAAGACTCACTCGGGTGGTTCACTAAAAAAGAAAAAAGGAGAATATATTTACCACAAAATTAAGCTTGTGCATTAGAAAAGACATAATTTACAACCGAGGGCATTCGATAGGAATGTAATTCATTTATTCAACATATAAACTGAACAAGATAGATCCCAACAAATCTTACCGTTGTGACGAAAGGATGGAATTTGGATTCGGTGCCGATAGGGTCTGTATACACACCTCCCTAAAATGCATGGCAGTGTTTACTTGCTTTCTTAGTTACTTCTCATGACAAAATTCCTTCAACTTCCTTAGCAAATGACCCATGAAAGTTGCCTTCTACTTTCGCTCCCAAAGGGATTTCATATCCATAGAGGATAGTTCCTCTAGCTCTCCAACGCCATTCCTGGTAGGAAAAAGTTATATCATGCCATTATAATTTACGAAATTAATATCTGGTATTCTTTTAATGCTATAGTTATTATACAACCCTGTTTAGGCTTTTGCCGTGGCAAAACTTTTGCGAGTTGTCTGCTTTCACGTTTGGCTTAAGTTTCACACCCTTTTCTTTAAACATTTTCAACACCCCAGAAACTTGTAGCTGTCCCTTGTTCAAATCACTGTTTTTCAACACAAGGGTAGCCCTTGAATAATCTGTCTCTTCACGCCATCGACTTTTCCTAACCAGAATAATTAGCCCCGCATTGTACGGTACATGCGCTCCCCTTCGATAGTGCTGCGTGATCCTACATTCAACTCTAGCTATCTCATCATCCCCTCGAACTTCATGTGCATTCTGCCGGACACAGTGGTGGCTGGAAAACGAGTAAATCAAAATGGTAGCTATGCTTCCTCGTACTAGTTCGTCAACTGTATCTCTCGAACAGGAGCAATGTTAGAAGATGACGTCAACAAGACTATCGGACCTCGTGGTGATTTGTCTCAGAATTCGCAACGCACATGTATTGCATGAAAGTCCTTGTTTCCTCCAGGTTATATCCTTTATCTTTCTCTTCACCTTCTACGTAGTTTCATGCAGTCTTTCCAAAAGTCTTCCTTCTACATCGCGTGAATCTTATTTCTCCCTTTCATGACGGCCTACTCACCGTATTTCCTCCACCCATTCACCCTTTCCT
This sequence comes from Hetaerina titia, assembly GCA_037158775.1. NCBI lineage: Eukaryota > Metazoa > Arthropoda > Insecta > Odonata > Calopterygidae > Hetaerina > Hetaerina titia. Next base: position 102,850,474 of record CM073768.1, read on the forward strand.
GCATTTTTCGGATTTCGCCAATGACAACTTCCACTCCTCTCTTATTATATTTAGAGTTTCGTAGTTAGTCCAACTTACTTCATAATGGTGTAGTAATTTATTTTTTTCTGCCTAGTCTTTTTACTCTTACAATTGAGACAACATTTTTTCATATTGAATCTTGTTAAACGTATGTATTGAAGAGTACCAGGAATATTTCCAATAATATTTGATTATTTATGAAATTCTCATTCTTCTCCTGCGGGATTACCTTTCAGATTGCCCTTCCTAGACTGTATTTACTGCACCTTATGGTTAATTGCATGTATAGGAGGTTGAATAATCCATTTTCTTTGCCCAAGAAGGATTCAAACGCTTCAAAAAGACTCTTAAACTCTGAAATTTTGGGGGCTTTAAAGGAACAAGATGTGGTGACGAAATACCGCACATACAGTGTCACAGGCATTCGTAGTCGTGCGTGACACGCCACAATCCACGGTTAAAGCCAATTTCAAACACTTAGGTTGTTTGTACCTTTGAAAAATTCCAAGAAACTGGGGGAGATGCCGCAGCAATAACGTTTAACAGAGTCATCCGCAAATATGCATTTCAATGTAACATCGAGGGATCAGGGTTCGAATCCCGGTCAAAGAGAAAGAATTTTACACTTTGGAATTGTTGCATTGAAATGCATATTAGCGGATTACTCCGTTAAAAGTTACTGCTGCGGGATCTCCCGCAGTTTCTCGGAATTTTTCAAAAAGACCCTAGATGATCGATGCGTGCAAGAAATTTAATATTTAAATTCATGTATGCTGCCATTTTCTGAGCAACTTACACAATTAAAGCTAAATTATATCTATGGACTTAGCCTTCATTTGGAGGAAATTATGAATATTGGGTAAATTTAACTTAATTTGTTCCTTAACAAAATTATTTCTTTCACAACTAGGTTTTCAACAAATAAATTCCCACCTGATGGTAACATAAGTGCCACACATCTACATCAAACGACTTTCACAATATCTGAAGTAGACAATCTAAACTTGAAACCGGATTGTGCAATAAACATTTTTGGTGATGATGGATTATCACCGTCAGTATCATAGTAGTATAGTGTGTCAATCCTAAGACTGATTTACTCCGGCCTTCCATTCTTCTCTATTCAATGTTAGTTTCATAATCCCATGATTGCCTTTCTGTTTTACGTCTTTCTAAATTTGCCCAATGTCTCAGTCTTCCTCGCGGAGTCTTCTCATCAACTTTCTCTTCTATAATATTCATAATTAGTCCATCGTGCCTCAGAGTGATGTGCTATTGTGCCACTACTGAGATGCTATAGGTGAACTGGAGTTCGTTAATTTCCTTTGCCATTCACCTTGATTCCTTTGTTGTCCAATTCTTGTGTTTTTTTTATTGTCTCTTATAAGTAAGTATACGTTGAATAGGTTGCATCTTTGTCTCACTCCTCTGTTTATTTGGTCTTCTATTTGGCGTCGGTTTTTTGGAATGCGCAGGGAATTTTGTGAATCGACTATTTTGGAAAAGATAGCATAATAAAAATTATTATTATTAGGTAATCTACCGGTTAAGGTAAGTTTTTGGATGGACACAACTATCAAATAAATATTTTGTAACTCCAAACAAAACCCAATCCAGCAACCTGAACTACATCAGGTCCTTCTTCATCTCGGTGTACTTCTTTCCTCCCTTCATCCCGCCCAACATACCTATCCTGTTCCTGCCCTTACCTCGCTTGCCCAACATTCTCCCCTCTATTACCTTCTTCAACATTCCACTACCGCTCAATACGCCTTTCATCCATTTTTCCTGCCTCCATAGGATTTCTCTCAGCAAACTCCTCTCCTCACCTACCATCTCCAGTACTTCCTCATTTGTTTTCCTTTCGGTCCATTTCACCTTCTCCATTCTTCTCCACACCCACATTTCAAAAGCCTCCAATCTACGTCTATCCTCCTGTTTCAGTGACCACTTTTCCGCACCGTACATAGTTACGCTCCATATCAGAGTTTTTACGAGTCTTGTCTTAACATCTCTACTCAACGTCCCCGTCATCAACTCCCTCCTCCTTGAGAAAGCCTCCTTTCCTAGTGCAATTCTTCTCCTTACGTCCCTACCACTCTGACCGTATTGGTCCATAATAACAATGTAAAACAAAAACTGGGGAGTGCTATTCTAACACTATAACGAAACTGGGCACAAAAATTCTTAAAAGTAGACCCGGCTTACAGAGGAAAAACTCGGTTTTCCATCAGGACAGCACATCTGCCGAAAAAAGTGTCTTGGCGATGGGCAAATTGAGAGATTTGCACTATGAAGTGCTAGAACGTCTACTCTATTATCCAGATTTGTCTCTCTCGGGCTTCCACCTCTTCCGAAAACACAAAAGTTTCTCTATCTCTCTCTGGTTAAATTTTCCATCCAATCAAGAAGCGATTGCGACCGTAAGTGAGTCCTTCGCAGCATCTCCGGAAGAGCACTACAGAGAGAGAGAGACAGGATAATGACACTGGAACACCGCTGGATAAAATTTTTCAATATAAAACGGGATTACGTTGAAAATTAAAACTTTTTTGGAAACATAAATTATGATTTTCATCATCAGACTGAGAAATTTTCAGATCACTCTCATAGTATCTTGAAAATCTTATATTATTCGACTCTGTTGAAGAATTTCTTCAAGTCCACTAATGCTACATATTTTTCATGGGTTTAATTTTTTCGACCAGTATCCTCTAGCTGAGTTTTGCCTATCCTGTTTCCCGGTTTTCCTGAAGACAAATTGATTGTCTATAAGTCTTTCTTCTATATTTCCTTTAAATCTTTTGTCAATTCTCCGAATATATTCAATTTATGAGAAATCAGGCTCTATGTTCTGTATTCTTCGAATTTTTCTATTCTTAGTTACTTCGGTACTGCAATTATTACACTCTTCTCGAAGTTCCCTAGTAGCTTTAGACTGCCGAAATTATCTTTGCTTTAGTCACGAGTTTCATGACTATTTCTCCGTTTATTTTCTCCACTTGTGCTTCTTTGTTCTTCAGGTCCTTCACAGCTCTGTCAAATTTGCTTTTACTATAAGTATCTTTGGACTTCTTCAGCACCTTAGAACCCTTAGAAGCTTTTTTACTATGTCGATGTTTTCTAAAATAAAGTCAACTTTAAGTGGTTTGGGCTCTTGGTAGAGTTCTTAATTGTACCACTCGTAACTCTTCGCAATTTCTTAATATTCTATTAGTATCTCACACATTGTGGATTTTTATTTTACTTTCTTTGAATCGACCCTTCACTAAATTAATATTAAAATCTCCGTTTACCTTCTTTATGCTGCCATTGACTTCCTCGCAGCAGGTTTCTATCCACTCCTTCTTAACCTTCTTGCACTCTTGTATGAATGACTTGGTTCCGTAAGTGTTTTATCCGTTCCTATCCTTGGATTCTTGTATTCTCTTTTTGCTTCAATGGAGTTCATAATTTGAGCTGTTATTCAAGACCGCTTGAATTTTGCTACCTTGATCGTGTCTTTCACTACTTTGGTTATCTTATTCTTTACTACCTTCCATCGTCCTTCCATCCAAGTCTGATTTGTTGCTTTGATTTGTCTGCCTATGATCCCAGTGGTAGCTTTGATTTTTATTTGGCAGCTTTCCTCCGGTATCTTTGTGTTTCTTCTGGATTCCAGTGCCACTTTCTTCATCTTATAGTATCAGATCCGGCTATTGTTTGAATGAATTTACCACTACCACGTTTATCTCATTACATCAGAGTTTCTCCCGCATCGTTTTGTTTACATAATTCAAAATATCCGATGCTGAATTCCATTTGACTCTCTGTTACAGTCTCACATCAGGATTAGGTTCCCTTTACTTCTTTTACTGCTTCTAGTATCTCATCCAGTTGTATAACTCTATTACCTCGTCTGAATTCTTGAAGTATATACCTGTACTAACACTAAGCCCTTAGGCTCTCCTTTTGACTTCAGCATCATGTTGTAATTGTAATTACAACGATTTGACTCTTATTACCCAGTCCTTCTTGAGTCTGAGGACAGCTCCTGCAATAGTGTCTGATTGTTACCTGGATACATGACTCTGTATCATTCGCTCCAGAAATGGTCGGCCCCGGCCTACCTATAGTCTCTTTCATTCCATATCCTTCCCTATCCTGCTCCCTGAATGATGCTCTCAGCTGTCCCCAACCATAAATCCAATTAGTAACTATTTTTGTCTCCTGAATATTTGACCGGTAGGAATGCCATCAAGTCATATCCTGAGATTAATTTGGTAGTGTCCAGTTGCCTTCCACAACGCAATACTGCGGCCGATTCCGTAACTTTTCACATACAATTTTTCTGAGCCGAAAATCTTGGCCCCTCTGGGAATCCAACCGGCGACCTTCCGCTTCGTATTCGAACGCGCTATCTGTCTCTTAACTACCTCCACCCCCTGCCTAATTACATCGCAAATTTTACCGTACGAATTAAAGATCATTACAGCCCATCTAAAATCCAAGTAGTGAGATTTTCAGCGGTCGGCGTAGTAGCAAAAGGGGCCAACCGGTTAACCTGGCTTAGATAAGTGAATGTCACGCATCGCAGGGCTTGTAGGTCGAGTTGACCTCAAGCCTCATCCATCAAAATATCAATCTTCCGGTTGATTAACGTGGAGGTGGTGGTGATACCTTTGGAAATGCAAGTGCCCGCGAGCTTACGTGTTAAAGGCCGGGCATTCCTGAGTCCAACGATAAGTGTTGGACTCATTTTTCGCGTGCGAGCGAATTCGCATTTTTTGAGAACTCGCGCACACCCGATGAGTGGCGTCCCCGTTCGTGGATCACGAGGCCCGCGGACGGGAATGAACTCGATCTTTCATCCTCCCAATCTTCCTCCACTCCACTCCACCAACCAACCACCCATCCGCCCTCCTCCTTCACCTCAACCCTCCCTCTCTCTCTCCGCACACTCCCACACTCTAACCGTCGTCAAACTCCCCTCTCCCATCGTCCCCTTCCTTCCCCCACTCCTCCTCCTTCTCCTCTTCCCCCCTTCACTCCCTCCACCCCCGACTCGTTGCGATTTCCTTTTTGTCCTCCCCCTAAACGGGGACCTGCTCCCTCGCACTCGATTCAGCTGTATTATAATCCGCTGCTAGAATGGCGCTGCCTCCCGCTCGCCTTTCTCCTCCACCTCCTCCTCACCCCCTCCGCCCCTCCTCTCCACCCTGCGAAGGGTCGCACAAAGGGAGCAGCGGGTAAGGAGAGGGGGGAGGGATTGGGGAGTTCCGGGAAGGACGAGAGAGGAGGGGTTTGAGGGGCGAGGAGTAGAAAGGGTTTGGCGGGGACGGAGGGCTTCGCGGATCAAACTTGGCTTATCCAAGTCGGAGGAATAAAAAAAAGGAAAGAGTGAAAGAGAGCGCTTTCAGTGCGTGGCTTGTCAAAGGAATTGGGGAAATCATTATTGGAGCTTATTTTCGCTGCTAGCGATATCCAGCTCAATAATAGCGATTATTCGCCAGCTAAGTGATCGTTTAATATTCTAATTTCTATAATGCACGCTCCGCACCAAACCGCTTTCCCTCCTTCCCCTTTCTATTTGATTCGAAGCATATTTTCTTGGTACGTGTTTGTTCCACCGTTATTTATTCGTCTACGCTACCTTGACTATGCCTTCGTTTCACCCTTAGTTGAGACGCATTGGGCAGCTCAGTTGTTTTAGTCAATCTCTCCGCCAGAACTTGAATTAATCGAAAATGAAATCACAATGACTGAGTCGAATAAGAAATGACCGCGTGAAAGTACGTCAAGTAAGTGAAGATGTTATTAAGTAAGCGGGACATTTGTATTTTATTTTCCGCTATCGATACCCTCTTCCTAATTTAGTTCTGCTTATCTCCATTTCTTTATTAGAATGTAGGTACACATGCATTATGTGGTGCGATTATTATGCGAATGGTTAAATGGGTGCATGCATCGTAATTGTCGCATTTTACGGCAAAAAGTGGCGAATGAGTTATCAAACTGTGTACCCAAAAACGGTGAATGCACGCACACGTATGCTTTGCTTTGAAAATTATTTCCTCAAATATTATAAATATTTTTAACCTACTAAAAAATTTTACCGAGGTAATTGGCACATCTTTTACTATTCCCCTTTATTAAAATGCAAAGATATGAACAACAAGATAATATTTTTGCTGGCTCTCCTCTTATTAAAAGCGCCAATTTATTTTTCTTTATGCTAAATTTATTATCAAGATGGCAGTAATACATTATCTCTCTGCATAAAAAATGCCAACGATTTTAACGCTTTGTATGTTTATATAATGACAAAGTTGATATGCGAACAAGTATGTTAGACGTTGCTGAAAAGAAACCATTTATTTCTTCCGTTTGAAAAAGACGAATTAGTAATTTTAAAAGGTAAACATTTGAAAGAATCAGAAAGCTGCTCTTTGGCAGTTTATGGACACGCGAACTGTAAAAATTGTAGCCAAATCTTTTACAATGATGAGAAATGTTGTATTGAAGCTCGATACTTGTATATAACGGTATCAGTCCGATGAAATATTTTCTCTGTAGAAACATTGATTCGATCTTTTAATGAGAAATGTTGTATTGAATCTCGATACTTGTATATAACGGTATCAGTCCGATGAAATATTTTCTCTGTAGAAACATTAGTTCTTTTCATACTCTAATGACCAACATATAAAACTACGTCGTCAATTACTTATTCTCGTTATCTGCCGTATTTACTGCTTCGACATATCATATTGCGCCATTATCACCTTGCATATGTTGTGATTTAAATCAATGGATATGAAACATTACTTTGAAAAATATCAGAAAAAAGGCACCCATTTATTGTTATGGATTGTTGTCACGAATCACAATTGTTGATCCCTCATCTATTTCCGGTTGATAAAGAACTCTTAAGGTGAGAGATACCTTGAAGATGCTGTTTTACATTTCGCACGTGTATGATGTGGATTAAAAATGGCAATTGGTTAGGTTTTGTGTTATCTATATTAATCGAATTCGTAATAGAAGTCTTAAAAGAAGCCAGAATGTTAAGAAAATGGAAAAAAATAATAGAGCTGTGGCTATTGAGATGAATGTGATAACGAGTAAGAAACGTGAAGAACCAAAGAAGATTAATACGAAACAATATGGGTAAGACAAGAACAAATGTTGCACCCGAAACGTAATACATAATAGTTTTAAGAGTCGGTCCGTAAACTAGCAATGATAGGTAGATTATCAATTATCATGAATTATACTATTAAGGAGAACTTATTGAGTTTTACAATTTTGTGTTAATTATTTCCATTCATGTTACACATTATATTTCTTACAATTGACCTCCCAATATCTCCATACCGATTCAATGGCTTATTTGGGACGTAAATATAATCAGACCATGAAAAGAGCTTCCATTGTAAAATACGAATGGAATTCTATTCCGTCAAATTTTGTTAACCGGGATCAATGATTAACTAATAAATGTTTTTAGAATCCATCCTATAGTTTTACAGCAAGCATTTCCAAACTGGGATTGCCATAGGTATTGGTCTTTGGCCATTGTGAGTGGAGACTTGGGAGGACGAGGGAGGATCTGAATAACGTGAGTACAGAGGATACACTCATTTCCTCATCTATTTATTCGGCGTTTCCAATCAGTGCTGCTCGTTGAATTAAACGCTGGGAAAGCATTTCGAGCAGCCAATAGAACTGAACGATTTGGATGTTTGAGGAATTATCGAGGAGGTACCGGAGACTCCCGGCCATGTCGCCCGGTGGAAAATGCAGACGCAGTTGGAATAATAGCTCAACGCATCCACTTATTTTGTGCTTACTCCCTTCCCCGAAGACTACGAGCAATACGAGTCCATTATTAATAAACAATGGGGCCCGCAAAAGAGCATCGTGCGGTTCTCAAGGACGAGCGCGTCCCTGGGAGAGCGGATTGGGAAACGTTAAAACAGTAGGGATTGGTTTGTTGGTGGTAGTGGTAACGGTGGCATCCAACTCTTTGTGTGTTTCTTTTATTTTTTCCTCCCAAAGAATTGAATCGCGACAAGCCAACCGTAATGCACGATACTCCTCTCGATATGTGCAGCCACCAGCAGATTTACTTCGACTAGGATTCATTACATACCAGCCCTCCCTCCCCCACTCTCTCACTCTCTCCCGGTTTTGGCTCGTGGTGCACCTCGGATAGGCCCATTAAGACGAGGAGGAATGGAAGGAGAGGGAAGGGTGGGTGTGTGACGCAGCAGGGTTCAGGGAGAAAAGTGCTTGGGATGCGGAATTCTTTCTCCGACCACCGAGAACCCCCGCCCCCGAGCATCCAACCCCTATATCACGGGTTCCTCCCTTCATATATGCTCCGAGTGGGGGGGGGTGAGGGTTTGGGAATCTCAGTGGTTACGTTTGTGTGCGAGTTGATCGCAGTTTTCGGACAAAAGGGAGCCCCTTGGTTTTTTTTATTTACCCGCGAAAAGGCGAATTTTCGTGTACCCGCGCGAAAGTCTCCATCACTTACTACACGTTTCTGCAGTCTCAGAGATGGTGAAATTATTGCGAAAGACGGCAACAGAAAGTAATGAAATTCTTCCTTAAGAATGGGTAACTTATAGATATTTATCTTCACCACATTATTTTAAAATGATTATCGCTTACTGTGAGACTTTAGTTTCTTGAGTTGAATTTGATTTGGTTGCTGTGAATTGGTAATAGATAATTATTAAGCATTGACAAAATCTAATTCGGTAGTTACTAGATATAAATAAATCACCGCGTTCTGAATATTCCAATTTACAAGAGACGAAGGACAGAGCTTTAAAGAATGAAAAAGATAGAGGTAATAGCCATTGCTAACACTTTTTGTTTTAGAAAAAAAACCTTGCTTTTCACCAAAGAGCTTGATTATTTTTCATAATGAAAAAATAAGCCAGAAATAATGCTACATATTTCTGGGGTGACTCTGGTCTTTATATGATAGCTAAATCGAAATATTATTATTTTAGCATAAGGTAATCTACCGGTAAAGGCAGGTTTTTGGATGGACACAACTATCACATATAGTAATTAACTTGCGACTCCAAACAAAACCCAATCCAGCAACCTCATCTACATCAGGTCCCTCTTCATCTCTGTGTACTTCTTTCCTCCCTTCATCCCGTCCAACATCCCTATCCTGTTCCTGCCCTTTCCTCGCTTGCCCAACAATCTCCCCTCTGTTACTTTCTTCAACATTCCACTACCGCTCAGTACGCCTTTCATCCATTTTTCCTGCCTCCATAGAATTTCTCTCAACAAACCCCTCTCCTCACCCACCATCTCTAGTACTTCCTCATTTGTTGTCCTTTTGGTCAATTTCACCTTCTCCATTCTTCTCCACACCCGTCGAAAAATGATCAAAAGAGGTCAGTTTATTCAGTTTAGTTTAATAGGCTGTACAAAACTCGTACTAGATGTTTTAATTGAATTTTCATTTTAATTGATGTATCTTCATTGGCTTATCCCTTGGCTTTCACAATTCTTGATCCCCCTCAAACATGTAGTATGGACGCTTAGATTGACTAAAAGAACAAATTTAATTTAATTTATGAGCATCGGATTTCAGGTACCTAAAAAAATTGTGCATGCAAAACGCCTCTCTGGTCGTATTCTTGTTTGTTTGCGACGCACGAGCAGGAGCCTGTAAAATGATTTTGCGGAAGCGTCGCAGGCGACCTTTGGACTGGTGGTATCTTACATCACCTCGGGCGGGACATGTCTTCGAAAAGTGATCCTGCGGCTGGTGGGAGGGAACGGAATCCCCTCCGACCACACCTCTCGGATAGTTCCCCCTCAATCTCCGAGGAGCTCTTCAGTTTCACGGCACATAAAGGAAGTTTATTGGCGGGGGGGGGGAGGGGGAGAAAAAGGCAACTCAGCAACGACCAGGGTACATAGTTTCCATACCACTTGATAAAAGGTTTTGAATCCGGGATGAACGGGAAACGGGCGACCTCCCTCTTTCTCCCCGTCACCCGGAGTAGAGGGGACAATGATAGATGGAGTCGCCCAAGGCTGGACGGAGGATGGCGGGGCAGGGAGGGAGAGGAACGAAGGAGACGAGAGATGGGGGAGGCGTTCGCTGCGCGTCGATCCATAATAAATAAAAGAAACACAAGTAATGCTCCATTGGGTCAAAAATTTAAATGCTAAGATGGATTCACACGATCGCATTCAAGATCGAGTCGCTCTTCGGCTGAACCATTAAATCGTATTCGGCGTACTGATGCTGTTTGAACTGAGACACGGTTGATGGAATTTGACGTGTCTGGTCTTGACGTCAACTTTAAGGGGCTAATACATCTGTGCTACAGAGTGAAAATTTTCATTTTCTGTGGAAATGTTTTACCGGTTATCTATGAATGTGAAATGCCAACGTTGTTATAAATGCCAGAGGGTTCAAGATATCGACCTGGACCGAGTCACAAGCTTTCCGTAAAGCGGCAAGAGGACAAATTGAAAGATCGCCTCTTCCCTAACACACCGCTGCTGATTTTCGATATTTTTCGATCTTCGTGAATCACCCACTGCCTTATTCCGTGTTTGTCTTTTGTTTTTGCTTTTTTGCTGCGGTCAGTGTCGGCATCAGGAACCTGCAAGATGATATTTGATGAAATATTCTTTTAAAATTAGGTTTTTATATTAAAAAAATTATCTACGCACTCTGTTGGGAATCATTACAAGGATGTTTTCAAAGAAGACTCGATTTTTAACGTGGTTTGAGTGGTTTAAGAGAAATCAAATTTTTAAAATGGTTAAAGGATTGAATGTAAGACATATTGACATGGCCGCCATTTTAACAGTTTTTTACATTTGTCAGCAGTTAAAATTTTAGTATCTAGGTGTATTTCATATCTTTTAAACAATTTATTGCTCTCATGGTCCAGTTGAGGTAGACAAGAGCACTGTGAGCAAACGAAGGGAATGCGAAAGTCAGACCTGGCGAAGGGTCGAGATGATCCCTCCCCCTGTGTATCGAAGCTTTAAACTCTTTATATCAAAGAGGAAGGGAATAGGTGGATGAAGAAATTGAAATATTATGAATTGATAGTTATTCATGAGCAAAACAAAAAATCAATACATTTGCCTAATTGAAGTAATTATATTGTATCGAAGAAAACATATTGTTAAAAAATTACGGTCGACACTAATACTTAAGAATGATTTTAACCGTTGCAATATATTTTCAGAATTTGGAGTTATATTTTTAATGGTGGTTCCATTGCTGAGTCACTTATTAAACTTATCCACACACAGCGAATCCAGCCAATTCAAAATATATCTGACCACCAGGCGGGGTTCTACCTTGCGAACTTCGATTTATCCGACGAACATGTTATTTAATGATCTCACTTGTACATGTTTAGCCAGTGAGAGAGGTGATCACGAAGGAAAAGAGCTTCCTGTTACTCTTAATTGAAAGGCTATGGAAAGGAAGAATAGAATAGGACGGTTAAGAATGGCTTCATGAAACAGTTAAAAGAAGAAAAGAATGTGCATGAGTTTTAGAACGAAAAATATTTGGAACAGCTGCGGAATGGAGGGTTTACACTAAAGAACAAAGAGCTAGTTATCTCAGAATGTCTAAGAATTGATATTAAACGAATTCATGATGAAATTTCTCCATATTTTGTCAGATATAACACACGGACATATTTTCTACAGCGACTATTATATTAAAGTGTACACCTTTTCTGCTTGAGTGGAAGTGGAAGGTTTTTCCTTCTCAGCTTAAGTCCTTGAATACGATTTCGACACAAGATACGTCTCCAGCAAGAGAATCAGTCGCAACTCAACCTATTCTAATTGATCTAATCTCAGTGATATTAACAAAGGAACAGTCTTCATTGGTGGTTCTTGTTTAAACTAAATGGAAATACAATCTGGCACTTTCACTGCCACATTCAGCGGAGTATTCTGAACCAAAGTGTCTACAATGGATATTTTCCTCTTCTTCTTAGCAATTATCTTTGGTATTCCATTACGTATTATATCTGTATAATTGCCAATATTCTTGATAAAGTTACATTTCTCGCCTCTGATTTCTTTTTCTCCGCTGTAACTATTGTCTAAGTTCACAAAACATTTATAAATTAAAATCTATTTATGACCCCTTTCTGCATTACCTGGATGTTGATACTTACGGTCATATGCTTTTTCTTTTTGTAAGAATCCGTTTTCGTTCGCCCTATTTCACTTACCATATTCCTGTTACCTATTTCTTTTGCTGGTGGTCATTCTACCAACTTGTAGTTTTCCACTTCTTGAAGAGATCTATCCTATATTTATTTGAATATTATGCTCTTGGATACAGATTATCAGACAAAATATCTTAATTGGACATTACTTATACCTGGCGTTTGATTGATTAAGGTAAGTTTTGGATGAGTACACATAACTACTGCTACATTTCTAAGTCTAGCGTAACGTGATACAAAGTGACACTCTATAATACAATAAACCCCTCTTCAAATCCCCATACTTTCTGCCTCTTATCTTCCTGTTCAACACATTAGTTCTACGTATAACGCATTTTCCCCTCTACTTCGCCTGCCTAACGTTTAATCCCCTATCCCATTCCTCAGCATTCCTTTGCAAATCGAGGCGCCTGCATTCACCTTTCTTGCCTCCTCCGACCTTACAACAAATTTTTCCCTCCCCTTCCATCCGTAGTCCTTCATTCATTTCCTTTTCCTTCCATTTCACTTTTTCCATCCTTCTTCACAACCTCATTTTCAAAACCTACATTCTACGTACTATTATCCT